>JADMNL010000030.1:48780000-49987500 GCA_016271365.2 Neoceratodus forsteri | reverse complement strand
AACAAGGCTGAGCAACAAAAAGAACGCCTTGTCTTAAATTGTCCTGATCCTGCCACCACTGGAGGGCTTGGATCAAGGTCAGAGTCACTGGGATCAGTTGGGTAAGGGAATCCTTCCTCTGAGACCAGAAAGCTCTCAGGTGGAACTGAATATCCCTCATCTGGAATCTTGCCCCTCAGACCACTGCTCTTGAAGCTGCCATGTGGCCCAAGAGCTGGAGGAAATGCCTTGCTGGTTGAGATACCCAAAAGCTGAAGGAAGAAGCTAGTTTCATAAGAACCCTTGCCCTTTCTAGAGGAAGAAAGGCTCTTGCTCTGAGTGTGTCCAGTTCTGCCCCTATAAAGGTAAAGAGCTGGACTGGTTCGAGAACTGACTTGGGAAGGTTGAGAAGAAATCCTAGAGAAGTGAGCACTTGCTGGGTCACTTGCAGGTGAGACTTGACTTGGTCTGGAGACTGACCCACTATTAGCCAATCGTCCAGATGTGGAAAAATGCAAATCTTTTGCCTTCTTAGAAAGGCAACTACTACTGCCAGGCACCTTGTGAAAACCCTTGGGGCTGAGGTTAGGCCAAAGGGCATTGCTCTGAATGGCCTGAGGGCAACTCGAACCTGAGGTACTTTCTGTGGGAACACCTGATGGGAATGTGAAAGTAGGCATCTTTGAGGTCCGGGGAGGCTAGCCAGTCCCCTGGCTTTAGAGAGGGAAGGATTATTCCCCGAGTTATCATCTTGAACTTTGGTTTTAAAAGATGTTTGTTTAGATATCTTAGGTCTAGGATGGGTCGCCACTCTCCTGTCTTTTTGGGGGGTAGGAAATACCTGGAGTACAGTCCTTTGCCCCAGTGTAGGGTAGGTACTCTCTCTCTCTATATAGCACTTAAAGCTAGGAGAGAAGAAACCTCTGCCTCTAGGGCAAGGGTTTCTGAGAGATTTGCAGATGGAAAAGATCTGGCTCTCATCTTTGGAAATGTTTTGAAGCTGAGAACCAGTCCCTGGCTTACTACTTCCAGGACCCACTTGTCTGATGTAATAGACATCCAGTTCTGGACAAAGTAGGCCAGCCTGCCCCCTACTGGAATAGGAGAGTCGACCAGGGCAGACCCATCAGGGTGTCTGCTTGGCAGAGGCTTTAGGCTGAGGAGTAGATGCAGCCCTGCTCATCCCCCTTCTGCCTCTCCCTCTGAAGAACCCGCTCTGAGAAAAGGAAGAAGAGGCCTGTGTTTGGTAAAAAGGCCTTAGAAAGGGCCTGCCCCTGCCCCTAGACTAGACTGCTGCTTTTGAGGAGTTGCCTGCCTTTCCTTGGCCTAAGCACTCCTGTAAGTGGTCCTGTACTCATCCATTTTCTTCATGTAATTCTCTGTCTGCTCCCCAAACAGAGAATTACCCACTACAGGAAAAATCCATCACCTTAGCCTGGGTGTCCTGCAAGAGGCTAGTACATCTGAGCCAAGCCATCCTCCGAAGAGCCACAGATGTAGCCATGACTCTTGATGACACATCATTAGAGTCCACAGCAGCATGAAACTGAACCTTAGATGCCTCAATCCCATCTGCAGCCACCGCCTCCAGCTCCTTGGCTAGCTGGGGGGGAAGCCTGTTTAGCCAGTGCCAGTACAGTGTCCCACCTGGACTTCTGGTACCTGGCTGTATAGGCCATGTAATTCACCTGCCCTGAGTTCCAAAGAAGATGCCATGTACTGTTTCTTTGCCATGGCATCAATCTTCCTGAGTCCCTGTCGGGGGCGGGGTGAAGCCAAGGGAATATTTGCCTTGTCACAGGCAGCAGCCTTCACTACCCCAACATGGCTGCATTGTTGATATAAGAACTCTGTGTCTGAGCCTGAAAGTGTATACCTCTTGTCCATTTTTCTATCCACAGGAGGTATAGTGTTAGAAGACTTTTAGATTTTTTGTGTCTGTTTCCCAAAAGATTTATGGAGGGGAATAGACAGTCTCCTGGACTCTGGGATGTCCATCATCTCTACATAATCAGGCTCCTCTTGATCTTCCACAGCCTCCTCCATAGGAAGCTGGAGGGTTTCAGCCACTTTTCTGTAAAACATAAAGTGAGAAGGGGACTCAGAAAGCCTAGGAGGGGAAACACCTGAAGGTCTGTCTGGGGAGATGTCCGGTTCCACAGGCACATCCAGACCTTCACTTACATCATCTTCCTCAAATTCCCCTTCCTCTTCAAATTCCGGTTCATAAAAATCTTCAAGGGTATACTCTTGAACCGGGGGAACCAACCGAATCGAACCCCTGCCAGAAGGACCCAGATCGGTCGGAACCGGACGGAGCGATTCCACAATCTGAATCGCTCTGGCTATCTCTTCGGCAGTTGGAACATGAACCTCTGGATCCAAACCAGTCGATTTATCTTTGCGTTTTATTTTTGTCGGAACCGATCCCTCGGAATTGGCTCTCCTTTTGCCCGAAGAAGTATTGCCCTGGTCAGAGGGCACTCCTAGTTCGGTCGAAACCGAACCAGGGTGGCCATCTGGGTCAGCGGACTTCTTGGCCTCCTTTTCCTTCAGTCTACCTAATCTCTTCTCAAGGGTAGATCTGGGAAAATTTTTACATATTTGGCAGTCTGAATCGAAGTGGTCAATCCCCAGACAATAAACACAAGTGGTGTGGGGGTCGGCCTTAGGAAAGACCTCCCCACACTCACTGCAGTGTTGAAACCGAGTGGGCCCATTTTTTTCCTTGGGTTTCTCAGACATGGCCAACCTAACCAAACTTACCCTTTTTTCGGCAACTGCCAGGCAAGACTCCCTTATCGGTTCCTAACCGTGTCACAGGTATTGGGGGGAAAAAATGGTTTAGAACCGATAAGAACCGGTAACCACACACTAAGTAAACAAACAAATTTCACTATCAAATGGCCGGTTTAGCTGAACTGAGCCGCACTTTTACAAGTTCCACACAGAAAAACAGAACAATTCCTATCTAGTACTCACGGCACCACAGACAGAGACTGAACCGACTATGCGGATACTTTTTTTCGGTTTAAAAAAACGACGAAAACTGAAGACTTTAATTGACTTTCGAACCGAGCTGAAGGAGAAATCTCTGAAACGACCTTTCAGTTAAGGCAGAGTAAAGAATCAGACGGTTTAGGTTTGAATCACTCCAGACAGAGACTTCAACCGAGCTCGAGCTCAGCATTCTATGCCCTGCAATGAAAGTTGACTATTTGTTCTCCGGGGCAGTTCAAAGGTTGGGAATCACTGCAATTGTCAGAATACAGCAAGACTTCATGTTGTTTGAACAAGGCAACTGCCCCTAATTCGATGGTTCCCACAAGAATTTGCCCCAAAATGAAGGAAACCGTAAAAAATAAGCACCCGTGATAACATTAGGCTTTAAACTAAATAGTCAGGTAAAAATAAAATAAAAATAGACGGTGGCGCTAAAAATAAAAAATTTGCGTGGTGCTTTATAAAAAAGTAAAACTTTCACTCAGCACACTAAAGGAAATCATTTATGAGGAAACCGTTCCCCCAATAAGCACTAGGAGGCTGTCAACAAGGAAAGTTGGGAGACACCTCAGAGGCAATTTTGCTTAGTCCAATGGAGAAAAAATTCTGAAGGCTTCAACAGTTCTCACTCAGCTCACACCCCCTCCTGTCTTTTGATTGGCTTGGCCCTAAGCTCATTTCAATACACTAACATACTAAAAGAAAAAATTACTCACCTTAGTAATGTTTCTTCTAATGGAGTCTTGCTATAATATGACAATTGCAGTTTGTCCCACCATTAGAACTGCTCCGGAGGTGAAAGAGTTAACTCCATTCTAAGAATGGAACTTAGAGCACGAGCTCTATTAGAGAAGCTCTGTCTGGGTTATTTCAAACACAAACTGTCAGATCTTTACGAGCAAAAACTCACTAAGGTCTGTGTGGAAGCTGTAACCTACACTAGCCAACTGGCTACCTAAAGATTAACACCCAATGCTGGTCCCAACACAAAGACTCAAGTCAGGGGACCAAAAGTAATAGTATAATATAATAAATGAGAAGTAATATAAGATAAAATAAAAACACCACACCCCAACACCCCAAGAAGGGCGGAAACATATAATGGGCATAACTAGTGCCCACACTAGGCTACCACCCCATACCCAAGTAGAAGTTCTGAGAGGGGCAGGCTGGGAGAGTCATATATAGCAAGACTCCATTAGAAGAAACAACATTACTAAGGTGAGTAATTTTTCTTCAAACAACATGAAGTCTTGCTATATTATAACAATTGCAGACTACACAGCAGTACCTCCATGGAGGAGGGACAGAACCTACTTAGGAATAGGCTCTGAAGCACAGCTGTGCTAAACCGAGCATCTCTCCTGGCCTGGACATCCAGGGAGTAATGCTTGGTGAAAGTGTGTACCGTTTTCCAGGTAGCAGCTTGACATATCTCTAAGATAGGGATGTCTCTGGCAGCAGCTAGAGACGCGGCTGTACCTCTGGTAGAATGAGCCCTCAGGCCAGAGGGGGGAACTCTCCCCAGTTTCTGATAACAAAATTGGATACAAGAGACAATCCACCTGGCAATTGATCTTAGTGGCAGGTCTCCCTTTCTTGACCTCACCATAAGTGAGAAAAAGTTGGAGGGATTCGAACCTGTGACCCTTGGTACGTTCTATATAGTAACTTAGGGCCCTCTTAACGTCTAAACTGTGCAATCTCCTCTCACCAGAAGAGGAATGTTCAGTGAAAACACTGGAAGGAGATAGATTGGTTAAGATGAAATCTGAAACCACCTTAGGCAAAACTTCCTGTTAGTCCTGAGGACTACCTTATCCCTGTGGAAAGAAATAAAGTCAGTTTCTACTGACAAGGCTTGCAACTCACTTATGCATCGGCAGAAGTGATAGCCACTAGGAAAACAGTTTTCCAAGTTAAGTACTTAAGCTCTGCAGAAGACAGAGGTTCAAAAGGGGGTTGCATTAACTGGGCAATGCAAACATTAAGGGGCCGGATCCCTAAAAGGTGGATTAGTATGAAGTAATCCTTTAAAAAACTTGGAAAATACAGGGTGAGCGGAAAGAGAGGAGGGCTTTCCTGCTGAAACAAAAGCAGAGACAGCTGCCAAATGTACTTTCAGGGTAGCTGGTCTCAGGCCCAGAGAATCAAGATGGACCATATAGTCCAAAACAATGGGCAAATCAGCAGATTCCGGGGAAATATGTTTCCCAGCACACCAAATGGAAAACCTTTTCCACTTAGAATTATAAGTAGCCCTAGTGGAAGGCTTCCTAGAAGCCTTTAGAATTTCAAGAACACCCTGAGAAAGGTGTAGGTCAGCAAATTCTAACTCCTCAAGAGCCAGGCCTTGAGGTAGAGGGACTTGAGGTTCGGATACCAAACTCTCCCCTGGGCACAGGTTAACAGGTTGTGATTCCTGGGGAGACACAAGGGAAGATGGACTGTTAGGGACAGAAGGAGTGGGTACCAGGGCTGCCTGGCCCAATCTGGGGCAATCAGAATCACCCTGCAAGGCTGGGATCTGATTTTGACTAGCACATTGAAAAGGAGAGGGAAGGGGGGAAAGGCATAAAGAAACTTCCCTTCCCAATCTAGGAGAAAGGCATCCAGGGACTGAGCCCAACACTGGGGGCCTGCAACAGAACAGTGGAAGTTGGTGATTGTCTGGGCTGCAAAAAGATCTATCTGAGGGGAGCCCCATCTGGCAAAACTATCCCAGTACTTGAGGATCCAGAGACCATTCGTGATGGCCCTGGGAAATCCTGCTGAGAGCATCTGCTAGGACATTGTCCTTTCCTGGAAGATGAACTGCTATGAGGAAGTGTTCAGGAATAGGCCAGAGACCACAACTTCATTGCCTCGGTGCACAAGGCCGAAGCCGAGTGCCCCCCTGCTTGTTGATGTACCACATCGTTGTGGTGTTGTCTGTTCTGACTTGTACCACTTTGTTCTGAACAGACGCAGAAAACACTTGAAGTGCTAAAAAGACAGCTCTGAGTTCCAGCAAATTGATGTGGAGCAGAGATTCCTGGGGGGACCACACTCCCTGAGTGGAGAGATCGCCCATGTGGGCCCCCCACCCCAGGAGGTAAGCATCTGTAGTGAGGGTCAAGGAGTGAGACAGAGGAATGAAGGGACCCCAGTCTCAAATTGCTCTGATCCTGCCACCACTGGAGGCCTGGATCAGGGTTCGGGTCACTGGGACCAACTTGGAAAGGAGGTCTCTTTCTGAGACCAAAAGGCTCTCAAGTGAAACTGAATGTCCCTCATCTGAAATCTTGCTCCTTGCACTACGGCTGTGGGCGCAGCCATGTGCCCCAGGAGCTGCAAAAGTGTCTTGCTGGTCGAGAGACCCAGAGAGAAGGAGGAGGCCAGAGCCACCAAGTTCCTTACCTTCTAAGGTAGGAAGGCTCTGGCCTGCTTTGTGTCCAATCCTGCACCCATGAAGGTGAGCACCTGAACTGGTTCCAGAACTGACTTTGGAAGATTTGCAAGAAGCCCAGGGAGGTGAGCAGCTGCTGGGTAACTTGCAGGTGAGATTTTACCTGTTCTGGGGACTGGCCTACAATGAGCCAGTGGTCCAGATAGGGAAAAACAACAATCCTTTGCCTCCTTAATTGAGCAACTGCTACTGCCAGACATTTTGTGAATACTCTTGGGGCAGAGGTGAGGCCGAAGGGCATTGCTCTGAACTGGTAGTGACCTGAGGGCAGTTCGAATCTGAGGTACTTTTGGTGGGAGCTTCTGATTAGGACGTGAAAATAGGCATCCTTGAGGTCCAGGGAGGCTAGCCAGTCCCCTGGCCTTAGAGAGGGTAAAATCATTGCCAGAGTCAGCATTCTGAACTTTGGTTTCAAAAGGTGTTTGTTCAGATATCTGAGGTCTAAAATGGGCCGCCATTCTCCTGTCTTTTTTGGGGTAAGGAAATATCTGGAGTACAGACCCTTGCCCTGATGTAGGGGAGAGACCCTTTCTACAGCTCTGAGAGCCAGGAGGGTTGAAACTTCTGTTTCTAGAGAAAAAGTCTCTAAAGAGTTTGCAGGTGGGAATTCTCATCTTTGGGAACTTTTTGAAGCTGAGAACCAGACCCTGGCTTACTACTTCCAGGACCCACTTGTCTGAAGTTAGAGACACCCAGTTCTGAATGAAGTAAGCCAACCTGCCCCCTATGGGTAAAGGAGAATCGGCCCTGGGCACCCCATCAGGGTGTCTGTTTGCAGGCGCTTTAGGCTGAGAGGTGGGAGCAGGCCTGCCCACACCCCGTCTGCCTCTGCTCTCTGAAGAACCCCTCTGAGCATAAGCAGAGAGGCCTGGGTTTGGTAAAAGGCCTGTGAAAGGCCTACCCCTACCCCTGGGGTCTGCCTCTGAGGAGTGGCTTGCGCTCCTTGGCTTGGGCACTCTTATAGGTAGTCCTATATTCATCCATTTCTTCATGTAATTCTCTGTCTGCTCCCCAAACAGAGAATTTGCCACCAGGAAAAATCCATAGCCTTAGTCTGGGTATCCAGGCAAGCTACTACACCTGAGCCAGGCCAACCTACAAAGCTACAGACGTAGCCATGACTCTAGATGATACATCATTAAATCCACAGCAGCATGAAACTGCACCCTGGATGCCTCAATGCCATCAGCAGCCACCTGTTCCAGCTCATCAGCAAGCTGGCCAGAGGTCTGTTTGGCCAAAGCCATGACAGTGTCCCATCTAGATTTGATACCTTGCTACATAAGCCATGTAATTTGCGTGCCTGAGTCCCAAGGACGCTGCCATGTATTGTTTTTTAGCCATGGCATCAATCTTCCTGGAATCCTTGTCAGGAGGATGTGAAGCCAGGGGAATATTAGCTTTATCACAGGCTGCAGCCTGAACCACTCCAACATGACTGCATTGCTGTGAAAGGAATTCTGTATCAGGACCTGACCGTGTGTACCTCCTGTCCATCTTTTTATCCACAGGAGGCACAGAATTAGGAGTTTTTAAAATCTTTATTGTTTGTTTCCTGAAATATTTATGCAAAGGAATAGACAATCTCCTAGACTCTGGTATATCCATCATTTCTACAAAATCAGGTTCCTCTTGCTCATCCACAGTTTCCTCTAATGGGAGCTGGAGGGTTTCAGCAACTTTTTTGTAAAACATAAAGTGAGAGGGGGACTCAGAAAGCATAGGGGGAGATTCTAAAGGTCTGTCTGGGGAGATGTCCGGTTCAATGGGTACACCCAGACCCTCCAAGTCACATTCATACTGTTCATAATCATCCTCCCTCCTCTGGTTCATAAAACTCCTCAACATCATATTCCTGAACCGATGGAACCGACTGAACCGACCTTTAATAGACAGTGGCGTTCGGACGAACCGGAGAAAGTGACTGGACAATCTGAATAGCTCTTGTTATCTCTGCAGCAGTTGGAGAAGGAATTTTGGGCTCCACACCTGCTGATTTTCTTGTTTTCTTTACTGGAATTGGCTCATCTGAGCCAGCTTTGCATTGCCGAGAAGTCCTGGCGTCCTGGTCAGAGGCACTCCTCCGGTTCAGTTGGCACGAACCAGGCTGGCCATCCGGTCAGCGGACTTTTGGCCTCTCGTCCCTGAGCCTGCCAACTCTCTTATCCAGGGTGGCTGCAGGGAAATTTTTACAAATCTGGCAGTCTGAATTGAGGTGGTCAAACCCCAGACAATATACACATGTGGTGTGTGGGTCAGCCTTGGCAAAGACTTCCCCACAAGCATCACAGTGTTGAAACCCAGTGGGCCCGGTTTTTCTTTTGGGTTTCTCAGACATAATGACAGCCTAACCAAAAACTTGCCCTTTTAAACGGCAGTGCCAGGCAAGACACCCTTATCGGTTCCTAACCGTGTCACGGGTCTTGGAAAAAAACGTAATAAATTCTGTTTTTTTTAGAACCGATAAGAACCGGGAACCGCACTCTAAAACCTCTAATTTTGTAAACTTCAAGTTTTAAAGCAAGCTGATCGGCTCAAAACTGAACCGATAACATTTACAAGTTCCACACAGAATTAAACATAAATTACTTACGAAACCACAGACAGAGCTTGAACCGATCGGTTTTGTGGTTAAAATAAAAATATTCTCGGTTAAATTGAACCGAGAAAACACTGTTTAAACCGAGAAATCTCCGGAGCGGCTGTTCAGTGAGGCGGAGTAAAGAATCTGACAGTTTGTGTTTGAAATAACCCAGACAGAGCTTCTCTAATAGAGCTCGTGCTCTAAGTTCCATTCTTAGAATGGAGTTAACTCTTTCACCTCCGGAGCAGTTCTAATGGTGGGACAAACTGCAATTGTCATAATATAGCAAGACTTCATGTTGTTTGAAGCCAGCAGAATAGGCCTAATGGTCTGTCATGTCTGCTCGGTAGCTAGCCACCTAGTGGTTGCTCGCTCTTCCGCCCCCCCCCCCCAGCCCCCAAGAGGGTCTTCATTGGATTTAGAATCCCCTTGTACATGTCCCACCCCTTCTTGAAGCCCTCCACTGTGCCTTCCTTCACCAGCCTCTTGGGCAGCACATTCCACAGCTCCACCACCCTCTCTGTGAAATAATGCCTCCTGTGTTCCCCCTATAATTTCCCCCCAAGTTTCCACTCATGCCCCCTCGTTGTTCCCCCCTTTTTTTAGTCTAAACAGCTCCTTGTTTCCGCTCTCAGTTATTCCATTTACAAACTTGAAGACTTCTATCATGTCTCCCCTGTCCCTCCTCTCCTCCAGTGAGTAAATCCCAAGCTCCTTCAATTTCTCCTCATAGGTCCTCCCCTCCATTCCCTGAATCATCCTGGTCACTCTTCTCTGAACTCTCTCCAACAGTGCTATGTCCTTCTTCAGATGAGGTCTCCAGAACTGAACACAGTACTCAAGTTGCGGCCTGACCAAGGCATTGTACAGAGGGAGGATTACCTCCCTCTTCCTGGACGTAATTCCCCTGGCTATGCAGCCCAGTATGTTTGCTTTGGCTGCGGTTCTTCTACTATTTTCAGGGTTATTCATTTTGACGTCTACCACCACCCCTAAATCCCACTCACCCATTGTGGCTTGCAGTGTGACCCCCCGGGTTTAAACATGGCCCGGACTTCTGATCCCCAAGTGCAGTACCTTACATTTCCTGGCATTAAATTTCAATCCCCACCTCCTTGGCCACCCCTCCAGGGTATCCAGATCCCCTTGGACTACCTCTCTTGCTTTTCCCCAGTCCACCAGTGCTCCCAGTTTGGAATAATCTGCAAAGAGATTTAGCCTACTCCTAACCCCCCCTCCCTATGTCCGAGACATAGGCTTTAAACAGGAGGGGTCCCAACACTGAACCTTGAGGGACCCCACTGATTACCTTACTAGGGAAGGAGACTATCCCACCGACCACTACCCTCTGAATTCTCCCCCAAAGCCAATTTTCAACCCACTTCAGCTCCTGTCCTCCCACTCCCATCTCCCCCAGCTTTGCTATCAGCCGTTTATGGGGTACTGAATCAAACACCTTGCTAAAATCCAGGTACAAGACGTCTACTGACCTATGTCTATCCAAAGCCCTCGTCACCCAGTCATAAAACTCTACAAGGTTGGACTGACATGATCTCCCCGGAACAAAGCCATACTGTTTATCATCATGGTGCCCTAACCCTTCCAGCTGCCTCCCAAGTCTCTCCTTGATAAAGCCCTCCATTACTTTGCCCACCACAGACGTTAGGCTGACAGGCCTATAATTCCCCATCTCCTCCCTAGACCCACCCCCCTTTATGGATAGGCACTACATAAATACATAAATATAGGCAATGCATAAATAAATATCTCTTAAAGGCACGCCTCCGGGGCAGTTGCACCTAGCCAGCTAAGTGCAAAAAAAGTTACTGATGCTAAAGGACTCCTGGGGTAAGAACTACTTTTTACTAGTTACATTTAAAGAGCTGGTGTCACGTTCAGGAAAACTTTAACAAAACATAATATTGAGACACTGTCCAGCTTGTATTTCCTATTAGTTCTGTATTTCTCCTCCCCATTATTTAGTAGTGAGGTCATTTGCATGAAAACACGTTTGCTCCTGAACAGTTCATCTATTCCTGTTGCTGTCTCCCTATCTGAAGTCATAGAGCATGGCTTGTGACTTCACAGTTACTCCCATGGCATCAGATTGTGATGTCACAACAGAGGATTATGACTTGAAGTAGGGAGTAAGCTACTGTATAGAGGCAGATGAACTCAAAATAAACTCTAAGGGACAACAATCATATTCATACACATTTCTTAAAGCAGAATTGCACTCAATCTGTAAGTTATTTTTTCTGTAGTAGAAAGTTTTTTTTTTTAAATACTAGTTCAAATTATTTTATTGCTCTAGCTATCCAAGCTTTTTAGCTATCCTTGTGGGTGTTTCTGATTTCTATGCTGCAGGTACGAACCATTTTAGAACTGCATGATGTAGTTTATGTCCCTGTTCTACTCTTCTATTGTTTGCACAATGCATTCATGTTCTATTACAGAACTCTGTGGCTGAGAGGGACATAAACTACATCATACAGTTCTAAATGGCACTTAGCACCAGAGTTTAAGCAGAAACACCCACTAAGGTTACTAAAAGGTGGAGATGGAACAGTAACAGAAATGTAATCATTACTTAAAAAAAAAAAAAACAGCTTCTGTTGGGAAATATGACTTACCGGTTCAGTGCAGTTCTCCTTTAAGTAATAAATTATGGGGAGGAGAACTATATAAAATATAAATGAAAAGCAAGCAGAATCATACCTAATTATTATGTTTTTTAAAGTTTTCTTTGAGGCGTCAGTAGCTCTTTAACAAAAGAAAATATGTTTTTAATTAAAAAAACTGGCATATATTTGTTTTTAAATTATTCTCAGTTTACTCATTTTATAAGTGCAATAGGACACTCCATGTCATTGGTGTTTTGGGGCTAATGCACTTCTAGAAACTAAAGGCACTCAGCACAAGCACCTATGCCTTACTACACATTAACACTAGACAACCAATGCTGTGTTATGTACTACTGCTTACATGAACAGTGTTTATAATTCCAATACCTGTCAAGAACAAGTGAACTCCAAACAGAAAATATGCTCCTTTCATCTTCACTGGTGGACCTAGAGAGAAAAACAAATTAAAATACACGTATGTATAGGCTGCACCAATCCAGCAATTCTTTCATTGCTTCATCCACAGGAACGAACCTTGACTTTCATCAAGCTTTTTTTTTTTTTTTTTTAAGAGACATGGACTACCCTGAAGGTCACGTTTAACCGAATAGGAAATAAGTAATAATGCGCAGAGCTTGAACAGCATTCTAACTTCTACTTACAATTCTGTTCTATCAGCAAAGCAATGTCTCTGGGTGGAGATGAGGCAGTTTTTGTATGACATTATTGATACATTCCTATTGTCAGAAGTTCCCAACCTAACGCAGAACAGGCTTTTGGGAGGGGGTGGGGTACAAGAAATGTAAATTATGTACCTACCGTCATTTTTGATCTTCTTGGACGAAGTCTCCACCACTCATTCACACTGATGGGACCACGCCAGAGGCGCTAGGAGCCAGCGGAGCCAAAAATCTTCAGGAGGGCCAGCGCAGAGGTAGGGCCACGAGGAAGCGGCACCCCGAGCCCGGCTCGCGCTGTATAGACTACCTCGGTGTCAACCCTCCAACTGCCTCAGTACCTTTTTTACCGAGGAGGTGCAGCGTAAACTTACCTAGTAAAAACTAACCTAATGTCGGACATAAGATAGTCCAAATGACCCATGTAAGAAGGGTCAACAGAACGGAGTCTTCACAGCCCAGCTATCGAGGGAGTGAAGACCACAAACAGATAAGTGAGCTTGGGGATGGCGGGTGGGTATGTGAATGAGTGGTGGAGACGTTGTCCAAGAAAATCAAGAATTATGGTAGGTACGTAATTTACATATCTTCCTGGACATAAAGTCTCCACCACTCATTCACACTGATGGGAGAGTACCAAGCTAAAATAATCCCCCGAGACAGTGGCAGAAGAGAGGAGCTCACTTAGGACAGAAGTCCGTTAAGGATTACCCTGCCAAAGGACTGATGTTGTCTGACATGGACATCCAAGGCGTAGTGCTTTACGACAGTGTGCATGGAGCTCCAAGTGGCCGCACTTCATATGTCCGCAATGGGCACATTGTGGATTTCTGCCAGAGATGCTGCGATTGGTCTGGTAGAATGAGCATATACTCTGCCTTCTAGCTTAACCTGTGCCATGGAGTAGCAGTGGTGGAGGCATGCCGCTAGCCACGCTGAAATACACCTGATAGCAACAGGCTGACTCAGCCGGACCGTGCTGAAGGAGACAAACAGTTGCTTAGACGTGCGGATTTCCTTAGTCCTGTCTAAGTAGAACCGCAAGGCTCTCTTCACATCTAGGAAATGAAGGGTACGCTCTCCCTCATTCTGGAAGTTCGCGAAGTAGGTAGGAAGGACCCAGGGCTGATTCAGATGAAATTCTGAGACAACCTTGGGAAGAAACTTGGGGTGGGTCCTAAGAACCACCTTATCTTTGTGAAATACAAGCATGTATTTCCGACACTCTGTGGGTGGAAGTAATGGTTACAAGGAAGGCTGTTTTCCAAGTCAGGAACTTCAGATCACAAGTAGCTAGACGCTTGAAGGGTTTACAAGTGAGCATGTCTAGCACAAAGTTAATGTCCCAGGCCGCTACTGGTCATCTGACCGGTAGCCTAGTATGTAGAATGCCTTTAAGAAATCTCTTGACAACAGGAAGCTGAGCCAGAGACATGGATTGTATGGGCTTATGGTATGCTGAGATTGCGCAGAGGTAAACCTTAACAGTAGAGTATTGCAGGCCTGTGTTTGAGAGGTCTAGAAGATATTCTAAAACCTTGCTTAGTGGGCAGGAAAAAGGATTCCATGAGGATTTTGCACACCAGATGGAGAACCGCTTCCACTTAGCTGTGTAAGTTTTTCGAGTAGCTGGCTTGCGTGCAGCTAACAGAATATCTGACACCCTACGTGAAACGTTTAACCTGTTCAACTCTATCTTTTCATGAGCCAGGCATGGAAGTGAAGGTCAGGTTGGTGTGGACCACCGGGCCCTGGGTCAGCAGGTTCGTATGACATGGAAGCTGTCTCAGTGAGGTTTCCGACAATCTGTTGATTAATGGAAACAAGATCTGATGAGGCCAGTATGGGGCGATGAGGATCATCCTGCCCCACCTGTGCCTCTAGTTTGAGCAGCACCCTCTGAACTAGGGGAAGAGTAGGAAATGCATACAGAAAGTGTCTTGTCCACTGCAGTCTGAATGCATCCTGACAAAAAACACCAGGTCCTGGATTTCTGGAGCAGGACAGAGGCAGTTTTGCGATGAGTGGGGACACAAAAAGGTCCAGGTCTTGAGTTCCCCACTCTTCGAAAAGTGATAGCACGACACTTGCATTGAGAGACCACTCGTGAGGATCTGTCTTCATTCTGCTGAGACGATCCACCAGATCATTCTGGACTCCTGGCAGGTAGACTGCCCGGATCAGAGCTTTGTGCTGTAGGCACCATTCCCACACTCTCATTGCTTCCCTGCATAAGGGGTAAGTGTGTGCTCCACCTTGCTTGTTGATGTAGTACATCAATGCCTTGTTGTCCGTTTGAAGGAGAATGGTCTTGTGACGGAGCATGTCCTTCAAGGTCCGGACTGCATAAAGGACGGTTCTCATTTCCAGAACATTTATGTGAAGTTGAGTCATCCTGACTCCAGTGACCCTGGGTGTGGAGATCCTGGCAGTGAGCTCCCCATCCCAGCAGGGATGCATCTGTGGTGATGGCGATCTAGAGGGGCGAAGGGATAACCTTCCCGAAGGTTGTCCTCCTGAGTCCACCAGGTGAGCGACCATTTCAGCGGTTCTCTCACCTTGATGCGAAAAGACAGTGGGTGCATGGTCGGTGACCACTGAGTGCTGAGCATCCACTGAGTAGTTCTCATGTGAAGGCAAGCTGGAGGCACAGTGAACACTGAGGATGCCATGAGACCCAGCATCCGCTGCACTGAGAAAGCTTGGACTGAGCTGTTTTTTCTGATGAAGCAGGCCATCTGGAGGATGTTGCTCCTTCTGTCCTCCGGAAGAAAGGCTTTCACGTTGGAGGTATCCTATGAAGAGGAGCTGCTGGGAGGGCTGTAGCTGTGACTTTCCGGAGTTTAGCAGGACCCCTCGCAGATTATTCTGAGCACCCATTTGTCTGATGTGATCGACTTCCACCGGTAATAAAACTGAGCTAGACGTCCTTGTACTTCCAAGGAAGAGTCCCCCTCGGACAGCTGAGGTGGGACTTGGGCCAGAATCTCAGAGGGTGGCACTAGGTGCTTTGGGGCTCTGTGCCTTCTGCTACGTTTTCCTTTGCAGTTGAGGGGTTTGGTTTCTGTTAAAGCCCCCTCTGCCCTTACCATGAAAGAACTGCCAGTTATGAAACTGATGCTTGTTCCTGCCTCTTTGAGTGGCTGCTGAAGGCAGTCTGGCCATTTTGATGGCTGTTCCAGTCTTCCAAGCGGCCTCTAGTGCCTACTCGACCTGAGGACCAAACAGATATGTACCATCGAAAGGCAAGGCCATAACCCTCTGTTGGGCATCATTTGTGAAGCCCGAAGTGTGCAACGAGGAGGAAAACGGTGCAATGGGCTGCCATTGCTCCGGAGTCCTACCTTCACCCACCTCGAGGGCATGGGGCTACAAAATCGAAACAATCCTCCATGACATCCAGTCTTCTATTTCTGCTCAAGGTGCACCAGCTGTGCAAGCTATTCAAGATGACTTGGCCTACATTAAAGCCATTTCACCACAGTCCACGGTCTATGCAAGCCTACAACCAGTACCCTTCTCAGCCCTGCCTCACGAAGACGCCATCGACTGGCTGGAACACTTCCAAGCATGGATTTCCTTCAATGGTTGGACTGATCCCTTGCGCATCTCCAATACCTTGTGCTTGCTTCTGAGAGGGACTGCCATTTCCTGGTTCAACGCACTTCCAAACCAAGTCAAAGGAGATACTGCCACACTGTACACCACCTTCAAAGCCCATTTTCTCCAAGCACATCCACCCTGGTTATTGGAGCAACAGCTGTGGGAATGTACAATGCAACTCACCGAATCTCTTGAAGCCTTCATAGTGGACACTGAGTCTTGCTGAAAGCGCTTACAGAAAGCTAAGAAAGAACAAATCACAACCTTTGTCCGGGGACTGCTTCCTTAACTCCGTCTTTATGTAATCCAACAGAAACCAGCAACCTGGATGGACACAATCCAAGTGGCATGATTTGCACAATAATCCATAGCAATGTCCCAGGCTACCAGTGTACAAGCACCTCAGTCATCACAGTTAGCCCCACTCACAACATGTCCAGCAGCAGCGATCAGTGATAGAGACGCTCACTACAAGTATCAATACTCTGCACTGCAGCTCAACTGCTTCTTCTACTACCTCTGTCAGTGTCCTTCGCCCAATTCGACAGCGACCTCCTCCACCTCCGCCTTCACGAGAATCAGTGACCTGCCAGTGGTGTGGATTCAGGGAACATACTGCCGCTGTCTGCTGAAAGCTAAAGTACTACAGAAATGAAGAGAACCACAGGCGCCCACCGCTGCACAATCAGCAAGATAACCGCAACTACTCCTAGCACCAGGGGAACACAGCATCTGACCGCCCCTCTGTCTCTTGCAATTCAATCAAAACACTTCCTCCAACTGCAAACTCTGGCATACTCTCACTTCCAGAGGCAAAGGTACCTGTCATTCGATCACCTCTCCTAGCAAACTATGTACCTGTAACCATCGGAGATTGATCTACGCATGTCTTGGTTGACACTGGAGCAGAAATATCAGTTATCAACAGCAGTATTCTAAACAACCAAGCTATTCATCACATACCTAATGTCTCTCCAGCCGACAAAGTACATTATCACAGCAAGTACAGCTGCAGTACCCTTCACAGGGGTGGTCCATCTCAAGCTCCACTTTGGCTCACAGCAACCTACTGTCAAGTTTTACATAGTGCCTGATCTTCAACCTGCAATAATTCTAGGCCTGGACTTTCTCAAAGCTCACAAAGCCATCCTAGACTTTGCCTCAAACAAACTGTCGCTAGATCCTCGGAGGAAACTCGTAGCTATAGACTCAGTCACTGTGCCTCCTCATTCGGAAATGATTTTGACTGCCAAGATTCGAGGTGAACCACTTCCACAAGGTGTTGTTGGCATCATCACAGGATCCCCCGTGCTGCATTCGTCAGGTCTCCTTCCGGGAAATACCTTATCGGCGGTGCATGATGGTGCAGTCTTCCAAAAATGCTGCAACTTCACAGATCAGCCAGTGGTCATTTCAAAGGGTGCCAACATCGGAAAGTTTGTCTACTTGTCCTCAGGGGTTCAGCTCCATCTCATGCAAGAACCTCAGCCTGGTTCCACCAACTCTACTCCTGTCAGCACTATCACGACCACTCCAACTTCAACAGAGTTACCCCTCAGTCAGCGACTATCCTCCTCCAAACTCCCAGCATCTCCAACAGAAAAGCAACAACTTTTGAAATTCCTGGAAAATTACCCGGATGTCTTTGTTGGTTCAGATAACAAGCTTGGATGCTATGATATCCTGCAACACACCATCGAAGTACAGCCCAACCAGAAACCAATCCGTCGGCGAGCCTACACAGTGGAACATAAACAGAAACAAGTTCTCGAGGACATAATCAAAGACATGCTTGACCAAGACATAGTCGAAGAATCTACAAGCCCCTGGGGTGCACTTTACTTGGTGGTGGTAAAAAAGAACAAAGGGTATCGTTTTGTGCTTAACTACAGAAAACTCAATGCCTATATGGTGCAGGATGCTCCTCCCTTGCCTACAACCGAAGATGCTTTAGAGAGTCTTGGTGCGGCCAGTCCTGCTTACTTCACCACTCTAGATCTTCAGAGTGGGTTCTATCAAGTTTTCATTGATCCATCTTCTCATCCATACACAGCATGGCGCTGCCACTTGGGACTTTTCCAGTTCAGACATCTGCGTATGGGTCTTCGGAACAGTCCAGCCACATTTCAACGTGTTATGGAAGCCATACCACGTGGTTTGTCTTGGAAATCTTGCCTAGTCTACTTGGATGATGTGATAGTCTTCAGCAGAACTTTTCCAGAGCACCTCCAACATCTCCAAGAAGTGTTCTAACGTCTCAGACAAGCCAATCTCAAGCTTCGCCCAGAAAAGTGTTGTTTTGCGAAGCATCAAATTCATTACCTGGGACATGTGGTTAGTTCTCAAAGCATCTGTCCAGATCAGGACAAGCTCTCAGCAGTCAAAGACTATCCAGAGCCTACCAATCTCAAAGACCTTCAAGCTTTCCTGGGCTTGTCTGGCTACTACCGGAAGTTCATTTGCAACTACGCCAAGATTGCAGCTCCACTGTACGCAGTCACAAAAAAGGGATGTGACTATATTTGGACTTCTGACTTTAAAGAGGCCTTTGACACCTTAAAACAAAAGCTAATCTCTTCTCCAGTATTGGCCTACCCAAGGTTCGACCAACCATTCAAGCTCTACTCAGATGCTAGTTCCTTTGCAGAGGGCGCTGTGCTCTGTCAAATTCAAGATAGAACAGAACGAGTTGTCTCCTATGCTGGGCGCTCTCTTTCCTCAGCTGAGCAGAACTATGGCATCACAGAGAAAGAATATCTAGCCATGGTATTTGCTGTGAAGAAATTTGACTGTTACCTTCGCTACTCCTCCTTTACAGCTAACGTTGATCACTCTGCCCTCAGATGGTTATTTGAAATGAAGGAACCAGTAGGGAAGTTCGCCCGATGGATCACCATGCTGCAATCCTACAACTTTGAAATTCAATACAGACCGGGTCGAGTGCACTCAAATGCTGATGGTGTAAGCCGGAGACGATATCCCTCTGCATCTTCTTCAACAGATGAAGAATCCTGCTTACAAGCTCTTCCCTTCCAGGCCACAGATGTGCTTCCTGTGGACACACCTACAACACCTCAGGTTGCTTTGCTGCTCCCTACTGCATCTACAGAGAGACACACACAAATTCTCAGTTACTGCAAGCCGCCGAAGAGCTTCTCATCTCCTCTACGTCTGATCTGTCCCTGGCAACTGTTAAAATGCAACAAAGAACTGACACTCAATTTACAGACATAATCTCCTACTTAGAGTGTGGAACCTTACTGCAACAAAAGAAACATCGCCAAGATGTACTTTTCTTTGCTTCGCAGTACTTTATCAATGATGGTGTGCCCTTTCACATTTGGACCAAGGAAGGCAAAGGTCATCGCACGGATAGAACTCATGTACAGCTAGTTGTGCCAGTCTCTCTCATCCCTCAAGTTCTTCTCTCCACTCATGCCTCTCCACTTTCGGGAGGTCATATGGGAATACACAGAACTCTGGAAAAGACAAGGCTTTACTTCTTCTGGCCACACATGAACAGAGATATTGTCCAGTTCGTAAAATCCTGCCAGCCCTGCTCCCAGAGGAAGCCTCCCGCCAAACCAACAAAGGCACACATCATCCCTATGCCTGTAGCCACTGAACTGTTTCAAAGAGTCGGCACTGACATTCTTGGGCCCTTACCAACATGCTCTGACTCTGGTAACAAATACATCCTTGTCTTTGTGGACTACCTGACAAAGTATTTGGAACTCATCCCCCTAAGAGACATTAAAGCCACCACTGTGGCAAGTGCCTTTCTCACTACAGCCATTTGTCATCACGATACCCCATCGGCATTAACTACCTGTCCACCATTGTCTGAGAAACTTGCAAACTTCTCGACATAAAAAAGACACATACCACAAGTTACCATCCACAATGCAATGGACAGAGTGAAAGAATGATGTCTACCATTCTCGGCACACTCTCCAAGTATCTGGATGAGACTCACAACACCTAGGACCATTTTGTTCCCTTTGTGCAGTTTGCATACAATACCAGCCCTTGTGTCGACAGCACAGAATACATCCCCTTCTTCTTAGTCCATGGACGTCACCCAGGTGAACTCCACTGCACAGGGATCTCTCACTGTTAGAGGTTCCTAAGTCAGCTTCTTCTTTCATTATCCCTCTTCTGGAACAGCTGGAACTTACCCGACGAGTTGCAATCACCACGTTGGGCCAGAGAAAATTGGCAATGCAAAAAATGTCTGCAGCCAAGGCGCATGAGCCTTCATTCTCTGTTGGGGACATTGTTTATTTGTACCGACCTGTTTTTGTTCCGGGCGCCACCAAGAAACTGCTTCGCCCCAGGACTGGTCCCTTCTACATTGTAGAAAAGCTTCCTCCGGTCCACATTCGTCTGCAACGCAAGTCAGATGGCAAGCTGGTACACAACAAAGTCCATATAAACCGACTAAAGCATGGGTACCTGAATAACAACCTTCCAGATGACCTCAGTCCTCCCAGAAATGAAGCTGCCCTTGAGTCTGCCATCCTCTCTGAAGCTGAGATCCCTCTGGACAACTTGCAACTAGTTCCTACAGCTCTTCCCACTCCTGACACTCTCCAGCCGGATTCCGTTTTACCAAATGATTTGCCTGGGACTTCCTCTTCTTCTTCTCAGGGCTCTCTTCTACACACCACAGTGTGCCAGATCGAGAAGATCTTAAGAAAGAAGTTTGTCAATGGATCCTGGACTTACAGAGTAAAGTGGTGTGGATTCAATAGTGGGCAGAACTCCTGGGTCGCTTTTAACGACCTGACCCTCTCCTGTCAGGAACTAGTGCAGTCTACTCATGCCTCCATTCCCACTGACCGGAAAAGTCGACGGAGATCTTGAACTTTTGTTACCAGACTAAGTGTGCTGTGGGACTAATTCATTTTCTAGTTTAACTGTTTTGCAGTAAATATCTTGTTGTACCTCTCTCCTTGCACCTGTTGCTATGGTACTGTTTACCTGCATTAACGCTTTTTCCCCTTAGGAATGTCTCTTTACATTGACAGTCAACCTACTATTGATTATGCAACTGTTATTAAAGTGTGAGCCTGCATTCTGGGTATCCTCCTGCTGCTACCTTTTCCTCTCTTCCCTTTTCCTTCCCCCACACTTTAACGCTTGTGGCATGACCAAGTCTCAAGTACTATTGTGTCTCCCTCCTCTCTGGTGCTACTCTGACTGGTCCCCAGTGTAGTCCAGGTTCTTTCCTCTCCCCCTCCCTGCAGTGGAGTACTGTTCTGTTTTGTGAAATCTAATGCCTTATAATGCATGAAAATGTTTTGCCTTTAAAAACTTCTTCAAATATTTCTTAGAAACGTAGATTTATTGCTTGTTCGAGTGGTACTCACATTTCACTGTTCCGGCGGTGATGTGAAGCACACATTAAGCATGGGGCTTAATGTTAAGCTGCCACCCCTTTAAGAGGGGTCTAGTATGACTTCCCAACACTATTCTTACCGACGATCAATCTCCCGACTATAAATTCCCGTCTAGCAGCTTCTCGCTTAGATTATTTTACCAACGAGATTATTCCCTGGCATACCATTTACCATCATCCCGTCAGTTACTAGTCTTCTTATAATTTAAAAACGTACAATAAATAATAATTATAAACAATGTTCTTAAAGGTAAATTTATCACATATCTTGAAACGTGTTTATCTTGGCTCAAATGGTAAAGTTTGCCCACACTAGCTGTACACCCAAACACTGCAACAAATAAGTCGCTATTTTGTTGATATGCCATCTCGGTGTGCTCTCTGTGCCCAGACACCATCTTCTCTAGCCAGAATTCACAGCGGCGACTCCGAGATGCGTAATAGCAGGGAGGGCTTTCAGCCATGGTGCAATGTCATACATAAAGACTGACTGCACCCGCAGCTGTACTGCGATCGTTATCCCTGCATTTCACTCCTCTGGCATACCTTTATTATAAATTCATGCCTCAAATTAGCAATTCTGTGGATGAGTTTCCACGTCCTCGTGCCCAAAACTATTGCTTACAGACTTTTAGAAGTGACTTGTGAGGGGCATAACGCTGTGTTGTCTGCTGCGTTGCCAGACCTTTTTTCTGATGCACACTGATACTAACACCATTTCCGTTCATCAAATTATCACTGAGTTTTGATAGACTCCTTATTTTGTATTGTTGTACCCTGAAATAGCTTTGCCTTGCTTGACTGTAATGTTGTTAGCCAAAACCTTATAATGGTCTTTCAAGGTGCATAACGCTGAGTTTTGTGCTTCTTGCCAAACGTTGTTTGTCCTGGTGTGCCAAACGTTGTTTCTGTTGACAGTGGAGGGATACTCTGTGGCAGTCACTATTAGTCTGCTTACTGAATTAGGATTATAGCTACCACTTTTAGTTTGTGTTGCTTATGAGCAAATAATAATGCAGAGATCGGGGGTCGAGGAAGCATATGGGCAAAATGGCACTGGAAATAACAATTTCATGATTAGGTCCACAAACAGGTAAAAATGTCAACGATGGGTAGGTGTCCTGCTATAATGCTGACCGTGATGCTAGATGCATAGTTTTCAGGGACATTAGTCTGTATGCAGCTGGCCAGTACAAAGAATGACGTGTCGGTAAATGTCATGGGAATGGGTGAAGCAAAAATCAGCTCAATAAATCTGATCATGTCAGGGGAAATTTTGAACCCAGTTTCAGCTCAATTCAGCAGTCGGGAGGTACGGGAGGGTGAAGGGTAAATCGGGAGGTAGCATTTGGATGTTGCAGTCTGTAGCATTTCTAATGGGGGAAGTAGCATGTCGGGGGTTTAGCAGTCGGGATTTAAGTATCGCCAGGAAAATAAATGACGGCATTAGTAATGACGGGATGTGAGAGCAGTTGGGAAGTTGGTTGCGGGAAGTTAATAGCTGGGATATTAGGAGTCGGGAAATCGTACGGATCCCCTTTAAGAGCACTTAGAACTTGCATGTAACAATTTGTTGCACTGACTGGCAGTACCATGTATGCCTGTCAGTCAAAGATTTAGTCAGTCTGGGGCTTGTCGTCATGAAGACAACATCTGCTGTACAGCAAATAAACCTGCCTTATTCTTTATTTTATGCGTCCGACTAGTTATTCGCACAGTCCAGATGGGGTCCTCACCAGCAGCAACCTAAGGGTCTGGCAGACGACAGAAAAGGTAAGGAGTCTTTTAGTGGCGGACCAAATAACCAAAACGCTACAAATTTAAAATGGTGCCGACCGCATGGCAAGTCAGCTTCTCCTCCCCCACCACTCACATAGCCAGAGCTAGCTGTGCAGACTGATCTGTTGATCCAGATGTCACCACAATTTTGTTGCCAGTTCCATACTCCCACAACAATAGCAACTGGGGTGACTTATTTTAAATTTCTGGACTGTGCTGGATAGAAGGATGACTTTTCTTAAACCCAATGATGTGCACAGGGACTTCAGTCAGTTAAACCAGATTTCTGTTAAACAGTTAAACAACTGGAGAGTTTGCAGTTACTGTTTAAGCTACTTTATCCATAGTTAGAGTTGTAACATGTTTTCATAAGTTTTGTAGTGAAAGACTTCAATCATTCTCTTGCATAAGAGGTTCTCAGAGGGAGGCGGTAGGAGGGCGTAATAACAGTTTGTGTCTTTATACCAGTTTTTACAGATTACAGACCAACAACTGGATGGATTCAGCTACATACTCATGTGTCTAGTTATTTTGGACATCTGGTCATCTCATTTCGACAAATGGTTGACTTATACAAGCTATTGTTAAGTTATTTTGTTAGCACCTTTACGTCTTCCCTCGCATGAAGTAAAAACCTGGATGATATTGTATCGTGCCTATAGTAAGTCTGTGTCAGCGTCTATGATAAGCCTGTGCATTAGTCTTTTAATGCCATTTCTATGTGTATCCACCGTGGCCACTGTTTGAAAGTATGTACTTTTGAAAAGCTAATAAAAATAAGTAAAAAAAAAAAAAAACAAAAAAAAAACAGAGGTGGGCAGGGGGTGGACACAAGACCATTTTCAGAGGAAACAGTACTGAAAGGACTTGTAGCCCTGAAAGTGGATAAGGCCATGGGAGTGGATGGGATACATCGCAGTGTACTGAGGGAGCTCAGAGTGGTGCTAGCTGCTCCAGTGGAAACTTTGTTCAATGGCTTACTGGAAAAAGGAGTGGTTCAGGTGGAGAAGGGCTGATGTGGTCCCTCTGCCTAAGAGTGGGAGCATGGAGGAATCTAAACTACAGGCTATGACGTAGACAGCCAGTTCTGAGTGCTGTATTATCTTTTTTTAATATAAAATGTATTAATGTCTCTGCTGAAAATTCAAATGCTCTAGAAATAACCTCTCTCACCCCCGATTTTTAGCGGACAGATGCAGGCCAAGAGAACTGATGACAGCACTGTATCACACACTCAGTCTTTTTAGAGACAATGTGTTACTGGAAGACTTTTATTAAGGATCCTGTTTCTCTGAGCTAATTACAGAGTTGTTAAGTTAATTTTGTTAAGAGAGAAATCATAAACTAGGTTTATGATGTTAAAATAAGGGAAGCTAGGATGTTACATAGAGGTGTAAGGTTGTAAATGACCCTATGAAGCCTGTGTGAAGAGGGTACAGCATGAGATCAAAAGAGGTGTCATTGAAACTTGAGTTATGCTAAGGTTGCAGAATTAATACATCCTGTATAGCTGTATAGTATAGATTAATAAAATTACATCCTGTGGTTGTATAAAAATATATTTTTGTTAGATATTTGACCAGAGGAGGGGCTGGATGACTTCATCCAAAAGGGGGGTTGGCCAATACTGCTTGAAAAGATTATTTTCTTTCACCATAGAGTTGCATTTTGTATCTGACACTGACTAAGGAAACATCTGAGCACTGAAAACAGGTATTTAGAAAGCTAGACAAAATCTAAATATACTTGTAGGAATTGCACTGTTTTAAATCTTGTTTTGTTTAAAGATATGTACGTCTTGCGTTATAAGGGTCCTGTATTGTATGTTTGACGTATTATTATATATTTTAGTAAAAACTCTAATTTTAGAGCACACCTGGTCTGTCTTTGAATTGCTTTCTTTTGCTAAGAAATATTTATGGTTCAGCAGACATATAGCTTGTATGGTGGTACCAAACTGGAAACAGAAGCATTTTAAATCTGAGGTCTTTATTAAGTTTTAAGGGTTCATCTCTGAATACCTGGTTAGGTGCCCGTAGGCAAAGATATTTGGCCCCCCAAAGACAGATATATCTGAGCCTGTGCATTGGGTATGCTAGCAAGAGGTTACAGTTTGAATCCCTCCAGAACTGAGACCAAAGGTTGATCCGAACTCTCAAAAACAGACAAGAGGGTTACCTTGTCTGTTACACTATTCACAAGACTGCGCTCAGAGGTTGGCACTTTGGTAGTAGAGGGCCTGACCTGCTGAGTGAATTTGTGACACAGGCCAGTCAGCCTAACTTCAGTGGTGGGGAAACTAAAGGAAACCCTACTAAAAGAGAGACTGATTGACTACATAGCAGCCAAAGGGCTACAGGACTACAGGCAGCACAGGTTCACGGGGGGTCATGCCAAATGAATCCGATAGATATCTTCAATTGCATGACCAGGGAAATAAACCAGAGGAGGGCAGTGGATGTAGCCTAGCTAGACTTCCACAAGGCCTTTGACACTGTGCCACATAGAAGGCTGATTCGGAAGCTGGCCAATTTGGGGGGTAAGGGGCCCAAAATGGTAAACTGGGTTCACTAACGGACAGTAAGCAGAAGGTAGTGGTAAACAGAACACACTCTAAGGAAGGGGAGGTTACCAGCAGGGTACCATAGGGTTCTGTGCTGGGACCAGTCCTCGTCAATATCTCTATAGGGGACAGTGCAGATGAACTGGAAGAGATCTGTCTTTGTGCAGACGACACCAACATCTGCAACAGGGTGTACACCCAGGAGGAAGTGGAGACAATGCACAGGGATCTGGTGAAACTAGAGGAGTGGCTGAAGGCATAACAGTTAGGACTAAATGCCAAAAAAGTGCAAAATCATACACCTAGGGCACAGAACACCAGTGCTGAGTACAGAATAAGATGGAGGTGTTGGCAGTTGCTAGGCAGGAAAGGGACCTTGGATTTAGTATTTCAGAAAACCTCAAGGTGGTAGTACGTTCTGTGAGAAAGCCATGGGCAAGGCTAGTGGGATGCTGGGGTGCAGAGGGAGGGGCATCACTAACAGGGGGGAAGTAGGTGGTGCTGCCACTGAACTGTTTTCTCGTACACTCCCACCTGGAATGCTGTGCCCAGTTCTGGAGATCGCACTTCAGGAAAGACAGGCAGGGTGGAGGTGGTCCAGAGAAGGACAACCAAGATGGTGCAGGGGATGCAAGGGAAGCCCTACGAAAGGCTAGGGATCTAAATAGCGACGCTCCAGAAGAGAAGCTCTATGAGGAAGGAGAGATCTCAATATGTACACTCTGGAAGGGAAGCCCTATGAGGAGAGACATAAAGATCTCAATATGTACACTCTGGTAGGGAAGCCCTATGAGGAAAGACCTAGGAATCTCAATATGTACACTCCGGAAGGGAAGCCCTATGTGGAGAGACATAAAGATCTCAATTTGTACACTCCAGAAGGGAAGCCCTATGAGGAGAGACTTAGGGATCTCAATAAGTACACTCTGGGGGACAAGAGAGCAAAAATACAAGCTTCAGGACTAGGGGACATGCAATCAAATTGGAGTGGGAATTTCAGGAAGGATGTGAGGAAATACTTGTTCACAGAAAGGGTGGTAGAAGAAGCATGCAACCAACTGCCATTCGAAGTTGTGGAAGCTAGAAAGCTTCAAGCATGCATGGGATAGGCACAGAGGCCTGTTACAGAAATGGAGGGGGGCCCCGGAGACCAGTTAGGTCTGTGGAGGTGCAATACAGAGGGAACCATTGGGCAGCATGGGAGGGCCTAGTGGTCCTTTTCTGATGACGATTTTCTGTGTTTCTATGAATGAAAAATGCACAGATTACTATTTTAGCTGATGACAACATATGCAAACTCCAAAATAAAGATGTATTTAGCAGCTGCACATATCAGCTTTACATTTATTTTACAGGCTGAATACAGAAACATAAAAACATAGAATTTGACAGCAGATAAGAACCGCTTGGCCCACCTAGTCTGCCCATATTCCCAACCTACTGTCACACTGTAGACCCTTGATCTCCAGCTTTACCCCACTCTTTCCTTGCTTCTAAGGTTTCCTTATACATATTCCATGCTTTTTTAAATCCCATTACAGTTTTTGCTCCCACCATCTCCTCAGGGAGGCTGTTTCAGGCATCCACCACCCTTTCTGTGAAGTGTTTCCTTACATTTTCCCTGATTCTACCCCCCTAGCTTCACTGCATGACCCCTTGTTCTTGAGCATCCTTTTCTCTGAAAAAGGCTTCCCTCTTGAACCCTATTTTACCCTTGAGGTACTTGAAAGTCTCTATCATACCCCCCTCCCTCCTTTCCTCCAGTCTGTATATATTGAGGTCCTTCAGTCTCTGCTCGTAGGGCTTTTGATGCAAATCCTGCACCATTTTAGTTGCCCTCTGGACTGCCTCAACTCTGTCTATGTCCTTTCAGAGATGAGGACTCCAGAACTGGATACAGTACTCTACGTGGGGTCTCACCAGAGACTGATACAGAGATATCACCACCTCCCTCTTTCTGCTGGTGATACCCCGTCCTATGCACCCTAGCATTCCACTGACTCTACCCACTGCCTTGTCACATTGTTTGACCACTTTTATGTCATCAGATATAACACCCAGGTCACTTTCCTGTTTTGAGATCACCAGTACCACTCCACCCATTTTTCTACGTCCCAAGTGCATTAGTTTTTTTTTTTTTTTTGCATTGAAACTTAGTTGCTACTTTCCAACGCCCCAGGAGTATTCACTCTATTGCAGATTTTTGTGTCATTTGCAAAAAGATATACCTTCCCTTCTAGTCCCTCTGCAATGTGGCTTAGAAAGATAGTAAAAAGGATTGGTCTCAGTACTGATCCTTGTGGCACTCCACTAGTCACCCTCCCTTCCTTCCTCGGAGTGAACTCCGTTTACTACTACTCTCTGTCGCTTATCCTCCAACCAATTTCTTACCCAGTTTACCACTTTCAGTCCCACTACTAGGCTGCCCAGCCTGTTTATGTCCCTATGTGGAACAGTGTCGAAGGCCTTACTGAAATCTAGGTAGGCCACATCCACTGATCCACCCTGATCTACTTCCCTGGTTAGCTAGGCAAAGAAATCTATGGCCCCCTATGCACAAAAGGGTGTAAGGTACACACCACAGGCATGCACCCCACCCGCGGAGCTCTGCACCTGCGGAAAGGTGTGCACCTGGCAGCATTCACAACCGCCGGCCATCTGTCTGCGGCCCGTGGACCCAGGCGGGCATCCAATTGGATACCCATCCCGGGTCTCACAGTGGATCCGTTAAGTGGCTGGGCACGCAGCTGTGTACGTTGGATGGCCAGCGGCCGTGGAGGTGTGTGGAGGGCAGTGCCATCAGCCGTCCCAAGCCACAGCACTAACAGGAGGGGTTATCAGTGCCGTGGGTGCGTGGTGGGGGACCACTGTCAACTGGGATGTGGTTCGGGGATGGGGTCACAGGGCACATCTGTGTGTATGCATGTGTGGGGGGCTTGCACTACCGGATCAGGGGCCCTCATGGATGGGGAGGCTTTGCAGACTGGGGATGGGTGCTGCCAGGTGTGTGTGTGTGTGTGTCTTGTGGCTGTGTCCTCAGGGCCTTGCTGGCACTGTTGTCGGGCGGTGGGCAGCATGGGCACGGCGGTGCAGTCCTGGTGTGGGTGCTGAATGATAGGATGGGACTGCACTGTGTGTGGTGGGGGTATCTGTCTCCGGGTACGGGCCCGCCTGCATGTGGGGATGCCTGCCTGCCACGGGATGTTCCAGTGTCCAGTGTGTGCAGGGGCAGTGTGCATAAGGGACTCTACGGCAGGGTTCTCCCTGGTGTAATGGGTGCCCTCCCTATGCGCCCCGGTGCACAGCACTACTTGCCTTGGTGCATGGCGGCGTGCTGCTGGCATGCCCTGGCATGTTGCTGTCCTGTTCAGGCATCCCACGGGGCGCGTTAGTGCAGAGTGGCTACGTGCCGAGAAAACGTGGCACGGAGCCACTCAGCCAATTCAAGCACAGGCCCCAATAAGATTAGTTTGACATGACTGCCCCCTACTAAATCCATGCTGCCTTGGACCTTGTAAGCCACTGTCACAGTCTTTTATTTTAGAGGCTGCATATATCACAGCCACACATTCTACAGCTAGAGCTCTTCTCAGAACCAATCTGAGAGCAGATTTCACAATGTTGATGACATCACAGAAGCAATGATCTACCCTGAAGGCTGTTGCTGAACTCAGAGTGAATCATTGAAATCTTCACACAAACAGTTGATTTGAAAGTTTTATCAGCCTCCGATTTTATTAGACAATGGGCCTGATATTCAAAGATCAGCACTCTCGCTAACAGGTTTGGGGATATACTAACCTGGATTTGTGCTGGCACTCCCAGCTTGCCCATATTCAGAAGCCCCAGGAGTGCCAGCGCAAACCTGCAGTGCCAAAGCACTATTATACTGCTGCGCCTATGCAAATGAGGGGGTTCCCCATGCATATCTGCGCAGTGGTATCTTCAAGGGTTTGTGGCAGCAGTAAACAGCCCCCAAAGCAGTGCTATTTACCACTGCAGAAAACCTCATCTTAGTGGGGTGCGCTCCCTGAAGGCAGGGGGGCTGTACTGCAGCTGCCTGCCCGAGCTCATCCATTTTAGAATACACAAATCCCTGGTGTCCAGTGGTCCCCTGATCATTTGTTTACATATAGCATGTAAGATCTGGTGTCCAGTGGTTCCCCTGCACCCCTGATCACCCATTCTATGTTCGTATTTAAGCCCTGGTGTCCACTGGTTCCCCGCCCCCAATCACCCGTTCCACTATAGTATTATGCCCTAGTGTCCAGTGGTTCCTCCCCCCTGCCCCCCACCTTGATAGCCCGGTGACAAAGTGAAAAGAATCAGTGGTGGTCCAGTATCTCCCCAAATGTTCCCCCATGCACGTACCACCACCTCGCACCTTTCCCTTACCCAGGTGCCCTACGACCATCAAAACCCGATACAGCAACAGGCACAGCCCTCCTCTCACCTCCTAGGTTGGCTGCCGTATCAGTTGTCAGTGAACATCCGTACAGTACTTAAAGTATACACACTGACAGCTCATACAGCGGCCAGCTGAGGTGAGAGCAGGACTGTGCTGGTCGCCGGACACCCAGGTAAGAAGGGGATGGTGGTGCGGGTGATGGTATGTGAGCAGGCAGGACAGGTGGGGGGATACTGGACCCTCACTGATTCTTCTTACTTTTGTCAATGGGTGATGGGGGGGCAGGGGGAACTACTGGACACCAGGGCTTACATACTGTCATACAATAGGCAATCGGGGGGGCACCACTGGACACCAGGGCTTACATACTGTCATACAATAGGCAATCGGGGGGCACCACTGGACACCAGGGCTTACATACTGTCATACAATAGGCAATCGGGGGGCACCACTGGACACCAGGGCTTACATACTGTCATACAATAGGCAATCGGGGGGCACCACTGGATACCAGGGCTTACACACTATATGTAAACAGGTGATTAAGAGGGTGTGGGAACCACTGGACATCAGGGATTACATATTAATGTAGAACAAGGGATTGGGGGAGGCAAGGGGAACCACTGGACACCAGGGCTTACATTCTATATGTAAATGGGCGATTGGGGGAGGGGGCCCTAGCCACCAGGGCATTAGTGTATGGACAGGAATGGGTGATTGGGGGCGTACTAGACAACCAGGGTGGACATATACAGTGGGACTGGTGCTAAGGAGCTGCTGTGCCCCATGCAAATGAGCTCATAATGACATGCAAATGGTCCCTTAGCACCTTGCATGCTCATTAGGGTCATCTGCATGTCGTGGCTGTATATAGTCCACAGGGGTCTTGGCGCTATCAATTTCGGGCAGTGCAGTTCCCTGTTGGCTATATATACAGCCGAGGTCCGTGTTGTGGCAGCGCAGTTCCACTTAGTGCTAACCCATCATGGCCCAGTATTCAGTCAGATAGTGCCACCCACTATCTGACTGAATATAGCAGCCATCTGTGCTCCTCTCTGAATATCAGGACCATGGGCTACTGTGGTATCTTTGGTGCTAACCCAGAATTCAGTTGAAAATATATAGCAGCATAAAAATGTCTGCAGTAGTCTGCAATTATTTCAGATTAAAAAAAGTAAAAATTGAGTCTGTTTAATTATTATTACATTTGTCTCTTGTGACACCTGATGCTGTGTGCTGGAAAACGCAGACCTGCACCAAGGTGCACGGTAGAGAGACACAGCAGAGGGACATCGAATGGCAGACATACATTCACATAATGGCTAAAACCCAGGGACACACTAAAATCAGCAATAGTGGATTAATACAGACCACAGTACAGTTAGCGTACTGTGGCACAGCAGTCTGCTACACTAGTTACACCACTTACGGTCAGGTTAGAGTGAGCAGGTGTCTTGATTTAGAGGGGGACAGTCCCAGTTTTTAATCAGCTGTCCAGGTCATTTTTTAGGAACTCTTACATTTGTCCAAGTTTTCTGACAGCCTCATATAGGATAGAATAGTGTATGGTAGCCCATACACAACAATGCTAATCTTAAATCGAGTGGTTACTATGACGTCAAGAACCTTGAGAATGAAGCTTGAGAGGTCCCTTTGACATCATAGTAACCACAAGGTATGAGATGAGCGATGTTGTGTATTTGGGCCATCGCACACTATTCTATATAGTGTGTGGTCCCCCAAAAAATACAATCGCTTATTTTTTCTTGTTCAGCCAGTCAATCTCTGCCGTCCGTGACGGGCACTAATTGGCCATCTGCCCATGTGATGCTTCAACCACCGCTAGCCCTGTCAACAGTACTGATGGGCTGCTTGCACTGTGATGTCCATACTAACGCAAAACAAAGAGTCGTTCTGCGATAGTACGAACAGCACTACTGCAGCAGAATGACTTTTTACGTGTATAGATCTCCATACACAATCGCATTCGACCATAAATTAATAGAAGTTATAGGTGATGTCCCGGCCAACTGCAGACCTTGTCAGGTGTCCTGGTTTTTCATATAGAAAATCTGGACACTCTAGGTATCAGTTTGTTTTAGTTGGGGGGCTTAGCCCCCTACACACCCCATGTTATATATTTATAAACAAGTGTGTGTGGGGTGGCAGGGCATTAGTGAAGATCAACAGAACCCCCCCCCAAAATCACGGAGCTGTACCCCAAAATCCTGATCATACGCACTGTTCATCATATGCAGAGGTGTTCTAATCAAAACTTTTAGGACTTGTACAGCCAGAACTGTAGCTGAATTTCTATTTGTCCCTCATTCTTTACAATTAAATCAACTATATTTGAACTTGTCTTTCAGGAAAATGTACTTGTCCCAGACAGAAGGCAACAGGATTTGCACACCCCTGTTCTTAAGTTTATGTTCCCCTCTCTCCCCACTCAACAGTAACATTTTACTCATTGTTCTGTCTGCTGTAATCATGTCTATGATCAGCCCTATATGTTTAAGTATTTGTATTTGAGTTGGGGGCTTCCCCACTGTGATTTACTTTAAAAAACAAAACAAAAACATGGCTGCTGGGCTTTGACTGCTACTGCCTATGCTAGCATTTTTATTTTCTACAGTTTTGGGCCAGGAAAGGAACACTAAGCCAAGACTAGTTTCCTAGTGCATCCTGGGAACACAGGGAAGTTAAGTGACTTGCTTATGGTTATAAAGTGTGCAAGTAATGGCTGTGGGATTCAAACCCAGTTCTCAAGGTTTGCAGCTCAGTTCCTGTAACCACAATGCTGCACTGCTTATTCAAGAATGTTACAGAAGATATTAGTAACTTCCTCAGCATATTTGGGGTCATCATAACAGAGGACCCTGAGGTAGCGGGGCAATGTGACAAGGCAGTGGGCAGGGCTAGTGTGATGCTGGGGTGCATAGGGAGGGGCATCTCCAGAGGAGGGAGGTGGTGTGGCTGCTGTATCACTCCATCGTGCACCCCTACCTGGAGTACTGTCTAGTTTTGATGACTACACCTAAAAAAACACAGACAAGGCGGAAGGTAGTCCAGAGGAGGGCAACTAAAATGCTGTATGGTTTGCACAGGAAGCCCTATGAGGAGAGACTGAGGGATCTGAAGCATAAGTGGAGGACTAAAAACCCTGCCAAAAGGTGTTCCAGAATACCAAATGCAAGGAACGTGACACTATGCTAGTTTCTTAGCGTAATGCTCCCAGAGAAGCTGTAAAACTATTGGGGGAGGGGCACGGAACCCCCATGTAACAAAAGCCTAAATAGCTGGTTCAATTAAAAAGAATTGGGGGACTTCGTCTCCACACTCCCCTATTTTTTTTAATTTAAAGGGTACCATGTTTTTTTTTTTAAGCTACATCACTAGTGCTACTACAGTTCAGCGTTGCACAGCACAATGCGTGCAACTGCCCCATAAAACTGCCGTATAGGTTGCATAGCGCTGCACTTCATAACTAAGGGGGCCCTTAGTCCTCCACATACACCAAACCTGAAAAAGTGCAGCCTGAAAGGAGAGTGACAGAGGGACATAATCAAGACCTTCAAGTACCGCAAAGGAGTGAACGAGGTGCAGGTGGGGGAGTTTGTTTCAAATGGGGACAAGTTTTTAAAATTTATTTTACAGAAAGAGATTTTTGCCATATTGGTCCTTGGAAAACAGGAGTCGCTGGAAGGTTTGATACCTTCTATTGGACCAAACTATGTCTTGTACAAAGATGGTATAGTACACAAGCTTTCTGGGCCTCACAGGTTCCTTCTTCAGATGATTCACCTGAAGAAGGGACCTGTGAGGCCCCAAAAACTTGTGTACTATACCATCTTTGTACAAGACATAGGTTGGTCCAATAAAAGGTTATCAAACCGTCCGGTGACTTTATTTTACAAGTTTTGGCTAGGACACATTAAGTCAAGGCTAGTTTCCAAGCGCATCCTGGGACCAGCGGGAAATTGAGTGACATGCCCAGGGTCACACAGTATGCAAGTGGTGGCTGTGGGATTCAAACCCAGATCTCCAGATTTGCACCTCAATTGTCTTAACCACTATGCTATACTGCAGCCACAAGTACCAGGACCAAGGAGCATGTGATTTTTTTTTTTTTTGGGGTACAAGACAGATATTAGGAAATATTTCTTCACTGAAAGGGTGGTAGATGACTGAAACAGACTGCCAACAAAAGTGGTGGAGGCTAGAATGGTGGTGGTGGGGGGGCTTCAAGCATGCATGGGATAAACACAGCAGTAGTACTGTAGCAAGAAGCACAGCAGTGGTAGTAGACAGGAGATTGGGTGGCAAGGGGGTCGGGGGCTTTGGCCCCTGAAACGAACCGATCTGCTGTGGTGTGGAGTGAACAGCCCCCAATCTATTCAGCCAGCTCCACCATGTTTCCCATCTGGCAGAAACTGTGCCCACACTGCAGGGAGTGGGGAGGGTTGTCGGAAACCAGGTAGGGTCTGCAGAGGAATAGTCTGGGACCGCTTGGGTAGACTGGGTGGGTGGCTGAAGCAGTTATTTTCTGTCCAGATTCTTTGTCCCTTTGTTTTTACTCGGTGTTATTACGCTACTGAGGCATTTTTTTTAGTTCTTGAAAATAGGGAAGTGCGCTGATTAGTATCAGCCCTAAAATAATGCCACGCAGCATTACAATACAGGTACGTTATTAGCTGGATTCCATCAGGATATTCCTACTTTTTGAACCGAGAAGATAACTTACTAATAGTTACATAGTAAACTTGTTAAAAAAAAAAAAAAAAACATCCCGACACTAAAGTGAGAGTTTATGCTCCTGGTTACCCAGTCCTGGACGTCCCCCCACCACTGACCAAGATGCAAAGAACGACCGTAACCAAACAAACCCAACCAGAAAGTCTGCCTACTGCAGGTACCCGGTAGCCCTTCATAAACTGATCTTCCCGTGCGTTTTAACTAACGAGCCTTTTAAAGAAAAGCTTACATTTCACCGGAACAACACCCACCTGGCCAGCTGAGTCTGTTCGTTCGCGGTCTTTTTTTGTAGCTACTTTCATTTCTTGGCAAAGCCAGTCGAACGATATAACGGATGGCGCGAGGGCACAGCTCTAAACATAACAAGTCCACGCGGGGAGAGCGAGACAGAATGGACGGCGCGAGGGCACAACTCTAAACATAATAAAGTCCACCCGGGGAAAGTGAGAGAGAACGGGCGGCGCGAGGGCACAACTTTAAACATAATAAAGTCCACGCTGGGAAAGTGAGAGAAAACGGGCGGCGCGAGATGTAAAATTGACATGCTGTGAAGTGTGAAGAACAGCCTAGGCAAAATTCTGTTCGCTTTCTGCGAGGCGCGAGTGGAGGGAATGCGGCACGCGTGAGGATGGGTGTAAGTGGTCCCTAGAAAGCGTGGTGTAATGATGGAACATTGGCGTCGTATTAGAACTGTGGGTGGCAAATCGCTAGCCAGAAATACCAGGAGGGCCACAGCTTAGCTGGTGGAAGGACGGGCCTGTGCTCAACAGCAGGAAAGAAAGAAACAGGCTTTAGGAAACAACAGAGTGACCTCGAATACACCCAGACAGAGAAGGAGTCCGTCTGATCGATGTAAGGACTGACATTTCATTATTTTCTTGTGTGTGGCGGGAAAAGTACTGCAGTTGAAGGAAAGAAAGCCATTTTGGTCTTTTCCCAAGAGGTCTCAGCATTGCCACGATGGGGATCAAAATATGTGGTTGCAGTAGGTCCTCACTCAGTGGATCCACTGCCTCAGAGGTCAGCATTAAGAAATCCTTTTATCACAGGATAGGGTCACCTCTTTTTTTTTTTTGGCATAATATGTTTATTAAATAAGAACGATTTTCAATAAAATACAACTCACAAACACATAAATCTGCTTAGCAATTCATAAGCTGAACATTGAGCATGTTAATAACAATATAGACACATTATAAATGGATCCAGTTCATTACAACTTTAAAATTATGCGTCCCATATATAATTGATTACATATATGTATATAGTTGTACAATCCACAGGAGGGGGAGACCAAGGTGCTACCTATTTTTGCTAATGGAATCCCATACTACCATACAACTGTTCCTTGGGTTCATTTGTACTTCATCTCTGGAGGAGTGTGTACCCAAACCAGGCAGGCCCGTCTTCATAGGCCCTCTCTGAGGGGTAGAGCCTCCGCGATAAAGAGGCCAAAAAGGCCCCCACGCACCAAGGAAGCTCCCCTCTCTATTTTTGAGAGAATAAGAGAGACGTTTGAGTGGCAGTACCTGCATGATCTGAGCATGCCACTGTTGAGCCTTTGGCATCAGTGTAGATACCCAGGTATTTAAGCTATTATGCTTGGCAATTACCAGCAGTACTCGGATCCATCTTGGCAAGAGGGGATCACCATTTTTTAAGGAGTCCAAAGTGACATTTCTTACTGAATTATAATTTTTCACAGGACAATATGTAACTTAGACCAATGCAACATACTTGTTTTCTCTAATTGTAATTAAGTGTTGTAGTTTTTTTAGTTGCTTCTATTGTTTCTTATTTTAAGGTATTTTAGTTTTCTGCAACGTTCAGAGAAAAGTTAGAAAATATTTTTTTGCTACTACAAAGTCAGTACTTTAAATAGTTTTCATGTTTTTTTTTTTTTTGCAAGACACAGTTGCACAAATCAGGACTGTCCTGTGAAAATCAGGACAAGTGGTAACTCTATGACCCACACAGACTTGCAGCTTTTATTTGGTACATTGCATAGCTACTGGAAATTGAGTCTGTCAGCATTGGGGGGGGCTGTGCTTCTGATTCCAGTTCAACTGCAGTTTCTGCTGGACAGGAAAATGGTGGTTAAAATGTTGACACCATCAGATGAGATTTCAGCGTCACAACAAAGTTTCATATGATGACATCTGTGATATCATCGGCACTTCAACTATTAGTAGTAGTAGCATAGTAGTGTTAGGGGAACAGAGGGTTGCAGAGTGGACTGTGTGCCCTCAAAACTAACTGATCTTCTGTGGTGTGGCGTGGGGACACAGCCCCCCGCCCCCAAAACGATATTTCAGCTGACTCTGTTCATGTCATCACCTGGAATCTCATCTGACAGAAACCACACCCACTCCCGGATTCCAGCTCCTGTTTAGGGGTGATTGAATACAGAACAAAGAGGCAATAGAGCCGTTGTTCAAAACCTCTGATCTGCGTGATGGTGTCCCCAGGAGGAGCAGGGACAATTTACATTATTCAGCTCCTTTCCATATTAGGGCTTTAAAACCATTTTAACTCTGTTAAAAGGCTTTAAAAGGTGTGACACACCCAGCCGTAAGGTGTGCCTGGGCTGTGCACGTGATGCTGCCACTGCCTTTGGTAAACTGGGGCAGTCCAGTAGATTTCGTTCAGGGGTGAATGCTGGAGACAGTCCAGTTGACCGAGCCACAAGAGCTTCGTCTCTTGGTGGGCTCAGAAAGGTAACCGCTAATTTCTATACCACATGGGGAGTCAATAACCAGCCCAAGTTTAATGGATAACATCTTTATAGTATATGGTTACCCTTTATTATGTATAAAAACCAGCCTGCTCAAAATCCTTGTTAAGCACATTCTAAACTGTTATACACATTCTAAAGTGTTATGTGCATTCCGAACAGTTGTTACGCACGGTGCAAAGGTTATACAATTTAAAATTTCTCATTTATTCTATATCTAGCTTCTTACTAACCACCCACCCAGTGCCAAAAGTACCTTTTGCCTTTCAAAAGTCTGGAAATTTGATTTTGTTATGTGAGTAGAACAAAGAAATGGGAAGATTTTTTGGTTTCACTTCAGTGGGGGTCTGTCACTCTAGTGTAAAAGCCATATACTATAAAAAATAAAATATGATCAACCACACACAACTCAGCATGTGTCTCCATCTCGGGGTGAGATGACAGCATGGACCTCTCGAGCTTCACATGCTGTCATCTCAACCCCTTGATGGCAACACAGCCTTGTTGTGTATGGTTGCCCATACATCATTCTCTATATTAACAACTGACCATGTGCAAAGAGGGTTAATGTAAATGTCAGCTTTAAACGCAGCCCTCTAAGATGTCCTCATAGGCTGGCAAGATCTACTACTTTCCCTCTGGTACTTCATTTTTAATAGACCCAAATAAGAGCTCCCTTAACTCAGTCCATGGGTACAGTAGATGTAGAATTGCTGCAGGCCTGTAGGTGTAGCCACGGAGTGGCTGGCATTGGTGCACCTTAAACAGAACAATGTGCTCAATCCCCCAAACCCCACAGGCCATGCAGTTGCTTAAATGGCAGAAAACCTCTCAAAATGGGGTATTTGTAATCCAGATTGTGAAACATGGTGAAATAGCAGGTGCTGTCCATTGAAACAATGCCTCAGAGTGGTGTACTTGCGGTTCCAGAACCTGGATGGTTCATAGAAACATAGAATTTGATGGCAGATAAGGACTGCTTGGTCCACCTAGTCGTCCCGTTTCCCTAACTAATGGATAAGCTGCAGATCCTAGTTAACCAACAGCCTGCTTCCTCCTACCCCCACTAGAATTGCCTTATGTCTGTCCCATGCATTCTTGAATTCTCCCGCTGTTTGTGACTCCACGACCTCCTGAGGAAGGCTGTTCCATGCATCCACAACACTCTATGTGAAAAAAATACTTCCGCACATTACCTCTGAGCCGTCCCCCCCCCAATCTTCAAATTGTGCCCCCTTGTTCTTGCACATCTCTTTTTCTGAAAGATGCTACCCTCTTGGACTTTGTTGATTCCCTTGAGGTACTTGAAAATTTCTATTGTCCCCCCTCTCCTTCCTTTCCTCAAGGGTATACATATTAAGCTCCTTTAGTCTCTCTTCGTATGTCTTCTGGTGCAGACCCTGCACCATTTTGGTTGCCTTCCTCTGGACAGCCTCCACCCTGTCTGTCTTTGCGGGGACGGGGTCTCCAGAACTGCATGCAGCACTCCAGATGGGGTCTCACCAATTGTCTGTACAGAGGGATAATAACTTCCTGTTTTCTACTGGTGATGCCTCTCCCTGTGCATCCCAGTATCTCCCCAGCCCTCCTTACTGCCTTCTCACATTGCTTGCCCACCTTTAGGTCATCTGATATAACTACCCCCAGGTCCCTTTTCATTTTTGTTGTCAGTATCGCACCCCTCATTATGTACTCTTCCCCTGGGTTTTTGTTTCCCAGGTGCATTACTTTGCACTTCTTTGCATTGAATCTAAGCTTCCATACATTTGACCATTCCTCCAACCTTGCCATGTCCCTTCTCATCCTTTCCACCTCATCTTGTGTATCAACTCTGTTGCAGATCTTTGTGTCATCTGCAAAGAGACATACTTTTCTTTCCAGTCCCTCTACAATGTCACTTATAAAGATATTAAAAAGGACCAGACCCAATACGGTACCCCACTAGTAACCCCCCTTTCTTCACTGTGGACTCTGTTTACTATGACCCTCTGCGTCCGTTGACGCAATGACGCCAGCAAAAGACACACACATGCTTCTGTGTGCGTCCCCGCCAGGCATCTGCCATGTTCTCGCCTCTGTGTAGTGTCGGTAGCACTGCGCTGAGCCCCAGCCTCCACCAGGGGTCAGACGTGCACTGACTGCAGGACATCCCCCTCCCCGGAGATGGAGAGCAGTCCATCGGATGCTCAGTCCAGCTGTTTCCCTGCTGACCCCTGACAACCCACACTCATTCCCGAACACGGGTTGCTGGCATGGCGCAGTGTGTGGTGACCAGCACCTCAGCCCTCAGCGCCACCGGGCCGGCCCTGCTTAATATTTCATTAAAACCCTCCCACTGTGTGCAGTCCTCTCTGGCACCCTCTGTTACCCGGTCGGATGGTCTCACTTCATATTTAGTTAAAACCTCTCCAACTCCCTCCCACAGCTTGCTTTCCCACTCATCACCCTCTGTTCTTCCCCGATTGGACGGTCCCCACTTCATACTTCATTAAAACCCCTTCCGCTCCCTCCCACTGTGTGCAACCCAAGTTGGGCCCTTTCAAATGTAAACTCCGCCTACGCCTTAGTGCAGTTAGCAGATGTGATTGTCCAGTCATGGGGAAATCTCAGCCCTGTGCCTCTACGGCCCAAGGCTGCCCTCTATTTCTCTGTGCCTGCTACCACTCCCTCTATGCTACTGCAATAGCACCCCCACCCCTCCTGTTGGTACTTTCTCTTACTGCACTTAGCAGATGTGATTGTCCAATCATGGGGAAATCTCACCCCTGTGCCTCTAAAGCCTTAGGCTGCCCTATATTTCTGTGTGCCCACTACCACTCCCTCCTTGCTACTGTTGTAGCACACCTACTTCTCCCGTTGGTCCCTTCCCCCTCTGCCGCTCCTCATCACTTATCTCCCCACCTCTTGCAACTATAGATCAGCCTTCTCTCTGCCATCATACCCCACCCCCCATACAGTCTGGCCTCTTCTTGTCCCCTCCCCCTTTACCGCCACCCCTCCCTTCCTTCTCTCGTTCTCCATCAACAGTGCCTTTTGTTGGCCCTCCCCTGCTCTTGTTCTCCCACCTTGCCCTGTCCTGTCTCCCTAGTATTGTCCCCTCCCTCTTCCCCACGTCCTGCTTCCTGTCCCAACTTACCTGATTCTCCCCCCCCCAATCCTTTTTCTCTCTTTCAGACAACAAGGCCATTGTTGGCTGCTTTATGTTTCACTTATTTTATACTCCATCTTTAAAGTGTATTTTTTACTATTGTCTACCATATGGTATCCGTCTGACCATTGTAACTTTTATTATGTATGTATTTATTTAATACATCGGAATTACAAATCTTTGAGTCAGAGAGACGTCTTCAAAGGCTCCATGTCAGGGCCGGCCTGCCGGCGCAGCGGTTGGATTTCCGCTTGCGACGCCAGCGACCCGGTTCGGGAACGGGCTGGGGTCACTGAGGCCAGCCGGGAGAGGATCGAGCGTCCCAGGGACAGCTCTCCTTCTCCGGGGGGGAGGGTAGGGGAATGGTCCGGCACCTGCTGGCTCCTAGCGGAGGCTGGGAGCATCACAGGATTCACGACCTAACACTAACTGGGGGAGGAGCGGACGTCGGCGTATGCCATGACGTCACTACGCTGCCCCCAACAGAAAGCCGGAAAAAGTTGTTTGCTGGCCCTCCAGATGACGGCTCTCCATTCCTGGGGACCTCCAGTGCCTTCCCAGTGCCTCCTGTTCCCCAGCAGCATCCTCGGGCCCTAGAAGGACATACTGGGGCTGTCCTCCCCCCGGTGCTTTCCCCCTCGGAGGAGAGGGACCCGCCCGGTGAAGGGATACACCGGGATATCCTGGGGGTTGGCTGCGATCTGGGGACAAGAAAGGAGGACCGGGCAAGGACAGAAAGAGGTCAGGAGGAACCTTGCAGAGCCTGAAGGAGGGAGGACCAGTGAGCACGAGGCGGAAAAACAGATAATGCAAAAAAAAAAAAAAAAGGCTTCATGTCAAAACGGTGACAATCATAGACCAACCACCATACAGATATGAGGCATTTTGATACAATCAGCGCAGTTTTACGATTACAGGCAAAAACACTGAATCCTATACAGAGCTGTAGCTAACAGTATATTTGAGTTTAGAGAACAGTTGAGTCATATACATTGAGGTAGCTAGGAGAAATAATAATTGATAACAGTACAGTAGATATGCTAGGTACGAAGGGGAATCAGCAGTCTTAAGACAGACTTTGTCAGTGCGATATGGCTTGTGAGCTGGGTTGCTGGCAGAGATAGGCAGGTCAGCGGACCGTGTATGGCTGCCAGAGCAAGAATACACATGGAGGGCTAATTGCAGGCAGGTGCACTTGTGGGTGGCCAGGAGGTAGTCCTTTAGGGCCATTTTGAAACTACCAAGTTTTGTGTGGTTAGTGACTGAGGAGGGCAGGGAGTTGAACCAGGTGGGAGCCTTGACAGGAAAGGATCTCTGGGCTAACGATGTCCTTACTTTAGGAATAGCCAGCGCAGCCGTGGTGGTGCTTTGGGTGTTCACGGCTGGGATGGTGGAAGTCAGGGATGCAGATACTCCTGAGGGGGTCAGGTCCAGCAGGGATCTTTTGCTCACGAGGCAGACCTGGTACTGTACCCTCTCATGCAAGTTAAGGATCTGGGCGAGGGAGTACAGGGTGCATGTGTGTGTCATCCGGTCTGCACCAGTGAGCAGCCTGCTGGCTTTGTTAATCATTACTTTTATTTTATTGATGGCTGTGGAATCGGCTGCAGCATATACCAGTAGTCCATAGTCGATCAGGGACATTACAGAGGAGGTGATAGCTAGTTTTAGTGCTTCTGGTGGCAGACAGTCCTTGTGGTGATAGAGTATGTCAGTGCGTGCATTGGTGGCAGACGCGAGGGTACCGATGTGCGTGTGGAAAGTGAGGGCTGAGTAGAAGAGAACCCCTAGATATTTATAGGATGAGACCTGCTCTAGGGTGTAGAGTGACCCAGATACGATTTGTAGCTGGGCATTTTTAGCTTGCTTTGGTGATGTGCAAATAAAAGGGCCCTAGTTTTTTTTTTTTTTTTAGGTTCATGACCAACCTGTGCTCACCAAACCACTGCTCAGTTTGACTGAAGGTGTTTTAGAGTGTGGCCTGCAGGTTGGTTGGATTGTTGTGAGAGGCGCAGATGACGGCATCATCTGCGTGCAGGATGATTTTCTCGTGCATGAGGCAGGGACTGCATTTATGAAGAGACTAAAAAGCAGGGGACCTAGGATGGAGCCCTGAGGCACACCGGAGTGGATTGGGCGCATGCAGGAGACCACATTGTTTATCCGTACACACTGTGACCCGGATGACAGGTAGCTGGCAAGCCAGTCCAGGGGTCCCTGTGAGAACCTCAGTTTGAGGAAGGGAGTTTAGTAGGAGAGGGTGACTGACTGTGCCAAAGGCCTTGGACAGGTCTATGAACATGGCCTCTACAATGTGCCCTTTGTCAAGGACAGAGTGTATGTGGTTCGAAAATTCTAGTAGGGCCGTGGTGGCACTGTGCCCAGCATGGAACCCTTGTTGTTCCTTATAGAGTAGGTTATGAGTTCCAAAGTAGTTTGTCAGTTATTCTGCCACTATTTTTTCTAGAGCTTTGGACAGTGGGGGCAGGATGGAAATTGGCCAGTAGTTTCCAGGTGTTAGGGGGTCCCCTCCTTTGAGGATGGGGGTAATGACTGCGATCTTCCAAGCTGTGGGGAACTGACCTAGGCAAAGGGAGTAGTTCAGGAGGGCAGTGAGCGGGGCAAGGAGCACATCCAGCACCAGGCAGAGGAGTTTGATGTCAAGTGGGTCAGTTGGGGGCTGGTTCCATTTAGGGCCTTGGCTAGGTAGGGCCTAGCTTCCTGGGCAGAGATGGCTCGGAGGTAGAAAGATGGCTGAGGGAGTCGGGTCGGGTGGGTATGGGGTCAAAAAAGTTTGGGGGGAGAACAGTGCTTAGGTCAGTAAAGCTGTCATTGAGTGGGTTGGCATTTTCCTTGGGGTCAGTGATAACAGATCCCTTAGTTGCAATCTGGGAGGGGGGTGGCTCCTGTGATTTACCATTTAGGGTTTTTATGTTGTCCCAGAACTTGGGGGATGAGCCCAGTGATGCAGTTAAAGTGGCTCTGTAGTGTTCGGCTGTCGTCTTACGGATAGCAAAGGTGCATCTGTTCTGAGCAGTTCTGTGTGCTTGCCTGTCGGCAGATTTGCTAGAGTCATTGGCCTTGTGCCATAGGTCATCTCGGCTTTTGAGCTGCTGGAGGAGGGACGGTGTTATCCAAGGTGCAGTTTGCTTTTTGGAGTGTGATTTTTTTTTTTTTTTTTTTGAGGGGCAAGGATCACAGGCCTGGGTGAACGAGTCATAGAAATAGGTGAGTGCCGCATCAATGTTGTTGGCTTGGTAGATTGCTGACCAGTCCCATTGAGCCAGGTGCTGCTGATGCAGAGAGTTTGCTTGGGGGCAGAGGTGGCGCCAAAATGTGGTGAAGGGGGGGAGCCACTAGTTGGCCTGACCATGAGCAGATCACTGGGGAGTGATCACTAAAAGAGTTTGGTAGGACTTCAGTGTCCTTGATTTTGTGAGGCCGGTTTGTGAGTATGATGTCCAAAAGGGTATGTGTGCCATTGGCCGGGTTGTATCTAGTGGGTTTAGTTACCGTCTGATGCAGGTCGAGTGCTGTGAGCATAACAAATGAAGGGGCGTTCGCGTTACTAAGCCAGTTTAGGTTGAGGTCCTCAAGTGGAATGTGATCAGATTTGTTGCGAAAAGTTGCAGTGTACTCAGTGAGTGTGTTGAGGGCATGGGTTTGCTTGCAGGGAGGGATATATGCTTCTGTGAGTATGAGGTGGGCCTTGAAAGGGTCGGGGGTGATCTGTAGAGATAGTTCCTGGGTGCCATGGTCAAGATTAGGCGGGGGTAGGGCTTGGTCAGCAGAGTGTGTCTAGTATAAATTGCACAGCCTCCACCTCACTTTCCCACCCTGTCCAGCAGGGATCGACAAATTTCAAAATGGCATGCTAGTCCCGGGCAACTGGTATGGTCTAAAATGGTAGTCCCAGAGTTCCGAGTGGTAGTCCAATACGCTTATATGAAAATTTTAACCAAACATCTGTAGAAATAAATTACATGGTGTGTCTGGGGATGTACTATTGTATTAGGATGGATGTAGATGTAGAAGAACTGTGTAAATCGGGAAAAACAATATTGAGTGACTGACTCTCCATCCAATTCCTTTCCTTTCTAATACGGCAGGTCCAGGGTGGGACCGTGTACTGTGTGTAGGGTACTGCACTGCACTCAGATTTTGGGATGCCAAAAGAGGACACCTAGTTCCCGATGAGCCCTGGTGCCACTGCCAGACCCCGAGTAAACAGGTTTAAAATCTCCACTTCCTTCCTTCACAGCTCATATACAAGGGGAGGTCCGTACGGTAGGAGAAGAGACTGAGAGTATAAAAAATAATAATAATACAACAGGATATTGAATTGAAGGTACATGAAGAATATTTGGCAGCTGGGAAAGAGGACATGTGCTCGTAAAAGAGGACATCTGGTGGTGACCCTAACTAACCATGTGTGCATACAGGGCAGGCTGAAGTCTGTTTCAGAAGAGATTGGATAATTGTAGTGAAATGAAACCAAGGCCATCAATCAACAAGCCATTCTGTGAATATAGCATGACTGTCACATCAAGGGGTAGACTGATTAGAGATTGGGAAGACAGGAAGATGATGATGGAGCACTACTAGGAGTACTTGCATCGGATCATCATCACTCATCAGGAGAAGAAACGGAAGCAGCAGCGACACCACCAGCAGTAGATGTAGCAGCAGTAGCGGCAGCAGCATGCCCATGAACATGTCTAGTTCCTGGACCACAGAGCAGCCAGTGGTTAATTGCAGGATCAGGATTAAATTCATGCAGTTCAGGACCTTCTACCGCTATCTGCAGGAGAGACTGTAGTGTATCATCAGAAAGCCGTCTCCGTATTTTTGTTTTGATAAGGTTCTGGACAGAAAAAACTCTTTCACACTTAGCAGTTGAGACACTCATAGCTATTAGTATTTCGACTAAGTCAAGAATAATGTGCCCAATCTGTGGTGGTTTTTCTTTTAGTAATTTTGTGTAGACCTGCAAATACGGCTTGTCAGCTGAAGATTTAAGCAGCATTTTAAATGTAGCATACTCAGACTTTATATGTTCTTGCTGCTCTTCTGTGAAAAAATCAAAGTTTTAACCAGGTTTGCCAGTTCACAGGTCCCAAACACCGCTAGTTGGTCTCTTGGCAGATCAAACTGCTTGAAATCTAAACAGCTGAACCATTTGAGAGGCACCTCTGAGAAATTTTAAACCTCTCGTCTATGTACGTTATCGCTGCATCTATTAAATTCTGCAATTGTGCATCTCTTACAAAACTGACTTCTGGGCAGTTGCCTCTGAATGGGAAAGGAACAGTCCTCTCCTCCTCCTCCTCCTCCTCCTCCTCCTCCCCTCCCCTCTTTGACACAACATACTCCATCCATTTCTGTTCAGGTTTGTAATGGCTAAGGAAAGTTGCCATGTATTTCCCTGGTGATGTTTTCAGCTCCGTAAGCTGGAGTAGGCAGGTCTCGACAAGTTGTGGAACTTCCAGTATTACTATGTCATCTCTTTGAAACTGGAGTGACAGGTTTTTTAGTATTGGCAGGAAGTCTTGTAGTATATATAGGATTTTACAAACTGTACACTCTGTACTTCCTTTAAGAGGGCCTTTGTTCTAGAACCTTCATCACCAGCAGCAGAGGGCGTATGTTCTAGGTGTTGGCGACACTGGGTAGATTAACCTGAACTGCATGAACTGACCGTGACCTACTGGCAAACCATCTCACTTGTTTTATAGCACTAAAGTGAGCAAGATCAGTATCCATGACATTAGCAATTTCTTTTAGTTCTCTCATTTTTTTGGGACAATAATGATAAAACTTAAATATTCCCTTGAGAGTACTTTCAAGCTTTGAGACAAATGTATTTTTTTTTTTTACCACATCAAGAACTGCCAGCTCTAACTTATGGGCAACACAGTGCATTGCAATTATTTGAGGACAGTGTTCCCGCAACTTTGCTATGGTTCCTCCTCTTTCGCCCATCATGACACTGGCCCCATCAAAATTTGCTGAAACAAGGAATGGCCCTGGATTGTGAACATTTTGTAGGTTACTTAGGGGAAGATTTACTGACTCAAGTGCAGTCGTTATTGCGTGAAATACACCTTCTGCATGTGCATGTTCCAGTGGCACAGCTTGGATAAGCACTGTACGTACCTGTTTTGAGTTTGGGTCAACAAATCGTATGAAAACATTTTCCCACTCAGTTATACTAGAATCTGTACTACCGTCAGCAAGAACTGTCATATATTTAACATCAGTAAGAGTCTGCATCTGGGTTTGGGATATAACTGCTGATATAGCACCACAGAAGTCCCTGGCTCGTTTATCATTGGTATAATTAGAACCAAGCGTTATCCCATTTCTTTCTTGCAGTTCACAGAGCCACTCCATGTCCGAGAAAGGGCGCAGATTTTTGGCAATGGAATATGCTGTGTTGAACAGGCGTTGCATCTTGACCTTAGTGCCCTGATCCAACTGCGTAAATGCTTGATACAGTGGGGACTCAGTGATATCAAAATGTACCACACGCTGACCACTGTCCGCAATATGTTGATTCATGCACAGCAAATGTGGATTGGACTTGTCATGAGCACGAACTGACTCAATTCGAAAAGTATTTGAGCCAGTGGCAAAAACATTAGGTTTCTTTGAAAAGGCTGGTACTGCAATGGTTGGATATTTTTCGCTCACAGTGCAATATATCAGTTCTTTTTTTTCATCATATCTCAGCCAGTTATAAATGGTTAACCAATGCCTCTGAAACAATCGGTCTCTTTCCTCCTGATCATATTTCTTATCTTTATTTGGCCTCTCTGGCCTCTCATCCTGCTCATGGAGCACTAAAGTACGTTTTTTAGGGAGTGGATGTAAACTTTCAGTTAAGCCGTCACTGCTTAATTCAAGACACTGATGATCAGCAGTTATATCTCCTGACACAGATATAGGCTCATTGTCATTGTTATTACTCTTATCTGCACTAGACACACTGACAGAGGTGGATTGTGTTTCTGTTTCAGGTGGTGGTGTATTGCTACTGATGGAGTCTGTTACTCGTGAGGCTACTGACCAGAGAGAAAAAAAGAGTCTGCTGTTTACTACTCCTACTCCTGTTCTGCATATTCGGTGGCACTTATTTTCTTCCCCCAATGATAATAAAATATATTTTATTAATTAGGTGTGTCTGTGTGAGTTTCTTTTTTGGGTGGACTGGACTGGTGCTGGGACGGCTGGCCTTAGTGGCCTGGCAGACAGTGATGACACTAGGGACGGGAGCAGAAGGATGAGGTGCTTATTTGCATAGCCTTTTCAATAAAGGCGATGGATCTTTATTTACAAATGACCCTTCAGTTAAGTTGTGTTAATACTGGAACAACAAATGCACATTTGCACAGCACAAGCAGTATAATGGCACACTTTTTTTTTTTTTTTTTCGTGGCTTCTAAGTTGTGAACAAACTGAACACTCATCAACAGATTCAAGAGGCTACAGCTGAAACTAATGGAGTGGTTTGGTTTCCCACTTTCTAATCTACAGCGTTCTCCTTCTCAGGCTCTCGCTCGCTCTCCAGTCTCTATTTTTTGTTTCTGGCAATAGCTGGGCTAAGAAAAACAAACTGCCAATGCACATTTGCATAGCACAAGCAGTATAATGGCGCACTCTTTTTTTTTTTTTTTTTTGTGGCTTCTAAGTTGTGAACAAACTGAACACTCATCAACAGATTCAAGAGGCTACAGCTGAAACTAATGGAGTGGTTTGGTTTCCCACTTTCTACAGCGTTCTCCTTCTCAGGCTCTCGCTCTCCAGTCTCTATTTTTTGTTTCTGGCAATAGCATGGGCTAAGAAAACAGTTTTTTGCCAGCTGCTTCCCCAATCACCAACCCTCCCCTGCCACAGCGCGCCCACCGCCCCACCTGCGATCTCAGCAACCTCCCACCAGTACCTCAGTCTCTCAAACTCTGAGTCCCTGACTTTTTTTATTTAAAAAAATTTTTTTTTTTAAAATGCTGAGGCAAGACAAGTACTGTAGTCTACAGTACTGCACACTGCACTTCAAGTCTCCTCTCTCTCTCTCTCTCCCAAAAACAACTGCAAGTGCACACAATCCAGAAAGAAACAACGACTTAAGTGAACTGCCCTCTCTGGGAACATCACTGCGGCCTTTCTCATGAAATGAGAAAGAGAGTGTGTGTGTCCCCAGATAGCTCCCTCAAGTCTCTGCGAGGAGCCAACTCGTCAATGGCGTCTTACCCCTCCGTGAGCCTCCCTTCATTTGCTGCCACATATGCCCGTCTCTCGTCTCGGCTCCTCCTCTGTTGTCCTGCTTTCTTGGCACCGCGCGCATCTGCTTGACTTCATAGCGTTCTACCCCCGCTCACATGACTGCTGCCGAGGGTCAGATGACCCAGTACTCCCTCCAGTATTGCGCGCGACAGCACACCCAGTGGCAGAAGCCGGCAATGCAGGCAAATTGGGCATTTTTTTTTTTTTTTTAAAATGCTTGTCCCCGGGCAACTGGCAATCTGAGGCAGCGCTTGTCCCTGGCTGGAAGTTGTAGCCCGGGACGTCGGGCTATCCTATTAGTCGAACCCTGCTGTCCAGTTGGATAACCAGGTTTCCACTAGCGCAAGGATGTCTGACTGGTGTCTTGTGATCCAGCATTGGAGAGCAGCTGTTTTTTTCAGTATGCTGTAAATATTCATAAAGCCTATGCGGAGGCCAGGGACTTGTAACATCCTGGAGTTAATGTATTATCTTGTATAATATTATATCATATTGTGTTGTGTGGGTTTTTTTTCGATATGGAACATCTGTAAATGAGCCTCTGGCTCAAAGGTATTGTAATCTGAAATCAAATAAATAAATAAATCCCACCTGCCATCCTCTGTTACCCAGTTGGACTGTCCCCGCTTCATATTTAATTAAAACCCCTCTCGCCCCCTCCCACTGTGTGCTTTCCCACCCACCACCCTCTGTTCCCGTTTGGACGGTCCCCACTTCATATTTCATTAAAAACCCTCCCGCTCTCTCCCACTGTGTGCTTTCCTATCCACTACCCTCTTTTCCCCAGTCCGACGGTCCCTGCTTCATATTTCATTAAAAACCCTCCCACTAACTCCCACTGTGTGTAATGCCACCCGTCACCCTCCATTCCCCGGTCCAGGCATTGGTGGCCAGTGGTTTGCTTTACCCATTTTTTTTTTTTTAATCCTGAGATAAAGAAAACCATCCTTCAATGTAATTTTTTTAACGCCTGTTAAAAAACGTCCATCGCTGATCAGACCCGCCCCCCCACCTGACCACCCACTGTGCAGCCACCTCCCCACACACACACCCTTGACACCCCAACACACCCTCACTCACCTGAAGAGGTCCCAGGTTTGAGAACAGCTCTCCTGATGAAAGACACATCTTGCTGCCAGAACCGACCACTGTAATATGAGAAACTAAGGTAAATGCGTGAGGTTCATGTGTTTCAATGGGGGTTTCAGCTGTGGTCCATAATTTTGCCATTTTTTAAGATTTTGACCCCAGATTTTTGACATGGCCTATTGGGGACCCCACTTCATGAACAATACAACTGTCGCTACGCAACTCATGCTGGAAAGGCGATTTCGCGGCCGGTTGCGAATTCACCGTTGTGGTGGGATTTGTGTAACGACAGTCATATTGATCATAGGTGGGGTCATAAGAAGACTATGTTGCAAATTTGGGGTCAAAATTATTAAAAATGCCAGTGTGGACCATTCATTGCAGTTGCGCTATGCACCCTTGTAACTCAGATAATTTTAAACATTTTAACCCCAAATTTTCAACATGGGCTTTCTTATTACACCACCTCATGTATGCCACAACTGTAATTTTTCAAATCTTGACTAAAATGTGTTTTCGTACCTGTGGTGCGGAATGACACCATGGTTATGCACAGTTACGTTTTGGATGGGATTTGAATATTTTCTGAACTGGGACATGAAGTAGGGTAATGTCATGGCTATGTTGACACTTTTGTCATTGCTGCCCTATAAATGGGAGTGCAGAAACCTAGTTTTAAACCATTTACAGCTTTGTTACTTTCCCATAGAATAACATTATGATGGTTGGGGTACCTTCCGGATGCTATATCTTGAAAACGCTTCAAGATATGGCTTTGGCGCTGCTTACAGCATAGGTGTATTATGCTGTTTCACATGTTTCCAGGCCCTGTAAAAAAAAAAAAAAAAAAAAAAAAAAAAAATAGCTGCTTTGTAACAAATGGGTCACATGTGACCTACGCATTGCAATAGGCATGGATGGTAAACAGTTTACATTTTTGTTACTTTCCTGTAGGATGCCCCTGTGCTCCCACCACTTGCTATGGACTGATAACTGATTGACATTTGTTGACCAGGAAAAAAAACAACAGATTAAGGCCAAAGCCTTGTTTCCAACTAGGTGATGCCTCCCACGACCTAGTTGGAAACAAGGCTTTTGCCTCAGTACACCCCTGTGCCATCAGCCCCAACCTGCTTCACCCCTGGCCGATGCTGGGGGCCAGGTGAGTGTAGGGCACTGAAACTCTCCCTCCCTCCCTGGGAGAGGAGAGCAGTTCTCCGGACACTCAATCCTCTGCCTCCCCGACCGATTCCCGATGACCAAAGTCCACATCTGAATCTGAGTTGCCAGCATGGTGCAAGGTGTACTGTGCCAGCAGGCTGTCTCAGTTTGTGTCAGGGGGATGTCACTCCAGCAACTCGACAGCCCACAGAAATGGTACCAGAATCTGATGCCCCTCCTTTCCCCAGAAACTTCCTGGAGTCCCTTCCCTAGCGAGGTTTCTGAGCATGAGGGCAGGCCTGCTGTGGGGGGGGGTCTATTACACTACCCCCTCCCATATGAGGATGCATCCCTGCAGCCAGCTGGCACAGCTCAGGGTTGTCAGCAACATAGTCCATGTGCCGACCAGGAGCCCTGCGCAGTCTCTGCAGTCTGGTGCTGTTGTGTCCACTGGCAGTGCAGGGCTGTCTGTCACCATCTCACCACTGGGCCCTGCACCAGTATCAGCAGGATCAGCTTCTTTCTTACTAGTGGGTGATGCCCCTTCATGTTCAAGTTCTGGGGGCCCAATCGTTGCACCAGGGCCTGTTAGGGGAACCATCCTTCTGGGTTGGCCAGTTTCTCTGCCCTTATCTTTGGAGTCTTTACTGTCTAGAAAACAGGTAGGCCATGGTTCATGTACAGTTGCCTGCCTGTCTCTGTTATGGCCTACTGAGTTTTTGGTGTCTATCTGGTCACTTGAGACCGAAGTTCAGATAGGAGCTGTGGTTCAGCAATTGTCCCTCAGTGGGCCTGGCCCCATGATAAGGTTTCAGTCAATTTATAATGCATGATAGAAACATAGAATGTGTTGGCAGATGAGGGCCACTGGCCCGCCCAGTCTGCCCATTTTTTTTTTTTTTTTTTAAATTTTCATTTTTTGCTGGAGACCCAACTTGATCTATGGCACCACCTCTTCCTCTCCCTTCTTTACCCCTATGATTCCCATGTGTCTGTCCCAGGCATTTTTGAACCCCACCAATGTTTTCACCTCCACTACTTCCGCTGGAAGACTGTTCCAGGCATCCACCACCCTTTCTGTGAGGAAGTACTTCCACACATCCCTCAAATTTACCCCTCCCCTGCTTCATAGTGTGCCCCCTTGATTACACAGTCTATCCGTCATGTACAGATAACAGTTCATACAACACATCAGAGACTTTCTAAATGACTTGACGTGGGCCCTTAAACCATGGCTACAGCTTGGGGCAAACACCATTTTTACAACCCTGATTTTTAACCCACAGCCATTCACCCTCTGCACAAACTTGGCCATTTACCTTAAGGTTGTACTGCTCTTTCTGCATACCTGCGGCCTTCTATTGGTGCCTGTTTACTGCTGCAGCCCCATATTAAGGTAATCCACCACTTTAGGCACATAATCAGTGGGATCAGTCTACCTCTCCTGAACATTTGGCCCATTGAGCAGCTCCACTGGGAGTGTGATCTCATGGTGGAACATCACCATAAATAGGGTGTACCCTGTCGTGGACCGTATACTCCTCCCGTAAGCCAGCATGCGCACACCAGCAGACTATCCCATTCAGTTTGATTATCCAAACGAAGGAGGACAGCATGGCCAGGAGTGCACGGTTCAACTGCTCAACCAGTCCAACTGTTTGCTGGTGGTATGGAGTGGACCTGGTTTGTGTACTTCTAGTAGTTTGCACACCTGTCAGAACAACCTGAACTCTTGCAAATGAATTGTTCCACAAAAACCTTAGAAACTGTTTGAACCTTCTGATCAGGCAGTGGGTAGGCTTCAGCCCATTTTATTTTTAAATAGTCCGCCATAACTAAGACATACCGTTTTGTCCTAGGGTCAGTGGCATGGGTCCCAGGATATCCATTGCTACACTCTGTAAGAGCTGACTAGATTGGGGCGAGGCCATGGGGGCTCTAGGGGTGGCAATTACAGCTTTCCGGGACCCACAGATTGGGCAGACAGTACACCACTCCTTCATGGACTTTCTCCACCCTAGCCAATAGTATCTGACAGAACAGTTACGTAAGAACTTACCATAATGGTAGATCTTCGAGGAGATCTCCGTCATCAGGTCACACCTTAGGAATGTCACTGACAGTGAAGCAGGATCCACACAGGAGATTTTCCAGCAGTACAATGGGGGCTGCCCATACCGATGTCACCGGCTCAGTAAAGGAGTGAGTGGCCCCACTTCCCCCTCAGTTCTGTCCCCTGGAGACCGAAGGAGCATGCTGCAGCTGCAGGGAACTGAGGGGAGAGAGAGAGACAGGCTCAGGCTGAAGTAAAAGTCTGGTGACACCAGACAGCCAGTCTGAAAAGAAGACCCTAAATAGGTGGATGGTGGGAGGGAAGGCTGACACGATGACTGAGATCCTCTTGAAGATCTACTGTTATGGTAAGTTGTTACATAACCGTTCTGTTTTCTTCGGGCATATCTCAGTCATCAGGCCACACAGTAGGAATGAGTCCCAAGCAGTTACAAGCACATTGGGACAGTCTGAGAGGCAGGTAGACTGAGGCCTAAGACAGAGGGCCCTGAAGAACAGCCCAGCCGAAGCCTGCACAGGCTCTGGAGGCAATGTCCAGACTGTAGTGCTTGGTGAAAGTGTGTATGGTACTAAAGGCGGCAGCGGCACCGATGTCAGCAGCTGAGACTCCCTTGAAACGAGCCACAGAGGTAGCCATGCCCCTCATGGAGTGGGCTTTCACTGCCCTCAACAACTCCTTGCCATATTTATTGTAACAACACACAATACAATTGGCCAACCATTTGGGCAAACATTGTCTGGAAACCTGAATGCCCTCTCTTGCTGGGGCAAAAAAAAACCAAAAGCTGCTTTGACTTTCTGTAGTCCTTAGTTCACAGCAGATAAAACTTCAAAATTCTGCGCACATCTAAAGGATGGAGCAGTGCTTCCTCTGGAGTGGCACGCTCTGGAAAATACACAGGAAGGTGGATAGATTGGTTCAAGGTAAACTCAGACACCACCTTAGGGAGAAATGTAGCGTAGGTGCGCAAAGACACCCTGTCTTTGTGAAAGATCAAATAAGGCTCCTCACACCAAAGAGCCTGAAGTTCTGAAATCCTTTGAGCAGAAGTAATAGCAACCAAAAACAACGCTTTCCATGAAAGGAAGGCTGGCTCAAATGGAGACAGGGTCAACTTTCCAAAACAAAATTCAAATTGCAAGCCGGGACAGGATTATAGATTGGAGACTTCAGATACAGGATGCCCCTTAGAAAAGCACAGGTCACATCTAGCTGAGCCACAGTATGACCATCCACTAGCCCGTGGATAGCAGCAATAGCTGAAAGGTGCACCTTGAGGGAGGAATACTGGAGACCTGAGCCCACCAATGACATCAGATAGTCCAGGATCTGGCTCACTGAACAGGTGAAGGGGTCCAGATAGTGCTTGGCAGCCCAGATGGCAAACCTCTTCCATTACATGGTGTAGGTGGCCCTAGTGGAGGGTTTCCTAGCCATCACCAGGACATCAGCCACTTTCTGGGAAACCCCAAACCGGGCAATGGCTACGTCCTCTCTTGCCAGGCATGCAGATGAAGGGACTCGAGGTGTTGATGTACCTGGGTCCCCTGAGCCTACGTCAGCAGGTCCCTGCAAAGAGGCAGAGTCACCGGAGGTTCCACTGCTAACTGTTGCAGTAATGGAAACCATATCTGCCATGGCCAGTAGGGCGCTGTCAGGATCATGCTGGCTCCCTCCATGTGCAGCTTGATTAGCACCCTCTGACTCAGAGAAAATGGAGGGAAGGCATAAAGAAACCTCCCTCTCCAAAAGAGGGACAACGTGTCTTGCCAGAAAACTCCAGGCCCTGGATCTAGCGAGCAGAAACTGGGCAGTTTTGCTATGAGTGGGGACGCAAAAAGGTCCAACTCTGGATGACCCCACCTGTTGAACAGGTCTTCTGTGATGGATGACAGAAGCTGCCATTCGTGCCTCCTGGACTGAATCCGGCTGAGGCTGTCCACTAAGGTGTTCAGCACGCCTGGGACATGGACTGCTGTGTGCTCCAGCCTGTGGTCTAGTGCCCAGTACCAAACCCTCATGGCTTCCGTGCAGAGGGGGTACAAATGCACCCCTCCATTCGTTGATATAGTAGACCACCCTGAGATTATCCGACTGAATCAGCAACTGCCCCGGAGAGAGGTGGTTCTGGAGAGCCTGCATGGCATACATGACCGCCGTCATCTCGAGGACATTTATGTGCAGGGTTGTCTCGATTTGGGACTAGGTACCCTGCATCTGGAAGGGACCCAGGTGTGCCCCCCAGCCTAAGCCAGAAACATCCATAGTGAGGATCTGCTGGAGGGAAGAGGTCAGGAATGGGACCCCTCTTAAAAGATTCTGGGGTTCCATCCACCACTGGAGGACTTTGCAGACTGGAGAGGAGACCAGTACCAGCTGCTGCAGGTCATCGGTGTGTTGGTTACACTGTACCCAAAGGGTCTACTGGAGTACCCACATGTGCAATCTGGCCATGCGGACATGGCGATGGCTGCAGCCATGTGGCCCAGGAGCCTCAGGTAAACCCTCGCAGAGACATAACGGCTTTGAGCCACCACCTGAGCATGTGATATAAAGCATTCTTCTCGTGTCCGGTGGCAGGAAGGTCTTGCCCTGTGCTGAGTCCAGAATCGCCCCATGTACTGCAGTCTTTGAGCTGGGGTCAGAATGGACTTGGGTAGGTTGACAGTAATGCCCGGGGAGTGGAATAACTGGAGGGCCCTTTCCAGAGTTCTGAGAAGCTGGGCCCTGGATGAGGCCTTGAGAAGCGAGTCATCCAGGTAAGGGAAGACGTACAGGTCTTCACACCGAAGGACAGCAGGCGCGCTGCTATGCATTTTGTAAAAACTCGTGGCGTAGAGGATAAGCCAAAGGGAAAGACTCTGAACTGGTAGTGTTCGCCTTAAAAAAGAAACCGGAGGAACCACCTGTGCAATGTACACACCAAAATATGCAGGTAAGCATCCTGCATATCGAGGGAGCACAGCCAGTTATCCTGTTTGAACAGGGGCAACAGACATGGCACAGTAACCATGCAGAACTTTTTGTACTGAATGTAGAAGTTGAGGTCTTTGAGATCTAGAATAGGCCTCAGGTCCATGGTTCCTTTGGGGGCAGGCAAAACCTGGAATAAAACCCCTCTGTTCTTCTGCCACCTAGGCACCGGCACAATTGCCCATTTCCACAGAAGGGAGTGTACCGCCTCTCGAAGGACCACTGCATTGTCTGGAGGATAGGTGGAAGGTACCGGAGGAGTCCATGGAGGCTGTTCCAAGAGCTCCAGTGTGTGATTCCCTCTCTATGATCTGAAGAATCCAAACATCTGAGGTTATGGTTCTCTATTGATTGAGATGGTAGGAGAACTGACCTCTGACCACCACCTCTTGGTCGGGGACCGGAAGAGGGGGCTGTGACAAGGAGTCAGGTGGAGGCGATCTGGCCGCAGGGGCGGAACCATTGCCTCTGGGCCAATTCATGGCAGGACCTGATGTGGAGGGGGTAGGCAAGGCGGGACTGGCCTTCATCTTGCCCTGGAGTCTAGAACCCAGGCAGGACTTCTGGGACACCTTACTAAAGGGTGGCCTTTGTCTGCTCTTAGGCTGGGTATGGTAGAGTGAGTGGACAGATTTAAGGGCCCTGCTGGAGGCCTGCAAATAATTGATTATGGCCTTGACAACAGGGCCGAAAAGTTTGGCGCCATTGAAGGGGGCATAGAGCACCTTTTGCTGGACATCTGCCGACAAACCGGATACCCTCAACCAGGCGTGCCGATGAAGGCAAATACCTGTGGCAGTAGCTCCGGCAGTAGTGTCCGACATATCATACAAGGCCCTGAGGAGATGTTTACTAATATCCTCAGCGGCCTGAAGGGACTTAAGGACCTCCTGTTTCTGGGTACCCTGTGGGAGGGCCTGTGCAGTCGCCCTGCCCTTCTTCCATATGGCATTTTGGTACTTGACCATAGGGAACAAGTAATTTGAATCTGGAGTCCCAGAGTAAAAGAGGCATAAACCGTCTTACCCCAGAGATCGATCCTTCTGGATTCCCTGTCTTGGGGGAGGAGCTAAGGTGTTTTGGCACTTTGGACCTGTCACGTGCAGCTTTGATGACCACAGGATCAGTCTCAGGCTGGGCACCATATTAGGGCAAGCCCTGGGGGGCATGATAGAGCTTGTCTTCCCTCCTGGGCATGGCCCAGACTATGTCAGGGTGGTGCCAAGCTGCAGCGGTGGCATTCCTCAGAGCTGGAAAAAATGGGAGGAATGACCTTTGACGGAGATTCTGGGATCGCCAAAATGTGCACCAGATCACTTCTGGTGGCATTTTCTTTCTCTTTGTGGAAGTCCATTGCAGAAGACAGCTGCTTCATAATGTTGAAAAAGGTGGGGTCTTCAGGAGGGGACCTGGGAGTATGCTTCACAAGAGTCCTCACTCACTGAAGAGGCTGTAGACCTGTCTGAGGAGGGAGCTTCCTCCTTTTCCTCAGGGAGGATAAGGTCAGGGTGGTACTCCTCCTCAATGTCGACCTCCTCAAGCTCAGGGTCTTACAAACGAGGGATCGGTGGCTCCCTAAAGGGCACAGGCCCCCCCCCCCCGAAAAGGCCAAACCGGCGTTGATGACAGTGCACCCAACGGCACTGGGGATACTGGTCTGTGAGTACCCAGCTGATACACAAGAGCCATCGCCAAAATGGTATTGAGAGCGACAGCAGGCTGCATCAAAGGCAGAGGGGTCGTTAGGACAGGGCGCGATGAACCATCCTCTGGGTCTTGAGAGCCCAAATGCCCCGGTGTCTGAGGGCCTGAAGAGGCAACAGACCTCGGGGGGGGGGGGCCTGGGGTCGACGACCAAGGGGCTGATGACTTGAGGATTGATGGCTGGACTCCCTGAGAGGGAGGAGGTGCTGTCGTTATGGGCCTGGTAGAAGCAGAGGCTTGGACAGCCAAGTTTGTCAGTGTCGCAGCAGCCGATGGAGTTCCCCTGGATGAGGAGGAAGAGGCAGTCAGGAGCGCGATTCCTGAGGGAGCGGTCCTGGTCACAGCCTTTTTTATAACTTTTCTCCAAGGACTTGTATCGAGCCTTCAAGGCCTGGGAGCTCGACAAACCCACTGGCTATTGGAAAGGAAGGACTTCGGAGGACCCCTGCCCAGAACTGGCTACCTGCTGTTCCATAAGGAATTTCTTCAAAGCCTTTTTCCAACATCTTAGGGTTGTAAGATTACATTTGTGGCAGAGCTCACAGGAAGAAATGTCATTGTCAGGTCCAAGACAGCAGACGCAGAGGTTGTGGTAATCTGAAGAAGCAATCTTCTTTCTGCAGTGGCAGCGACAGAAGAGAGAGGTGGAAGGAGTAACTCTTGACATAAACCGGGTAAAAGAATCTCTTTATTGAAAAGAGATTCCAAAAATACAAACTAAAGAAAGGCATAGGCAAAAATGGTGTGAACTATGATGGAGCTTCCACGGAGACCTATGCGAGAGGAGTTTATGGTGGGAAAGAACTGAGGAGGAAGCGGGGCTGCTCATGCCTTTATAGGGTTGATGATGTCAGCAGGTGATGGCGGCGTGAGTGGCCCCAGTTGTACTGCTGGAAAATCTTCCGTGTGGCTCCTGCTTTACAGATGGTGAAGTTCCTACGGTGTGACCTGATGACTGAGATACCCCCAAAGAAGATCTGAACCTTCTGTATCCCCAGGTTCCCCCAATGGCAGTGTCTTGTAATGCTTTGAGGGCCTCTGGAACAACCATCTTGGGGATTACTATATGTTTGGGATCAGGTCTGTCCTATTTATCTTCACTCTTCTTCGCCAGAATTCCTTGTACCTGGAGGAAGGCCACACCGTTTGGTACTTGCAAAGTTTGGGATTATGTCAGGCTTCTTCGGGGAATGCATTGAGTCCTTTCTCCAACCAGAACATCAGTCTGGTGGGCCACTGGGTCTTCCTGTTGGTCCAGCAAGCCTGGCCATTCTATGTCCTTTTCCATATTGGCCTGAGCCAGGGCTTCAGCACATCGTAAGACCAGGACCTGTCCTTCATTGTAGCACTCAGTGTTGGCTTCCTGGATAGGGCATCTGTATTATTACACTGCTTTCCCGAGCAATGTATGATTTGATAATCGAACTGCACAAACTGCTCCAGCCAACAAGCAAGCTGTCCTTCAGTCTCATGGAAGTTGTGTAGCCAGCAGAGCAAGCCATGGTCCATTTTTAGTGTGACCATCTTGCTAAGCAGGAAGTGGCAGAAATTGGGGGTAAAGGTTACTACACTTAACAGCTGTTTCCTTGTCATGGCATACTTGCACTCTGCTTCACTTAGAGCATGACTTATGTAGGCGACCACTCTTTCCTTGCCATCTACAACCTGGACCAACACTGCTCTGATGCAAACTGCAATGGCATTGGTGCTGATGCTAAGCAGCAGTTGAGGGTCGGGATATACTAGGAAGGGTACAGAAATCAGTTGTCGTTTGTGTTCCACAAAAGGCCTCCTGGCAGGAGTCTGCCCAGGCAAATTACATTCCCTTCTCAGTGAGCTGGTGCAGTGGCTGGGCAATGGTGGCTAACTCCTCAATGAACCTTTTGTAGTATGACACCAATCCCCAAAAGCTCCTCTGCTCTGCACTGAATGAGATACCAGCCAGGACCGCACTGCCTCCACTTTGTATAGGTCTGTTTTTACTCCATATGCTGAGATTAGGTGTCCCATATACTTTACTTCACTTCACTTCAGAAGAGGTTATACTTAGATGGCTTCACTTTCAGGTTTGCAGTCCCTAGCTTCCTCGGAACTGTCTTCAACTTGTGTAGATGCTCTTGAAAAGTCGGTAGCAAACTTGGTAGGCGCACTCACCCCTTCCAGAACAAACAACACAAACTGGTACTGGTTAGTGCATCAAAAGATTTATTGCAGCGCCAGCCCCACACTGTGTGCTGCTCCCAGGATTCTTACATTTCACTCCAAAATGTGCTTTATCAGAGCTCTTGAAAAGTCCTGCCAATGACTATTATATCTTCTAGGCGTACCAGGTATGATGTCCCTTGTAAATCTGGCAGCACAACATCCATGAGGCACTGAAACGTCCCTGGAGCATTACACAATCCAACTGGCACGACATTAAAGTTAAACATAGAAGCTTAGAATTTGACGGCAGATAAGGACCGCTTGCCCAACCTAGTCTGCCCATTTACCCTACGTACTACAACACTGCAGACCCTACTTGATCTCCAGCTTTACCCCCCCCCTTCCTTTCCTTTCCACTAAGGTTCCCTTATGCCTATCCCATGCCCTCTTAAATCCAGTTATCATTTTTGCCTCCACCATGTCCGCTGGGAGGCTTTTCCAGGCATCCACCACTCTTTCTTTGAATAAGTACTTCCGCACATCTCCCCTGACTCTACCCCCCTCCAGCTTCACGACATGTCCCCTTTTTCTTGAGTATTTTTTTTTTTCTGAAAAATGCTTTTTTCTTAAAGAGCAGCTGACGCCGTTAGGAGAACTTTACCAAAACATAATGTTTAGATGCAGTCCAGCTTGTATTTCACATTAGTTCTGTATTTCTCCTCCCTATTATTTATTGCTGAGGTCATTTGCATGAAAACAGGATCTTTGCTCTTGAAGAGTTCATTTATTCCTTTTGCTGTCTCCCTACCTGGGATCATAATGCACTGCTTGTGACATCACAGTTACTCCCATGGCAACAAATTGTGATGTTACAACAGAGGATTATGACTTTAAGTAGGGAGTCAGCTGTAGAGGTAGATGAATCCTGAGGGATAAAGATCATGCATTCATGCAAATGTCCTTAGTAATAAATGCTGGGGAGGAGGAATCTTTAGAATATATATGGAATGGAAGCTGAATTGTACCTGATTATTATGTTTTTCAAAGTTTTTTTTTTTTTAAATGTCAGCAGCTCTTTAAATCTTATTTATACCCGTGAGGTATTTGAAGGTTTCTGTCATATCCCCCTATCTCTTCTTCCCTTCCGGGTGTACATATTGAGGTTCTTTAGTCTTTTCTCTTAGGGCTTTTAATGCAGCCCCTACACCGTTTTAGTTACCCTCCTCTGGACTACCTCCGCTCTGTCTGTGTCCTTGCGGAGATGTGGTCTCCAGACCTGGACACAGTACTCTAGGTGAGGTTTTACCAGTAATCTATACAGTGGGTACACCATGTCTCTCTTTCTGCTGGTGATACCCCTGTCTGTGCACTCTAGCATCCCGCTAGCTCTCCCCACTGCTTTGACACACTGTCTGATCACCTTTAGGTCATCAGATACGATTACCCCCATGCCTCAGGGCAGATCCAGCGACAGTTTGAAGAAAAGTCCAGGATGGCTTTTTGATATTTGAGAAAGTCCATGCCACGAATCATTGATGGCTGTAGCTCAGACACTAGGTAGAACTTGACAGTAGCTTGCTTTGAGCTAAAGTGTAGCTTTAGGTGGACGATGCCTGTGATAAGAATCATAGCAGCATTTGAAGTAATGAGTACTTCAGGTGAGCTGGAGAGACATGAGGTGACTGATGAAGAGCTTTGTTGTTTGGGATGCTGGTATTGTTGATGCAGAATTTGTTTCCTTGATCCTGTGAGTACTTCCTTTCCTTTTATTGATGGTGCTGCAGTGGACATCCTTCGTTCCTGTCATTCTTTTTTTTTAAACTTTTTTTATTTTCAGTTTTGAAATAGACAGGTAGTGCATTAATACAGGTGGACATGATACATTTGAGAAGTTGATGCAATACTAGGCATGTGATTTACATTCAAGGAGGTCCATTTAAGAACATTAATAGATAAGGAACAATAAGGGAGACCGTGACACTGGTTAGTTTCTATTAAAAACAGCTGAAGCGCATTTTCCCTTAAAATTGTACATCCCTGCCCATGTAAGTTTAAGTAAATACTGAGTTCCATGGGGGTACCCTGGGAGGTTTCATTGTATATAATAGGGGGCCATTGTATGAAACTAGCATCCATTAATACGTGGAGGCAGTTCCGTGACTCCTTTTATGGGGTAGAGCCCTAATTTATAAATCAGGCTAATGAATTACGTTCCTCCCATAGAGCCACTGACCCGGGGGGAGGAGGTCGCAGGGCTGGCCAGCTCTCATCAAACAGAATCCAGAATCCGTTCCAAATTATATAATTTTCTCAGGGGACCAAGTCTGGTCTTGATTGAGAAATGCTCATGAACCAAGGGGTCCAGCTATTCGTCAGTCTAGGGCTTTTATTTCGCAGTTTGGCTGTCATGTGTTTTAACTTGTAAATTTCATATATTGTGCCCTCCCATGAGGGTATACTGGGAGGATCTGATTGGAGCCAGAGTCTAGTGATAACACTTTTTGGCTGCTCCCAATAGAATGTTGAGCAGGCATGTCTGGTGGGATCATTTAAATTGTTTCGGATAGTGTAATAATAACCCCATCACTGGGGAAAGAGTTCCCAGATCTGGGAATAAATCTGAGACTGTTTTAATTACCCCGTCCCAAAATAAGGATAATACTGGACAGAACCAGAATACATGCGAGTGTGTAGCTGTCTCACAACTCGAGTCTCCAACAGGTGGGGTCTCCCGATTTGGAATATTTGGCTGCAATCTGTGGAGTACAAAAGTATCGAGATGCCACTTTCCACAAAAATTCTCTCCATGTATACGAATTTGATGTTTTGTGCTGTCTTCTCTAGATGTGAAGCCAATCTTCCTGAGACAGCCCCACCTGTAACTCTGCTTCCCAAAGAGACTGCATAAGTTCTATGACCTGGGCGGGGGTACTTTGCAAGGCTTTATAGATTTTAGACATTATGTGGCTACGATCGCCACCCTCTGCAAATTGGATTAAGAGGGAGTGTATAGGGGGATCACCTGTGAGGAGGCATCCACACCAATTTTAGTGTTAAGAAAGCGCTGAATTTGTAGGTATCTAAAGAAATCCTTCTGGGGTAGAGAAAACTCCTGTCTGATTTTTTTTCAAATGTTTTAATAATTCCCTTATCAAAAAATGGATATGTGTGCTTGAGAGCTAATCGGCACCACTTTATAGAAGTGTGGTCTGACTGAGCAGGGCTGAACACCGAATCCATGGCCAGGATTCCCATCCAGACAGATAAAAATCTATTTTCCGAAAGGGAGAGAAACGCCATCCAGCTCTCTAGTAATTGCAGTGTCAGTGGCTCAGTAGGTAGCACACTCGCTTCTGAGGCCGGGAGATTAGAGGGCTGTGGGTTCAGTTCCCACATCTGGCACTTGGGTTAATATTCCAGTACTGACACTGTAGTGCAGCATGAGAGGGGTGCTGCACTTCTGAGGTGCCGTCTTTCGGATGAGACGTTAAACCGAGGTCCCATCTGCCTGGATAGGTGGTAGTTCAGGTGGATGTTAAAGATCCCATGGCACTTATCGAAAAGAGTAGGGGAGTTTTTATTGAAATAATAAACATAGAAAACAACACAGTAAACTTAGGAACTAATCAGATAACAGAAATACAAAATGTTTAAAGAAAAGAAATGTAAAAAAAAAAAAAAGAAAAAAACATCACTTAAACTTTATAAAATGGAGAAAACCTTTCCACCACTTCAAAAGTATAGCAGGAGCCAAACACTTTGCTTCTTGGGAATATATTTTCGAAAGTTCATTAGTAACTAACATACTAAAACCAATATAAGGCATTTTTCTTTGGTACAACACCCATTGGCATCTGGCTTGCCATAAGTAAAACCGTAAGCAACAAAAAAATAAGGACAATGTCCCTTCATAAAAATGAGAAAAACTTGCTGGATAACATCCTAAAATCAGAACATCATACGAGAGTAAAGTGAGCCAAGGAAAGCCCCATAATTTAGCGAGATAAGACCACAAACCCGTGGAATAAGAACGCTGAAGAAAAAAATGTTCCATAGTCTCCTCCTTATTAATGCAGTCTAAATAGGGACAATTCCTTTCTTCAATCACCTTATATTTAGCGTTACCGCTAACATTTAAACGGCCATAAAAAATCAACCACTGCGTTTCCCACTGTATATGAGGCAATCTGAAACTATTTAACTGAACCAAAACTTTAGAATTAAAGGCTGTAGGACAATTCTTAAAACAAGGCTTTTGAGGGTACAAATTTGACGTTATCAATTGGTAAAGGCCTTTAGTCTTATTTTTCAGAATCATCTCTTTCGTAATTCCCCATTTGTACAATTTCTGGGCAGCTGGCCAGAAATATTGAGGAAAATGGACATGTGGATTCAATTTAGGTGCCAATTCATACCAATTCAGAAAGTATTTGTCTAATGGTTGCAGAATCCATATTCCCCCAATTCCTTTCACTGAGCTTAAACCACTTCTAACTGTACACGTAAAAAATAAGGAATGTAAAAACACTACAGGGTCCACCATTCCAAGTCCTCCTGATTTAATGTTCAAGTAAGTATAAACTCTCTTTACCGGGTTTAAACGGTTACCCCAAAGCATTTGAAAAAATAAACAATACACCCTTGTCTCTAGATTAACAGGAAGCGGGAAAATCATAGCTATATACTGTAAACGGGGCAAAAGAAACTGCTTAATCACATGTACACGTTTTAGTTTTGAGAGTTTCCACTTCTTCCATCTATTCACTTTCTGTTCTACGGCTTGAAGAGCCAATTCCCAATTGTCATCCGGCATATTCTGAGGGCCAAACATGACACCCAAAATTTTGAGGGGGGTTTGTGTAATGTGGATTCCCTTCTGCAAGACCTCAACTGGGCCTGCAGCCCCAATAAACAGCCCCTTTGTTTTTTGCAAATTTAATTTGGCATTAGATATTCCAGAAAAATCAGCAAAGGCCTCTAAAAACAGATGTACAGAAGTCTGGTCAGAAAAATACAAAATTAAATAATCAGCATATGCCTGTAATAGGAGATGCTGATTCTTGGATAAAGTACCTGAAAGTCCAATCCAACGTTGGGCTGTAATTAAGGATTGTAATAATGGATCTAATGAAAATACATAGAGAAGAGGGCTGAGAGGACAACCCTGACGCACTCCAGTATGTAGAAAAAAAGTCAGCCGTGCGACCTTTCAGAAAGGGAAAAACAGCATTACGTCGATATAGCATTCTGATTAAGTCAACTATTTGCACTGGAACTCCATAACTTTCAAGAGCTAAAAATAAAAAAGGTAAATGTACTCTATCGAATGCTTTTTCCAAATCTGCGACAACCAGGCAATTACTAATGCCTGATACTGAGAGGTGTTCAATAACATCATGCACAATCATTAATGCCGATTGAATCTTTCTGTCTGGAATCCCACTGAATTGGAAGGAGAGATCACCAACCTAGCATAATTCTTCAATCTGTTGTTCAAAATACTGGTAAAAATTTTATAATCTGAATTTAAAAGAGTAATAGGTCGCCAATTCTTAATGTTGTGTTTATCCCCAGATTTAAATAAATAGACCAGTAATCCATCTGAAAATGTAGGAAAAAACACAGTATTTTTAACAAAATACTGAAATAAAATAAAAAGACATTGAACCAGTCCCGTAGAAAAAACTTTATATAAATTATTAGATAAGCCATCCATACCTGGCAAAATGTTTGGTTTTAAATTCCGTATAATGTTCAAAATTTCCTCTTGGGAAATGGGTTCTAATAATTTTAAAGCTTCTGCTGATTCAGAAGGAATATGAATGCCACTTAAATAAGAAAGCATAGATTCATTGGAGATCGAAAAGGAAGGTTCCAAAGACCTAAAATGAGTTATAATCAATTATCTTAACTGTGGAACGGTTGTGGCCATAGAATTATCAGGCATTGTTAGTGTATCCATATTAGAGGAATCCCTCAATGTTTAGCAAGCTTCAAAGGAGTCACCCAAAGGGGATTTGTTATGCCATTAGTCAGAATAGCTTGTAAAGTTTTTGCTCTATCATACTGAAAAAGCCTCATTTGCTCCTGTATTTCACTAATTTGAGCAGAATAATCCCATTGTGACGTGTATGCTATCGTAGTGAGTCTTTGAAGCTGCTGCCTCAGTGATAAATATTTCAAAAAATTATAATTTTTCATTTTAACCCCTTGTTTTTTAAACCAATTCCGTAAATCAGCCTTGGTCTCCAACCACCACTCCCCCAAATTAGAATAAAGAAAGGCTACCGACAATCTGGCCTTTAGGATACATTTCACCCCAACTGTATATGGGGCAAACCTAGGATGGAACTATTAAGTTTCCACCGAACCTGCCTATACTCAGAGAGTCCTGGCAACTGAAATATACATAAGAGAAAAGAATGGTCCGAGAATTCACAAGGAATCAGTTCAAAGGAATGAACCTGCACAGCAGGGGAAACAAACATATAATCTATTAAAGAAAAAAAACTTTCCTTTACGAAAGGAATATTGAGGTCCGTGTGAAGAAAAGCAAAAACAATCAATTAAACCAGCTAATTTAACAATGTTGGCTAACGCATGTGAATCACAATAAATTTTGTTATTCCGTTTAGTCAATTTAGTGATAGTGCAGTTAAAATCCCCCCCCCATAGTGTCTTAACAGAGGTGACCAAATATGGTTGTATGGATTTGAAACAGGCCACTCTACCAGCCTTTGTTTGGGGGCTATAGATATTAATAAAACGATAACAAGTGTCATGCCATTTCCCGTCCAAAATCAAAACTCTACCTGGTATGAGGTCTATTAAATTATGTAATGTAAAAGAAAAGGAATTAAATATAATGCCTATGCCATCTGCTTTTTCCATTCCAAAGGACCAAAAAGAAGGGCCCCAAACCCAGTCTCGCTTAAAGGAAGCTAACTGTTCCACAGAGTACATCCAAGTTTCTTGCAAAAAACACACAGTTATATGCTGATCATGAATATGATGAAAAAGAGCCTGTCTTTTAGCAGTATTTAACAAGCTGTGAGTGTTAAAGGAACCCCAGAGAAACCTCATTATAAGCTAGAAAGAAATGAAACAAACCCATTATTTTTTCTCTTTTCTTTTTTTTTCTCTTTATAATTATCCACAGATTGACAAGGTGGATAAGGAGGATTTCTGGGAGTCTGAATCTCCCAAATCCATTTCAGTGTCCCCATGGGATAAAAAGGGCCACGTATGAATTGCTGGTTTCTATAATGGGAGCAGAAGGGGGAGATTTAGGATGCAAATTCCTAGAAGATCTACATCTGGGCAAAGGTGACCCAGGAACTGAAACCTTAAATTCTTTCCCAGTCACCCTGGAAACCTCCTCAGTATAACATACCGGAGGAAAATCCAAGGGGCCAGGTGGACCCATACAAGGTTTTTTGTCCACCACTGGAACAGGATCCTGACTTTGAACACCTCTATCCAATTTACTGGAAGAAACAAGGGTGATAAGATCCACACCTGCAGGCTCTTCTTGCTTTTTTTTTGAGAGAGGAGGCAATATCAGTGTTGAGGGAGGAAAAAAGGGGGGAGGGGGTTGGGGGGGGCTACGGCATCCTGGGCTTTCTGAATAAGGAGGTCAGAACTAATGCAAGACACCTTGTTCTTAGCAGCCCAAGAACAGTCTCGAAAGCTATGGCCAGACTCTTCACAGAGATCACACCTGGAATTGTTAATACGTTGCATAATTGAATGCCCCACTTCCCCGCAATTTTCACAGCGTGGCTGGTCACAAATACTCGAAAGGTGAGTCCTAGACCCACACTTATAGCAGGCCCGCGGCTGTCCGCCATAGAAACAGACCCCCCTATCTCTTCCCAGCATAAAGGAATTCGGAATATGTGTAACCCCAGATTCAGATTGCCTCAGCTCAACTTTGTATTTCCAGCCCCCTGTCCAAAAACATTCAGAATCTAAAATAGGTTCCGGGCTGCTCAAAACCTCACATTTTTGTGACAACCAGAAGGTGATGTCCTCCACATGGACCCCTTCATTTCTAAACATAACCGTAACATATTTAATTAATGGCTTAGAGAGAGGTATAACTAAAAAGGGGGTCCATGTGGGAGAGAACTTCACCTGACCATATCGATCCCAAAATAAGTCCAGGCCATGAGGTGTTCGGAAACTGATATCAAAGTTATCTTCTCCGGAAAATGTTAATGAAAGCATAAGCATCATGAGGAGTAAAGTGCAAAGAATCCTTCAACAGAGTTTTCCCCACATAGTACCTATCCGGTCTTTCCTTCAGACCCCCTTTATAACGTATACGGACAGCATTCCGTCGGGGTGCCGCTTCCCTTTTTGAAGAGGAGAAGAGATCAGACATAAGTGGCTTCCGGTATGGGGGTTTTGGTAAGGAGGTCTCCTGTGACGGCGTGCCATTCACCTGAGGAGGCAAGTTTATTTTCATTGGGGGGGGGGGTACTGAATCCTGAGCCTTAAGGGGGTCAATAGTAGAAGAAGGTCGCGTATTCTCAGCCCCTTCGGATGTAATTAGTAAACTGTCAGTCAAAACCGATTGCTGAGGGACTGGCTTCCATTCAGGAGAATGCTGTGAAAGGGAAAATTCGGTATCCCAAACTGGATCAGGCTTCCAAACACCTGTGGGAGCCTGCATCCAGCCAGCCCCTAGGAGAGCTTTGTCCGGAGACCAGGATTCCTGAGTCACATCGCTGGGAAGAGAGGCAGAAACTGGTGCATTGGAATGCATAGTAAAGTGTTTTGGCTGTTGAGGGGCAGGTTTATCAGAAAAAGAAAATTCAGTCGCCCCGATCTGGGAAGTAGTAGATGATTGATAAATAATGGCAGGCTTTCCGTGAGCTCCCACATCATGAAGACGTTTCAAAACAAACCCAGCTGCTTTAGTTAGAGGCGCAGACTTGTTCTGGGTAAAGGCATTGGAGTGCAACCCCAAGGGAAATGTTTGTTGCCCAAAAGAACAAGAATCTTTTGTTTTAATACAGACAGCGGGTGTACAGTTGTAGGCACTGCTAAAACCGCGACTTCACTGCCAGCCTGAATTGAAGCAGCCAGAGGGACAGACACAATGCAGCAGTGGAAGCAGACTTGTATGCGCATCGCACCCCAGGGCCTTCAGAGTCAGTTGCAGCCGCCAGAAGAATGACTGGAGTGGAAATAGTGCTGTCAAAGCATTTCGTTACTTGTAAGCGCGTATCTATCAAAGGCTCTACAGGCACTTGACACTGCACGCCATGGTCTGGTAAGCAAGACTTTTCAAGAACGCCTGCTGTAGTAGTAACAGAAATAAGTTCAGTTTGGGAGCATGCTTCATCGGGAAGTACAGAAACCGCATCAGGGGTAATTAAAACCTCAGTAGCAAAGTCAAATGTTTTAATAGCAGACGGCAATAACTCACCGCGCTTCACGGAGTCTCCTGAAGGGGTTACAACGGACGTAGTTACTGCAGAAGCAGCCTCGCTGCTAACGGAGTAAAGTAGAAGGTTTCGACTGCCCACCAGGATTCACCGATCCAGGTGGTAATGTAGGCTCTGAATCCGTAGTAATTAATCCATGAGCTGTATCTGATGAAAAAAAAACAGGCGATTTAACCCTTAGGCTGCCGGAAGATTTAGAATGCATAGGTTTTTGGGACAAGACATCATGTTGGCGGCAGCCTAAGGGTTAACTTCATGTAGTTCAGAAAAAGGCACAGAGTCATCCCAAACAAACGATGCATCTTGAAACTCATTGTTAGAATCCATATCCATAACATCAAGAGAAACAGCCTCCATAGTACTATCAGTGGGAGCAGAGGCCAACTCTCCCACCTGGCCGACATCCTTCTCCTTCGGTGTCCCACTCAGAGTGGCCATCCTGACAATGGCCTGTCCCCCTACTGGCAGCAATGCAGCAGCAGAGTAGGGGAATTTCCCTGGTGTTCTGGCCAAATTTCTCTCATTCACTAAAAATACCACCAACAGCTTAATCTGGTTCAAGGTCAGTTGGCATTCATCTGTATCCCCCTCCCCCGGGTCGTGCCTCAAAATAGGCAGGATTTGTCTAGTGCACTTACCCGGTCAACAAAAGCTAAATAAAATAAATAAATAAAAATAAATAGCTTGGTAAAGCAAGAACCCTGGTCAGATTGAGTTAATTTGTGTGGTTGAAAAATTAGGAGTCTAGAGGGCACGCCGCCATAGCCATTTCCACTGAGAGCCAAGGCGGTGATTGAGCTTGTGGTAATAACCATGAGGTTAAGTGGAAAGCAGGCTGGCAGCCAATATCTATATATATATTAGACAATGCCAGTCTGCCTTTCTCCTTTGGGAGCTGAAGCTTATTTAGTGCTATCCACGGTTTATCTCCTGCCCATAGGAAATTTCTTATGGAGCCTTCCCAGGAACGTATGTCATTCAACAGGGGAGGTATCGGGATATTTTGCATTAGATAAAGAATTTTGGGGAGGGTATTTATTTGGATAGCTTGGACTCTAGAGATTAGTGAGAGTAAAAGGGGTGTCCATCTCAGAAGATCTGACGTTATTTGTGTGAGGACAGACGTATAATTCAGTAACTTTCTGTGAAATTTTAATTCCCAGGTATGTAATATATGGCTTATTCCATTTGTAGTTGTAGCTTTCCACCAGACCCTGGGGCAGGGGTGTTGAATTATTAATGCTTCTGATTTACCCTGATTAATGGTATATCCAGTCAACGTTTCTATCTCTTGCAAAAGTGAGGTTAGGATATGTAGGGATTCCTCAGGGTGTGTGATGTACAGTAAAAGGTCGTCAGCGTAGTAAGCTAGTTTATGATGGGAATCTCGAACTTGATAACCGTGTAAGTGTGGAGTTTGTTGGAGGAGTTGGGCTATAGGCTGTACAAAAATGGCAAATAAATAAGGAGAGAGGGGGCAAGTCTGTTGTGTACCTCGGTGTAAATTAAAGCAGTCCGAGTATGACCCATTTAACTTCACTACCGCCTCTGGGCCCGTATATATGCCCCTGATGGTATCTACAAAAGATCTGAGAAAATTAAATTTTAATAAAACGGCCTGGAGAAAGGCCCAGGACACCATATCCAATGCTTTTGGGCGTCTAAGCTGAGTAATATTGGGGGTTTGTATATTGGGCATGATTTATAAGATATAGGGTATACTTGATATTAGCTGTAGTCTGTCTATTTTTAATGAAGCCCGATTGGTCTGGGTGTATTAAAGTCGGGAGTATATCATCTAATCTGTGGACTACTATACTTGTATATATTTTATAATTCTGATTAAGTACTGAAATTGGGCGATAAGAGTCGCAAAGTTGAGGGTGCTTTTGACGTTATAAGATCACCGAGATTGTAGCCTCTCTCCAGGAGGTGGGAAAAAAGGTGGTGGTATGGCTTTTCTGTAAGGCTTCCAGGAGGGGAGTTCTAATTAAGTCCCAAGATCCCTTATAAAACTCAGGTCTGAAACCATCAGGACCTGGACTTTTTCCAATTTTTAGCTTTTTAATAGCTACCATTAATTCCGCCTCAGATATTGGAGCTGTCGTCTTCAGATTGTTGGGAGTCTGACAGAGTGGGCAGCTTAATTTGTGAGAGAAAAGTGGAAATTCTGTCAGGGGCTGATTCCCCCGGAGTGGAGTATGATGATTGGTATTTCTTAAACAAATCTACGATATATTGAGTGGAGTAACGAGTCTGTCCTGAGACAGGATCTTTTATTTTAGTGATTGTGTGTAGTTGAGTTTGTCGTCTGAGGTGATGAGCTAGCAGTTTAGAGACTCGGGCCCCACATTTATAGCAGCATTGCCTAGGTCATGCTAAGGCTTGCTCAGTCCTAGTTGTCAGGAGTTTTTGAATTTCTGCTTGAGTTTGAGTCATCTGGAGCATGGGTCTAGGCAGGCATACTCCAAGCACTCCATGGTGTGCAATTTTATTTAAGGGGGGTAGCAAATAGGCTCTGAACTGCTTACCTTTTCCATGAAAATTAACAAAGAAAATACTGCACCTTTCTGTAATTTTATTCATAGGAGTCGAAACTAGAAGGACTGGTCACTAATACTCTCTTTGCATCCCAAGGACAATACAACTTTACAGGCTCTGGGCTGGTATGTGGGTGTCTTAGGGAACAATGCATGGCAATTGTATTTACCCATGCAAGGCAACAACCACTGTCATGAGATCCAAAAGTTGTATTTATTGTGCCAAATGAGGCAACAAACACAGTCCTGGTGTACATTTGTATATTGTCTGGCTACACCTGGGGGGTGGGATAGCTCACCCTAACAAGGGGTAGCAGAGAGTCCACTTGGTGTGCAGATCTGAAATCCCTGGCTACACCCCTGATCTGGAGGCTCACTTCTGTATCACCTTGCATGTGTGCTTCCTGGAGGAACCTGAGTTTCTCCTGAAGTTCTCTAAGATGAAACTCATTTTGTCTCTTTTTGTGGGCTGCGTACAAAATAATATAACTACAGAGTACAACCTTAGTTGTATCCCATAATAGTTGTGGTGACACCATTCCTGTCATTCCTATTGTCATACTTCAGCGTTCTGCAAACCACAGCAGTGTGTCCTCTGAATCCACACCAGTGGCAGATAAGGGACTCTCGAGAAGCTGATGGTTGAGCAAGTGACTGTTGAGGCAGAGCTTTGGCAGAAGTATTAGAGGTAAAAGTTAAGCTAAGCTGTAAATTATTGACAGACGTTATGAGCTTGTCTATTATTGTTGCTGGACGGTGAATGCAACCATATGTGATGATTGAGGTCCATGCACACTGGTGGCTTAGAACATGGATATAGATTCTTGCACAAGTTGTACAGCTTGGATAGAGGCCATCCAGGTTGTTGGCGTCTGTTGGAACACATAAGGACGAAGTTGTAGGAGCACTCCTTGGACGAAGGCCGTGATTTGATCCTTCTCTGTTTTCTGTAGATGTTTGCAGCATGACTTGGTGTCCACTATGAAGGCTTCCAGAGATTCGGAGGGCTGCATGGTGCATTCACACAGCTGATGTTCCAGTAACTAGGGCAGATGTGCTTGGACAAAGCGATCTTTAAAAGTTGCATACAGGGTAGCAGTATTTTCTTTCACTTGTTCTGGACGTGCGTTGAACCAGGAAATGGCAGTCTCTTTCAGAAGCAAGTATAAGGCTTTGGAGATATGCAGGGGATCAGGTCAGCCATTGAAGGCAATCCAGGCTTAGAATTGCTTGAACCAGTCAACAGCATCTTTGTGAGGCAAGGCTGAGAAGGAAGATGTGGTGAGATAGTTTTAAGGTAAGCAAGATCGTTCTCAGTGGATTGCATAGTTGACATTCCCTGTGACAAGATGGTGAACTGGATGTCCTGTAGGAGGGTTTCTGTCTTGTAGCCACAGGCTCTTGAGATGGGTGAAGGCAGGCTTCTGGACGCTCCTGAGCCCATATTTCTTTCTTCATTGTACATGGTCATCATGGGAGAGTTTTGCTTGACAGAACAGAGGTTGTAATGATGAGAAGGAGCTGCCATCATGCAGAGGATTGGTTAAGGTATAGGTGGCAGAGGATGGTGGTAAACAGAGTTCACTCCGAGGAAGGGAGGGTGACCAGCAGGATATCTCAGGGATCAGTGCCGGAGTGACCAGCAGGATATCTCAGGGATTAGTGCTGGGACCAGTCCTGTTTAATGTCTTTATACGTGACATGTAGAGGACCTGGAAGGGAAGGTCAACCTCTTTGTGGATGACACCAAAATCTGCAGTAGGGTGGACACTGGGGTGGAAAGGATGAGCAAAGATCTGAGAGAACTTGAGGCGTGGCCAAGAGTAAGGCAGATGGGTTTCAATGTGAAAAAGTGCAAGTAATGCTCTTGGGTCACAGGAACCCAGGAGCAGAGTACAAAATGGGAAGAGTGGTATTGATGACCACTAAGCAGGAAAAAGACCAGGGAGTAATCATATCGGATGATCTGATGGTGGCCAAGCAGTGCGACAGGGCAGTTTGGAGAGCTAGTGGGATACTGGAGTGCGTAGGGAGGGGTATCACCAGCAGAAAGAGGAAGGTGGTATTGCCTCTGTATAGATCGCTAGTAAGACCCCACCTATAGTACTGGGTCCAGTTCTGGAAACCACATCTCCGGAAGGATATAGAGTGGAGGCGGTCCAGAGAAGACCAACTTAAATGGTGCAGGGTCTGCATCAGAAGCCCTGCAAGAAGAGACTTAAGGACCTAAATATGTACACTCTGGAAGAGAGGGGGGATACGATAGAGACCTGTCAATAAGGTACAGGAGGGAAGTAATTTTCTGAAGAAAGGTGCTGAAAGACAAGGGGGTACGATAAGAAGCTGGAGGGGGTTATAACTGAGGAGAGATGTGAGAAAGTACTTCTTCACAGAAAGAGCGGTGCATTCCTGGAACAGTCTTCGAGTGGAGGTGGTGGGGTGAAAACAGTAATGGGGTTCAAGAATGCGTGGGATAGGCATAAGGGAATCTTAAGAGAAGGTTGGATGGGCTGGAGAGCAAGTAGGATCTGTGGTGATACTGTAGGTAAGGAATAATGGGCAGACTGAGTGGGCCAAGTAGTCCTCATCTGCAGCCAAATTCTGTGTTTCTGTGCCATGGATCGGATGGAGTGCCACTGAGGAGATGTCATAGACAAGGTATAATTACTGTAAGCAAAGTCCATCAAGTGATGTATTATTTACTTTTTTAATTATTTCAGAAGTTTCACGAGGAAAGACATACTGAGCTGGTGATAACTTGTTTCCAGATGCGTCCTAGGGGAAGGGGGAAGAGAAGGTTCATGAATAACAAATAGAACAGTATTTACACAGCAGGCAAACAACAACTAAGCATCATATAACAAGCAACATCGAAGGCATTTAGGCAAACTGTGTCCATTGACATGGATACAGCAGGATGTATCCCGAGGACAACAAGAGGATGCAAATTAAGTGCAAAGTGCAGATAATGCAGGCAGGTGGTAGTGAAACGCATCAGTAGATATTCAAGAGTAGTCTGAAGTGGGGGAGAAGGGTTGGCAGCTGGAGCTAGGGTGAGGAGTTAGAGTAAAGAGGGGAAGGAGATGAGGCGGGGGAGGAGGAGGGAAAAGAGGCACTGAGGGGGTTGGGGTCAGGTGCAGTTGCAGGAGTGAGAAGAGAACTTGAGGAGAGGGAATGTAGGGAGGAGGCTGAGCAAATGGAGAGGGTGAGAGAATTCCATAGTTTGGGGAAACGGTATGAGAAGGTAGACTGGCCAGCTGAGGATGACCTAGTAGGGAGTGCTAGGGCGGAAGCCAGATTACTGAAGGGTGTAATGGGAAGGAGGGGTGGGTGGGGGAAGAGGAGGAAGTGAGGAAAGAGGGAGAGAGCCAGACCAGAATTTAGAGAGAAAGGAGGTACAGTGAGATAGGTGCCTGGCTTCAAGGGAGGGAAGGGAAAGGGAGGTATAAAAGCAATGGTGGATGTGGGCAGTCCAAAGCAAAGCAAAAGAAGGAGTGGAAGATGAAATCCAGTCTGGTCAGGGTGAACGAAAATAAACAGTTCCAATCCTAATCATTGTTGTTCTGTTAAAGATTTCTTTGCAAAATTAGTTTTTGTGTCAGTGTCCATTAATTTCAGTAGGGTTTGCCCTTTTTAAAAATGGCCACCACTGATTTCTGTGGGGTGAAATAATTTTGAACAAGCTGCTACCTTTAACAAAGATGGCCGTCTGAATTTTGACATGCAGATATGTGTTTCCTGTTTCAGTGTACCTTCCAAGATGGCTGCTGACAGGGTTTAGAGGGTCACTTCTTTCTTGTACTGTGTGTGCCCAAAGATGGCTACCGCTGCCACGAGGCTGCTGTGAAGGTGCTGGCTGTGCACAAAACAGTGGTTGCCGCTGTAGTACACATGGTGTTGAGAGAAAATGGTGATTCTGAGTTTGAGATATTTTATTTAATTGCTTCCAGTTTGTTTATTGTGCCTTTTGTTTTTCTTTTGGCTCCAAGGCTGTCTTTTTTTATGCAATTCTCAGCCTTTTGTTTTTTTAAATAATACCCCTGGGCTCTTGCTGCCTAGTGATTCTGCTCCACTTGTATACTGTGCTCTTATGGGTTTCCAAGCTTATTCCTCATAGTTGTTTTTGCTTTATTGCCCCTGTTGTTTTTATTTTGATGGCCCTTCATGTAGTGTGGCCGAGGGGAAGCAGAGGCTCCATTTTGCAGCACTGGAGAGAGGGCTTAGACTAGTGCAGTGCAGTGATGAGTGCTGGAGGTGGCTTGCCATTACTAAGATTTATTTTCCTTTTGTTTTTGTTTCAGTGGTGGTCTGGTATGGAGTGGCTCGCTATGCATAGTTCCCTGTTGCCTATGTGAATCCAAGGAGCTGATGGCAGCAGCTGCTATAGAATGGAGCCGCAGGCAGGAAATAAAAGGTCCGATGCAGCAGCAGGTAGGGCCAGGTCAGTGTCTGAGTTTGAGTGGTGCTGTGGAAGAAGGAAGCATAGTCCGTCTGGTGTTTTCTAGGGCACCAGAGACGCAGTGGCCTTTGGATCAGAGTGGCCCTTGATGCCATGGTCAGCTGTTGGAAAGCCATCAGGAGGGCTGAAGGCTGCAGTCAGGATGGAACACTAGTAGTACTAATAGCAGCCGTGCTGTACAGAGAGCCACAGAGTGACAGGCAGGGTGGTCTCTGATGATCCGAGTGTGGCTGAGGCTGGTCAAGAGCTAGGGCTGTAGCAGGTAGATTTGCTGGGCCTTCAGTGACAGAGGCACAGAGGTCAAATGATAAGCTGGAAAGTGGCTGACATGGATATGTCCCAGTACTGGAGGAATTTAGGTAGGCCTGTGCTGTCATGAGGTGAGTGCTTCAGGGGTGGGGGGGGTGCAGTTTTCTATAAAAGAGCTCTGGAAGTGCACGGAGCCTGGAGCTCTTTGCCGTTCATTTACATTGTAGTTGGTTGGCAATGTCCCACTTTGCCTCTTTCTCATAGTCTCAGTATTTCAGGGGGACTGCAGGTAAAAGCAGGAGAGTTATTTTCTGCAGCCAGGGCTTTGGTGCAGGTGCCTGGAGGTCCAGATCTTGTGGATGGTGGACTAGGGAGGGTCTCTATGTACCCAGCGGCACACTTGGCAGTAAGGGCCTGGTGCAGGCAGTCAACATCTGCCACTGGGACTCTTACCTTCTCTTCAGGTCTGCCATGCTCATCTCTTGCTGCTCCAGCGAATGCCGTCTTGCTTGACCATGTGAATAACTGAGACGGGCAAGTAAATTTAAAATAGAAAAATTCTTTATAGTGTATAGTGGAACATCGTTGTTCACTGAAATCTAGCGCTCTCAAAATGTTGTTCTGCTGCACTAGTGACACCGTAGTGCAGCAGAATCAAAAAGTGACATCCGCAGGACAGCAGAACGACTTTTCGTTCTGCTGCAGTGCGGACGTCACACGTGGTGTCCTCAAGCAGCAATCTGACAGTCTTATTTTAAAAAGAAAGATGTAGTAATTTTTTTTTTTTTTGAGCAACGACGTTCCACTGTACACTATACAGAACAGTGCATGCGCATTATAATGGCAGGGGTTGTTCTACCTCGCTAGTATTGTGATGATGAGCCACCTCCCGAGCCGCGCCTCGAGGTAATCTGTCGTCATAGTACCAACTCTGTGAAAGAATAGCCCTGTTGTTAACTGCTACTCATGCACTATCCCAGGGTTTTAAATAAGGATTTTAAATTGATTAGCACTTTCGCGCAGAAAAGTGCTAATCAGTGTTGCAAATGTGTAGCAGTTGGATCGAATTGATTAGCAAAATAAACAAAATTTCATATTTACTAGAGACCGTATGATTGGTGTTATTTCTCACCTGATAAACACTTTTTTTATTTCCTTTCATGTGTGGAGCAAAAGGGGAAAAAAAGTCTCTGGTATAGGAGTGCGTGCAGTCACTGAGTCACTTTATTATTTTTTTTTCATCAGTGTCTCTGTGTGAAATTCACAGAATTCATAATAACTCTGACATGAGTTACTAGTATTAAAAACAGATTTGATTGTTTTTCAGTAATGCAGTTTCTACTTGCCAACCTTCCCAAGCCTGACTACATAGGGAACAGTCAGCTACAAATTTCAGAATAAGCAGCAGCTGCTGCACCATAAAAGTAATAAAACAGGCACAAGTTACAACTGACTAGTATTCCCAACCTCCCATCCATTTGCACTGAGCCTCTAACTTAAATGGTCAGAAAAGTAATGGGACGGTGGAACAGTAGTCAGTTGTCGGGAGTCTAGTGAAACAAAATTTAAAGAGTTCAGTATCGAACATTTTCTGACCACCAACCTTGTTAAATGTAGTTTCCACTTGCCAACCTTCCTAAGCGTGACTACTTATGTGACCCAAAAGTAGCAGTAGAATAAGCAGCTGCAGCTGCACCTAACTAATTTATTACACAGACATTGCTGTACAACTGACTAGTGATCCCAGCCTCCCATCCATTTGCACTGAGCCTCTAACTTAAACGGTCAATTTTAAATGGATGTGAGTGGTTAGGAACAGTAGTCTGGGGAGTCACTGTGTCTGAACAAAATGTAAAGTTCAGTTAGTATGCAGTACCGAACATTTTCTGACCTTAAATAACAGTTTCCACTTGCCAACAACCTTTCCAAGCGTAACTACTTTTGCAGACCCAACAGTGAAAACAGCTAGTAGGGTAACTGAGAATAAGCAGCTGCAGCTGCACCCTAAAAGTAATTTAACAACAGACACAAGTACAACTGACTAGTGTTCCCAACCTCCCATCCATTTTGCACTGAGCCTCTAACTTAAACGGTCAATTTTAAATGGATGGGTGGTTGGGAACAGTAGTCGGGACTCCTAGTGTCTCAAACAAAATTTAAAGTTATGTTCAGTACCGAACATTATCTGACGAGCCTAAAGCCTGTGGTGCAGTCATGACTTGTGCTGGCACGGAAATTTAATTGCGGTGGCTGGGAAGCAATCAGTAGGGTTACTGAGAATAAGCAGCTGCAGCACCCAAACTGATTTACAAACATGAGCTGCTATTATTCTTGGACTACTAGTGCAGTTCCCAACCACCATCCAGAGGACTGAGCCTCTAACTTAAACGGTCAATTTTAAATGGATGGGTGGTTCGGAAGTCAGTCAGAGTTGTCTACTCAGGCCTGTAGACCCAGTTCCCTGCGGCCAGATCCCACTAATTTTTCTGTATAAGATGGATTTACAGTTTAGATAAGAACATAAAGCACCAGTTTAAGGCTGCAAGCAGCATACGGTGTCAGACTACTCACTCAGGCATTTAACTTCTTTTTTGACTTGACCAGCCAGAGAGCTCAGCACAAAAGATGATGATGGCGTCTGTGCCCCCACCTGAGAAGCCTGCTCACGAGTCTCCCCCCACCAACCCCACAGTTGAGCGAGACGGGATGTTTTGATTTGTTTAGTCACAGTGACCGTGCAAGACTTATTATAAACACTTCTAGCCACTAATATCATTCTCATCAACAGTGAAGAAATTTAATAATTGTGGTCTTCAACTTGAGCCACTGAAAAAAATACATATGGCAGTGAGTGTCTCCACCAGCCAATGAACCTGAGGACTTAATGCCCTATAAAAAGTTTAACTACATGGAAAACTAATTCCTTAAAACTACTTGTTACCATAAGCAGCACTTTAGTCAGTGCTAAATTTTAACGTGAGACTAGTGGTGTCCCAAATACCACACAAGCTTCTGAGAGCTCAGTACAATTAGTAAACTTGTGATGAAGTCAGCATAAGAAAAAAATGTAATTTTAAACAAGGTCTACTCAGACATCTCATGGCATGGTTGGTGCCCCGGCATGATGATGTACAGGTGCACATTGCTGAACTCAAGACAGGTGCAGCTCATTTGCTGAAGTGAGCAAAGTCCTGACCTGTGTGGATTGTAAGCGAGGATTCCATAGCCAGCTGGGATTCCAGTGTCCCTTCACATCTGCCTCCATGCCAACCCGGAATCACTGAGATCTAGATTGCTAAGTAGGGAGAGTGCAGGGCACCCCCCATAATTGCCAGTGCACTCCCCGTGCTTGGAAATCTATCTGGACATCTAAGCACGGGGAGGGGCTGGCAGGCAGACATGAAGAGAGGTGCTCGGCTGACTGGCGTGGATTCTTAACTGACCCACTTCCCTCCAGTCAGCGACCAACTACCGACTCTGAGGACCTGAAATTTTTCCCCACGGCACTTACTGCCATTTAGGCTAAAACTTATAAGCCAAAAGTAACTTCCCTCAGTTTACAGGGGCTTGCTACTGAATGATTATGTCGTCACTGTCTGACTCGGAAGTACTGTAAGACATAATGCTAGTACTACTTGCTGCATCTTCTGAACTAGTTACATTTGTGGTGCGGGATGAATCTGACCTTTTTACTTCTGACTGCCTTTGTTTCGCACAAACTCTTCTAGGAGTGCTGAAGAATCTGTCTACAACTGGAAAAGGATCAAATGTCTCTGAACTGTCACCCTCAACTGAAATTCTAACCAGGTGTTCCAACATTACTTCACTCAGTCTGTTTCTCCAGTCAGTTTTGACACGCTGCATTATTGAAAATGACCCCCCGCCAGTCACTGCAGCTTTGTCTCTGCCCCAGTCAGTGAGATCTGATCTTTCCCGAGGGCACCTACAGCCACTTAACCCCCAACTTGAGCTGCACAAGTCAAGACCAGGTCTGAAAATAAATTCTGCAGAGCCACAAAACTGGGCACACCACCTCAGTCTGTCAGGTCCTCACAGCACAGCAGTGCCAGAGTTGGAGAGGCCTTGGCGGGACAGCGACAAGTCTAAATCCATCGGGAGGGCTGCCAGCCAAAGCAGCAACAGCGAGATGGTGATGGATCCGCAGATCACGCCCTGCCAAGGAGAGAACGCCCCAAAATCACTTCATCTGCAGAGGGACACATCAAGGAGGGCTGTCAAGTGGCTTAGGCTGTGGGTTGGATTTGCTGCCTGACATGACTCAAAGCTCTCATGCCAGGGGAACTGGTCTGTCGTTGCTGGGCCAGATTAAGTTTGGGAGGCTCAGAATAGCGGCAACTTTCAGGTGTGTGTGAGCGCTGGGGGTGAGGTAGGCCGGAATTGTTACGCAGGAGATACACAGGACACCGGAGGGCTCACTCACCCTTCTGTCACACTCTTTCCCAACGATCTCCCGACCAGAACTTCGCAAGCATACAGCGCAAACAGGTGTTGGGTCTCGAGGAGGAGGGTAAAAAATGCCTGCAGCCATGTTCTCTCCACTGAAAATTGATCTCTCCTTAAACCCAAACCCTTATTTAAGCGGTACCACCACCAGACAACCTACACTGCATTCCAATGCTCACATAATGGATTTTGGCATGAACGGCCGATTTTACCCACCTTTCTGAGTTCTTCAGAGTCCGGAGCTGATCAGTCACTCTCACTGCGTAGAGACTGAAGAAAGCACGTTTTTTTCTGCAGCATAACTTCTTCTCCTCGGTGGGATCAGGCAGCCAATCACTTTAAGAGGCGGGCAGAGTTACGGGCACAATAAAATCACCCTTCTCAGTACAAAGAAACACTCAAGAGAAAACATTGAAAAACATGGAAAAATGGATTGCACTTTCTTGCGATCCATTCCATGTTTTGATTCACTGGACTCGCCAGTTTGCATCGCAAAATGCGATGCGATACTGGCTATTTAAAACCCTGACTATCCTATATGTTCAGCATAGGAGACTTCTGTACACCATGGGACTATGTCTCAGACTGTCCCTGGAATAACATGGTACTGCCAGACAGGGCAGCAACTGGCAACATGCTGTGTTCTAAGTGCTCTTAAGGGTGGCAGCTAAACATTAAGCTCCATATGTAACTGTACTTCATAGTACCCACTAACCAAGTCCAAGGTGTCGTACCAGTGAGCCTTTGTCAACAGATTGAGGGTGTCGTTGATACGAGGTAGTGGGTACGCACACTTCATGGTACCCTCATTCAGGCATTGTAGTCAACACACACTCATACACTCCATCCTTCTTATGTACCAGGACTACTGGGGTGGCCCACGGGCTTGTGGAGGGTGGAATAACTCCCTGGTCATTCATCTGTTGCAGCTGTTCTTTGAACTCTTTCTGATAATGGAGCAGAATCCTCCAAAGTCGTTGCTTGATTGGACAGGTGTTTCCGGTGACAATCTGGAGCATAGTTAGTTTAGTACATTCCAGGTCATGATCCTACCCCCCGGCTTACTGAGTACATCAGCGCACTCTCACAACGTAGCCCAGGACTGCTTCTACTGCTATAGTTTTAGTTCTCATTCCTCGAGTTGGAGTTTCTGAGGTCTGTTCCACCCAACTTGGCCCGTGTTCTCCTTTTGGGGTACTTGTGGGGTTTGGTTTGCAAGCCTTGAGCTGTGGTCAAGTCTCCAGGCAACATCATCACCTCGAGTGGAAGGTGGAGATCAGCATTCCTTGGTAGATGGACTGTGGCTCTTTTTTCTAATCAGTAAGATTTTATGGAAAATTTTCAAACAATGGTACAACATAGAATAATAGTACCAACAAGCTCTATCAAATTACAATAAATTATATGTTTGTACTTCAGTAAACTTATCTAAATACTAATTTAAAATATTTTAAACTGTATTGCTCAACTATTTATAACTTCTTACACAACTTTAATATCTTACTTATGCATAGCTTATCAATTTCATTTCTTAGTTTTCACTTTCTCGTTCTCTACTAGAGCAGAAAGTTTGTCCAGAAAAAGAGAGCAACAGAACAGCAAGATGAAGAAACAGAAAAAGAGAATATGGAAGGAGCTGGAAGAGTTTCTAGATTCTATCTGCAGTGTTGTATGGAAAACCATCACACATCTTGAATGAAGTGCAGCATCCAGGAAGGAGAAAACAAATGGAATATCTTTCCGTGGACTATGGGCAGTGTCACTGTTATCACAATTCGCAGATCCCAAGAGGTATTGTAGAATTTTTAAAGTGTTATTTAACTATGCATGACACTGTAAAAAAATAGTCAAATCAAAGAAACATAGATTTAGGTTGTTGCTGTATCCAAAATATTTTTTGACGTTCGCCATTAATTGGTATAAAAGACAGGGTTGTGTTTCAGCCCGTGACACAATTTAAAACTAGGTACAAGCTCCCTGTTCTATAGATTTGTTTTATGCCATAAACCCTCACACCAAAAGAGACTGTAATTTTGGTTTACTGTTGAGTTTAGATACTATAAATGGAGGCGTCATCGGTAAGAAACCATGGGCCAGATATTCAAAACTTTGCGCTGGGCGCAAACCATTTGCACCGAGTTTGCGCGAGTCTGCTATATTCAAAAGGTCAAACAGCGCAGGCAAACAACATTAGCACCAGACAAAAGTATAATGTATGTAATGAGCAAAATACAGGCGCAGTGCTATATTAAGTGCATTAGTGCTGCGCAAAGTGTTTTTGCGCAACTTACTGCGACACTTTGTGTGGCAAAAAACTAAAGGTGGTCTTAAATCTAGGCAAACCAGTTTTGCGCAACTTTTGCATGACTTTGCGCGACCCTTGCCTGTAAATAGTAAACATAGAAAGAGACCAGACATTTATTTTTATTTTATTTATTTATTGGGAATTCAGAATTGACACATTTGAGCCACAGGCTCTTTTACAAAGGTTCCACGTCGAAAGTTTATAAAAAAGACAACAAAAAAACATTGGAATTGGTTTACACAGTCCAGGGTTACTTAACACAAGAAACGGTATGGCTAGACATAGTAGCTAGGTTAGATACAATAAAAGAACAGGTAACATCTTTACAGATAGTGGAGTACACGGACACAATTATACAGAGAAACATAATTTATAATGCAGCAAAATTAAGCCTTGTCATAGGAGTAGAAGAGTTTCAAAAGTAGCAGGTATTGAAATACAAACTGATATAGATATACGAGAGGGAGGGTGCATAAGCATAGGGAGGTAGTTTAGGGTGTATGGGGAATGGGAGGTCAGAAGACATTCAGGACCTGGGCTAGTGGACAGGAGAGTGGGGGGGCAGAAGAGTTGGAGAGCTAGTGGAGGGATACAGTAATTGAGGGGAAAGGGGGAGTGGAAAAAAGAGAAAGAGAAAAAAAGATGTAGCGGGGATTATGAGAGGTGGATAGAGGCATAGAAACAGAGAAAATGGAGATGAAGGGAGACCGGGGTGTCAGCCTGGGGTAATTAAGTGAAGCAGTCACATGAGGCCCGGGTCACAAGGGTATGATGAAGATTACATGGAAGAAACATGTTGCACAGGGATGGCACCTCCTACGATGCCATCATCTGCCACCGGTCCCAGCCATGCAAGGCAGTAAGTGGTGACCTGGCGCCCAGTGGACACCATGGCAGTGTGTCCATACAGCACACACCTGTAGACCACCCTTCGGTGGACACCAACAGAATCCAGCACACACATGCAGCGTGGAGGGTGTTGAAGGGAGGGTGTACAGGTGTCCAGTCTTCACCACATACTGGGTGCTGCCACAAGGCTGGGACAGTCCACGCAGTGCAGCTGGTCCAGCGTTGGGAATACCCCAACACCAGTGTGCCCCCCAGCCACATACTGTACAGACACCACAGCACACACAGCCAGCAATGTATATGTCACTGTGAGTATCCGATGCCAGTGTTGCAGCATCTGTGGGTCGCACAAAAGCATAACAGTAATGTCCACTGTCTGTATACCCCTGTAAGATGGGTCTGTCACTGTGTAATGTGCATCAGACATTGATGCCCTACCCACCATAGGCATTGATGTGTCCCTCACACTACAGGCCCCGTGTTACTGTAGTGTCTGCTGTGCACTGTAGCAGGAACTACAATTTAACAACTGCATGCAACACCACCACCTGTGCCTGTGCTGTATAGTCCCCTGGGCCACAGTATTTTATGCGTTTCTGTACAAATGTAGCCTGCAGCCACCACCATGCACTTCCAGACTGACCTACAAGTGGATCTGTGTGCAGACCCAGCCAGCCCCTGTACTTCCAGACTGACCTACAGGTGGAGCTGTGGGACCCTGCAGTAGCGCTGGGCAAACACCATGCAAATCAGGACATAATGAGATGCTAATCTGGATGTTTGCCCAGAGACTGCCTAAGTAGGCTCATTTGCATGTCACTTTTGAATATAGCACATTTTTGCCACAAGCAAACGTTTGCGCTGTGTAAACGTCTTTTGCGCAGTGCAAACATTTCGAAAACATGGCATATTTCTGCAGAATTTCACATGCGCTGGTGCTTGCAGCTTTAATGAATCCACTCCTTTGCTAGCGCACACACATTGGCAACATGGTTCACCTTTACCTTCCTTCATTCGCTGTGCACTGGGCTGCTGTTGTGGGTTGTCCTCCTGGTTGCTATATTCAGAACTGTCTTATTTCCCGGGCTATTTTTGCACCGCACTCCCAGCCCAGTTTGCCCAGCATCCTTAGCACACTGTAGTCAGCAGGTTTAGCACCTGGGCTATCCCTTTTGAATATAGCGGGCTATTGGTTTTGGGCTAATTTGGCATGCCGGGCAGTGCCTTCCCTGCTACTGTGTACTCTTCTCCTGGGTTTTTGTTTCCCAGGTGCATTACTTTGCACTTCTTTGCATTGACTCTAAGTTGTCATATGTCTGACCATTCCTCCAACCTTGCCAAGTCCCTTCTCATCCTTTCTAGCCCCCCCTTGTGTATCAACTCTGTTACAGATCTTTGTGTCATCTGCAAAGAGGCATACCTTTCCCTCCAGACCCTCTGCAATGTCACCTATAAAGACGTTAAAGAGGACTGGACTCAGTACTGAGCCCTGAGGTACTCCACTAGTAACCCCCCTTTCTTCAGAATGTGTTCCATTCACTATTACCTTCTGTGTCCTGTTGTGTAGCCAGTTGGTTGAGGAACTCTATAGAGTGACCTTGTTCGACCAACTGTAACACCCACCGGTCGGAGGTTATCCTCTGCCATCCTGAAAGGTGATGAGAGATGCGAACCCCGACCTTCTCGATCCCTTCCTCCAGAGGAGGGCCAGGAAGAAGTCATGCTGTGGTGGTGTTGGACCTCGCGGGCTGGGCTGCTTTAGGCCCTAGCCCGAGGGGAACCTGGCTTGATTTTTGCGACCGAAGCTGTAGCAGGGTTGCTGGCTGGAACGTGGCTGTTGCCATTGTTGGCGGCCGCGAAAACGGTTCTGGTTCCTACGAAAGGAACCAGATTTCGGTCTGTACATGGTCTGTACAGTCCTGAGTGCCTTCCCAGCTCCTGTAGTTTGGTGATGACCTTCTCGGATTCCTTATTGAACATTATAAGGGACATCCAGGATGTTCTTCTGGACGGCCGGGGTAAATCTGGAGACTCAACCACAAGTGTCTCCGGAGGCAAACGCCTGTGGCTGTTCCCCTGGCTGCTGAGTCGTAGGTGGCTCAGAGAACTTGGGTCCCCACGTCTGATCCAGTTTGGAGGAGGTTCAGCAGTTCCTCCTTTTCACCATCCGGAAAGTCTTTTAGACGGTCTTGGCCCTGTTCCCAAAGGGTGTTCTGAAACTGCACCTTGGTGCGTCAGATAGTTTAGAGACCTAATTGAGCATGTAGCAACCACATACATGCGTCTTCCCATAGAACCTAATTGCTTAGATTCCTGGTCCAGAGGCTGGGTACTCAAATGCTGAGGCCGCTGGGACCTATCATGAGATGCAGTGATGACCAGGGAGTTGGCCTGGGGTTATTGCGCCAAATACAGGTCCTCCGTGGGAGCCCTGTAGAGGCGGTCAGCCTTCTTCGGAACAGCCGGAGTGGAATGCAGATGCTTCCAAGCTGCCTTGGTGACGTCTGTAAAGGTGTCCACCAAAGGTGGGACCACCACAGGCTTCGGGTCTTTCTGCCTGAGGTAACAGGCATGGCGTTGTCTCTTGGGGTCTAAATCTTCTGTCTCCCATCCCATATTTCCCTGGATGTGCCTCATGATTTCTGAAAAGGAGGGATCATCCGGAGGCGATCTTGGAAGGTCCCATGAGTCTGGTGATGGGGGACTGAAGGGAGATGGAGACCTGGAGATGTCGGACATGTCTGGTCTGGAGTCCTCTCCCGGTGAGTGATGTCTGCCCCTGGGTCGCTTTGGGCTCGGAGACCCTGAGGGAGAGCATGATGGGTGTTTTCTGTCTCTCTATCAGGCCCGAGGAGGTGGAGTTGGTTCCTTGTGGGGTCGGGAGTCTGGAACCTTCAGTGTCCCAAGGAGGAGGTGGAAGTGATGGAGGTGGCTGAGGCTTAGGGGGAACCATGTCCTTCCTTATGGTTTCCCACCAGAAGGTGAACAGTTCTTTCACCTCCTGAATATTCATACCTGACGACATTCCCGGTGTCGTTGTGGGTCTGTCGCCGGGTTCGGGTCTTGGGTCCCGGGGAACCACTGGGTCCGGCGACGGCTCCCTGGGTAGGCCGGCGTCCTCCGTGTCGCCCATCTGGTCGTCTGGCGGCACAGTAGCCCCTTCACCTGAGGACCGCTGATGTCCAGTGTCCACCGGCGTCGGTACTACTGTCGTCGGGGTAGTCCGTTTTGTGGGCGCTGGGTCGGACGTCTTCTTGATCTCCACTGTCCGCTTAAGGGATGTCAGCTCTGCAGTCTTCCTTTCAGGGACCTTCGGAGGTTGGAAGACAGATCTGAAGTCGGTGTCCCGGCGTTGGTCAGATTCACTGCCCAATTTAGAGGAAGACTTTTTGTGCTAGTCCAAGGGATCAGGCTTGGAGGCATCCGGCACCTGAGTGGTCTTGAGCAGGTGTAAGGAGGCTGAGGAGCTCCCTGAAGACCTTACCTTAACCGGGGGAGGTTGGGAGTGAGCCCGGGAAGGAGATCTGTCGGACCGTGTGGAGCTGGAGCTGGCCCTGGACTCGGAGGCCCAGCTGGGGGATCTCGCCCTATCCAAGTCCTGGTGTTTCCCTGACTTGTGGGAAGATTCCCCTTTAGAGGAAGGTCTTTTCTCCATTTTCTTCAATCTCTTTCCTCGAGGAGGAATCCCTGAAGGGCCTTTTGGTGGCGGATCCAGGTCCTGCTATTGAATTGCTGGCAAATTGAGCAGGCCTGGGAGTTGTGCTTCGGGCCCAGGCACCTGACACAGGCTGAATGGTGGTCTGTAAAAGGGATCTGTTTGCCGCAGGCACACTTAGAGGGATGTCCTTCGAGAGAAGGGGTAGGAGAAGCAGACGTGGATTGAGGTTTTTGTAGAAAAAAGATTTCACGCACGCATTGTATCATTAATGCAGGCATCCATGAGGCCGATGCTGGTGAGTCGACGGCGGGAAAAGAACTGGGGATTTATTTTTTTATTTTATTTTATTTGGTTTTTGTTGACCGGGTAAGTGCACTAGACAAATCCTGCCTATTTTCAGGCACGACCCGGGGAGGGGGATACAGATGAATGCCAACCGACCTTGAAGCAGATTAAGCTGTTGGTGGTATTATTAGTGAATTATTAGGATGCTGGGGTACCGCCCCTTTTTATGTGATGCCTGACGTCGGGGAGGGGCTGATGTCGGGGGCGGTCCCCTGATGGATACTGTTAGCTAGAAAATTTCCATGGGGTCTTGGCGCCTGCCGGCTTCAGTCCTAATGGTGTAACCTGCTGCAAGAGCTGTTTCTCGAAGTAAGATCTAGCAGAGCCATTATCAGAACTGTTTAGTGAGTCTCTGAGCACAGGAGAGGTCCCAGAAGACTGGAGAAGGGCTCATGTGATCCCGCTCCACAAGAGTGGTAGCAGGGAGGAGGCAGGGAATTACAGACCAGTCAGTCTTACCTCAGTAGTGGGCAAGATTATGGAGGCACTCCTTAAGGAAAGGATAGTGCAACACTTGGAATCCATATGAGCACAGGCTCCAGGACAGCATGGATTTATAAAAGGAAGGTCCTGTCAAACTAATCTCATAGATTTCTTTGACTGGGTAACCAGAGTAGTGGACCAAGGGGGAGCAGTTGATGTCGCCTACCTTGACTTCAGCAAAGCTTTTGATACTGTTCCACATAGAAGGTTGATTAATAAGCTGGGTAGGCTTGGGGTGGGTCAGAAGCTGGTCAACTGGGTGGCAACCTGGTTGACGGGCAGAAAACAGAGAGTGGTGGTAAACAGTATACAGTCAGAAGAGATGCAAGTCACAAGTGGGGTACCTCAGGGATCAGTCCTGGGACCAGTCCTCGTCAACATCTTCATCAGTGACACTGCAGATGGATTGGAGGGTAAGGTTTGTCTGCTTGCAGATGGCACCAAGACCTGCAACAGAATAGATGATCCAGATGGGGTGGGCAGAATGAGAAGAGAGCTGGATAAACCAGCAAAATGGTCAAAAGAGTGGCAACTGGGGTTTGACACAAAGAAGTGCAAGATCATGCATATACGGAAGAGAAACCCTGAAGCCATCTATAGGCTGGGAGGGGAGTTGCTGGCAGTCACATGGGAAGAAAGACCCTTGGGCATCATCATCACCGATGACTTGAAATCATCCAAGCAGACCACTAAAGCAGTAGGTAAGGCTAGAGGGATGTTAGGGTGTATTAGTAGGGGTATCACAAGTCGGAAGAGGGAGGTAATAATCCCTCTTTACAAGACACTGGTTAGGCTCCATCTGGAGTACTGCGTGCAGTACTGGAGGCCACACCTTCACAAGGACATTAACCAAATTGAGGCAGTCTAGAGAAGGGCAACCAAAATGGTGCAGGGACTGCATCAGAAAACATATGAGGACAGATTAACGGAGCTCAACATGTATACCCTAGAGCAAAGGAGGGAGGGAGGTGATATGATCGAAACATTCAAACACCTTAAGGGCATTAACAAGGTGAAAGAGTCTAATATGTTTTAATATAAGAAAAATAGCAGGACAAGATGACACAGAATGAGATTAGAGGGAGGCCGATTTAGGGGTAATGTGAGGAACTTCTTTTTCACAGAAAGGGTGGTGGGTGTATGGAACGGCCTTCCTCAGGAAGTGGTGGATATGGATACAGTGCAGGGCTTCAAACAGGCATGGGATAGGTATAAGGGAGCAATACAAATGAGTATGAATAGGCCATTAACAGAGCAAAGGCTGATGGCACATTCATAAGGTAGAAAAATAAATGGGCAGATTGGATGGGCCTTGCGGTCCTTATCTGCCGTCAACTTCTGTGTTTCTAGCTCATTGGAAACAGGAGTGATTCCAGAGGACTGGAGGACGGCAGATGTAGTTCCACTTTACAAAAGTGGTAGCAGAGAGGAGGCTGGCTATTATTGACCAGTCGGCCTGACATCAGTAGTGGGAAAGTTAATGGAATCACTGCTGAATGACAGGATAATGGAATATTTTGACTAATAATTTACAAGACCTGAGACAGCATGGATTCATGGATGGGAGGTCATGTCAAACAAATCTGATAGATTTCTTTGATTGGGTTACCAAAAAAATTAGATCACTGTGGAGTGGTGGATGTCGCCCACCTAGATTTCTGTGAGGCATTCAACACTTTTCCACATAGGAGACTATTAAGTAAGCTGGGTAGCTTAGGAATGGATCAAAAGGTGGTAAACTGGGTAAGAAATTGGTTAGGGAATAAGCAACAGAAGGCGGTGGTAAACAGAGTTCACTTTGAGGAGGGAAGGGTGACGAGCAGGGTGCCTCAGGGATGGGACAGGTCCTCTTTAATGTCTTTATAGGTGACACTGCCAAGGAGCTGGAGAGGAAGGTCTGCCTGTTAAAGAATGACACCAAAATCTGCAATGGTGTGGACACTCCATGGGGTGGAAAGAATAGGCAGGGTGGTCAGGGGTATGGCAGCTGGGTTTCAAGGCAAAAAAGCCCTAAATACTGCACTTGTGGCACAGAAACCCAGGGGCAGAGTACAAAATGGGGGGGAGGCTTATTGACGATCACCAAACAGAAGAGAGACGGTGGGCCCACTGGGTGCAGCCGGTAAGGCATCCTCTGATGATGTCGATGTCCTGAGTTCGGAAACGGACTCAGGAGTCGGAGGGCCGGGGGGGGGGGAATGAGTGACCGGTGCACTGCGGAGGCCAGGGGTTTTGCTGCGACCAGCAACTGGAATCTTCTGGGAGACATGCAGGATGCTGATGCTCTGTGTCACCATGTCACTGCACACCACGCCTCCCATCCAGAACTTAATCAAAAAATAGTGGCTGCTCTCCCAGCTCCGGTCACCCGCTGTGGCACTCCAGCCATTGACTTATCTTGTCATCCATTGTGACCAGCCTAACTCCATGCCCCACCCTGGGGGGTAAGCCAGGGAGGCAATGCCGGTAGGCTCCCCTACCGGAACCCTTCTCCCGTTGTGCAGGTTCGCGCCAGTACAGTAGGGGGTAATCTAGGGGGTATCTTCTGGAGGTAAGTCCTGGGGACGAGGAGGAGGTTCAGGATGGGCAGGGGCGGAGCCTCGGTGGCAGGGAAAAAGACTTAGGGGGTAAAGATGACGTAAAGGTGACCTGGCAGTGTGTCAAGGAAGTTGGGAGGGCTAGAGAAGTGCTGGGGTGCATAGGGAGAGGTATCATCAATAGAAAGTGGGAGGTGGTGTTGCTTTTGTGTAGATCACTGGTAAGACCTCGCCTAGAGTACTGTGTCCAGTTCTGAAGACCGCATCTCAGGAAGGACACATAGTGGAGGCGGTCTAGAGGTGGGCAGTTAAAATGGTGTGGGGTCTGCATCAAAAGCCCTATGAGAAGAGACTAAAGAAACTCTGTGTATACCCTGTAAAGGGGGGGGGGGTTATGATAGAGACAGTACAGTTACATAAGAACTTACCGTAACAGTAGCTCTTCGAGAGGGGCTCTTGCAGTAGGCAATAACCGTGAGGATTGAGCTGCCAGACGCTAAGACCACACGGAAAATTTGCTAGCAGTGTCTGGCAGGGGACCACCCACCTGACATCACGTGAACATCAGCCCAACGGTATATAGTTGGCAGGCCCATTGCCCGCCTCCAGTTCTCCTGCCGGAAACCCGAGAAGGGTGCAGCAGGAGAAGGAGTAGGCTCCTGGAGCCACAAGAAAGGCTGAGCAGAAAAGCAGCAGCAGCGGGGGAGGAAGAAGGGAGGGAGGGAAAAATCCTTTCCTATTGCAAGAGCCTCTCTCAAAGATCTACTGTTATGGTAAGTTCTTACATAACTGTACTATCTTACTTCGAAAGGTCTCTTGCAGGAGGCAATTACCATTATTTTTTTTCAGTCTTTGGTAACCGGGTAAGGCCCACTAGGCACAAGTACCTGTTTTCAGGGGTGACCTGGGAGCACTGGGCGGTTAAGTGACTTGCTCAGAGTCACACAGTATGCAAGTGTGAGAATCAAACTCAGGTCTGGTCTGCCGGATGTACCAAGCTTGTTCACACCTCGTTCCTCTAACCTCTAGGCTATACTGCCATTGGGACTGAGTCCCAAGCAGTCTAAGTTAAACAGGGACTCAAACACAGGAGGCAGGAAAGGTCTGCAGTAGGCAGGGATTTAAGACAGAAGGCCTTGAAGGATGGCTAGTCCAAAGACAGCCCCGCGCCTAGAGGCAATGTCCAGACTGTAATATTTCGTGAAGGCATGGACAGAGCTCCAAGTAGCTGCCGCGCTAATGTCTGCGGCAGAAATATTTCTGAAATAAGCAGCAAATGCAGCCATGCCACAGGTGGAATATCCTTTAACTTCCCCCAGGAAGGGCTTGTTGTACTTCTGGTAGCAAAAGAGAATACAGTTTGCTCCGCATTTGGATAAACACTGTTTCAAAACTGCTGCGCCCTTCCGTTTGGGTGCAAAGGAAACAAATAGCTGATCCGTCTTACGGACTGACTTGTTTAGATTCGTGTAGTAACTCAAAATTCTGTGCTTGTCCAGAGTGTGCAGAATTGCCTCCCCTTGATTAGAATGCTCAGGATAATACATTGACAAGTGTATGGTCTGATTCAGAGTTAACTCAGAAATAGGGGTATCATGATAATAACATTTTGATGGTACGATAACCGTTATGAAATTATCTTGATAACCTTGTTATTGTGATAATTTTTCCACTTGTGCAACGTTAGAAAAAGTATTTAAATTTAACATTTTTGTACATAATTTACATATTACTCATTTTCAATCAATGCTATGCATTTATGCACATTATTTTGAAATCTGTTGTGAAATAATGCAGAGTAAAATATTTAAAAAATATGTATTTTTTCATATTAAAATCTATGAACTGTATAAAACTGCAATTTCTAAAAATTTAAATGCACAATACATGCGTTATACACATACACACAGAGTACAACAATACATTTTAAAATGTGAAAGAACAAATCTTTTTACTTGCTTGTTTAAAGTTTGCAGGAAATTTTGTGCTAATTGTCAGCACTTTTCCTCTCAGCCCCCCAGCTTCATAGTGTGACCCCTTGCCCTCAAGCATCTTTTTCTTTGGAAGATGCTCCCTTCCTGCATCTTTTTTATACCTGTGAGGTATTTGAATCTTTCAGTCATATCCCCCTTTCCCTCCTTCCTTCTAGGGAGTAGATATTTAATTCCTTAAGCCTTTCTTCGTAGGTCTTCTGCTGCAGGCCCTGCACCATTTTTGTTGTCCTCCTCTGTACCACCTCCACCCTGTTAATGTCCTTTCAGAGGTGGGGTCTTCAGAACTGTACACAGTACTCGAGGTAGGGTCTCACCAGTGATCTATACAGGGGTATTATTACCTCCCTCTTTCTGCTGGTGATACCCCTGCCTATGCATCCAAGCATCCCACTAGCCTTTCCCACTACTGTCTTGTGACACTGTTTAGCTATCTTCTGGTCCATCAGTAATGATTACTCCCAGGTCCCTTTCTTGCGTTGTGACTGCTGGTACTTCTCCCATTTGGTATGTTGCCCCCCCCCAGGGCTTGACAAATTTTAAAATTAGGTACTTGTCCATGGACAAGTGGCTTGTCAAAAACTAGTTGTCCAGGTGATCGAGTTAGTAGTCCAGGTAAAAAAATTGCATATTTTTAACAGAAAGTGTAAAAATACAGAAATCCTAAACAGATTTATTAGTATCAGTTTTTAGGGTTGTAATAAACAATAAGGAGAAAATTATTTTTTTTCTTTCATTTTGTTTGTCAGGATGGAGAGGATTGTGACAGAAATAGCATCTCTACCCTTTCAGGACAGGATCCTCCGTCTGGTCTCACTTACAGCCACTACACACATGCACACTCACCCATCTTTGCCTTCCACCACTGAAGCAAGCTAGCCTAGCTGGTTCGCACAGTAGATGGCAAGCTGGCAAGGCACAATCACAATGCACCAAGTGCAGTACACAACACCAGTTTACTATTTATTTTTATTTTGCCCACTTCCTTTACTTTTCTGAGCTGGCCAAAATAAAACCTCAACCCTTGCTCTGTCTCCTCTCTCTGTAAGTAGTCATATTGCTACTTACTGTTATTTGCAGTGCTAGAGTCAGCTAGAACCAGTAGTTAGAGCTAGGTTATGGTATCTTTTTTCTTTATTTTGGCACAGAAACAAACTTCTGGGACTGCTTTATGCTTTTTAACCAATTAGCAGTGCTGCAGGTGTAAGATATCTGGCACTGTAACATCTGTAAGTTACGTACTCTGGCTAGGCACAGTCCAGTGACAAAAATAAATCCTCACAATATCTGAATTGGTAACAAAGATTATTATGCAGTCGCAGAGCAATAATAAACATTATGTACAACCACAGCAGCACCAAGTTCTGGTCACTCTGACTTCCCAGTCTGCTCCCTGTAATCTGGCAGCTGTATGACTCAGCTATGCCACGCACACACCATACAGGTGAAGAACAACATACAGTGAACAATGGGAGTGCTATGCCACGCACACACCATACAGGTGAAGAACAACATACAGCACGCAGTGAATAATGGGAGTGTCATGCCACGCACACACCATACAGGTGAAGAACAACATACAGCGAACAATGGGAGTGTTATGCCACGCACACACCATACCGGTGAAGAACAACATACAGCACGCAGTGAATAATGGGAGTGTTATGCCACGCACACACCATACAGGTGAAGAACAACATACAGCGAACAATGGGAGTGTTATGCCACGCACACACCATACCGGTGAAGAACAACATACAGCACGCAGTGAACAATGGGAGTGTTATGCCACGCACACACCATACAGGTGAAGAACAACATACAGCGAACAATGGGAGTGTTATGCCACGCACACACCATACTGGTGAAGAACAACATACAGCACGCAGTGAACAATGGGAGTGTTATGCCACGCACACACCGTACAGGTGAAGAACAACATACAGCACGAGTGAACAATTGGAGTGTTATGCCACGCATTATCAATCGCAGGTGAAGAACAACATACAGCACGCAGTGAACAATGGGAGTGTTATACACGCACACACCATACGGTGAAGAACAACATACAGCACGCAGTGAACAATGAGAGTGTTATGCCACGCACACACCATACCGGTGAAGAACAACATACAGCACGCAGTGAATAATGGGAGTGTCATGCCACGCACACACCATACAGGTGAAGAACAACATACAGCGAACAATGGGAATGTTATGCCACGCACACACCATACCGGTGAAGAACAACATACAGCACGCAGTGAACAATGGGAGTGTTATGCCACGCACACACCAAACCGGTGAACAACAACATACAGCACGCAGTGAACAATGGGAGTGTTATGCCACGCACACACCGTACAGGTGAAGAACAACATACAGCATGCAGTGAACAATGGGAGTGTTATGCCACGCACACACCGTACAGGTGAAGAACAACATACAGCACGCAGTGAACAATGGGAGTGTTATGCCACGCACACACCGTACAGGTGAAGAACAACATACAGCACGCAGTGAACAATGGGAGTGTTATGCCACGCACACACCATACCGGTGAACAACAACATACAGCACGCAGTGAACAATGGGAGTGTTATGCCACGCACACACCGTACAGGTGAAGAACAACATACAGCATGCAGTGAACGATGGGAGTGTTATGCCACGCACACACCGTACAGGTGAAGAACAACATACAGCACGCAGTGAACAATGGGAGTGTTATGCCACGCACATACCATACCAGTGAAGAACAACATACAGCACGCAGTGAACAATGGGAGCAGCAAGCTGCAAACTGTCGCGAACGCGCCTGACTTGACCAACCATCTCTAGGACTCTTCCATGCTGCTGTCCTGAAAGAGGGACTCACAGCAAAGCATGAGGAAAATCTGAGGACAGCAGAAGTATCAATCATTTCTGATGAAGCAAGCTTACCAGTGAAGGGAACAAGCAGACTCTGTGTCACTTCTCCGAGTGACTCATGGTGACCAGTAAGCCAGTTTATGTTGCAGCTCTGCATAAAACTTGGTCAATATACAGCTGTCAGATGACTGTGTGAGGAAGAGGCATGACAGGAACAGACAGCTGTCTGGTAAATGACAGACCATCAAGGCAGAGGTATTATCTGCTGCTCAGAGATGTCGTTAGCAACATCTCTGAGTTAGCGGAGCAAATAAAATACCCTGCCTATACTGGCCTGTCACATGCTTATCAGAGCGGTCTGTTCTCTATCATGCCACTCAGTATCCTCACACAATCATCTAATAGCTGTATTCATGTATTGACCTTACGCAGAGCTGCAACACAACCTGGCTTACTAGTCAGTCACAACATCACAACAAGAGTAGTGACAGTCTGCTTGTTCCCCCCTCTTTCAGGACAGCAGCATGGAAGAGTCCCCGAGGAGATTTAAACATCTCCCACATGCTAGACGGAGAGAGGAAGAAAAATTGTAAATGCAGCACATCTGAATGTTTAATTTCCCTACTGTGCTTGCTCCCCAATAGCACCCCCCCCCCGGCTACCCGATTTGTACCACCCTGGCTGGCATCAGATGAAAAGGGGGAAAGAAAAACCAGGAACGACACGGAGGAAAGAGTATCCCCAAGGAGGAACAGGTCCAGAAACTTGCAAAGCCAGCAAGTACTGTCGGATGCCAGCAGCGCGGCTCCAGGGTTGACACCTGTCAAAACATCTAATAGATCTGAGGCACTAAGAGACCTGGAATCCACAGCCTTGGATCTAACTGCAGCAGGAGCGGGTATCAAGTTAAGGGGTTGAAGGGGGTTGACATATAGGAGGAGGACTGGCAGTCGATATGCAGAGAGTGGGCTGAGACAATCACAGAAAACGAATGAGGACCAGCCACTTCCCACTGCACAGCCACTGGATCCCCAAGCGGTCGGCGAGCAGTGGGAAAGCAGTGACTGTTTTCATTAGCAGCCCGAATACCTGAACTCCTTGCTTCCACCTGAGAACTGCATCTAAAAATAACAAACCCCACGATGCAAGCTCAAGGAAATACTTAAGAAAGGAAGAAGCAGTGATAGAAACACTGGTGAATAATGACTTTTACCGTAATCGATCAGTATTACTCTCAAGAACGCTACAAAATTTAAAATTATTTGCACTTTTGTAATCAGTGATTTCTTATCACTTCCTCTGCCAACTTGAATTTAGTTTCTGCTGATGTACTCTGCCCTTTAGACTCCCCTCCATTACACTCCCTATCGGTAATAGAATGAGCCTTTCAGTTTTGAATTCTGTTGTAAGCACTGCAACATCCCCGCCCTCTCAGTACTTACCTACCAGGCCTTCGGTCTCAGACTCTGGGGTTTTCTGGTCCTCGCTCCTCTCTGGTTTACTGACACTATACACTCCCTCTCGACTCCTGGATTCTTGAGATGCTGGATGGGCTCGCTGAACCGAACGGTCACGGCACTCCATGGCGCGGACAAACTCCCGACGTTACAGATGGCGCCGGCAAGAAATGGGAGTTCCCTCACGAAGGGCAGGTTTCTTCCCGGCAAAAGCTTTTCTTCTCGCGCGGTTTCATACTCAGAAGCTCACTTCGGCAATCTCCGGCAGTGCTCCGCAGTGGCCACTAGTGGCACTCGGGACAATGGCAGCAAGATTTTAAAAAATAGCAAGGCGCTAAACTGGGGCACAATTTTAAACCCTGCCTGCAGATTACTAGTCTGTGGGACAAGCAGAACTTCGGTATCTGCTTGTCCCCAGGAAAAAAAATTGTTGTCCAGGGCGTGAACTATAAGTTTGTCAAGCCCTGCCCCCACCCCCACCCCTGGGTTTCTGAGCCCCAAGTGCATGATTTTGCACTTATTTGCTTTGAAACCCAGCTGCCAAGCTTGTGACCATTCTTCCAACTTTTTTAAATCTTAACTCATTCTTTCCACTCCCCGGTGTGTCAATTCTGTTGCAGATTTTTGTGTAATCTGAGAACAGGCATTCCTTCCCTTCCAGTCCTTCTGCAGTGTAGCTAATAAAGACATTAAAGAGGACTGGGCGTAGTACTGACCCTTGTGGCACCCCACTTACCTTCTCCAGAGTGGACGCCATTTACCACCACCCTTGGACTCCTACTGCCTAGCCAGCTCACTACCCATCTTACTACTCTAGGGCCTGACAGGCTTCTCAGCTTGCTCATCAGCCTTCTATGTGGAATGGCATCGAAGGCCTTACTGAAATCCAGGTAGGCCACGTCAGCCGCTCCCCTCTTATCCACTTTCTTGGTTACCTAATCAAAGAACTTGGATCAGGTTTGTCTGGCAAGACCTCCCCCATGAAATCATGTTGCCTTTGGATCCTGTAGTCCACTGGTAACAAGGTACTCCCCAATCCTTTCCTTCAGTAGTGATTCCATTACTTTGCCCACTACTGAAGTCAGGCTGACAGGCCTATAATTTCCTGCCTCCTCTTTGCTTCCACTCTTGTGGAGTGGGACTACATCAGCCCTTCTCCAGTCTCCCAGTAGCTCTGCTGTTTCTAGTGACAGGTTGAACAGGGCTGTCAGAGGTGCAGCCAGCTCCTCCTTGAGCTCCCTCAATAACCTTAGGTGCACCTCGTCTGGTCCCATTGCCTTGGCTTCTTTTACTGTGACAGTTCCCTTAGGAGTCTTTCCTCTGTGAAGGGTCTAGTGTCCACCTTTCGTCCCTTAATGCCCCTGTATTTTAGCATAGGCCCACTACCTAACCCCCCTCTGTAAATAGTGAACAAAATAATTTGTTCAGTACGTCCGCTTTTTGGCTGTCCACTTCATAGTGTGACCCCCCCCCCTCCACTGTGTACAGTTCTGGAAACAGCACAATACTACCACTGCCCTGGTGGAATTCACCTCATTCATTCATTCATGACTCCCTTGACCATGGCCAACTGGTCGGTGCGACCTTTATTGACCTAATAAAGGCATTTGACACCATCAGTCACTGACTTCTCCTCAATCAGCTGTCAGCAACCGGCCTCTCACTCATTTCAGTAGAATGGTTCCGCAGCTACCTCACCAATCGCTCCCAGCAAGTTAAAATCCTTGACACCCGCTCTGAGCCTTGTGATGTCACAACCAGGATATCACAAGGTTCAGTTCCGTTCAGTTTATTTCTTAATTCACTGCCAAAGGCCTGTCCAAGTTAGGTTCTCTTGTATGCAGATGATGCTGTACTGTTCTCATCTAATACCAGCCCTACTGCCCTTGGACATCATATGCAGACCAGCTTCATAGCTGTGGAGTCCTGGTTTAATAGGCACAAGCTCCTTTTAAATAATAGGAAAACAAAGACAATGCTCTTTGCCTCACCTCAGAATAAACATAGATCTTATCAGCTGGAAATCCACAACCACCCTGGTGATGTACTGAACATGGTAAACTCATTTAAATATCTTGGGGTCACCCTGGACTGCTCACTCTCCTTCACGCTGCACATTGATCTGGTCGCTAAGGCAGTCAATTCCAGGCTTGGTCTTCTCTACAAATACAGACTGTCTAACTGAAGAAGCCCTTAGCTTTGCTGTCTCAAGCTCAGCTCTCTTGATCATTGATTATGGTCTGGTTGTGTACGGGGCAGCTATGGACACGGCTCTCCAAAGAGTCAAGACGGCCTTAAACAAAGCCTGTAGGCTTACAGTAGGTGCTCATCGACTAACTCACTCTTGTGAGCTCTATAACCAAACTGGATGGCTCAACCTCGAAAATGGGATTATGTACCATGTCTGTCTGCTGGCTAAGACCACCACTCTGGGTCTCACTACCCCGGGGATGACCAGCCTCCTCCTCCTTAATGATAATACCAGAAACACACGAGGTTCCCTTACTCAGTCCCTGAAAGTGCCTTTCTGCTGGACCTCACAAGTCCAGTGCTCCTTCAGATTCAGAGTCCCCAGTTGGCTAAACTCTCTTAGCATGGACCTTCAATTCTGCACTAAGCGCGTTCAGTTCAAACCAAGTCTTAGGGCTTACTTGAAGACAAGAAACAAGTAGTGCTATTGTGGTACCTCACCCCCTCTTTGCCCACATACCTTCCCCACTTCATACCCAGCACTTACAGTTTGAGGTAAGCTCACTTCCCTTCTTCCTCTCTTGTTCAACTCTCTCTTCCTCCTGCCCCTTAGTTGGCCCCCCTCACCCTGCCTGCCCTTATTTGTAAGATGATCCCCACCACGGAACCCTGCTCAATCTGGAGCTGCACATTGACAAGGCTGTCCCCAGCTACCTCCGCTGTTCTCCCCTTCCTATCAATCTTCCTGGACATAAAGTCTCCACCACACATTCACAGTGATGGGATCTACACCGGAGGCGCTAGGACCCAGCGGGAGCAAACTTTTTTACAAGAGGATCGGAGCCAGAGATGGAGCCGTGAGAAGCGGTGCCGCGAGCCTCGGCTTATGCGGCAATGACCATCTCGGCATCAACCCTCCAACCACCTCAGTTCCTTTTTCCCCACTGTTGAATGCGCTACAGTGATGACGTCGCTCGTCCCCCGGGAGTCAAACTTCAAACTAGTAGCACAGTTTTCAGTTTATTATTTTGTAGTATTTCTCGAATAAGTACCACTTGCTATAATTTATCCTTATTACAAGAAAGAAGTCTCAGCCTGCATTGATGGAGTCGACCATGAGCGGGTCAGGTGACAGTAGGGAGACTTCATATGAAAGCTGTTCAGTCAGGCGGGCTGGGTCTGGTCCACCGCCCTCTCCGGGGGTTGACAATGGATGGTCCAATGCCGGCGAGGGCAGTCCCCGGAAGCATAAAAAGCGGTCGCATTCTTGGCACGTTCAGCCTCGACCCACAGGTCAAAAGAAGGCATCACTTGAGGTCGCCCTCCGGTATGTGTGCGCGTCGATGGTAGGTCATTGGGGTCAGTTGCCGGTCACCGATCTCTTCGACATCGGAGCCCTTCCCCGCCTTCTGGTAGGGCTTCAGATGAGCAATTTCATCAGTGGGCCACTCTGATGGAGCAGTGGGCTCAGAGGTTGGTCTAGCTGCCTGACCCGGTCACTCAGGGGCCCTCGGACCCTTCGGGGGATTGGGTAGGGTGGATGGGCCTCCCTAGTCGTGAGGAGCCTTCTTTGGTGTCGTCGACTCCACGCTTAGGTGTTTTCCCCCCCTCACATGGCTGCAGCGCAGGGGGCCACACCGATGCCTCTATCTCCTGGTATTCTTCCTTCTTGCTCCTCAAATTGTAGTTTTTGGAGCCCTGTGTTGGTTTCGGCGCCATTGGCGACGATGCATCTGTCGGCACCGTCGTGATTGTCAGCGCCGCCGTTGGTGCCTTGCGACTTTTTGGAGCATGTGGCCTTTTGGCGCCATCCTCTGTGCCATTGGGTTATCGGCACCGTCCTTGGCACCATGTGGCTTTTTGGCGCCATCCTCGGTGCAGAGGGCTCTGTCAGCGCCATACGCTGCGCTGGGTCAAGTGGCGCCATGCTCTTCGGCGCCGAGACTTGGTGTGACATCTTCCATTCTTCAGGGCTTCTCGACTCCAAACCCTTTTCCTTCCTATCTTCCTTCTGATTTTCACACCTTTCCTGTCCATACAGTCCCTCCTGGGCTGTCAGGAGATGATATTGAGCCTGACTCAGACCTTAGGCTGGGTGATGACGTGGAAGGAACATGATCTAAGTCTATTTCAGAGCCTGTGGTCAAGGACCTGTTGTTTAAGTCTCTGCTGAAACATTTGAATTCCACTGTTTCTCTCCAGACTATGGATATCGATCCTGGGAAGCATTTAAGACTCCAATACCTTCATGTCACGGACATCCCTATGGATTTAACTCCTCCGGTACAGCCTTCCTTCGAGACGCTTTCTCAAATGGTATGGAATAATCCTGCTTTCATTCCTTCTGTGGCTAAGTCCATAGATAGAAAGTATGCTGCTCCCAAGGATCAACCCATTTTGGCCTCCCAAGCCTTTGCGGACCCTATTGTAGTCTTGGCAGAGAATAAGTTTATGCTCCCTCAGGCTACTACAGCCCGACCTATAAACAAAGAATCTCGCAAGATAGATACTTTAGGTAAGAGAGTCTTTGCTGCATCCACCCTGGGTATGCGTATTGCCAGCTACCAGGGCTAAGTATATTCTTTGGCATTCACTTAAACAAATGGTAGAAGCTCTACCGGGGTCAGACACTAATTCAGAGCTTCTTTAAACCATGAAGTACAGTTACGTAAGAACTTACCGCAACAGTAGATCTTCGAGAACAGCTCTTGCAGCAGGTTACACCATTAGGACTGAAGCCGGCAGGCGCCAGGACCCTACGGAAATTTTCTAGCTAGCAGTATTCAGTGGGGACCACCCCTGACGTCGGTCCCGCCCTAACATCAGGCATCGTATAAAAGGGGGCGGTCCGCCAGAATCCCCAGATCTTACTTCGAGATACAGCTCTTGCAGCAGGTAACACCATTAGGACTGAAGCGGCGGGCGTCAGGACCCACGGAATTCTTCTAGCTAGCTAACCCGGGCGGGGACCGCCTCCGGCGTCAGGTGTAGTACATAGAGGCGGTCCACCGAGTTCCAGTTCTTTTCCCCGTCGACTTGCATGTCTAGACCCTTCGGATCGTTTCTAGCGCGCAACACATGGTCAAGTTCTTCCTTCGGGAAAAAGTTCATTTTTTCGGTTAAGTTGCTGTCTGATGTCCTCTCCAACCTCCGCTGAAGGCCATCCCTCGAAGTGCGCCTGTGGGAAGCAAATCCCGTTCAAGGATCTGCATTCGGCCTGCGTCCGGTGCCTAGGCCCAGACCACGACACCCGGTCCTGTATTTTCTGCCAGGGGTTCAACAGCCGGACCCGGATCCGCTGCCAGAAGGCTCTGCAGGCGGTCCTGCTCGAGGAGAAAGTTAAGGCCATGGACACCTCCAAGGGGAGTTCTGCTGAGAAAGCCCGGAAACATTCTGAGAAGCACAGGGAGAAGGCTCCATCCAGGTCCCTGTCTAGGGCCTCCGACTTCCGTAGTTCCGGCTCTCAGTCCGACCGTTCACCTTCCCGGGCCCGCTCTCAGCCTCCCTCTGCTGCAGTGAAGAAACCTCCGGGCTCCTCTTCCTCCTCACAGGCCAAGACCTCCAGGCCCTCTTCGTCCTCTTCTTCCAAAGCCCTGGTTAGGTCTGGGGATCATCATCATCATCGCAAGTCGGGTTCCCGCCATTCCGAACCTGACGTCAGGTCTGCCTCCTTGCCTCCTCCTCCCCAGCGGAAGACCAAGGAGCTTACCTTGCTCAAGAAGCCGTCGGACTCGGCGTCGGCCACTCATCACAGGTCCCAGGAGCCGTCGACCAGACGCCCGTCGCCGGTCAGGCCTTTGCCCTCTCGGTCGTCGGCAGGAGGGCCGACGTCTGCCAGTGAAAGAGGACCCGGCGCCTCCTACCGCGTTGGTCAGGAGACTATCACGGAGGAACTGGCGCGGCCGAGGACCAGAGGGCGAACCCGGTCCTGTCGAGCCTCCAGGGAACCCTCCCCGCAACCTGAGGCCCCTGAGGGAGCCGGCGTCGGAACCAGGCGACCCGGCCACGGCGCCGGTCCGTCGTCCGGGCCTTTTTTCTGAGGTGAAGGGAGCTCTTTACCTACTGGTGGGATACCATTAAAAGGATGTGGTTCCCACACCTCCTCTCTACCTCCTCCGCCACCTCGACTCCTCCGGCCCCTCGCTCCCTTCCCCATCCGGGGCAGCAGGCCGAGTACCGGAGCCTACGGACCCTCCCAGGGGAAGACCAGATAAAAGGAGACCTCCGTCTAGATCCTCTTCAGGGTCACCCAGTCCTAAGAGACTCAGAAGACGCCACCGTTTGCCTTCGACGGAGGATACAGGATCGGAGTCCTCGACAAGATCCAGATCCCTCTCTCCCCTTCCGATCCCCTCTCCGGACCCACGTGAGCTTCCTAGATCTCCTCCGGATGACCCATCGTTCTCGGAAATCATGAGACATATCCAAGAGAACATGGGCTGGGATGCGGAAGAGTTAGACCCCGAGAGACTACGCCTTGCTAGATATCTTCGGCAGAAGGATCCCAACCCTGTGGTGGTACCACCCCTAGTGGACACTTTGTGGACATCACCAAGGCAGCGTGGGCGTCCACACTCGCTTCCGTCGATGCGAAAGAAAGCAACCGCCTGTACAAGGCTCCTAAGGAGGACCAGTACTTGGCTCAACGATTCTCTGTGCCGACTCTCTGGTCATAACAGCCTCTCATGACCGGTCCCAGGGCCGCAACATTTGGCATCTTGCCACCGGACCCGGAGTCCAAACAGCTGGACGCTATGGGCAAGCGCACGTATGCTTCCGCTACCTGCGTCATCAGATCCCTGAACTACTTGACCCACATGGTGCAGTTCCAAAATGCTTTGTGGGAACAGGGACTGGATCTGGCGGAGAAATTGCCAGAAGGTGAGCAGAAGGAGGAGATGTTGCAACTCCTCCGTACGGGTTCGGACGTGGGAACCCAGGTGCTGCGAGCTGCGTATGATTCCGCGGACTCCTCGGACAGAGCGGCAGCTTCAGGCATATGCCTCCGGAGACACTCATGGCTTTGTGTCTCTGGATTTACCCCGGATGTCCAGAAGAACATCATGGACGCCTCTTTCGAAGGAGAAGTTCTCTTTGGTGCACCCTCTGAGAAGGTTCTCACCAAGCTCCAAGAGGCCGGGAAGGCGGTGAGGTCGGTCCAGGCAATGTACTGACCAAAGCTTAGTTCCTTTCGTAGGAATCAAAGCCGTTTTCGTGGACGGGCACAGAGACAACAATCCTGCACTGGTCCACAACAGAGGGGCTCCGGTTCCCGCAGAGCCCAGGGAGGACAGCCCGCGGGCAGAAGTCAACGTCCAGCAAAGCTGGCTCAGCCCGCGACTCCCTCTGCCGCCACAGCCTGACTCCTTCCCAGCCCCCGCCCCTCAGGATCAACGGGACATCAAGGTCGGGGGTCGTATTGTGAGTTACCTGCCAGGATGGCAGTCCATAACCACCAACAGGTGGGTTCTTCAGTTGGTCAAAAAAGGCCACTTTATAGAATTCGCAGATGAGCCACCCTTGAGGCCTCCTCTGCTCTCCCGTTACTCGGGTCAGCACAAATTGCTTATCAGGCAAGAAATACTCATGCTCCTGCAGAAGGGAGCGGTGGAGTATGTTCCAGAGAACCGGATAGATTCCGGATACTATTCCCACTTCTTTCTGGTTCCCAAGAAAACAGGGGACCTCCGTCCAATCTTGGACTTCAGTGACCTAAATACGTCGGTCGCCTACAGACGATTTTGCATGGTGACCCTTCCGGGCCTCATTCCCATGCTGAAGCAGGACGCCTTTTTAGCGTCCCTAGACATGCAGGACACCTACCTGCACATCCCAGTGGCTCAAGCGCACAGGAGGTTCCTGCGCTTCGAGTTCCTCGGCTACCATTTTCAGTTCCGGGCCCTTCCGTTCGGACTGTCATCAGCCCCCAGGGTCTTTACCAAATGTATGGCAGTCGTGGCAGCGTCCTTAAGGAGACAGGGCCACTATGTGTTCCCGTACTTGGACGATTGACTTCTCATGGCCGCCTCCAGAGAGGCGTTGTTGCTGGCTATTCAGAGCACTCAGGACTTGTTCCAGTCTCTGGGCATTATAATCAACTACGAAGTCTCTCTCGTACCATCACAGAAGCTGCAGTTCATAGCGCAGTTCTGGACACCGTTCAGGGAAAGCTTGTTTCTCCAGGCGACAGAGCAGAGCGATCAGATCCTCATCAGGGATCTTTCAGCGAAGAAGACTGTCCCTGCCAGACTGGTCCTTCGTCTGCTTGGACACATGGCTGCGGCTATTCCGACAGTCCCTTTGGCAAGGCTCCACATGCGGGTAACTCAGTGGATGCTCAAGGTGCAGTGGGACCAAAGGCAAGACCACATGCAGCATCCGGTCAGAATCACAAATGCCGTGATTCGAGACTGGCAATGGTGGCTAGACCCAGGGACACTTTCTGCAGGTGTCCTGTTTACAGCGCCATCCCGGAGATAATCCTCTCCACAGGCGCCTCAGGGCTGGGGTGGGGGCGCAGTAGATCGGGGTGAGGTCCCAGGAACATGGACCTCTCAGGAAGCCCACCCCACATCAACGTGTTGGAGATGAGGGCGGTCCTCTACGCCCTGCAGGCCTTTCAGTCAGAAATCCCGTCGTGCACTCTTCTGCTTCAGACAGACAATACGGCGGTGATGTATTACCTCAACAAACAAGGAGGCGCGCACTCTTAACCCCTTTGCAGGGAAGCCATGAGAGTGTGGGATTGGGTAATTCGACACGGCGCAAATCTGATTGCAGTTCACGTTCCCGGAGTGGACAACACAATCGCAGACGGCCTGAGTAGCTCCCAGGCCAGAGTCCACGAGTGGGAACTTCTTCAAGGGGTTGCAGAAGATCTGTTTCTTTGATGGGGCACTCCAGAACTGGACTTATTCGCTTCCCCATCCAATGCAAAACTACCCAATTTTTGCTCGCTAGATCCAGGGCCTGGTGTTTTCTGGCGAGACGCGTTGTCCCTCTCCTGGGTGGACAGATTCCTCTACGCTTTCCCTCCCTTCCCGTTGATCCAGAGAGGAGTTCTCAAACTCCGCAGGGAGCATGCAACAATGATCCTGGTAGCCCCATTCTGGCCCAGACAGATCTGGTTCCCCTTGCTAACACAGCTGTCCCGGGAACCTCCAATTCCGTTGCCTTTCAGCTCCATCTCTTGTCTCAGGAGGAAGGTTCTCTAGTCCACCCGGACTTACGCTCACTGAACCTGCATGCATGGCTCCTAGAGACATAGCCATTTTGCGACACGGGGTCTCGCAAGAGGTGGCGGAAGTTCTTTCCACGGCCAGAAAGCCGGCAACGTACGCCATGAAGGGCGACGCTTTTGCCTGTGGTTGCAAGCACGCGGCCTTTCCCCTCTAGGTTGTCCGGTGAAAGCGGTGTTAGAATACCTGCTCTCCCTTTTCCATTCGGGTCTCGCCTACTCCTCTATTAAGGTGCACCTTTGCGCTATTTCTGCTTTCCACTTCCCTGTGGGTCAGCGCACAGTGGGCAACATGCGCCTCTCGAGACTTTCTGAGAGGGGTGTTACACCTTAGGCCACCCATTAAGGACCCTGTTCCTCCATGGGATTTACTCTTTGTCCTGGAACAGCTCACGCTTCCCCCTTTTGAACCTGCTGCGGATTGCGAGCTGCGTTTCCTGTCATGGAAAACGTTATTTTTAGTTGCTGTTACGTCAGCAAGGAGAATTTCCGAGCTTCACGCTCTAATGTGTAAGGAACCTTATTTGATTTTCCACCAGGACAGAGTGTCCCTGAGGACGAATCCTAAGCTCTTGCCTAAGGTGGTCTCAGCACTCACTCTCAATCAGGACATTGACCTGCCTGTATATTTCCCTAAATATTCCAATAGAGGAGAAGCACTGCTCCACACCCTGGATGTTCACCGCTGTCTAAGGTATTACCTGGACAGGACTAAACAGCTTCGCAAGTCGGAGCAACTCTTCGTTTCCTTCGCTGAGAGGATGATGAGCCAACCAGTATTGAAGCAGTCCCTTTCTCGCTGGCTTGTCCAGTGTATATCATATTGCTGTGATGCTAAGCAGAAGCCCCTCCTGGGTACAGTCAAGGGCCATTCCACTAGGGGGGTGGCTACCTCCTTTGCAGCACTTTGCAACGTCTCCTTCTCTGCCATTTGTGCTGCAGCCACTTGGAGCTCTGTGCATACTTTTATCAGGCATTACAGCCTGGACATTGCTTCACGGTGAAGAGCTGGTTTCGGCCTGGCTGTGCTACAGGGTCTCCTGTCCTAGAGTCAGGACTTGGATGGATTTTCCTAGTTTCCTCCTCCCAGAATGCTTACAAACGTTATTGCTTGGAAATCAGTCCTAAAGGTGTTACCTGCTGCAAGAGCTGTATCTCGAAGTAAGATAGTACAGTTACGTAAGAACTTACCGGAATAGTAGATCTTCGAGAACAGCTCTTGCAGCAGGTACCTTCCCACCCACCTACCCCCTTGGAGGAGGCATGGCGAGCCTTGAGCAGGGGCTTACGCCCTTTTTGCCTTTTGATGGTGGATCCTCAGTGTCCCATTCTGATGTCGTCCTGTGACTGGAAGTCTCTGGCGGGAGAACTGGGGAATCTGGCGAGACCGCCCCCTTATGTACTACGCCTGACGTCGGAGGTGGGACCAACGTCGGTGGTGGTCCCCGCTGAAGTTAGCTAGCTAGAAGAATTCCGTGGGGTCCTGACACCTGCCGGCCTCAGTCCTAATGGTGTTACCTGCTGCAAGAGCTGTTCTCGAAGATCTACTGTTACGGTAAGTTCTTACGTAACTGTACTTTCTCCCGCCGGAGACTCCCGGCCGCTGGATGACATCAGAAAAGGAGACTGAGGATCCGCCATCAAATGGCAATCAGAGTGGTGTTAGAAACACCTAATCCTAGGAGAAGGATATCGAAACAAGTATACCTTCAGCAGGGAGGGTGGAGGAAAGTACCTTGCTGAAGAGCTGTTCTCAAGATCTACTGTTACGGTAAGTTCTTATGTAACTGTACTATCTTACTTCGAGAAACCGCTCTTGCAGCAGATTACACCATTAGGACTGATTCCCATGCAATACTGGAAATCCCTCACCGGTGGGAGGAGGAAAGGTAGAGATCACTAGTTGGACTGAAACCTAAGCTAGGAGTCCCTGAAGGACTGCTAGACCAAAACCTGCTCTTTGCCTCGATGCAACGTCCAGGCAGTAATGCCTGATAAATGTGTGCACAGTGCTCCAAGTAGCTGCTGCACAGATGGCTGAAGTGGACACGTTCTTCATGGCCGCAAAGGAGGTAGCCACCCTCCTTGTGGAATGACCCTTAACCGAGCCTGGTAAGGGTTTGTTACGCTTCTGGTAACAGAACGTGATGCACTGTATGAGCCACCTGGACAGCGATTGTTTGGAAATGGGAGCTCCCATCATCCTGTAGGCTAAGGAGATGAAAAGCTGGTCAGATTTTCGGTGGTGTTTGGTTCTGGTTAGGTAGTATCGAAGACACCTATGCACATCTAAAGTGTGCAACAGGGCCTCTGCTCTATTAGAATATTTAGGAAACTACACTGGTAGATCTATGTCCTGATTAAGGCTGAGAGCTGAGACTACCTTAGGTAGAAACTTCAGATTTGTCCGTAAGGACACCCTGTCCTGGTGTAAAACCAAACAAGGATCTTTGCACATCAGTGCGTGAAGTTCAGAAATTCTTCTGGCCAAAGTAACAGCAACCAAAAATAACGTCTTCCATGTAAGGAGACATAGCTCGCAATCCGCGGCTGGTTCAAAAGGTGGCAGCGTAAGCTGCTCCAGTACAAAGGGTAAATCCCATGGAGGAATAGGATCCTTAATCAGAGGTCTAAGGTGGAGGACACCTCTCAGGAAGGCGCGTGCCGTGTCCAACTGAGTTATGGGACGTTGGCCTATAAGAGTGCGATAGGCTGAGATGGCACAAAGGTGTACTTTTATTGAGGAGTAGGCCAAGCCTGTCTGAAAGAGAGACAGGAGGTAGTCCTGGATCGACCTTTCTGGGCAATCCATTGGTGAAAACCCCCGTGCCTGAGCCCAGAGGCAAAATCTGCACCATTTCATGGCGTATGTAGCGTGAGAGGCTGGTTTTCTAGCAGCCGCTAGAACATCTGCTACCTCTTGCGAGACCCCGTACTGCTTGATGGCTATGTCTCTAGGAGCCAGGCGTGCAGGTTCATAGATCGAAGGTCCGGATGGACCAAGGAGCCTGCCTCATGAGACAATAAGTGAGAGCTGAGTGGCAGAGGCACCGGAGGTTCCCGGGACAGCTGGTGTAGCAGAGGGAACCAAATATGGGCCAAAACGGTGCGATAAGTATCAGTGTTGCTTGCTCTCTACGGAATTTCAAAAGGACCCTCTGGATCAACGGGAAGGGAGGAAAGGCATAGAGGAATCTGCCTGTCCAGGAGAGGGACAACGCGTCTCACCAGAAAACACCAGGCCCTGGATCTAGCGAGCAGAAATTGGGCAGTTTTGCGTTGTATGGGGACGCGAAGAGGTCTAACTCTGGTGTGCCCCATCTGTGAAACAGATCCTCTACTACCTCCTGGAGTAGTTCCCACTCATGGATGCTGGCCTGTGAGCAACTCAGGCTGTCTGCGATGACATTGTCCACACCTGGGACATGAACAGCAATGAGGTTTGCGCCGTGTTGTAGTACCCAATCCCACACCCTCATGGCCTCCCTGCAAAGCGGGTAGGAATGGGTGCCTCCTTGTTTGTTGAGGTAATACCTCACCGCGGTATTGTCTGTTTGTAACAGGAGAGTACCTGGTGGGATCTCTGACTGGAAGGCCTGCAGGGCGTAAAGAACTGCTCTCATTTCCAGGATATTTATGCGGAGATGAGCTTCCTGGGCTGTCCATAAGCCCTGAGACCTGACACCATCGAGGTGTGCTCCCCAACCGAGCCCTGAGGTGTCCGTGGAGAGCGTCACAATCGGAGACGGCACGATGAAGGGGACCCCCGGCAATAGGTTCTTTGAATCTAGCCACCATTGCCAATCCCAGATTACAGCATTCGTGATCCGGATTGGAAGCTACAAATGGTCTTGCTTCTGATCCCATTGGACCCGTAACATCCACTGGGTCACCCGCATGTGGAGACGGGCTAGCGGGACTGTTGCAATGGCCACAGCCATATGTCCGAGCAGGCAGAGGACCAGTCTGGCTGGGACGGTCCTCTTTGCCAAAATGTCCCTGATGAGGGATCTGATGTGTTCCGCTCAATCCTGGGGTAGAAAAGCTTTCCCTTGGACGGTGTCCAGAACTGTGCTTATGAACTGCAGAACCTGTGACGGAACCAGGCGTGACTTCTCCTGATTGATAATGATGCCCAATGTCTCGAACAGAGACTGAGTACAATGAATGGCGGACATCAGAGCCTCCTGAGAGGGCGCCATGAGAAGCCAGTCATCCAGGTAGGGGAACACGTAGGGGCCTTGTCTCCTCAGAGTCGACACTACGACTGCCATGCACTTCGTGAATACTCGAGGTGCGGATGACAGTCCAAAAGGGAGGGCTCGGAAGTGATAATGGCGAACTAGAAATTCAAAGAGCAAGAACTTCCTGTGCGCTCGAGCAATGGGTATGTGCAGGTAAACATCCTGCATGTCCAAGGATGCTAGGAAGGCGCCCTGCTTGAGCATGAGTATCAGACCTGGAAGGGTCACCATGTGGAAGCGTTTGTAGAGGACCAAAGCATTGAGATCGGTGAGATCCAGTATAGGACGGAGGTCCCCTGTCTTTTTGGGAACCAGAAAGAAGTGAGAATAGTAACCTGCACCTCTCTGGTTCTGCGGTATGTGCTTTATTGCTTCTTTTCCTAGAAGCGTGAGCACCTCTGCTGTATGAGCAGAGCATGCTGACCCAAATAACGGGAGAGCAGGGGAGGTCTTGACGGTGGGTGGTCGAGGAATTCGATAAAGTGACCTCTCTTGACCATCTGAAGAATCCACCGGTCGGTGGTAATCGACTGCCACCCTGAAAAGTGGCAAGCGATGCGACCCCCGACCTTTTTTGCCCGTTGATCCAAAGGAGGGGTGGGGGCCAGGAAGGAGTCATGCTGTGGCAGTGTTGGTTCCCGCAGGCTGGGCCAGTTTGGTATACCGCTGGTCTCTGCCTGAGGAAGATTTAGCCTGGGCTTTACGATGGAAAGTGCCCCTTTGTTGCTGGCCGGAACATGGATGCTGCCTTTGTTTCCAGCCGCAAAAACGGTTTTGGTTCCTACGAAAGGAACCAGGTTTAGATCTGTACATGACCTGTACGGATCTTACTGCCTTTCTGGTGTCCTGAAGCTTGGTGATGACCTTTTCCGAGTGTTCACCAAACAGGACTTCTTCGCCATTATATGGGACGTCAAGAATGTTTTTCTGTACGTCTGGGATAAAACTGGAGACACGGAGCCAGGAGTGTCTCCGGAGACAGACGCCCGAAGCTGCAGCTCTGGCAGACGAGTCCGCAGAATCATATGCGGCTCGTAACACTTGGGTCCCCACATCAGACCCTGTACGGAGGAGGTTTAAGAGCTCCGCCTTCTGATCACCATCCGGTAGCTTGTCAACAAGGTCCTGACCCTGTTCCCACAGGGCATTCTGAAACTGAACCATATGAAATAGATAGTTCAGGGACCTGATGGAGCATGTAACAGCCGCATACATGCACCTCCCTAGGGCATCTAACTGTTTGGATTCCTGGTCCGGTGGCTGTGTGCTCATATGCTGTGGTTGTTGGGACCGGTCATGAGAGGCCGTAATGACCAGGGAGTCAGCCAGAGGTTGTTGCGCCAAGTACTGGTCTTCTTTCCGGGCCTTGTACAGGCGGTCAGCTTTCTTCGGCACAGCGGGGGTGGAGTGCAGATGCTTCCACACGGTCTTGGTGACGTCCGCGAAAGTGTCCACCAAGGGTGGCACTACCACAGGCTTAGGATCCTTCTGCCGAAGGTAATGAGCAAGGCGCTGTCTCTCGGGGTCGAGATCTTCCGAATCCCATCCCATGTTCTCCTGGATGTGCCTCATAATCTCGGAGAAAGAGGGATCATCCGGAGGTGACCTGGGCAGGTCTTGTGGGTCAGGTGATGGGATGCTGAGTGGAGAAGGAGACCTGGAGGTGTCAGAAGTATCCGGTCTAGAATCCTCCCCTGGCAGAGTGTACCGCCGATGTCTGGGTCGCTTGGGGCTGGGAGACCCTGAGGGAGATCTTGAGGGAGGCCTTCTCCATTCCTTAGATCTTCCCCTAGGAGGTGGAGTGCGCTCCTTGGGGGTTGGTGGTCGTCCTGCTGGCCTCTGCGGTGGAGGAGGGGGAGTAGGAGGTGAAGGAGGAGGAGGTTTCACTGGGACCACATCTTTCCTTATTGTGTCCCACCAAGATAGCCAACTCAGTTAAGAAGGGAGATAAAACCTTTTATAGGTACATCAGCGAGCGTAGAAAGACAAAGGGAGGGATAGTGAGGCTGAATAGAATGAATGGTGGGTGGGCAGAGGGGGACAGTGAAAATGCAGGGATACTGAATGAATATTTCTGCTCAGTATTCACAAAAGAGGAGGGGGAAGTGCCTAATCCAGTTAACAGAAGCACTCTTGATGGGGGGTCGATCCCAGTCCTTTCACAGAAGAAAGGGTTCTGCAAGAACTCCTAAAACTGAAGGTGGACAAAGCAATGGGTCCTGATGGAATTCACCCCAGAATTCTAAAAGAATTAAACGAGGAACTAGTGAAACCATTGGCTACTCTTTTTAATAAATCATGGGAGGATGGTGTGGTACCCGAGGACTGGAGGAAGGCGGATGTGATTCCCCTTCACAAAAGTGGGACCAAGACAGAGGCAGGAAACTACAGACCTGTCAGTCTGACCTCTGTGGTAGGAAAGTGATGGAGTCACTTCTGAAAAGAATAGTTGAGTACCTAGAGGCCAGTGGAGCATAGGACCCAAGGCAGCATGGGTTCACAGCGGAAGGTCATGTCAGACTAATCTAATAGATTTCTTTGACTGGGTGACCAAAGTAGTAGACCAGGGAGGGGCTGTAGACATGGCCTACCTAGACTTTAGCAAGGCATTTGACACAGTCCCACACAAAAGATTAATAGTCAAATTAACCAGCCTGGGAGTGGGTCCCAGGGTGGTAGCCTGAGTAAAACATTGGATGGACAACAGGACACAGAAGGTAATTGTAAATGGAGTCCACTCTGAAGAAAGAGGGGTTACTAGTGGTGTACCGCAGGGTTCAGTATTAGGTCCAGTCCTTTTTAATGTCTTCATCAGTGACATTGCAGAGGGACTGGAAAGAAAAGTATGCCTTTTTGCAGATGACACAAAGATTTGCAACAGGGTTGATACACAAGGAGGCGTGGAAAGGATGAAAAGGGACTTGGCAAGGTTGGAGGAATGGTCAGAAGTATGGCAGCTAGGATTCAATGCAAAGAAGTGCAAAATAATGCACCTGGGAAACAAGAACCCAGGAGAAGAATACACAATGGGTGGGGAGGTAATAACAACAACAAAAAAGGAAAGGGACCTGGGGGTAATCATATCAGATGATTTTAAGGTTAGCAAGCAATGTGAGAAGGCAGTAGGGAGGGCTGGGGGTATACTGGGATGTATAGGGAGAGGCATCAACAGCAGAAAACGGGAAGTTGTTATCCCTCTGTACAGACAGTTGGTGAGACCCCATCTGGAGTACTGTGTCCAGTTCTGGAGACCCCATCTCTGCAAGGACATAGACAGGATAGAGGTAGTCCAGAGGAGGGCAACTAAAATGGTGCAGGGTCTGCAAGAGGAGCCGTATGAGGAGAGACTAAAGGAGCTTAATATGTATACCCATGAGGAAAGAAGGGAGAGGGGGGACATGAGAGAAACTTTTAAGTACCTCAGTGGAATCAACAAAGTCCAAGAGGGTAGCATCTTTCAGAAAAAGAGACGTGCAAGAACAAGGGGACACAATTTAAAGATAGAAGGAGGGTGGTTCCGGGGCAATGTGAGGAAGTATTATTTCACAGAGAGGGTAGTGGATGCATGGAACAGCCTTCCTGAGGAGGTTGTGGGGTCTAAAACTGTGGGAGAATTCAAGAATGCATGGGACAGACATAAGGCAATTCTTGTGGGGGGTAGGAAGAAATAGGCTGTTGGTTAACTAGGATCCGCGGCCTATCCTGTAGGTAGGGAAATGGGCAGACTAGATGGGCCAAGCGGTTCTTATCTGCCGTCAAAGTCTATGTTTCTGTGTTTCACCAGAAAGTGACGAGATCTTTGACCTCTTGGATGTTCATACTCGACAACGGACCTGGCGCCGGTGGTCTGTCACCGGGTGTCGGGTCCGAAGGTGTCTCCGGGATTGGTGAAGGCTCCCGTAGAAGCCCGGCGGCCTAGTTTTCACCTGCCTGGTCCTCGGCAACGCCAGGTCCTCCTCCGTGGAGTCCCGGCGACTGGTGTCCACCGGTGACGGGGGTAAGCCTCGCTCCGCGAACATGTCACCGACGCTAGGTGCTTGGCGACCTCTTCGCTCTGGCGAACGCCTGACTGACGTCTGGTGTTTGGCCAATGTCCTCGGCTCTGGCGAACGTCTGACCGACTTCGGGTGTTTGGCCGACGTCAGGTGCTTGACCGACATTGGGTCCTTCGTCCGCTTCAGGGACGTCAGGTCTTTAGTCTTCCTAGGTGGGGGATCCAGACCCCTGGGAGGCTGGGAGACCAATCTGGAGTTGGGGTCCCCGTGTCGGTCTGATGAGGAAGACTTGGTCTGGTGATGGTCGGAGGACTTCGACGAGGCCCGGGAGGGAGTGGAGGAAGCCGAAGGCCTGGAAGTCTTTATAGGGCGCAGCGAAGCCAAAGAACCGCCTGAAGCTTTAACCTTGACCAGAGGGGGCTGAGGGCAAGCCCTGGAGGGAGAGCGGGCTGAGCGCGTGGAGCTTGAGCTGGTGCACGAGTCCGAGGCCCGGATAGGGGATCTGGACCTGGCCTCCTCCCGGTGCTTGTCCCGGTGTTTGTGGACTTTTGAGGTAGATTCACCTCTGGAGGAAGGTTCCTTATCCATTCTGTGAAGTTCTCTTCCAAGAGGAACCCCTGAAGTGCCTCCTGGCGGTGGATCCTGGTGCGACTGTTAAACCCCTGACAGAAGGAGCAGGCCTAGGTGTCGTGGTCCGGGCCTAAGCACCGCAGGCAGGATGAATGAGGATCCTTGAAGGGGATCTGTTTTCCGCAGGCACACTTGGAAGGATGTCCTTTTGAAGAAGGAGTTGGAGATGCCGACATTTAGTTTTGGTAAAACTGTTTTATGGAAATTCTTAGTAGTCGTACGTTAGAGTGGGACCGTGAGGCCGATGCTGGCGAGTTGATGGCGGGAAGAGAACTGGGGATTCTGGGGGACCGCCCCCTTTTATACGATGCCTGATGTCGGGGGCGGGACCAACGTCGGAGGTGGTCCCCGATGAATACTGCTAGCTAGAAAATTTCTGTGGGGTCCTGGCGCCTGCCGGATTCAGTCCTAATGGTGTAGCCTGCTGCAAGAGCTATTTCTCTAAGTAAGATCCAGGGGTATCGAGTCCAACAACTAACAGGTTAAAGCAGCTATGGACACTTTCGATACTGCCTTCCGAGCGGCGGCGGCGGGCATTTGTACCCACCGTCACTCCTGGCTGTGCACTTCAGGCTTCACGAATGATGCCCAGCAACAGGTCATGGTGTGTATCTCTTTTGTCCTCAAGTAGAACAAGCTCTAGAGACCACACAAGACTAGGTCTGCCATTAAATTGGCTCGATCTGCTCCTGCCCCTTCTCTGGGAGGTGTTAATAAGCGCCAGCTTCACAGCTGTCAGTCCTTTCGAAGCAAAGGCAGGGGAGGTTTTAATTAAAACCAAGCCCCCCAGCCTCAAAGGAAAATGCAACAGAAAGCACAAGGGCCCAAAGTGCCCAGTGCCGCCTTCTGAGTTTCTGGCCCAAGTCCCACCTCAGCTGCCTGAGGAGGACTCTTCCTCAGCGGTGAGAGGTCATCTGACTCAATTCTAGAACCGGTGGAAGTCCATAACATCGGACAAATGGGTCCTCCGGATAATCCACGAGGGGAATTTCCTCAGTCTTTCAGAGACCCCTACGGATCGTCTCCACCAAGCGACAGCCCAGGCTGTCAGTACTTCAGTCAGAACTTCTCGCTTCCAAGATACGAGGCCTTCTGAACAACAGGGCAATAGAAATAATTCTGCTGGATCAATGGAACACAGGGTTCTACTCCCATTACTTTCTAGTTCCAAAGAAAACCACTGGCATGCGCCCCATTTTGGACCTCAGAAAACTGAACAGATTTCTTCCCAAGGAGAAGTTCAAAATGATATTGATAGGAACCCTGTTATCTTTGCTTCATCAACACGACTGGCTAGCCTCCCTGGACATGCAGGATGCTTACCAACATATTCCTATTCACTCAAAGCATCACAAATACCTAAGGTTCATGGCTTTGGGCCAACATTATCAATTCAGAGTCCTGCCCTTTGGGCTATCCTCGGCGCCACAAGTTTTTACAAAGTGTTGTGCAATTCTCACAGCGCATCTTAGAAAGATCGGAATACAAGTGTTCCCATATCTGGACGACTAGCTTCTAGCACGTCCTTCCAGGCAAGGAACTCTCAACGCCGTATTCATGGCCTCAGACTTTTTCACGTCCATGAAAGTTCTGCTAAATCTCAAGAAATCGCAGTTGCAGCCCTCCCTGTAGCTCCTTTTTTGTAGGAACTCTTCTGGACACCTCCTCTGCGAAAGCCCTTCTTCCAGAGGACAGAAGGAGCGATATCCTACAGATGGCCCGATACATCAGAGAGAACAGCTCGGTTCTAGCTATCTTGATGCAATGGATGCTGGGTCTCATGGCATCCTCGGTGTTCACTGTACCCCTAGCTCGCCTCCACATGAGAACCTCTCAGTGGATGCTCAGTGGTCCCCAACCACTCACCCTCAGTCTTTCTCATCAAGGTGACAGAACCTTTGAAGAGGTCGCTCACCTGGTGGTCGCAAGAGGACAACCTTCTGGAAGTGTATCCCTTTGCTCCCCCGGATCACCAGATCTCCATTACCACGGACGCGTCCCTGATGGGGTGGGGAGCTCACTGTCAGAATCTCCACACCCAAGGTACATGCACTCAAGACAAGTCCCAGCTTCTTATAAATGTCATAGAAATGAGAGCCGTCCTTTATGTAGTCCGGGCTTTGAAGGACATTCTCTGTCACAAGAACATTCTCCTTCAAATGGACAACAAAGCAGTGATGTATTACATCAACAAGCAGGGCGGTGCACACTCTTACCCCTTATGCAGGGAAGTGATGAGAGTGTGGGAATGGTGCTTGGAGCACAAGGCTCTAATCCAGGCGGTCTACCTGCCTGGAGTGCAGAACGAACTGGCAGACCATCTCAGCAGAATGGAGACAGATCCTCACGAATGGTCTCTCGACTCAACCGTAGTTCAGTCACTATTCGCAGATTGGGGAACTCCAGACCTGGACCTTTATGCATTCCCACTCAACACAAAACTGCCTCTCTTCTGCTCCAAAAATCCAGGGCCTGGCATTTTCTGTCAGGATGAGTTCAGGCTGCAGTGGATGAAACGCTTTCTATACGCCTTTCCTCCTCTTCCTCTAATTCAGAGGGTACTTCTCAAGTTCGAGTCCCAGGGGGAGAAAATGATTCTCATTGCTTCCTTCTGGCCTCGACAGATATGGTTTCCGTCACTCAACAGTATGTCGGAAACCCCTCCGAAAGCGCTTCCCCTTCAGGCGAACCTTCTGACTCGGGCCTGTGGTCCATCCCAATCTGAGATCGCTTCACCTTCCCGCTTGGCTCCTAAAGAGATAGACGTGAGCAGGTTCAGTGTCTCTCGCAGAGTTTCAGATATTCTTTTGGCTGCACGCAAGCCATCCATTAGAAAAACTTACACAGCCAAATGGAAGCGTTTCTCTCTCTGGTGTGCAAAATCCTCTCTGAATCCTTTTTCCTGCCCACTAAATAAAGTTCTAGAGTACCTTTTAGACCTCTCAAATTCAGGTCTACAATACTCTACAGTCAAAGTTCACCTTTGTGCCATTTCAGCTTATCATGAGTTAGTACTTTTCTTGTCACTGACTCAGTTACCTGTAGTTAAGAAGTTTCTTAAGGGAATTATGTATACCAGCCCACCTATCAGACGTCCAGTCACAGCCTGGGACATTAATCTTGTACTAGACATACTCACTCGAAAGCCTTTCGAGCCTCTAGCTACCTGTGAGCTGAAATTTCTCACTTGGAAAATGGCCTTCCTGGTGGCCATTACCTCGGTCCGCAGGGTCTCTGAAATGCATGCCTTGGTCACCGACCCTCTGTATACTGTGTTTCATAAGGACAAAGTAGTTCTTAGGACCCATCCTAAGTTCCTCCCTAAGGTTGTTTCAGAATTCCATCTAAACCAACCTTTAGTCCTTCCTACTTACTTCGCGAACTTCCAAAATGAAGGAGAGCGTACCATTCGTTCTTTAGATGTTAAAAGAGCTCTTCGTTTCTATTTAGATTGAACAAAACAAATTTGCAAAGCTCAACAACTGTTTGTTTCCTTCAGCGAGACCCGGCTGGGTCAACCCGTCGCTATCAGATGCTTTTTAGCATGGCTGGTGGAATGCCTTTGCCACTGCTATTCCATGGCGCAGGTTAAGCTGGAGGGCAGAGTGTACGCTCACTCTACTAGAGCAGTCGCGGCATCCCTGGCGGAAATCCGCAACGTGCCCATTGCAGACATTTGCAGTGTGGCTACCTGGAGCTCAGTGCATACTTTCGTCAAGCACTATGCCCTGGATGTCCAGGCCAGGCAACATCTTTCGTTCGGCAGGACCATCCTCAACAGACTTCTGTCCTAAATTGTGAGCTCTTGGTCTCTCCTGCCGCCCTCTCGGGTGATTATTAGCTCGGTATTCTCCCATCAGTGTGAATGAGTGGTGGAGACTTTGTGCAGAAAGATGTGGAAATTACTTACCTACTGTATTTCTTGATCTTTTTGGACGAAGTCTCCACCACTCATTCACATGCCCACCCATCATCCCCCAAGCTCACCTCTGTTGTTGGTCTTCACTCCCTCAGTCTTTAGGCTGTGAAGACTTCTTTGTTGACCCTTCTTATACGGGTCGTCTGGACTATCTTATGTCTGTTTTTTTTTGTTAGGCTGTCCTAGGTTAGTTACGCTGCACCTCCTTGGAAAAAAAGGTACTGAGGTGATTGGAGTCTCGACGCAGAGATGGTCATTACTGCACGAGCCGAGGCTCATGGTGCCGCTTCTCACGTCTCCATCTCTGGCACAAAAGTTTGCTCCCACTGGGTCCTAGCGCCTCCGGCGTAGATCCCATCAGTGTGAATGAGTGGTGGAGACTTCATCCAAGAAGATCAAGAATTACGGTAGGTACGTAATTTCCATTTCTTCCCTCCCCTTTCTAGTTTGATCCCTTCTCTGGTCATTCTTTTCTCACTTTTCACTCTATGTGTAATCTTATTATGACGAATTGTTTTACACTGCATGGCTATGTTATATGATCTCTGTCAGCTGTTTAACTGTGTTGTATTTTTGTACCTGTCTTGTTCTGTCACTTGACGCGGAACCTTTGTAAATGAGCTTTAGCTCAAAGATGTACTTCCAAGTTCTTAATAAAAATAAATAAATCCTTACTATGCCTTCCTAGGTCTTTCTCTTTTCACTTATTTATCCCAAAAACATAGTGTCTTTAAAAAAAGTGTGATGTAAGAATGTTGCACGTACTCAGCTCCAGCCCCTGCACTCAGACAGTCAGAAAGCTGTTACTGCTGCATCATCCAACCTCAACTTGATGGCGGCCAAGGAGCGGCTTGCGCTGTCCCCCCTGCACAAAGGAGGAGAGTTGTCAATGGATGCTCAGTCCTTCATGCAGTCAGCCCTCAAGTGACCCAGGTCTATTCCTAAACCTGGTTTAACCGCATGGCGGCAGGTGAGGCGCACAGGCCTTCAAAACTCAGCGCCACAGGGCCGGCACTGCATTTCTAATTTTATAGAAAAATAGTAAAAATGCGATAGGAGTATGGTGGGGAATCAGGAATAATGGCTGCACCTGGAAAGGGACGTGCTACTTGAAAAGCAAGCTGAGGTGCTTTATGATGGTATATCATGCTGTACAATAATCGCAATATTGTTGTTTTTTTTTTTTTTTTTTTACAACGATAAATTATTGTTGGTGGTAATTATTGTGACTCCCTACTCAGAAATCACCTTTGGTAAAAACTTTGTATTTGTACGCAGAGCCTCCCGGTCTCTGTGGAAAATCCTAAGGCTCCTTACACGAGGGCCTGAAGCTCAGAAATCCTTCGAGCAGAAGTAATAGCAACTAAAAACAGCACTTTCCAAGACAGTGCAGGTCGCAACTCACGGCCAATTCAAAAGGAGGCAGAGTTTCTCAGGGGTAAAGTTCAGATCCAGTAGGGGAATGGGGTTCCTGACCAGGGCTCTCATATGGAGTATTCCCCCTCAGAAAGATACAGGAGACCTCCAACTGAGCCAAAGTTTTGCCTTCCACCGGAGTGTGGTATACGGATACGGCAGAGAGGTGGACCTTTAGGGAAAAATTGTGGAGTCCCAGGTTGGAAAGATGGAGTAGGTACTCTTAAGACCTGAGGAACAGGGCACAAAAAAGGATCCCAACCCTTGGAGGCTGCCCAGATGGAAAATCTCTTCCACATCATCACGTAGGTGATTCTTGTGGATGACTTTCTGGCCTCCACAAGAACACCAGCGACCCTGGGAGAAACCCCAAAACAAGAGACAGCTATGTGAAGGCGCTACGCACGAAGTTGAAGGGACTCGAGGTCTGGGTGGACCAGTCTGCCCTGATGCTGCGTCAGAAGGTCCTGAAGAGGAACCGGAGACTCCGCTTTTAACTGCTGGAGCAGAGGGAACCATATTTGGCAAGGCCGTTATGGGGCGATGAGGATCATCTGAGCTTCCTCCACTTGCAGCTTGAGGAGCACCCTCTGCAAGAGCGGGAAGGGAGGAAAGGTGTTTAGGAACCTCCCTGTCCAGCAAAGAGACAGTGCATCTCGCTAAATAACACCAGGCCCGGGAACGAGCAAGCAGAAATTCCATAGTTTTGCATTGAATGGGGAAGGGGAGGTGAACAGATCTAGATCTGGATGACCGCAGAGGTCGAAGATGTCTTCGACCACTAACTGACGCAGTTCCCACTTGTGAGCCCTTGCACAAGTGCAGCTCAGACTGTCCACTAGGACATTCTGGATGCCTGGGACATGTACTGCAGTAAGCTAGATCTGGTGCTGCACTGCCCAGCACCACACTTGCATTGCTTCCCTGCACTGGGGTACGACAGAGTTCCTCCCAGTTTGTTTAGATACCAGACCATGCACATATTGTCCCGACTGGATCAGAAGTGGTCCTGGGAAGGGAAGGGCTGGAATGCCTGAAGAGCATACAGCACAGCACGCATCTCAAGCATACTGATGTGCAGTGAGAGCTCCCGCTGAGACCAGGATCCCTGGGTTCTGCCATCTCCCAAATGCGCTCCCAGCCCTAACCTGATGCATCTGTTGTCAGAGTTTGAAGTGGAGGGGGAGGCTGGAAAGGAACTCATGGCAGAGATTTCCAGAGCCTGCCACCACAAGAGATCCATTTGGTAGGGCTGGACACCAGAACCCTGTGATCCAGGTCGTCCGACCTCTGATCCCACTGTACCCTGAGGGTCCACTGCATTACCCACATGTGGAGATGGGCCAGGGGTACAGCAGGAAAAGCCGCCGCCATAAGACCGAGGAGGCAGAGGACCGTTCTGGCCATTGTCCACAGGCGGGAACCCACAAGCTGAGCTTGCCTCTGCAGCATTTCCGCCCTGTATAACGGAAGGAAGGCATGACCCTGGGAGGTATCCAGTACCGTCCCAATAAATTGGATGTGCTGGGATGGAGTGAGGTGAGACGTGGAGTAGTTCACTGTGACCCCACCCTGTGGAACAGGTCCACGGTAGCCGCTAGAGAAGCATCCAGACTGTCCCTTGACGGTGCCGACAGGCACTTGGTGAACATCCTGGATGCCAAGGAACGTCCAAAGGGGAGGTCCTTGAACTGGAAATGCTTCCCCTGGAAGGTAAACCTGAGAAAGCAGTGGTGGGCAGGGAATATAGGGATATGCAGGTAGGCATCCTGCATGTCCAGGATGCAGAGCCAGTGTCCCTAAGGGAGCAGTGGCAAAAATCCTGGGAGGGTCAGCATGCGAAACCTTTTGTACTTGACTAACAGGTCAAGTGTGCTGAGGTCCAGTATCGGCTGAAGATCTCCAGTCTTCTTTGGGAGCAGGAAAAAGTGGGATTAATACCCCTTTCGAACTTGGCCCCGCGGAACTGGCTCTGTGGTGGATTTTCACAACAGAGTCGCTGTCTTTTCCCTGATGAGCAGAATGTGACTTTGTGGGTAATGAGAGAGACCTGGAGGATTTTCTGGAGGTCTCTACAAATTCTGTGGTGTGACTCTGACCTATTAGCTGTAGCACCCAAGAGTCTGTTGTGATCGCCTCCCACCCAGACAGGTGGTTGGCGAATTGGCCCTCTACTGGCTTCTTCAGAACTGAGGGTGGAGGATTGGGGGCGACCCACGAGTCAGGAGGTGGAGGGAGGGTGGGGGAGCGCTGCCTGGAAGGTTTGTGTGACTTGGTGGAGGGAGGGGAGGGGCCGATGCTGGAGCCAGGCGTTTGCCTTGACGTTGTGTGGGCTGCTGCCTTGTCTGGCACCTTTGCTGTCGGCGAAAGGGAGGCCGAGAATTGGGACTGGTATGGCAGAGGGTTCGCACTGAACGAAGAGCCGTCCCTCATTCTTGCGGATCGGTCATTATGTCTGACACGTCCCCTCCGAAGAGCACCGTGTCCCGGAAGGGTGCATCTAGAATAGACATTTGAACATCCTGGATGAAACCTGATACTCGCAACCAGGCATGTCTGCAAAGATAAACCACTGTCGCAGTACTTCTGGCGGAAGCATCAACGGCATCATAAGTTGCACGTAAGGTGTGACAACAGGTAATCTCTGCTGTCTTGACCATCTGCTGAATTTTGGTCTTGGCTTCGGAGTCCGGCAAGGCCTCAAAGTCGGCTTTCAGTTGGCCAAGAATGGCCTTTTCATAACAGACCATATGGGCTACGTAGTTTAGAGCTCACAGGGCCAAAGTGGAGGATGAGTAGGCCTTCCAGCCAAACTAGTCAAGTTGCCTCGACTCCTTATTGCGCGGCGAGGTACTTGTATGTTTCGGGTGAGTAGAGCGGTCATGCACTGCATTGATAACCACCGAATCAGTTTGGGGTGGTTGACCAGATGATCTTTCCCCTCCACAGCATGGTATAATCTGTCCAACCTTTTGGAAAGGGCTGGGACAGATTATTGTTGTTGCCATATGGTGGTGGCCAAGTCTTCATGAGGCCCCGTCTGTGGGGGGGATGAGGAGGGGGGTTCAGCTCTGGGAGGAAGAGGTGCTCAGCTGACCTCCGTCTCTGAGGATCTTGCTCTTTGCAGGCACTCAACGTGCATCTGGATTTGGGAGAACGGACCCCGATAGGAGACTGGGACTATGGACTAGGGGTCGCCCAGATCGGTGTGTGATCAGTGTCCAGCTGACGTCGGTCCAGCTCCTCAGCTAACTGGTGGTTAGCCTTGTTCCACCAGGCATCAAAGAGAGCCTCATAATTCACAGGGGCCAGCAGAGAATATAAGTAGGTCGGTGGCTGATACTCCGATGGCGGATAAGCCGGCATCGGAAACCCTGGCGTTGGATACCCGGGGGTTTGATAGCCGGGCATTGGATACTCTGTCATCGGGTACCCTGGGGTAGGATGGCCCGGCGTAGGGCACCCAGGGGTGGGATGGCCCGGCGTCTGGTAACCTGGGGTAGCCGCAGCCTGGAAGTAGACCAGTCCTGGTCCCGGTGCTTGTCCTTTTCCGATTTCTGCTTCTTCTGCTTGGAAGATTGGAAACCAGAAGAGCCCCCAGGAGATGAAGAAGCGCTCCGCACCTGCTGCAGGTCCTTTTCCATGGAAGCCAGCTTTTGTTTGAGAAGATGCGCTTCCAGGACTTCAAGATGGCATTTCTGTATGGCCTGTTTGAACTTCTGGAAGGGCTCTCAGTCCTCGGTCTTGTGGTAAGGCCCCAGGCAGAGAAGACACAAGGTATGTCCGGCTTTCTCCGGTATCTGCTTGCCACAGGCACACTTGTTCTTCAAACAACATGAAGTCTTGCTGTATTCTGACAATATGCAGTTAGCCCCAGCACTTGAACTGCCCTGGAGAGGAAAGAGTTAACTCTATGCAGAAACATAGATCGTTGAACTTGAGCTCTGTTTTCAAATCTCTGTCTCTGGTACTTACCAGTGTAACCATCGGATTCTTTACTCCTCCTAACAGTGAAGTCGTTCTGGAGATTTCTCCTCTGCTCGGTTCGGTAGAGTTTGAATTAGTGTCCGTTTTTTTTTTTTAAAACGATTTATTATTTTTCCGATTTCCAGCCTCTGTCTACAGTACAGGTAATGTGGTAGATAGGTGGTGACTTGTGTTTACTTAATTTTCTGTGGAAATTGTTTTGTCTTGGTTTCTCATTGGTCGGTCTGGTTAGGAACCGACCTTTTTGCTTATATTTGATTTGTGTTTTTCTGGGATTTAGAGTGGTCTTCTGGTTCCTATCGGTTTAAAAAAAAAAAAAAGACTTTTTTTTTTTTTTTTTTTTTTTTCCAAAGCCTGTAACATGGTTTGTAACCGACAGGGAGATTTATTACCTGGCTTAAAAGCTTTCAAGAGTAATTATTTAGGTTGGCCATGTCTGAGAAACCCAAGGAAAAACCGGTCCCACTGGGTTTCAGCACTGTACTGAGTGTGGGGAGGCCTTTGCCAAGGCTGACCCCACCTCATCTGTGTTTACTGTCTGGGGTTTGACCACCTCAAAACAGACTGCCAGATTTGCAAGAATTTTCCTAAAGCCACTCTGGAAAAAAGGTCGAGTAGGCTGAAGGAAGGGGAGGCCGAGAAGTCCGTAGATCTGGATGGTCAGCCTGGTTCGATTGCAGCTGAACTGGAGGAGGTGCCTACTGACCTGGGCGATACCGCCTCGGGCAAAAGGAGGTCAGACTCTGAGGGATCGGTTCCATCGAAAAGGAAACGAAATTCAGCCGGTTCAGATCCAGCATGCATACTCCAACCACTGATGAAATAGCCAAAGCAATTCGTATAGTTCAATCGCTCCACCTGGTTCCGTCCGAACCGGTACCGCCGGTTAGGGGGTCGGTTTGGTCAGATCCAACTCCATCGGATTACGATCCAGATGCTTACTATGATGTGGAGAGGGAGGGAGACTAAGAATATCCCGAAGATGAAGATAATGATTTTGAAGGTCTGGATGTGCCCATTGAACCGGACATCTCCCCAGACAGACCCTCTAATGTCTCCCTTCCCAGGCTGAGTCCCCTTCACACGTCTTGTTTTACAAGAAGGTGGCTGAAACCCTCCAGCACCCAATGGTTGAAGCTGCTGAGGAGGAGGAAGAGCCTGATTTTGTTGAGATGATGGACATCCCAGAGTCCAAAAGATTGTCTATCCCTCTTCACAAGTCCTTGGGGAAACAGACAAAAAAGATTTTACGAACACCTAACTTCTTATCTCCTGTAGATAAGAGAATGGACAGGAGGTATATGTTATCAGGCTTAGGTACGGAGTTTTTATATAGTCATTGCAGCCATGTTGGGGTAGTGCAGACTGCAACCTGTGTCAGGGCTAACATTCCTTTGGCTTCACACACCCCAGACAAAGACTACAGGATGGTTGATGCCATGGCAGAAACACAGTATTTGGCATCTTCTTTGCCCCTTTGACAGCACGTGTGCAGTTGTATATATTGTACTTTTCGATAAGGCCCTGCTGAGATTTGTTTGGCCCCCTGGCCACCTCCTGCGGTCGCCATGCCCTAACCACTGCACTTGCGTTGTATATGTTCTCTGCCTGCACCTGACCGTACTTTGCTGCCTATTCCTGTCTGTACCTTGTTAACTGTTGCTACCTTGTCTCTTAATTTGTTATTGCCTGGGTTCTTTGCCAGCACCTGACTGTACCTTATTGATTAATGTTACTTTGTCTCTGATTTGTTATTTGCCTTTGTAATTCTTCCGGGTCGCACCTGAAAATAGGCACTTGACTGTTAAGCATGCTTACCTAGTAAACAAAAGCTAAATAAAATAAATAAAAAAATAAAATCTTTGGGACTCAGGCAGGCTAACTATATGGCCTACACAGCCAGGTACCAGAAGTCCAGGTGGGATACAGTTCTGGAACTGGCTAAACAGGCCTCCCCCAACTAGCCAAAGAACTGGAGGAGGTGGCTGCTGATGGAATTGAGGCATCCAAAGTACAATTCCATGCTGCTGTGGACTCTAATGATGTGGCATCAAGAGTCATGGCTACATCTGTGTCTCTCAGGAGACATGCTTGGCTCAGATGTACTAGCCTTTCGCAGGATACCCAGGCTTAGGCTATGGATTTCCCTGTAGTGAGTAACTCTCTGTTTGGGGAGCAGACAGAGGCTTACATGACGAAAATGGATGAGTACAAGACCACCTACAGGAGTGCACAGGCCAAAGAGAGGCAAGCGATTCCTCAGAAGCAGCAGTCTAGGGGCTGGGGCAGGCCTTTCTACCAAGCTCAGGCTTCCTCTTCCTTCCCACAGAGGGGGTTCTTTCGAGGGAGAGGCAAGAGGGGGAGGAGCAGGGCTGCATCCTCTTCCCAGTCCAAGGCTCCTGCCAAGCAGACACCCTGATGTGTCAGCCCGGGTCAAACCCCCCATTCCAGTAGGAGGTAGGCTGGCTTACTACTTCCAGGCCTAAAAGTCTGTTACCTCAGACAAGTGGGTCCTGGAGGTAGTAAGCCAGGGATTGGCCCTCAGTTTCAAAATGTTCCCAAAATTGAGGGTCAGGTCTTTTCCACCTGCATCCATCTCAGAAACCCTTGCTCTAGAGGCAGAGGTTTCTTCTCTACTGGCTCTCAGAGCTGTAGTTAACGTTCCTACTCACCACAGAGCAAATACTCTATACTCCAGATACTTCCTTACCCCCGAAAAAGACAGGGGAGTGGCGACCCATCTTAGACTTAAGGTATTTGAACAAACACATCACAAAACCAAAATTCAAAATGGTGACTCTGGGAATAATTCTTCCCTCTCCAAGGCCAGGGGATTGGCTAGTATCCCTGGACCTCAAGGATGCCTATTTCCGTATTCCTATCAGGTGCTCCCACAGAAAGTACCTCAGGTTCAAGTTGCCTTCAGGCAATTATCAGTTCAGAGCCATACCCTTGGGCCTAACACCAGCTCCAAGGGTGTTTATAAAGTGCCTTGCAGTAGTAGTTGCCTTTCTCAGAAGGCAGGGTATTTCTATCTTCCCATATCTGAACGACTGGCTAATTGTAGGTCAGTCCTCCAACCAGGTCAAGTCAGCTCTACAAATCACTCAAGACATGCTCAGTTCTCTGGGGTTTCTCCTCAGTCTTCCAAAGTCTGTTCTCGAACCAGTCCAACTTCTTACTTTCATAAGAACAGAGTTGGATACTATCCAAGCAAAGGCCTTTATTCCACTGGCAAGGATACAGGCCCTCACAGATATTGCTTCCTCTTTTCGACCTCTGGTCTCTCGCTCAGCAAGGCAGTTTCTTCAACTCCTGGGCCACATGGCAGCTTCCACTGCAGTGGTACAAGGAGCCAGGTTTCAGATGAGGGACATTCAGTTCCACCTAAGGCCCTTTTGGTCTCAGAAAAAAAGACTCTCTCACCAAATTGGTTCCAGTGACTCGGACTCTGGTCCAAGCTTTCCAGTGGTGGCTGGACCAGGACAATCTCAGACAAGGTGTTCCATTTCACTCTCAAGTCCCCTCAGTAGTTCTAACCACAGATGCTCCTCTCCTAGGTTGGGGAGCCCATTTGGGAGCCCTCATGGTTCAGGGGGTTTGGTCTCCACAAGAGTCTCTCCTTCATATCAATCTGCTGGAACTCAGGGCAGTCTTCCTGCCCTTCAGGTCTTCTCGGACTCAGTCGGGGCAAGGTGGTGCAGGTCAGGACAGACACCACCACCACAATGTGGTACATCAACAAGTAGGGAGGCACTCTGTGCACAGAGGCCATGAAACGGTGGTCTCTAGCCTATTCCCTTCAGACTTGCCTGACAGCAATTCATCTCCCAGGAAAGAACAATGTACTAGCAGATGTTCTGAGCAGAATCTCCCAGGGACATCACGAATGGTCCCTGGATCCTGCCATCCTACAGGTCATCTTCACCAGGTGGGGCACTCCAGAGACAGATCTCTTTGCAGCCCTGGACAATCACCAACTTCCTCTGTTTTGTTGCAGACCTCCAGTCCTGGGGAACTGTTCCTCTGTATGCTCTCATTCTGGATTGGAAGGGCAGCTTTCTCTATGTCGTCCCTCTGTTGTTCAGAGTCCTGATCAAAATCAGATCTCAACCCTGCACAGTGATACTGGTGGCTCCAGATTGGGCCAGACAGCCTTGGTATCCTCTGCTGCTGTCTCTGGCAGTGTCACATCCCCTGTCTCTTCCCAAGAGATACAATCTCCTAACCTCCTCTCAGGGAAGGATTTGGTACCCCAGTCTGTCAACCTCAAGGCCTGGCTCTTGAAGAGTTAGAATATCACGCCTGCATCTTTCTCAGGGAGTTCTGGATATTTTGAAGATTTCCAGGAAACCTTCCACTAGAAAAACTTATAATTTCAAATGGAAAAGGGCTTTTTGCCTGACTCTGCAGACATTGCTACAGCCTTAGATTATCTGGTTCACCTTAATGGTCTAGGCCTTAGACCTGCAACTCTGAAGGTTCACCAAGCAGCTGTGTCTGTATTCCTTTCAGCAGGGAAGGGCTCTTCCCTGGCATCTCATCCAGTTTTCAGTAAGTTCTTCAAAGGTCTGGTTCATATTAACCCTCCCTTTTGAGAGCCTACACTGGCTTGGGATCTTAATGTCTGCATTGCTCAGCTTATTCATAAAAAAGGCTTCGGGCACATACAACTCTTTGGAGAAACACGTAAAGTAAAAGACTTTATTTTACAAGACTCCTGACATGTTTCGGACTGCTCCCCCAGTCTTTTATCAAAGGAAATAAAAAACAGATGCCAGCGAACACCATTATGGTGTTCTCTGGCATCTGTTTTTTATTTCCTTTGATAAAGGACTGGGGGAGCAGTCCGAAACATGTCAGGAGTCTTGTAAAATAAAGTCTTTTACTTTACGTGTTTCTCCAAAGAGTTGTATGTGCTCGAAGCCTTTTTTATTATCTTATTGTTGGTTTCTGGAGCACTACGTCCCAGTGCGCACTCATTTGGTATGCAGGCATTGCTCAGCTTATGCAGCCACCCTTTGAACCTTTGGCTTCCGCCGAGCTGAAGTACTTGACCTGGAAAACTGTGTTCCTGGTAGCTATTACTTCTGCCAGGCGGATTAGTGAATTATAGGCCCCGTCAGTTGAACCCGACTTCATCTCCTTCCATATGGATAAGGTGGTCCTAAGAACCAACAGGTTCTTGCCCAAAGTAGTGTCAGATTTTCATCTGAACCAGTCTATGTCTCTACCTGTGTTTTTCACTGACCACTCTTCTTCAGGAGAAAGAAGGTTACACAGTTTGGATGTTAAAAGGGCTCTTGGCTACTACATACAGCATACTAAGTCACACAGACATGACTGTCTTTAGTTGTTTCTCACTTATGGTGAAGTGAGGAAAGGTAATCCTGCTACTAAAAGAACTATTGCCAGGAGGATTGTCTTTTGTATACAATGCTGCTATGACAAATTGGGCAGAACACCCTCACCAGGCCTGAGGGCTCACTTGACTAGGGGTACAGCTGCCACCCTGGCTGCGGCCAGAGATATACCCTTGCTAGAAATCTGTAAAGCAGCCACCTGGAAAACAGTCCATACATTCACCAAGCATTACTCTCTGAACATCCAGGCTAGGAGTGATGCTAGGTTTGGCACACCAGTACTGCAGAGCTTGTTCCAAAGTAGGTTCTGCATTCCCTTCTCCTGGGTGGAACTGCTTGGTAGTTTGCATATTGTCAGAATACAGCAAGACTTCATGTTGTTTGAAGAAAAAATTACTCACCATAATAATGTTGTTTCTTCTAATGGGAGTCTTGCTGTATTCTGACCTTCCTCCCTGCTGCCCCTCTCAGAATATAGTTTTGGGAAGTGGGCTGGCAGGTACAGTGTTGCACCTCAGGGGTGTACCTTGTACCCTCCCTCTTAAGGGTGGGGTAGTTTTATTCTTGTTGTTGGGGTGTGTATGTGTGTGTATATATAGTGTGTCTACCTTTTTTTTGGGGTTCTCGACTTCAGTCTTTTGGGACCCAAATTGTTGCCTTTTGGCTATGTGGTAAACAATTTCCATAGTTAGTACTTTGTTTGCTCGTAAGAATCTTATGTTTACACTGGTAAGTACCAGAGACAGAGGTTTGAAAACCAAGCTCAACGTTCTATGCTTCTGCAGAGAGTTAACTCTTTCCTCTCCGGGGCAGTTCAAGTGCTGGGGCTAACTGCATATTGTCAGAATACAGCAAGATTCCATTAGAAGAAACAACATTACTATGGTGAGTAATTATTTCTTGTGGGACTCTGACAAAGTTGGAGAAGACATGCAATCCGATGTCGAACTTACTGATTTTTGCGAGAAGATAAAAAAATTGAAAAGTAATACTATAGAAAATGGTGGTCAACTGTAACAGCATTCCATGAGGTCTGACGTGTGCAGGTCGATGGTGGGAAAGAACTGGAAGCGGGGCATGGGGACCGCCCACTGTCTACCGTCAGGCCGATGTCGGTCACTTGACGGGTGGGCAGTCCCCCGCCAGACACTGCTAGCAAATTTTTCATGTGGTTCTAATACCTGGCGGCTCAGTCCTAATGGTTATTGCGTACTGCAAGAGCCCTCTCAAAGTAAGATCTTTAAATACCCCACGGGAGTAAATAAGGTACAGGAGGAAAGTATTCAGGAAACAGATGAACAAGAACATGGGGAAAGCACTTTCCTCAGTCGATCAGTACTGCAGCCCAAAACGCAAACATGCGCTATATATCATGATATTTCCTAACCACTGAGCTATCACGTGGGCTGAGTTGCAGGGCACTCCTATCAGTCACATATTAATGGGCTTGCCGCAGGGGGCTCAGAAATAGTAATGGTGGGTGGTGCATCACAGGATCAACAGATAAAATTACAAATAAAAGCTTGGTAACTTATTTTAAAAACATTTCTGCAAGTGCAATTTACCTAATCAGGACCTGTAGGTCCCATGTTTTTGGTTGGGGGGGGGAGAGATGACAGTTTCCCTTCAAGCAGGTGTATTTTATGAGTTTCTGTATTTAGGAAAATGTAATATATTCATTGCAAGTTTAAAAAAAAAAAAATTGGTTTGGTCTCAACAGAAATTTTGAAATGGATGCTAGATGACAGATCACATTTTCGGACAGTAAGTAATACATGTGGGGGTATACATGTCATTTTCTTCCTGCAGGAAAGGTCCTGCTGTTAATTCTGAGCTGCTTCAAGGGGATTTTGTGTGTACTAGTGAGGTGAATTACTAGAATAATCCTTGTCCCTTGAAAATGCTACTTCTGCGGCTGTCTAGCACTGCTGATGCCCGACTAATGGGGGGCACATGGCTGCCCTTTCAGTTCACACTTATCACAGAGGGTGATGATACCATCTTTCTTCTTCAAGTCCCAGTTTCAATTTCAGATCCTTTGACTTGTAAGAAAAAAAAAACTGGATGACAGAAGATGGTGTTTGTTGGGGGATGTCACTAACAGAATGAGAAAGGAGGAAAGTCAGAACTGTTCAGAGGCAAATTACAAGAATAGTCAGGGATAGAGAGTAAGGGGCTAGATTACTGTTAAAGAGCAGGCTGAAAATATTTAAATTTAAAAGTCTGTTGTGCCTGCGAGCGCAATGGTAGCCCTGCTACTTGAGAAGCTGGCAACCTGGGTTCGGGAACTGCCAGGGAGAGGAGGATTGAGCATCCCCAAAAATGATCTCCTTTGGGGGGGGGGATGGGGGACAGATGACTCTGCTGTGTGTCCTGGGGAGGGAGGATTTTGGTCTGGCTCCGCACGCCACCATTTTTTTTTCTTTAGTAACCAGGTAAGGCCTACTAGGCACAAGAAAGAACAGGTTACTCACCTGTAACTGTAGTTCTAGGAGTGGTATATGTTGTTCATCCACACTTCTTGGCATGTCTCTTTCCCCTTTAAATCTTGCCGGAAGTCTTCAAGCTGGCTCCTTCCACCCACCCAGGTAGTATATTCCTTGGCTCCACCCCGTGATGCCAGATCTTAGCCTGCTGGAAGCCAGGTTGTGTGCATCCGCAGCCGGGGAGGTCGGGTGGGTCCTTGTGGATGAACATATACCACTCCAGAACTACTGTTACAGGTGAGTAACCTGTTTTTCTAGGAGCGTGGATATGTTGTTCTAGCCACACTTCTTGGCAGACTCCTAGCAATTATCCGGGAGGGGGGAAGCAAGGTGCACACCCCCTACTTAGGGAACAGAGATTGGAGAACTGAGGCCCCAAAACCAGCATCCTGGCGTGTGGTAGTGGGTAATGAAGGTGTTTGCTGACTTCCAGGTAGCAGCCCGACAGATTTCCTGGATAGGTATGTCTCTGGAAGCAGCCACCGATGCAGCAGTTTGGCAGGTGGAATGAGCTCTTATCCCCCTGGGAGGCTTCTTGCCCGCCAACTCATAGCACAGACGTATGCATGATGTGATCCATCTCGCAATGGTCCGTTTGGCTGCAGGTCTGCCAGAAGCAGCTTCAGCGTAGGTGACAACCCTCTCTCCGAATTTCCACCGTCCTGTCCTTGTAATAGGAGAGAGCATGTCTCGGGTCCAAATTATGGAGCCTGTACTTGGCCTCCGAGGTGTAATTAGGGTAGTATACCGGCAGAGTAAACACCTGGTTAAGGTGAAACTCTGACATCACCTTTGGAAGGAATTTCGGGTGGGGGCGCAGGACAACTTTGTCCCTGTGGAAGACCAGATAAGGGGAGTCCATCGAAAGCACCTGGAGCACCCCTGTCATCCAGGCTGACGTGATGGCCACCAGGAAGGCCATCTTCCACAAGTGTGACAACGCACACTTGTGCATGGGTTCGAATGGCTTGCCCATGAGCTTTGCCAGTACCAGCAGTAGATCCCATGGAGGAGGTGGAGGTTCACGCACTGGAGGGGATATGTGATCCAGGCCTTTGAAAAAGCGCCCGACCACTGTCTCCTGCGCCAACGTCGGCTGACCGGCCCGTGCTCGGTAAGCAGAGATGGCTGCCAGGTGCACCCCAAGGGTCAATGACCGTAACTCCCTTTGGAGAGAGACCAAAGGTATTCGAGGATGTTAGCCACAGAACAGGATAAGGGGTCCAGACCCTTACCCTGACACCAAATGGAAAACCTTTTCCATTTGAAGGCATAACATTTCCTGGTCGATTCTTTACGAGATGCCTCCACCACAGTGTAGACATCTTCAGAAAGACCCAAAGCCTGGAACTCTAGCCGCTCAGGTACCAGGCTGCGAGCTGCAGGGATTTAAGGTCCGGATGGAAGACCGTCCCCTGGTTCAAGATATCAGGTCTGGGGGCCTGCGGCTGAGGAGATCTGGATACCAGAACTGGCGCGGCCAGTCTGGGGCTACCAGAATCACCTTCGCCTTGTCCCTCCTCACCTTGAGTAACACCTTGTGGATCAAGGGAAATGCAGAGAAGGAATAGAGGAGGCCTGGGGTCCATGGCCTCGAGAAGGCATCCCCCTGCAGGGAGCCCTGCTGAGGGGGGCAGGCATGAAACAGCCTTAGCTTGGTGTTTTCCCTGGAGGCAAACAGGTCCACCATCAGTTTGCCCCAACGGGAGAACAGACTGTAAGTTACCTCTGGATGGAGAGACCACTCGTGGGATGTCTGGCCTGTGCAGCAGAGAGCATCTGCCAGCTGGTTCGAGACTCCTGCCACACTGATGGCTAGGAGGTCCGCCTCCAACCGGCTCATGAGGGTCCAGATGCGGAGCGCCTCCTTGCATAGCAGATGGGAGTGTGTGCCGCCCTGTTTGTTGAGATAGTACATGGTCGTGGTATTGTCCGTCTGGACTTGAACCACTTGACCCCTGGAGCTGAGGAGCAAAGGCCGACAATGCCAGTCTGACTGCTCTGAGCTCCAACAGGTCGATGTGGCATCGGGACTCCTCACGTGTCCAGAACCCGTAGGCCCTGTTGTCCCCAATGTGGGCTCCCCAGCCCATGAGAGAGGCATCGGTCGCGAGAGAACGACCATCGGCTTGGGGCGGACAAACGGGATCCCTTCCTACAACCGGTCTGGGGCGGTCCACCATTGGAGCGCCTCCCACATCTTCAGGGTTACAGTGATCAGCTGGTCGAAAAGACCGAATCGCTGTATCCACTGGGCGGCCAGCTCCCATTGGAGGGGGGTGCATGTGCAACTGGGCCCAACGGACCACCGAGGTGCATGCCGCCATGTAACCCAGAAGGCGTAGAAAGTCCCGGGCAGGGCACAATTGCCCAACCAGAAATGATCTGGCAAAGGAGGAGAGAGCCTCCTCCCTGTCTGCCGGGAGTAGAGCTTTGGCTTGACAAGAGTCGAGCTCTGCCCCGATGAAGCCCATCACCTGAGAAGGCACGAGTTCTGACTTGGCCTCATTGATCAGGAGGCCGAGCTGGGAGCAGGTCTGGAGGGCCAGATTCCTGGACCTCTCCACCTCCTGTTGGGTGGAACCTGCCAGGAGCCAGTCGTCGAGGTAGGGGTAAATTCTGACCCCCCCCCCCGACGCCGGAGATGGGCCGCCACCACTGCAATGCATTTGGTGAAGACCTGTGGGGTTGATGACAAGCCGAACAGCATGGCTCGGAACTCATACAGGGTCCCTTTGACCCTGAAGCGGAGGAACCGCTGATGGGACGGACGGATTGGGACGTGAAAGAACGCATCCTGCAGATTCAGTGAACAGAACCACGTTCCGCTCCAAGGATGGTATGATCTGGTTCTGAGTGAGCATCAGGAAGGTGCGTGACGTGAGATATTGATTCAGGTCATGGAGATCTAGAATGGGGCGCCAGCCCCCCGTCCGCTTGGGCACCAGGAAGTACCTGGAGACGAAGCCTGGGTCTGCAGACGGATCCACCACAAGAGCAGCTGCTTCCTTGAGGAGGAGCTGAGCAACGTCGGCCCGAAGAGCCGACTGGGTGCATGCGGAAATCCGTTCTTCTTGAGGGGTGCGGGCTCGGCTGGGAGGGCACTGCTCGAATTCTAGAGGCAGTCCCTGACCGACCACTTCGAGAACCCACCTGTCCGTAGTGCTAGCGGACCAGGCGGAAATGAAGTGGCGGAGCCGGCCCCCCACGAGAGGACCCAGAGCTGGTGTGACGGGAAAAGGGGTGGCCACCCCCATCCCATCACTGAGCAGGCTTGGAGGAGTAGGCTCCAGGACTTGAGCCTCATCCTCCTTTACAGGCCTGTTGGGGTCCAGACTTGGGCCGAGGGCACCAAGCTTGAGCCTGCTGGTGTTGATGCTGCTATCTTCCTTGGTAGGAGGGCTGCTGAACCGCAGGGGAAGAGTGCTGAAAAGGCTTTTTTTTCTTTTGCTGGTTCTTGCCCGAAGAACTCTTGGCAGAAGTGGCGTCCAGAGTGGCACTGGACTGCTCTATGCGCTGTAGGTGACCGGCCACTCCCGGGCCGAACAGGTCGGTCCCAAGGAAAGGCACATCAGCTAACTTGGGCTGAATATCCGCTGGGAGGGAGGAGAGCCTCAGCCAAACCCTGTGGTGGGAGGCAACTGTGGCGGCCATAGAGTGGGCACAAGAATCCCCAATGTCCAGGGCCATCTGGAGCTGCTGTTTGGCAACAACACGGCTCTGATTCCAGACCTGCTTGATCGTAGTCTGCATGTCCGCGGGGAGATGTGGGAGGACCTATCTAATGACCCCAGAAGGGCATGAGAGAAGTGTGCCATGATGACGGCTGAATTTGCCTGACGAAGGCCCAAGGAAGAGGCCGCACAGACCTCTCTCGCCAAATGGTCCAAGTTCTTGGACTCTTTGTCAGGAGGTCGATCAGTGTCGGCAGAAGTGCCCGTACGTCGGAACACAGAGGCGGTCACCAGGCTCTCGGCCGAAGGGTGCTCTGAACCCTACAAGTGACCCCATGGGTACCGCATACTTGCAGGCCATGCGGGCAGATGGTGCTGGGCATGAGGCAGGGCGCTGCCAGAGTTCTAGTGCCGGACCAACAATAGCCTCGGCTACAGGAAAGGCCTCCGTCAGGGTATCCCCTCTCGAGGATGTCCGTGAGAGGGTACTCTGCCTTTTTTTGGATGGGTTCCAGGGGCATCCCCGTGGAATCAGAGATGAGGCAAAGGATCCCTTGGAAGGAGGAAGGGCCTTCCTCCATCTCCGCACCGAGGGATGACTCATCATCACCTGGATTAGAGTGGAGCCCAGTGATGTCCGAGTCCGAAGAGTTGGGGTACAGCGGTCTGCTGCCCAAATCACCCTTGACCTGCCAGGGGCGGTTCGGGGTGACCGTAACCAACAGACATTTGGGAAGCCCAGTGTCTAGTCGGTCCTCTTTAGAGGGAGCCCCTCCCACAGGCTGCTTGGGTGGTGGTTCCACCACAATAGGCGGAGAGACTGGTAAAGGCCGAGCCGGCCCCGCAGGTGGGGGAACCGAGAGTGTCTGTTCCGAGGGGGTTGGCTTCGGCCTAGGAGGAGAGAGCCAAGTAATGGCCGGGGTAGAGGGCGAAGCTGGCTTCTGCCCGACCAAAATCAGCTGTTGCCACATAAGATCCGCGTAGAGCCAGAGTTTCCGCTGGAGCCTCTCCTCGTCCGAGGAAGAAGAGGACGACCTGTGGTGACGCCTCTTTTTGGAGCGGTTATGGCTCTTCCTTGGCCGTTCAGCCAAGGGAGTTCTGGACCTTGATCGAGACAAGGGAGTTCTGGACCTTGATCGAGATCAAGCAGGTCAACTCGGTCGTTCGGGAGACACTGGAGGGATCGGTGAAACCCGAGGGTCTGGAACTGGATTCCCCACAGGGACACCAGCAGGCTGGTTCTCGTCATCGGGGAAAACAAGGACCGGAGTCCTTTCCAAGGAGTCGTCAACCACAGCCGGCGACAGAGGGTCGATTGGGTCAAGAATGATCTCGACCTCATCGGCCCCTTCCTCGGTCGTTTGGCCAGACGGAAGATCCATGAAGCCGGCGGCCGAGGAAGCGATCTCGACTGAGGTCGAGACCGCATGCTCCTGGGACTGAGACCTCTCTTGGTCCCAAGAATGCCTTCGCTTAGACGAAGATGAACCGGGTTCTTTGTCACTCTTGCGAGAGCGGGAGGAGTGCAAACCCGCAGGTGCCTCACCCCGGGTGGGGAGACTGGCACATCTCCTAAAGAACCTGTAAAGGTGGAGCCTAGGTTGAGTGGAACAAAAAGCTTTGATTCGCATGGCGGCTTCCCCAAATGCCTTCATTTGTTCCCAGCTCGGCAGAGCTCACGTCATGAAACTGCCCACCTAGACTCCTTAGACTTCATTGAAGGATTCCTTTTCTCCAGTCTCCCCAACTTCAGCCATGCCGTCGTCCAGGACACTGGGATGGAAGGCTAAGCAAAAACTGCAGGATGAGGTGTCATGGCCGACATCTAGGCAGTAGACGCAAGTGAGGTGGGGATCGGTGCACAACATCTTCTGGCCACAAGGACACCGGCGAAATCCAAGAAAAGATTACTCTTCTATGATTGAGGATGCAAAGCGCGATCACTAACTCGAATGAGTTTTAATCTTGGTAAAACCGAAGTTTCTGAAGCCAGGGCCTACGAAATGCGAGAGCACGAGGGAGGCAACCTGTATCTTCCAGCGGAAAGGAAGATCTGGCATCATGGGGTGGAGCCGAGGAATATACCATCCGGGTGGGTGGGAGGAGCCAGCTTGAAGACTGCCGGCAAGATTTAAAGGGGAAAGGGACATGCCAAGAAGTGTGGATAGAACAACATATCCACGCTCCTAGAAAAATTACTTACAGTAATCTTGTTTCTTCCAGGGTATTCTCCAATATTAATAACTCTTGCAGTTGTCCCTTTAAGTAGAGCTGCCCGGAGACAGAATGTATGCTATTGATGGAATCATCATTGGCTCATGTTAATTTTCAAATGCTGCCCTTATCAACTGCCAGTGTTCTACTGCTTCAGATTTCATGGACAGCATGCAAGGACAGGTTCTGCCAATAACTATAGCTATCCAATAGTAATAACAACAACAATAAATTAAACTAACCAAATCCCACAAGTGGGATAGAAGAACACACCCCTCATAATGTCAGATTCACCTGAAAGGGAAACCAATGCCCAACAAGGCTCAAAAACAGACATGCCAGTATGTGGCACCCTCACACATGCTTACTTAGTTTGTATTGCAGAGGCTAAATGTTCTAGAAGGGGAGGCATAGTGGGCAAGTTCTGAAGACTGGAAAATACCTTGGAAGAAACAAAATTACTATGGTAAATAATTTTTCTTCTCACCCCAGGGATTCTCCAATATTCATAACTCTTGTAGGCTACAAAGCAGTACCTTTGGAGGTGGGCACAGAACCTACTTTGGATATAGACTGCAGGACTGCTGTGCCAAACCTGGCATCACTTTTGGACGTGTGTCCAGGCTGTAATGCTTTGTAAAGGTGTGTACTGTTCTCCAGGTAGCTGCTTTACAGATCTCCACTAATGGGACATCCCCGGCAGCTGCTATGGTAGCAGCTGTGCCTCTTGTAGAATGAGCCCTGAATCCTGCTAGAGGCTCTTTTCCAGCTTTGGAATAAAAAAAACTGAATGCACTGAACTATCCAGCGAATAATGGACATTTTAGATGCTGGATTTCCTTTTCCCACATTCCTCATAAGTCAGGAACAGCTGCTTTCTGTCCTGTCTGTGGTCTTTAGTAGCTGTCACGTAGTAGCCAAGTGCTCGTTTGACATCCAGACTATGAAGTCTGCACTCACCTGAACTAGCATGTTCAGTGAAAAAGACTGGTAGAGTAATGGACTGGTTTAGATGGAAATCAGAGCCACCTTGGGAAGAACTTTTCTGTTTGTAGAACTCTGTGAAATGAAATGTATTCCTGATTAGTTCACAGAGCTTGAGGTTCACTCTTCCTTCTTAGAGAAGTTATTGACACCCAAAAAACTGTTTTCCAAGTGACATATTTCAAATGAGCTGATGCCAAAGGCTCAAATGAGGGACCCATGAGCCTGGCTATACAAACATTCAGATCCCAAGCTGGCACCGGTTCCCTATGAGGAGGGTGCAAATGGGTCAGACCTTTGAAAAATCTCTTGAATATAGGATTTGATGCCAAGGAGGCACCCTTGTTAGGTGGACCTTTAGAGTAGTGTGCTGCAGGCCCAAAGAATGTAAATTAATAAGATAGTCCAGCAGTGCTGGGATCCCTGCCTTTGCTGGTACCACATCATTGTTGGAACAACAAACTGAAAACCTTTTCCAGTTTGAAGCATATGTTTTCTTACTGGATGGCTTTCTGTAACCCCTTAAGACATCCAAAACTCTGTCTGAGAGATGCAAGCCTGCATACTCTTAAGTCCTCAAGAGCCAGATACAGAATCCTCCCTTGCTTGGAGGTTAAAAGGTTGTGCCTCCAGGGAAGGTGTATGGTTTGGGCTACAGACATGGAGAGCAGCAGAGAGTACCATGACTGCCTGGGCCAATCTGGTGCTATCAAGATCATTGATGCTGGTTGGGATCTGAGCTTGACCAAAACTCTGAGCACCAAAGGGAGCTGAGGGAAGGCATACAGATGCATGCCTGACCAGTCCAGGGGAATCGTCCCCTGGGCTGGTGGCCTGCAACAGTACTTTGGCAGGTGGTGGTTCTCGTGGGATGCAAAGAGATCTATCTCTGGGGTTCCCCACCTTATGAAAATGACTTCCATCACCTGTCTGTTCAGGGACCATTCGTGATGGGCCTGGCTGATCTGACTTAGAGCATCTGCTAAGGTACTGTCCTTTCCTGGTAGATGAATGGCCTGAAGAGAGACTCCTGGAGAGTAAGCCAGGCTCCATAGTTTCATAGCCTCTGTGCAGAGAGGGTTTGACCTTGTACCTCCCTGCTTGTTTATGTAATACATTGTAGTGGTATTGTCTGTTCTGATCTGCACCACCTTTCCCTACAGAAGTGGTGTAGAGACCTTTACTGCCAGTAACACTGCTCTGAGCTCCAGAAGGTTGGTATGCTGAAGTGACTTTGCACTTGACCATATACCGTGGGTGGTATGATCCCCTAGATGAGCCCCCCACCCTAGTAGTGATGCATCTGTCGTGAGAATCACTGATGGGGGCTCTTGCTGGAGAGGAACCCTTTCTCTTAGGTTGGCTTCCTCTTTCCTCCACTGGAGGGCCTGAGGTAATGATCTTCCTGGACATAAGTCTCCACCACTCATTCACACTAGTGGGATTAGCGCCGGAGGCACTAGGACCCATCGGGAGCAAACTTTTTGCTGGAGGGTCGGCGCGAGAGACGGCGCCGTGCCTCGAGCAGCGGCTCGAGCGGCAATGACTATCTCGACGACGCACTTCTCCAACCGCTCAGTTCCTTTTTTTCCCGCCGGTGCGCTTCAGTGATTTATCGCCGCCGCTTGTCGGGAGTCAAATCAAAACTAGCGCAAGTTTTCAGTTTATTTTTTTGTAACATTATCACAATAGTAGTATCGCTTAATTTATTCTATTTTCGTTACATTTTAAATTTAACTTACTTGAAGAAGTCTCGGCCTACTGGACTGAGTCGACCATGAGCAGGTCAGGTGACGGTAGGGAGACTTCGTATGAAAGCTGTTCAGTCAGCCGGGCTGGGTCCGGTCAGCCTCCTTCTCCTCAGCGGGGTTCCGACAACGGTCAGTCCGATGCCCGGGGGGATGGGCGGTCCCCCCGTCGGCATAAAAATAAACGGTCGCATTCTCGGCACCGTTCGGCCTCGAGCTCTTCTTCGGCCCACAGGTCAAAAAAGAGAAGGCATCACTCGAGGTCGCCCTCTGGTATGTCTGTGCGTCGACGGTCGGTTATCGTTGCTAGTTGCCGTTCTCCTTCTTCGCAGTCGCCAACTGCCGGTGATCACGGCGACATCGGAGCCCCTCCCTGCCTATAGGTAGGGCTCCAGATGAGCAGTTTCAGTGGGCCGCTGTTATGGAGCGATGGGCTCGGAGGTTGGTTCTCCTGCCTGGCTCGGTTGCCACAGAGCCCCGGGCTCCTCCGGCGATCGGGTAGGGCGGTTGGACCTTCCTAGTCGTAGCGCCTTCTTGGTGCGGTGACTCAGCACAGGTGTTTCTCCCCACATGGCTGCGGTGCAGGGCGGCCACCGATGCCCTTATCTCCTGTTTTTCCTTCTCTAGCTTTCCAGGTTCCTGGGGCGTTTCCGCGCCTTCCGCTGGGTCTGTCGGCTTGTAGGCGCCCGTTTTGATGCCGCTGGGCCTCTTGGCGCCGCTTGGTCTGGCAGCACGTCGGCGGGCGCCTGGGGTGGCGTCTCTTGGTCGGGCGGCGCCGTGCCCCTCTGCGGTGCCGCTTTCAACCCGTTTTTCTTCTGGCAGCGGGGCCTCGGGACTCTCCTTGTTTCTCTGCTATTTCCTCCTCCTAATTTTCACTCCTTTCCTGTCCAAACAGTCCTTTCTGGACCATCAGGAGGTGATGTTGAGCTCTGACCCAGACCTTCGGTTGTGATGAAGTGGAGGAAACAGGATCTTTCTTTGCTACAGAGCCTGTGGTCGAGGACCTGTCCTTTAAGTCTCTGTTGAAGAACCTGAGATCCACTCTTTCTCTCAGACTACAGACATCGATCCTGGGAAGATATTAAGACTCCAATACCTTCATGCCTCGGAGATCCCTCAGATTTGACTCTCCAATCCAGCCTTCCTTGAGCGCTGTCTCAAATGGTATGGAATAATCCTGCTCTTATTCCCTCAGTGGCTAAATCCATTGATAAGAAGTAGTCAGCTCCCAAGGATCGTCCCATTTGGCATCCCAAGCCTTTGCGGATCCTATTGTTGTCCTGGCAGAGAATGATAAGGTCGTTCTTCCTCAACTACTACAGCTCGACCTATTAACAAAGAGTCTCGTAAGATTGATACATTAGGTAAGAGAGTCTTGCTGCCTCCACTCTAAGTATGCGTATGCCAGTTATCAAGGCTATTTTTCTCAGTATGAGTATATCCTGTGGCACTCTTTGAAAAGAATGGTTGAAGCTCTTCCGATTCGGACTCCAAGTCAGAGCTTCTTCTCACCGTTACTAGAGGTATTGAGTCCAATAACCAACAGGTCAAAGCCGCTATGGACGCTCACACTGCTTCTCGCTCAGCAGCCGTGGTATTTGTACCGCGCCATTCCTGCCGCGCACTTCTGGCTCACGATGATGCTCAGCAGCAGGTAATGGCGCTGCCCTTTGTTGGCTCCTTTCTTTTCGGCCCTCAGGTGGAACAAGCCTTAGAGGCCACTCAGAAGACTAGGTCGGCCATTAAGTTGGCCAGACCTCTGCCTGCTCCCTCTCGGGGGCATGTGAATAGACGTTAGTTTCATAGTCGTCAGTCCTTTCGAGGCAGAGGCAGGGGAAGCTTCCATAAAAGCCAACCTGCCCAACCTCAAAAGAAAGCGCAGCAGAAAGCGCAGGGGCCTAAAGCCCCCAGCGCCACCTTATGAATTGCTGGCCCAAGTTCCATCCACATTGCCCGAGGTGGAACTTTCTCCTCCGGTGGGAGGTCGTCTGATGTACTTCTACAACCAGTGGAAGTCCATAACTTCGGACAAATGGGTCCTTCGGATAATTCGCGAGGGTTATTCTCTCAATTTTTTGGAAACCCCCGAATTGTCCTCCCAGACGAAACCCAGGTTGTCGGCCTCAGTCAGACCTTCTCACCGCCGAGATCCAGGGCCTTCTAAGCAACAGGGCAATAGAACTAGTGCCCCCGCATCTGCGAAGCACAGGGTTCTACTCCCATTACTTCCTGGTTCCAAAGAAATCTGGGGGAATGCGCCCCATTCTAGACCTCAGAAGTTAAACAAATTTCTCCCAGGGAGAAATTCAAATGATTTCTAGGTACCCTGTTACCCCTGCTGCATCAGCACGACTGGCTGGCCTCCCTGGATATGCAGGACGCTCACCAGCATATCCCCATCCACCCGACCCACTGCAAGTTCCTCAGGTTTGTAGCACTGGGTCAGCATTATCAGTTCAGAGTCCTGCCTTTTGGGCTGTCCTCGGCGCCACAAGTTTTTACAAAGTGTTGTGCAGTTCTCGCAGCACCTCTCAGGAAGATAGGACTCCGAGTGTTTCCCTACCTGGACGATTGGCTTCTAGCAAGCCCTTCCAGCCAAGGGACTTTGGAAGCCGTGCAAACGACTTCTCGCTTCTTACGTCCATGGAATTCTGCTGAGTTTGAAAAATCACAACTGCAGCCCTCCAAGAGACTCCTTTTCATAGGGACGCCTAGACACCTCTTCCGGAGGCTTTCCTTCCAGAGGACAGAAGACTCGACATCCTTCGGATGGCCCGTTACATCGGGGAGAACCAATCGGTTACAGCTCTCTCCATGCAACGCATGTTGGGTCTCATGGCATCCTCGGTGTTCACTGTACCCCTGGCCCGGTTGCACATGAGAACCACCCAATGGATGCTCTCCACTCAGTGGTCTCCAACCTCTCACCCCCAGTCTTATCCCATCAAGGTGACGGAGCCCCTTCGAAGGTCTCTCACCTGGTGGTCTCAAGAGAGCAATCTCCTGGAAGGGTTCCCCTTTGCTCCCCCGGATCATCAGATCTCCATCACCACAGACGCATCGCTAATGGGATGGGGAGCTCACTGTCGCTCCCTTCACACGCAAGGTGTATGGACTCAGTTCGAAACTCATCTCCATATAAATGTCCTGGAGATGAGAGCGGTCCTCTACGCGATCCGAGCTCTGAAGGATATCCTTTGTCACAAGAACATTCTCCTTCAAACTGACAACAAAGCTATGATGTATTACATCAACAAGCAAGGCGATGCTCATTCTTACCCCCTTTGCAGGGAAGCAATGAGGGTGTGGGAGTGGTGCTTGGAGCACAAGTCTCTGATTCAGGCAGTTTATCTGCCAGGTATACAAAACGATCTAGCAGACCACCTCAGCAGAATGGAGGCAGACCCTCACGAGTGGTCTCTCGATCCAGCCGTAGCTCGGTCACTATTCGAAGAGTGGGGGACTCCAGACCTGGACCTTTTTGCATCCCCACTCAACGCAAAACTGCCTCTCTTCTGCTCCAGAAATCAGGGCCTGGCATTTTCTGTCAGGATGCGTTCAGGCTGCGGTGGACAAAACGCTTTCTTTCATGCTTTCCACGCTTCCTCTAATCCAGAGTTCTCCTCAAGTTCGGTCTCAGGGGACCAAAATGATTCTCATTGCTCCTCCTGGCCTCGCAACTATGGTTTCTCTGCTCAACAGTATGTTGGCAGCCTCTCGAGACCACTTCCCTTGCAAATCAATCTTTTGTCTCAGGGTTCGTTGGTCCATCCCAACCTGAAATCACCACCTTCATGCTTGGCTCCTGAAGAGGTAGAAGTGAATCGGTTCAACGTCTCTCGTAGAGTCTCGGACATCCTGCTGGCTGCGCGGAAGCCAGCCACCCGAAAAATGTACGCTTCCAAATGGAAACGCTTTTCTCTCTGGTGTGCAAAGTCCTCTTGGAATCCCTTTTCCTGTCCTCCTGACAAAGTTCTGGAGTATCTTTGGACCTATCAAACTCAGGTCTCCAGTACTCACAGTTAAAGTTCACCTTAGTGCCATCTCAGCGTTCCATGAGCGGTTTCTTCCTTGACTCTGGCTCAGCTTCCTATGGTGAAGAGATTTCTTAAGGGATTCTTCATACCAGACCCCTGTTAAGCGTCCAGTTGCAGCCTGGGACATTAACCTGGTGCTGGACATGCTCACTCGGAAGCCTTTGAGCCCCTAGCTACCTGTGAGCTAAAATTTCTTACCTGGAAGACTGCCTTCCTGGTGCCATTACCTCAGCCCGAGGGTCTCGGAATTCATGCCTTGGTGACGGACCCTCCGTGATACTGTATTCCATAAAGACAAGGTAGTTCTCCGTGCTCATCCTAAATTTCTTCCAAGGTTGTGTCAGAATTCCTCTAAACCAACCTCTGGTACTTCCTCTTACTTAGCTAATTTCCAAAATGAAGGGGAACGATCTCTTCATTCCTTGGATGTTAAGAGAGCCTTGCGGTTCTATTTAGATAGAACCAAGAATTTTCGCAAGACTCAGCAACTGTTTGTTTCTTTCAGCGACACCCGGCTGGGTCAACCTGTCGCTATCAGATGCATCTCATCATGGTTAGTGGCATGCCTTCGACATTGCTACTCCATGGCTCAAGTTAAATTGGAGGGTAGAGTGTACGCTCACTCTACTAGGGCGGTCGCGGCATCTTTAGCGGAGATTCGCAATGTTCCAATTGCGGATATCTGCAACGCCGCCACCTGGAGCTCAGTGCATACATTCGTTAAGCATTATGCACTGGATGTTCATGCCAGGCGACATTCCGCATTCGGCAGAACTATCCTTAATGGGCTTCTATCTTAGACGCGTGAGCTCTGGCTCTCCTGCCGCCCTTTTGGGGGATTATCAGCTTGGTACTCTCCCACTAGTGTGAATGAGTGGTGGAGACTTATGTCCAGGAAGATAGGAAAATTACGTACCTACCGTAATTCTTGATCTTCTTGGACGAGTCTCCACCACTCATTCACACGCCCACCCTCCATCCCCCGAGCTCACCGCTGTGTTGGTCTTCACTCCCTCAAATCTTTAGGCCGTGAGGACTTCTTTGCTGACCCTTCTTACACGGGTCATACGGACTATCTTATGTCCGTTTTTAAGTTGGATTTACTCTTTCGTTAGTTCGCTGCACCACCTTGGTAAAAAGGTACTGGTAGGTTGGAGGGTGGGTAGTCGAGATAGTCATTGCCGCCGAGGGCTGCTATATGGCTGCCGTCTCCTGCTCGACCTCCTCCAGCAAAAGTTTGGTCCCGATGGTCCTAGTGCCTCCGCGCTAATCCCACTAGTGTGAATGAGTGGTGGAGACTCATCCAAGAAGATCAAGAATTACGGTAGGTACGTAATTTTCCTTTTTTGTTACTGGAATCAACTTTGAGAGAGGATCCCTTCTTTGGCACCAGTGAGCCCGGAGGTCTCATATCTGGAATCTGGACCCTGAGACTGTTCCTGTGGCTGCAGCTATGTGGCCCAGCAACTGAAGGAACTGCCTTGCAGTTTTTTGTATGTTCAGGCTGAAGGAGCCTGCCAACTGTACATTTCTTACTTTGTCTGCAGGCAGATAGGCTTTGCCCGCCAGAGTATTTAGCTCTGCTCCTATGAACTGCAGAACCTGTGCAGGTAGGACACATTTTTTTGAGGTTTCTCAGAAACCCTAGGGACTCCTAGAGGCCCTGGGTGAGCTGAAGGTGTTCCCTTTCCTGTTGTGGTGAATTTCCAACCACCAACCAGTCATCGAGATATGGGAATACTGGGACACCCAACCTTCGCAGGTGTGTCACCATTACTGCCAAACAATTTGTGAACACTCTTGGGGCCGAAGTAAGGCTGAATGGCAGTGTTGAGAACTGGTAGTGACCTGAAGGGAGTCTGAATCAGAGATATTTTCTGTGAGACTCCCTTATGGGGATGTAGAAATATACATCTTTTAGGTCCAGGGATGCCGACCAATCTCCTTTCTGGACCATTGGCAGAATCATTGCCAATGTTAACATTTTGAACATTGGCTTTGTCAGATGTTTAACAATCTGAGGTCTAGAATAGGCCGCTGCTCCCCAATTTTCTTTGTGGTGAGAAAGTACCTGGAGTAAAAAACCCTCCCCGTTTGCTGTGGAGGAAGAGGTTCCACTGCTTTTGACAGCAGCAGGTTTTGAACCTCCTTTTCCAATAGCTTTCTCTCTGCTATGGAAGCTGGCTTGAATACTCAATCTTAGATTTGGGAAGGATTTGAAGCTTAGGGACAAACCCTGACTCACTACTTCCAGAACCCCCTTGTCTGTGGTGATGTTTTCCCAAGCTTGAAAGTAATGAGCCAATCTGCCCCTTACTGGTAGTGGGGGAAGCGGCCTTGACAGTGGAGTCGGGGAGTCTGTTTTGTCTGGAGCTGAGCCTGGCCAGCCTGGGAACCTCACCTGGATCCCCTTCTGCCCCTGAAGTACCCTGTCTGTTGTGGGTACTGCTGGTACTGTGACACAGCCTGGGCCTGGTAAAAAGGCCTGCTGTAGGGAGATCTGCCCCTGCCTTCCCTTCCATAAGGCCTTGTGGAAGGAAACAGCCTTTCTTTAGCTGAGTTGCTCTTATAGGTGGCTTTGTATTCATCCACCTTTTTCATACAAGCCTCCGTTTTGTCCCCAAAGAGCAAATTAGTTTCTACAGGGAAATCCATAGCTTTATTTTGAGTGTCCTGAGTGAGGTTTGTGGCCCTCAGCCAAGCAAACCTCCTCAAACATACCGAATTTGCCATCCTTCTGGCAGCAGTGTCATTCGAGTCAGCTGCCATCTGGAACTGGTACTTAGCCTCCAACCCACACCTGGCAGTCTCAGCCAAATCCTCTGAGAGACCAGACTGGGCCTTCTTGGACATATCTAGAATAGATTGCCTCAGTGACCTCTGGTATTGTGCTGCATATGCCTGATAAGTGGCCTAATTGCCAAGGAGGGAGACAGCTATCCTTTTTTAGCCATGCTATCCATTTTTTTTTTTTTTTTAGAATCTTTTTCAGGAGGGTGGGAGGCTAAAGGCACTTTTGCTGTGTCACAAGCTGCTGTTTATACCACTCCCTGATGATCAGGGTGGGAGAATAGAAATTCCGCACCATCCCTGTCAAGTTGATATTTCTTCTCCAACCTTTTATCTACAGGGGAGATGGAATGAAGAGTTTGTAGAATTTTAAAAGCATTTTTTTGAAAAACGTATATATAGGGAGCAACAGCTTTTTTTTGTAGGTGTGAGCCCCATCATTTCAAGATACTCAGCCTCTTCATCTTCTGCTGCCTCACTGGTAGTGAGGTCCAAAGCATCAACCTTTTTTCTAACAAAAGAAAAATGTGATGAAACATCTGTTCTTGGAGGGAAATCAAACTCCTGTTCAGGGGAGACTTCTGGTTCAATACCTTCTTCCTCCTCTTAGTCCTAGACATTCCTGGATTGAGGGCTGTGCAGAAGGGGTGGCTTGCTTAGAAAGGGGTTGTCCCTGAATTTGGGGGTGGGTGGGGGCAGGGACGCGTGCCAACCCCTGTAAACCTTGAGTAACCTTCAGGGCTTGAGCAATTTCCTCAGGTGAAGGCATTAACACAGACTCAGTTGAAGTCCCCTTAGGCCGACTGGCAGGGGGGTTCAATATGTTTTGTCTTTTTTGATTTTTTTTCAAAGGAACCGGGGAGTTAGCCGGTTCGGGAGGTATTTTGCCTTGTGCATCCTTATCAGGGGTGGTATGAACAGTATCTGCAGTTTCATGCACTTGTTTAGAGGGTGTAGGCTGGTCAGAGCCTGAGGAACCCTTTTATAATTTTTTCTGCAACCTTCCCAAACGCTTTTCCACCGTTTTAGGAGGAAAGGTTTTACTAATATCACATTCTGCAGAAAAAATGATCATGGCCAAGGCAGACAACACATAGAGTGTTTGTCAGCTTTGGCAGACTTCCCCACCATGGGTACAGTTTTTGAAGCCAGGTTCACCAGTTCTCTTCTTTGTTTATCTGACAGAATGTAAAACCGGTATAAAAAAAGAAACCGTAAGTAACATTGTTAAATTTAAAGTGTTTTTTGCTGTTGGTTCTGGAACAGATAAAAGTTCCAATAAGAACCAGTACCAAGTGAACCGAGGTTATCTGTTACCCTTTTACAACCTAGTGGTAAATTTTAATATAATATATTAAGACTAAACAACTAACCGGAGTTTTACCTTCAAAAAAACTCGAATAGAAACTATGGCTTGGTTCCCCGTGGTTATCCCAAACCAGGAGAAACCGAAAAAAAAAAAAAAAACTTAGCGGTTGACACATTAACAAAAGATAAAGGCAGCAAATGAAAAGTATGATAAAGATACTCCAGTTCCTTGAATTCAGCATGACATGAACGACTGAGGAGAGCAGTCCAAAGCATCTGTACTTATCCGGTGCAGAATGAAATCTGAAGCAGCAGAACACTGGCAGTTAAGGGCAGCATTTGAAAATTAGCATGAGCCAATTATGATTCCATCATTAGCATACAGTCTATTTGCGAGCAGCTCTACTTAAAGGGATAACTGCAAGAGTTATGAATATTGGAGAATTCCTGGGGTGAAAAGTGCCTGTTTTCAGAGGTGACCTGGGAGCACTTGGGGAGGTTAAGTGACTTGCTCAGAGTCATATAGTATGCATGTGGTTGTTGTGGGAATCAAACCCAGGTCTGCTGGATGTACCAAACTCATTCATAGCTCATTACTCTAACCTCTAGGCTATACTGCCACAGGAGGACCGTGATCTCTCCCTGTCCCACAACCAGCGACAGTGGTGTGAAGATTTGGTTTTCGATTTAGAACCATGGAGGGCAAGGCTCTCACTCACGGTCTGGAGGGACCTTCATGTCACAGAACTGGTCTATGAATGGCTCTCTGACACTGGCCCTGAGCAGGAACAGTGGTAATAACAAGGAGGTGCCTGCTGTGGCAGCTGCCACTGAGTAACAGACCTGGCCGCAGCCGAGGCCTTTTTGTGGTCCTTAGGGCAATCCTTTGGATCCGAAGGCTGACCCGGTGTGAGCTGGAGCTTCCTGTCCTCGAGGAACTCAGGAAGCATGGAGAGGCATAGGTCACACCCAGCCACGTCGTGTTGCCCACCCAGGCAGTATATGCACGTGTCATGCGGATTGGTGACAGACATCTTCTGGTGGCACTGAACACAGAATTTAAATCCTGGTTTCTTGTGTTCTGTCATTGTTCCAGAGACGGAGTGAAAAGAAAGTACAGTTACACAAGAACTTACCGTAACAGTAGATCTTCGAGAACAGCTCTTGCAGCATGTTACACCATTAGGACTGAAGCCAGCAGGCGCCAGGACACCACGGAAAAATTCTAGCTAGCAGTATCCAGTGGGGGTCCGCCCCAGACATCGGCCCCTCCCTAACGTCAGGCATCACATAAAAGGGGGCAGTCCCCCAGCATCCCCAGTTCTCCCACCGGAGACTCCCGGCCCAAAGGTGACATCTGAAGGGGAAACCGAGGATCCGCTTCCAAAGGAAGGTTTGTAATAGGATGGCATCAAAGACGCTGTAGCCTAGAAACTAGGTCATAAGACAACCTCCAGAGGGGAAGGTGGGAAGGGAAACTACCTGCTGCAAGAGCTGTTCTTGAAGATCTACTGTTACGGTAAGTTCTTATGTAACTACTATCTTCCTTCGAGAAACAGCTCTTGCAGCAGATTACACCATTAGGACTGATTCCCAAGCAGTAAGGGAACAATTTTGTTATCGGGAGGAGGATAGATGTTTCAGATTTCAGGACAAAAATCCTTGAAGGATTGCCAAACCAAAACCTGCTCTGCGTCTAGAGGCAATATCCAGACTGTAGTGCCTGATGAAGGTGTGTACAGTGCTCCAGGTTGCTGCCACACAGATGGCTGAAGTGGAGACATTCTTGAGCACAGCGAAGGAGGTAGCCACCCTCCTCATAGAATGACCTTTTACAAGTCCCAGTAAAGGTTTGTTGCGCTTCTGGTAACAGAACAGGATACATTTCACCAGCCATCTAGAAAGCGACTGTTTGGAGACAGGAGCACCTTGCATTCTCTGTGCGTAGGAAATAAAGAGCTGGTCTGACTTGCGATGGGCCCTGGTTCTGGTCAGATAATATCTGAGACTCCTATGCCTATCCAGGGTGTGTAACAGGGCTTCTCCCCTGTTACAGTGATTTGGATAATACACTGGAAGGTCTATGTCCTGGTTGAGTGTGACAGCCGAGACCACCTTGGGAAGGAACTTAGGATTTGTTCTTAAGGACACCCTGTCCTTGTGAAAAACCAAATAAGGATCCTTGCACATTAGTGCATGAAGCTCAGAAATTTTTCTGGCAGAAGTAACAGCAACTAAAAGGAGAGTCTTCCAAGCGAGGAGACTCAGCTCGCAATCCACGGCTGGTTCAAAAGGAGGCAGTGTAAGCTGCTCTAGAACAAAAGGAAGATCCCACGGTGGAACTGGGTCTCTGATGGGAGGTCTCAAGTGCAGGATGCCGTGTAAAAAGGTGCGAGAAGCCTCTAGTTAAGATAGGTCACAGGTCTCTATCGGTGAATGGTACGACGAAATGGCGCATAGGTGAACCTTAATGGAGGAGTAGGCAAGACCTGCCTCATAAAGGGATAGGAGATAGTCTAAAACTGACCTCTCTGAACAATCCAGTGGGGTCAATCCACGAGCTTGAGCCCAGATATAAAATCTGTGCCACTTTATGGTGTAAGTGGCATGAGTGCAGGGCTTTCTGGCTGCCACCAGAATGTCCGCAACTTCTTGAGAAACCCCATACCTCAGGACTGTTATGTCCTTAGGAGCCAGGCATGCAGGTTCAGCGACCGAAGATCCGGATGGACCAAGGAGCCTGCTTCCTGACACAGAAGGTGACAGCTGAATGGCAGAGGCACTGGAGGTTTCTGGGTCAGCTGATGTAAGTAAGGGAACCAAATTTGCCTGGGCCAAAAGGGCGCTACCAGAATAAGGGACACCCGTTCTTGTCAGAGCTTCAATAGAACCCTCTGGATCAAAGGGAAGGGTGGGAAAGTGTAGAGGAACCTGCCTGTCCAAGAGAGGGACAACGCGTCTCACCAGAAAACACCAGGCAGCGGATCGAGCGAGCAGAAATTAGGCAGTTTTGCATTGGATGGGGACGTGAAGAGGTCTAATTCCGGTGTCCCCATCTGCGAAACAGGTCCTCTGTGACTTCCTGAAGCAGTTCCCATTCGTGGACTCTGGCCTGTGACCGGCTTAACTGTCCGTGATAGTGTTGTCCACTCCGGGAACATGCACTGCAATGATTTCTGCACCATGTTACAGTACCCAATTCCAAACCCTTTGAGCCTCAGTGCAAAGGGGGGTAGGAATGAGTGCCTCGTTTGTTGAAATAGTACATCACCGCGGTATTGTGTGTTTGTACCAGAAGAGTACCCGGTGGAATCTCCGACTGGAAGGGCTGTAGGGCGTAAAGGACGGCTCTCATCTCTAGAATGTTTATGTGAAGGTGGGACTTTAGAGACAACCAGGAGCCCCGAGTCCTGACCCCGCTGAGGTGAGCTACCCATCCAGACCCTGAGGCGTCCATGGAGAGAGTCGCTGAAGGAGGTGGCATAATAAAGGGGACTCCCGTTGAAAGGTGGTCTGGGACGAGTCACCAGTGCCAGTCTCTGATGACGGCATTTGTGATCCGGACTGGATGCTGCAGATGATCTTGCTTTTGGTCCCATTGTGCCCGCAACATCCACTGGGTGACCTGGATATGGAAGCGAGCTAGGGGAATTGTCGCAATGGCAGCTGCCATGTGCCCGAGCAGGCAAAGAACTGTCTGGGCCAATACTGTGTTCTTCTCCTTTATAAGGGATCTGATGCGTTCCACCCTGTCCTGGGGAAGGAATGCCTTTCCTCGAGTGGTGTCCAGAATTGCTCCAAATAAACTGCAAGTTCTGAGATGGGACAAGGTGCGACTTCTGGTTGATGGTGATGCCCAGTGATTGGAAGAGAGAACAGGTATCCTGGATCGCGGACATCAAGGCATCCCGTGAGAGAGCCATGAGGAGCCAGTCGTCTAGGTACGGAAACACGTAGTGGCCCCGTCTCCTGAGAGCTGCTGCCACGACTGCCATACACTTCGTGAATACTCGAGGTGCCAAGGACAGTCCGAAAGGGAGAGCTCAGAACTGGTAGTGGCATCCCAGAACCTCGAAACGCAGAAATTTTTGATGCGCACAAGCGAGCGGGAGATGTAGGTAAGCGTCCTGCATGTCCAGTGATGCTAGCCATGCATCCTCTTTGAGCATGGGAATGAGACCCAGCAGGGTCACCATGCGGAAGCGCTTGTACAACACAAAGGAGTTAAGGTCGCTGAGATCTAAGATCGGCCACAGGTCCCCTGTTTTCTTTGGAACCAGGAAGAAGTGAGAATAGTAACCTTTTCCTCTCTGGTTCGGTGGAAAGTACTCTATGGCCTCCTTGTCCAGGGGGGCCAAGATCTCCTGCTGGATGAGCAGGGCATGCTGACCCGAGTAGCAGGAAAGCAGGGAAGGTCTGGAGGGTGGGTGGTCGAGGAACTCTATAGAATGGCCTTGCTTTACCAACTGCAACACCCACCGGTCAGAGGTTATCCTCTGCCATCCCGAAAGGTGATGAGAGATGCAACCCCTGACCTTCTCGACCCTTTGATCCAGAGGAGGGGCAGGGGCCAGGAAGGAGGCATGCTGTGGTGGTATTGGACCCCGTGGGCTGGGCTGCCTTGGGATGCTTTGGGCCCTGGCCCCTGGGGAACCTGGCTTGGTTTTTACTACCAAAGGTGCCCCTTGGTTGCTGGCCGGAACGTGGCTGTTGCCGTTGTTGCGGCCAGGAAAGCGTTCCTGGTTCCTACGAAGGAACCAGACTTGGGTCTGTATATGGCCTGTACAGTCCGGACTGCCTTCCTGGCGTCCTGTAGCCTGGTGATGACCTTCTCCGATTCCTCACCAAACAGGACAGCTCCATTATAAGGGACGTCCAAGAATGTCTCCGGAGACAAACGCCTGTAGCTGCTCCCCTGGCTGCCGAGTCTGCTGAATCGTAAGTGGCTCGGAGGACCTGGGTCCCCACGTCTGACCCAGTATGAAGGAGGTTAAGCAACTCATCCTTCTTTTCGCCATCTGGGAAATCCTTCAAAAGGTCTTGGCCCTGTTCCCAAAGGGCATTCTGAAACTGCACCATGTGCGTGAGATAGTTCAGAGACCTTATCGAGCATGTAGCAGCCGCATACATGCGTCTTCCCATAGTATCTAATTGCTTAGATTCCTGGTCCGGAGGCTGGGTACTCAAGTGCTGAGGCCGCTGAGACCGATCATGAGATGCAGTAATGACCAGTGAATTGGCCAGGGGTTGTTGCGCCAAATACATGTCCTCCATAGGAACTCTGTAGAGGTGATCAGCTTTCTTAGGAACAGACGGTGTTGAGTACAGACGCTTCCAAGCCGCCTTGGTGACGTCTGTAAAGGTGTCCACCAGAGGTGGGACTACCACAGGCTTTGGATCCTTTTGCCGGAGGTAACGGGCAAGGCGTTGTCTCTCTGTGTCCAAGTCTTATGTCTCCCATCCCATATTTTCCTGGATGTGCCTCATGATCTCTGAGAAGGAGGGATCATCCGGTGGTGACCTTGGGAGGTCTCGTGGGTCTGGTGATGGAGGACTAAATGGGGATGGAGACCTGGAGGTATCGGACATGTCCGGTCTGGAGTTATCCCCTGGTGAATGTCGTCTGCCTCTGGGTCATTCAGGGCTTGGGGACCCTGAGGGAGACCGTGACAGTTGTCTCTTGCATTCCCTAGATCTGCCCCTAGGAGGCGGGTTGGCTCCTTAGGGGTCAGGGGTCTTGAACCTTCAGCGCCCTGTGGAGGTGGAAGAGGCTAAGGTGGGACTACATCCTTCTTTCTGCTGAATATTTCTGCTCAGTATTCATAAAGGAAGAAGAGGGGGAGGTACCTAAACCAAACAAGAGAAACACTCTGAAGATGGGGGTCGATACCAGTCCATTTACAGAAGAAAGGGTTCTGAAAGAACTAATAAAATTGAAGGTGGGCAGAGCAATGGGGCCCGATGGGATTCACCCAAGAATTCTAAAAGAACTAAGAGTAGAACTAGTGACACCGCTGACTACCCTCTTTAACAAATCATGGGAACATGGGGTGGTACCTGAGGACTGGAGGAGGGCAGATGTGATTCCTTGTCACAAAAGTGGGAGCAGGACGGAGGCAGGAAACTATAGACCAATTAGTTCGACCTCAGTGGTAGGGAAAATGATGGAATCACTTCTGAAGGAAAGAATTGTTGAGTACCTAATGGCCAGTGGGGCACAGGACCCAAGGCAGCATGGATTCACAATGGGAAGGTCGTGTCAGATGAATCTAATAGATTTCTTTGACTGGGTGACCAAAGTAGTAGGCCAGGGAAGGGCTGTGAACATGGCCTACCTAGATTTTAGCAAGGCATTTGATAACAGTCCCACACAAAAGATTAATACACAAGTTAGCTAGCCATGGAATGGGTCCCAAGATGGTAGCCTGGATAAAAAATTGGCTAGACAACAGGACGCAAAGGGTAGTAGTAAATGGAGTCCACAGTGAAGAAAGGAGGGTTACCAGCGGGGTGCCGCAGGGTTCAGTACTGGGCCCAGTCCATGTCTTTATAAGTGACATTGCAGAGGAACTGGAAAGAAAAGTATGTCTCTTTGCAGATGACACAAAGATCTGCAACAGGGTTGATACACAAGATGGAGTGGAAAGGATGAGAAGGGACTTGGCAAGGTTGGAGGAATGGTCAAATGTATGGCAGCTTAGATTCAGTGCAAGGTAATGCACATGGGAAACAAAAACCCAGGGGAAGAGTATGCAATGGGGGTGAGATACTGACAACAGTAAAAATGGAAAGGGACCTAGGGGTAATTATATCAGATCACCTAAAGGTGGGCAAGCAATGTGAGAAGGCAGTAAGGAAGGCTGGGGGGATACTGGGATGCATAGGGAGAGGCATCAATAGTAGAAAACAGGAAATTGTTATCCCTCTGTACAGACAGTTGGTGAGACCCCACCTGGAGTACTGTGTGCTGTTCTGGAGACCCCATCTCTGCAAAGACATAGATAGAGTGGAGGCTGTCCAGAGGAGGGCAACCAAAATGGCGCAGGGTCTGCACCAGAAGACATACAAAGAAAGACTAAAGGAGCGTAATATGTTTACCCTTGAAAGAAGGGAGAGAGGGGACATGTTAGAAACTTTCAAGTACCTCAAGGGAATCAACAAAGTCCAAGAGGGTAGCATCTTTCAGAAAAAGAGATGTGCAAGAACAAGGGGGCACAGTTTGAAGATAGAGGGGGGATGGCTCAGAGGTAATGTGAGGAAGTTTTTTTTTCCACGGAGGGGGTTGTGGATGCATGGAACAGCCTCCCTAAGGAGGTTGTGGAATCAAGAACAGTGGGGGAATTCAGGAATGCATGGGACAGACATAAGGCAGTCCTAGTGGGGAGAGGGTAGGAGGAAGTAAGCTGTTGGTTAACCAGGATCTGCAGCTTATCTGTTAGGTAGGAAAATGGGCAGACTAGGTGGGCCAAGCGGTCCTCATCTGCCATCAAATTCTGTGTTTCTTTATAGTCTTCCCACCAGAAGGTGAACAGGTCTTTAACCTCCTGTATATTCATGCCCGACGATGGGCCTGGCATCGGTGTGGGTCTGTCGCCGGGATCAGGCGTCGGGTCCCGGGGAACCATCGAGTCTGGCGATGGCTCCCTGGGTAGGCCAGCGTCCTCCATGTTGCCTGTCTGGTCGTCCGGCGGTGCAGTAACCTCTTCTACCGAGGACCCCTGACGTCCGGTGTCAACTGGCATCGGTACTACTGGTGTCAGTTCGGTAGTCCGTTTAGTGGGTGCTGGGTCGGACACCTTCTTTGACTCAGACGTCCACCTAAGGGACGTTAGCTCCATGGTCTTCCTTTCAGGGGCCTTAGGGGGCTGGGAGACAGACCTGAGGTCGGTGTCCTAACGTCGGTCTGATGTGCCACTGGACTTGGAGGAAGACTTTTTGTGCCAGTCTGAGGAATCCGGCCGGGAGGCAGAGTCGGGCGCCCGAGTAGTCTTAAGTGGGTGTAGAGAGGCAGAGGAGCCCCCTGAAGACCTTACCTTAATGGGGGGTGGCTGGGAGCGGGCCCGGGATGAAGAATGGTCGGACCGTGTAGAGCTGGAGCCGGTGCTGGACTCAGAGGCCCTGCTGGGGGATCTCTACCTACTCAAGCCCCGATGCTTGTCCCGGTGTTTCCCTGTCTTGTGGGAAGATTCCCCTTTGGAGGAAGGTCTTTTCTCCCTTTTCTTTCATTTCTCCTCAAGGAGGAACCCCTGAAGGGCCTTTTAGTGGCGGATCTGGGTCCTGCTATTAAATTGTTGGCAGACTGAGCAGGCCTGGGTATTGTGCTCTGGGCCCAGACACCTCACGCAGGCCAAATGATGGTCGGCAAAGGGGATCTGCTTGCCACAGGCACACTTAGAGGGGTGTCTTGAGAGAAGGTAGGAGAAGCAGATGGATTATATTAAAATAAAAGACTTCACGCATCATTCATTGATGCAGGCGTCCGTGAGGCCGATGCTGGTGAGTCGACAGCGGGAAAAGAACTGGGGATGCAGGGGGACCGCCCCCTTTTATGTGATGCCTGACATCAGGGAGGGGCAGACGTCGTGGGCAGTTCCCCGCTTGATACTGCTAGCTAGAATTTTTCTGTGGAGTCCTGGCGCCTGCCAGCTTCAGTCCTGTGGTGTAACCTGCTGCAAGAGGTGTTTCTTGAAGTAAGATCCGTGAAACTACACTGAAATAACTTTGAAAGGAAAGGCTCGCTAATGGCACAGAAAAAAATCGTAAGTGGAGTGTGAAGGAGGTGGCCTGTTCTCCCAGCAGAAAGATTTGTCATCACGAGGTGGAGTCGAGGGATATATCCACATGAGTGTTGGGAGAAGCTTACCTTAACGATGTTCCAGCCAGTCACCCCATCCCAGTGGAACTGCCAGATTGTGGATAAGTAAACCATAGCCACGCCCCTAGAAATTGCATTGCTTGAATGTATAGAAAGCATTCAGCTACTATCTTGTCAAAACAAAGAGCATTAGGAGTTTGTCATTTATGGTGAGGCTGGTAAGGGCAAAATCTACAGCAAGAAAGACCATATCAAGATGGCTGATCTCTGGCATCCAATTCTGTTACGAGAAAGCTGGTAAGCAGTCTTCCTTAGATCTCACAGCACATTCCACAAGGGGCACTGCTGCATCAGTGGCTGCCTCAAGGGGCATTCCACTGGCAGACATCTGCAAATCAGCTATGTGGAAAACTGTTCATATATTTATAAAGCATTAATGTCTGGACATTATATCCAGAAGAAATGCAAAGTTTGGGACTGTAGTCTTTCAGAACTTTTCCCTTAACAGGTTCCAGACTTCTCAGTCTTGTACGGTACTGCTGTGTAAGGCCCCGTTCACACTACGGCATTTTAAATGGTTCTGAGTGCTTGAACCATTTCAAATGCGTGCTGGCTCGGATCGCGTTCGCACATAACTCTATTGTAGCTCGCAATTTTGGAAGCGTGCTCAAACCCTGATGAGACCAAGGCTTGAGCACGCTTCCAGAAATCCATTTCAAATGTGAAGTGAGCTACTCACAATGTGAACGGACAGGGTCACATCCATTTGTGCTTGTTTGTCCTCCCACCTCTAGATCGCGCAAAGCATCATGGTAAGCAGCTGTGCAAGTGCTCCTGAATCCGAATAGAAGGGGAAATGGATTAACAGTTAGTGAGAACACTGTAGCATGCATTAGCTGAAACGGGTCAATGAAGTGGACTACAGTGTGAACCCTGCAACACGGTAAGCTGTAATCCATTTTCAAAAATGGATTGCTGAAACGTGCTGTAGTGCAAACGGGGCCTTAGATGCAGTTTTTGTATGGCATCACTACTGAACTCCTGTTAGAAGGAAAAAAAAAAATACTGTAGTTTCTTCTGATGGGTCCAAGAGTGAGTCAGTACAATTCCATCCCTACCTCCCCTTCTAGAACCTAATCAGTAAAAAGTTGTCTATTTAATTTTAAATACTCATTTCTGTCTGAGCATTTTATATGTTACACATTTCATACTTGAATTATTAAATGATTTTCTATTTAACTAAAAATTTTGTTATTAGTTCGCTTTCAAACAACGTGAAGTCTTGCTGTATTCTGACTATATGCAGTTAGCCCCAGTACTTTAACTGCTCCAGAGAGGAAAGAGTTAACTCTATGCAGAAGCATAGAATGGTTGAGCTTGAGCTCTGTTTTCACACCTCTGTCCCAGGTACTCCTCAGTGTAACTGTCAGATTCTTTACTCTGCCTAACTGGGAAGTCGCTCAGGAGATCCTCTCCTTCGCTTTGGTTCAAGTAAGAATTGGTCGGTTTTATCAACCGTTTAATTATTGTTCAGTATTCTGACCTCTGTCCACAGTACAGTAAGTGTATTTAGTAGGTAGTTTAGAGTTTTGTGGATAGAAATGTTTTTTTCGGTTTCTTTCCTGTCAGTCTGGCTGGGAACTGAAGCAATTTTGTATTGGTATTTCTGGTAATTTTTTTCTACCATTTGTATTGTGGTTCCTGGTACCTATCGTATCCTAAAAAAAAAAAAAACCCATCATTTTCTTCATTTTTTTTAACCGACACATGACACGGTTGGAACCGATAAGTTTGCAGTCGCCTGGCTTAAACGCTGGTAGGGGTAACTTAGTATTTTTAGGCATGTCTGAGAAACCCAAAAAGAAAACCGGTCCCGCTGGGTTTCAGCACTGCACCGAATGTGGGGAGGCCTTTGTTAAGGCTGATCCCCACCCCGTCTGGGGTTTGACCACCTCAAAGAATCTGAGAAATTTGCAAAAACTTTCCCAAAGCCACTTTAGATAAACGTTTAAGTAGGCTGAAGGAAAGGGAGGCAGAGAAATCCGCTGACCCGGATGGCCAGCCTGGTTCGGTTCCAACTGAACCTGAGGGGGTGCCCACTGAATTCTGATTCTGCGGAATCGGTTCTAAGAGAAAGTACAAGTCAGCCGGTTCAGATCCTGGTTCCCATGTTCTGACCACTGATGAAATAGCTAAGGCGATTGCTATTGTACAATCGCTTTGCCCAGTTCCGACCGAACCGACACCAACCCAAAAACGATCAGTTCGGTCGAAAATTTCTGCTTCTGAATATAACCCTGAAGCATTTTATGAGGGCGATTGGGAAGGAGAAGAAGATTATGAAGGCCTAGATGAGCCCGTAGAGCCTGACATCTCCCCAGACAGGCCTTCTAATGTGTCTCCTCCCAGACTTTGAGTCCCCCTCCCATTTCTTGTTCTACAAGAAAGTGGCTGATACCCTCCAGCTTCCTGTGAAAGAGGCTGAACAGGATCGGGAGAAACCTGACTATGTTGAGATGTTGGATGTCCCAGAGTCCAAAAGGGTGTCTATCCCCCTGCATATATCCCTGGGGAAACAGACACAAAAAATTCTTCAGTTTCCAACATCCATACCCCCTGTGGATAAAAAGATGGACAGGAGGTATACCTTGTTAGGTCCTGGGACAGAATTCCTCACAAACCATTGCAGCCATGTTGGGGTAGTTCAAGCTGCAGCCTGTGACAAGGCTAACATCCCCCTGGCATCTCACCCCCAGATAAGGATTCCAGGAAAATGGATGACATGGCAAAGAAATGAAAATTACGTACCTACCGTAATTATGATCTTTCTGTGCATCTTCACCATTCATCACATTTGGGTATATGGCGGAGGTCATGAGACTCCGCGGAGCTTTTTTGGATGGGGGAGTCAGCACTGACGGCACCGCCTCGAGAGCAACACTGCGGGCGCTGCAGGTTGGCTGTCAGGTGCTGTCGGCCCGCCTCCGCCAGTTCTGAGTCGCTGGAGAGGTGAGGAAAAGGGTTGGGAGGGTGGGACAAGAAAGTCCAAGGGACAGATAAAGGAAAAGATATATAACAAAGGAAAAATAACGACTGAGAGGACAGATTAAGAAAGAAGTCTAAGGGGATTGGGTAGGGGCCCCAATCTCTGGAAAAAGGGAAGAGGAAGGATTTAGAATAAGCGTGAGAGGAGGAGGAGGAGAAAGGTGACAACCATTCCCTGGACCTTGACTTACCTCCAGATTGTATAGGAACGGCAAGGAGTAGCCAAAGGGCTTATTGTCAGAATTCAAGGCACAGAATCACTGGCAAAAACTCCAAAAGCAGAAAACGGATATTCTGGAAGAAAGACAGGACATAGGAAATTGTCCCCCTCTCAGGGAAAAACAGTTTTTGGTGAAAGAAAATAAGAGTATTTTTTTTTTTTTTTTTTTATATATGATATGTTCACAGGACAAAGAAATTAAAGATGAACGGGAATCAAGGAAGAGGAGAGAATGGAGGGCAACTGCCAACTACCACCCCACAGGGGTGGAGCTAGAGCACTGCAGAAGGAGCGCCTCATGCTGCCCACCTCCCTTAGAAAAGAGATCCCCTATGTGCTCCTTGTTTACCCCACTCAACAAGAGGAAGGAGGGGGTGAGGCTGGCACAGAGAGGGAGGGGACCCAGAGGCTGAGGCCCCAGGGGGATGGAGGGCGGGATTGTGATGAATGGTGAAGATGCACAGAAAGATCATAATTACGGTAGGTACGTAATTTTCATATCTTATCTGTGTCAATCTTCATCATTCATCACATTTGGGTGAGTGCCGAGCCCCCCCGAAGGGGGTTTTCTTTTAACCCTAAGGGACAGGGCCCCTTAGCTCTCAGTGGGTGACGCACTAAGAGGGAGAACCTTCGAGGCCCGAGAGTGGGGAGAGTGAGACGGGAATCCCCCGGAGGGGTAAGGAAGTTGCCCTGACAAACGCCATCTCACTCTACGGGAGAAGAGATATGTTCTCTGGTGAGCGGAGTTAATCACCCTACCCCGTGCCAAGGGTGACAACTGGAAAAGACGCAGCCATGCTGGCCCACCTAGTGCAGAACGCTGTGTCCCGCGACCCTGGTAGCTACCTGTGTGGCATCGCATTTAGTTATCGCTGGTGCCTTGCTAGCACCAGGTCACGACAGAGAGTGCAGTGGCTTGTCTGGTTTGTCTGTGAGGCATTGAGGCTAGGAGTTGACAGAGCCTGGACCACAGGAACCCGTCATAGGTTGCGTAGTGGGCCTGATGTGCTGCAATAGAGAATAGCAACCGTGCTGAGTATAAAGTCCTCCTACCCCAGAAGTCAAAATCCAAGGAATCTTGATCTGGGGGCTGGTCACTGTGAAGGGCGCGAAGCCCATCGGGAGTGTCCAGTTGCGTCAATCCTGACTGAGGATGAGGCATGGAACCTGGAGACTCCAGGGGGTGCAATACCGCTGGCAGAGATCTCTGGGGGCAGGAACTTCGGAAAAAGGTCTCTGCCAGGAATGCAACAACGCCTCCCGAAAGGGAGCAGGCTGGGGGGCACCACAAGGGTGTCCTCGCCGAAATCTTCTAAAAAGGTGTGCGCGAAGTGCTCCGGATTGCTTTGAGTGGGAGGGGTGATACACAGGTCCTCCAACATCCTCACAAGGAATCGTGGATACTCTGCTAGATCAGCAGCTGGAGAAATGTGGACAGAAGGCTCCTCTCCCCGAGAAGAGGGGGATGAAGAGTCAGAGGACCTAGGCTGTTCGGAGCGTGGCTGTTCAGGAGGAAGTTGAAAAACCTGTCTGTCCATGGCCCTGAAGTAAGCGGGGAACTGAGCAGACAATGCTCTGAACTGCTCCCAGGTGAGAGGCTGGAAAGGACCAAGTATACCAGGGAGTGCAAGAGAATGCGGCAGAGGGATGGGGACAGAGCCGAGAAGAGAAGTCGACTGATCTCCGCCTGGGCTAGAGAGCAGACCAAGAGCTCCAGAAGAAGGAGGAGCTCTGGAAGACTCCACAGCCGACAGCTGAACAACCATTTCAGAACTGCCTTAGCTGGGCCCGGAAGAATTCCGCTGTGAGGTGACCGGGGTCGTGTAGATCCGGAAAGACGGTCCCCTACCTCCAAAGAATGGGGCCCTCTCAAAGAAATTGAGGGAGGAAGAGCGGAGATCCGCACTACGGCTCCTCCCGAGAGCCCAGGTGGGTTCCGGAAAAAGGCCGAACAGAACTCACACCCCTCGGAATCCGAGAGTGCCCTCCTCCTCGAAAGAGCCAGCCTAGGCAGCTGGCCCCTGAAGGAGCTATCCAAGGAGTACTGCCCTCCCCTCCTGTGGGTGCTCTGATCGGCCCCAAAGTTGGGCAATCTAGGCACACCACTCGAGGGGGTACCACCACTAAGGGGTCAGCAAACCCTCCAAGGCCAGGCTGCAGAGCAATAGTGGCCTGCACTACTGCCTGCTGGTCAGCACCCCTGACCCTGACCACAGTAGCTGCTGTACGATCCTCAGAGGGGGGCGGGTCGCAGCCTGTCGAGGTTACTACTAGAGTGCCCACCTGGGCAACTAGCTCCAAGCAGCCAGACTGCCTGTCTGACCCAGAATCCGACTCCTCCTCTGAAGAAGTGGAAACCGAAGTCCTGTGCCAGACAGTGGGTGGGCGCTCCACGCCATCTCGACCAGACGGGGCACCAGAAAAGGAGACTGCACCAGAGATGGTACCAATGCCCCCCTCAGCACTGCGAACGGTGGCAAGAAGAGGCACGGCTCCAACAAGGGCAGCAATCCCAGTGTCAGAACCTGATACAGCGCTCTCTTGCCCCATGGTGCTGCGAACAGCTCCGGGGACAGAGACTGCACCGACGTGGCCCTGACAGCCTTCGGGCGCTGAGAACTGCACCACCCGCCCCACGGCACCACCGTGGCAGCGAGGGCAGAAGCGGCGCCTTTATCGATGGTTCACAACGGTCACGGGCGCCGCGGAGCGCCGAGTCGCGAACCACCCTGAGGAAGACACGGCGCTGGTGTTCAACTTTCGCGCCCGCAGATGGCACAGAGAAGTAGAGAAAGATGAAGACGGCACCAGAGAAACCTGACGGCGCTGTTAGTACTATAGGTGTCGCGAATCTGTGCCGACAGGTGCCACGGGCGCCAGCGACTGCCCGGGCGCCAATGGCACAGAGGCCCAAACGGGCGCTGAAAGACGGTGTTGAGGATGCCACCAACCCAGGCCTTCAAAGTTGTGGGTCCGACACCAGGGGAGCTTCATCCTCGGAAGGGCACTGCCATGACGGTGCTTCTCGTCTGCCTCTGGGGGAACAGATTGAGCCTCCTGATCTGGGAGGCGCCGCCACGCCAGGCTGGGAAAACTGAGGCTCTCCTCCTCAGTTGTATAGAACTCGAGGGACCCGGAGGAAAGGCTGAGAGAACGTGGCTTGGCCCGACGAGTGCGTAACTCGACCTCAAAGTTGGCGGAGCGCCCTACTTTCCACACTCTCTGTTAGATTACTCTCCGATCCATGGAGAAACAGGCCACACACGAATCCATGTCGTGAAGCGGGCCAAGACACGCAAGGCAACGGTCGTGCTGGTCAGTGACGGAATATTTTCGGCTGCATGGGCACCGTCACATGGGGAGCCGACCCGTCTTGGAAGTTTTCTTGCTCTCCGACTGAAACATGACCTACAGAGGAAAAAAAACACCAAAAACAGACTCGACGTCGCAGAAAATAGAATAATTGGAAAGGTCTTACTGGGTGACGTCAAGTATGGCAAAACAGAACTGGCAGGAGGAAACGACGGACTTCAGCACCGAAATAAGAAAATGACATAGTTGAGAAACTGCGAGCAGGCCTCAAAATCTTCCTCTAGCGTCCCACGAGGTGACCTCGACGGCGGGAAACGAAGAACTGGCAGGAGGGCGGAGCCGACAGCACCTGATGGCCAACCCGCGAGCACCACGCAGTACGTCTGCCTCGAGGGTGGCGCAGTCAGTGAGTCAACTCCATCCATCCAAAAAAAAAGCTCCTTCGGGGTCATGACCTCCGGTCATATACCCAAATGTGATAAATGGTGAAGATTGACACAGATAAGATACAGTACTTGGTATCCTCTTTGGGGCTCAGGCAAACTAATTACATAGCATATACAGCCAGATACCAGAAATCCATGTGGGTTACGGTTCTGGAGCTAGCTAAGAATGTCCCTCCCCAGCTGGTCAAGGAGCTGGAGCAGGTGGCTGTGGATGGTATTGAGGGATCAAAGGTCCAGTTTCTGCTGCTGTTGACTCAAATGATGTACATTCTAGGGTTATGGCTACATCTGTCTCCCTGAGGAGATTTGCTTGTCTCAGGTGTACCAATTTATCACAGGATACCAAGGCCATGAATTTTCCTGTCGCAGGTAATTCTCTGTTTGGAGAGCAAACGGGCTTACATGAAAAAGATGGATGAATATAGGAGTGCTGCAGCCAAGAAAAAGCAGGTCACTCCTCAAAGGCAGCAATCTAGGGCTGGCTGGGGCAGGACTTTTCAAAGGCCTTTTTAACAAGCCCAGGCCTCCTCTTTCCAGCAGAGGGGGTTCTTTAGGGGAAGAGGCAGAAGGGGGATGACCAGGACTCCATCTTCCACTCAGTCTAAGCCCCCTGCCAGACACCCTGATGTGTCAGTCTGGGTTGCCTCCTCAGTTCCAGTAGGGGGCAGGCTGGCTCACTATTTCCAGGCCTGGAAGTCTATTACCTCAGACAAATGGGTCCTGGAAGTAGTGAGCTAGGGACTTGCTCTCAGTTTCAAAAGGTTCCCAAAAAATGCAAGCAAAGTCTTTCAGTCCTCCCTCTCCCTTGGAGACAAAGGCCTTGGAAGCAGAAGTCTCCTCTCTACTATTTCTGCAAGCAGTAGAGAAGGTACCTCTCTATCACAGGGGAAAAGGACTGTATTCCAGATGCTTCCTTACTCCAAAAAAGACAGGAGTGGCAACCCATGCTAGATCTAAGATACCTAAACAAACATATACTGAAGCCAAAGTTCAAAATGGTGACTCTGGGAATAATTCTTCCCTCTCTGAGACCAGGAGACTGGCTAGCCTCCCTGGATCTCAAGGATGTCCATTTCCACATATCTATCAGACTTTCCCACAGAAAGTACCTCAGGTTCGAGTTGCCCTCAGGCCACTACCAGTTCAGAGCAATGCCTTTCGGCCTAACACCTGCTCCAAGGGTGTTCAAGTGTCTGGCAGTAGTGGTGGCCTTTCTCAGGAGACAAGGCATCTTACTGTTCCCTTACCTGGACAACTGGCTCATAGTGGGTCAGTCCTCGGACCAAATCAAGTCAGCTCTAGAGGTCACTCAAAAGCTTCTGGACTCCTTAGGATTCATCCTAAATCTAGAAAAGTCTGTTCTGGAACCAGCCCAGCTTCTCACATTTATAGGGGTGGAGCTGGACATTGTCCAGGCCAAGGCCTTTCTTCCTCTTTCAAGGGTTCAGTCCCTCATCACCCTGGCTTCCTCTTTTCGTCTGCTAGTGTCTCGGCTAGCCAGGCACTTCTTACGTTTGCTAGGCCACATGGCAGCTTCCACTGCAGTAGTGCAAGGGGCAAGGTTTCAAATGAGAGATGTTCAATTTCATCTAAAATCCTTTCGGTCTCAGAAAAAAGATCCCCCCTCCAAGTTAGTTCCAGTGACTCAAACTCTAGTTCCGGCCCTCCAGTGGTGACTACAGGAGGACAATCTAAGGCAAGGTGTCCCCTTTCTCAGTCAGGCTCCAAAAGTGATTCTCACCACAGATGCTTCCATACTGGGATGGGGAGCCCATCTGGACCAGCTTACTGCTCAGGGAACATGGTCTCAACAGAAGTCTCTTCTGCACATACATTTTCTCGAACTCAGGGCTGTCTCTCTAGCACTTCAGACATTCTCGAACACAATTCAGGGGAAAGTGGTGCAGATCAGGACAGACAACACAACCATGTGGTACAGCAACAAGCGAGGGGGGGGCACTCGGTCCTCGGCCTTGTGCACCGAAGCCATGAAAATATGGTCATTAACTTATTCCCTGCAGGTTTCCCTTATAGCTATGCATTTCCCAGGGAAGGACAATGTACTGGCAGATGCTCTAAGCAGGAGTTCTCAAGATCACCACAAATGGGCCCTTAATCCTCTTAATTCTTCAGATCATTTTCAAGAGGTGGGGCACTCCAGAGATGGACCTCTTTGCAGCCCCGCACAATCATCAGTTTCCCCTAGTGTGCTGCAGGCCCCTTCTTTTGGGGTCTGTTCCTCAAGATGTTCTGCTGCTGGATTGGACAAGCAGGTTTTTGTATGCTTTTCCTCAGATATTCAGAGTTCTGGTCAAGATCAGATCTCAGCCTTGCACTGCGATTCTAGTGGCTCCAGACTGGGCCAGGCAGCCTTGGTACCCCCTACTACTGTCAATGTCAGTGACCATTCCACTTTGTCTTCCCAGACAGTACAATCTTCTCACCTCCTCGCGGGGGAGGATACTGTATCCCAAGCTTCAGACTCAAAGCTTGGCTCTTGAGGAGCTAGAATATGCAAGCCTGCATCTTTCCCAGTCAATCTTGGACATTCTTAAGGTTAGTAGGAAACCTTCTACTAGAAAAACTCAAAATTCCAAATGGAAGAGATTTGGTTTCTGGTGTTCTCAGATGCATATTCAGCCTGATTCAGCTGACATTGCCATTGCTTTGGACTATTTGGTGCATCTTAACAATTTGGGCCTCAGGCCTACCCACTCTCAAAGTGCATTTGGCAGCTACCTCTGCCTTCCTTTCAGCTGGGAAGGGCTCTTCTCTAGCCTCCCATCCAGTTTTCAAGAAATTTTTCAAAGGTCTGTTTTATATCAATCCCCCCTTTAAGGACCCTACTCCTGTTTGGGATCGGAGTATTTGTTTTGCACAGCTTATGCAGCCCCCCTATGAACCATTCTCTTCAGCTGAGCTGACATACTTGACTTGGAAAACTGTGTTCCTGGTAGCCATTACCTCAACTAAGTGAATTACAGACCTCATCAGTGGAACCTGATTTTATTTCATTTCACAGGGATAAGGTGGTCCTTTGAACAAATAGAAGGTTCCTGCCCAAGGTGGTATCAAACTTTCATTTGAACCAGTCTATGTCATTGTCTGTATTCTTCACTGACCACTCTTCCTCTGGGGAGAGACTTCACAGTCTATGTAAAGAGGTCCCTTAGTTATTATATAGAACATACTATGGCTCATAGAAAAGTACAGTTACGTAAGAACTTGTCATAACAGTAGATCTTCGAGAGAAGCTCTTGCAGCACGTTCAAACAATGAGGACTGGCGGAGGTTCCGGCAACTTTTTCTGTAGCAGTACCGATGTGGGGAACGCCCCCGCTGAAGGCTCCACCCCCGACGCCCCTATATAAGGGAGGAGTTCCTCACATGCTAGTTCTTGGAACCCCCACCGTCAGACAAGGAAACCGGCAGGTCAGAAACGACAACTGGTTGTCAACTGACGACCTTCCAAGAGAAACTATGCCGACCTGGAAAGGACCTGATCCCTGGGGGAAGGAGGGAGGGAAATATACCTGCTGCAAGAGCTTCTCTCGAAGATCTACTGTTACGGTAAGTTCTTACGTAACTGTACCATCTTACTTCAAGTAGAAACTCTTGCAGCAGGTTCAAACAATGAGGACTTAGTCCCAAGCAGTAAAAACTTATAACAACCCCTTGGGAGGGTGAAAAACAAACAGAAGCAGGGAAAAAACGGGGGAAAACCTCAGGAAACCAGGCCCTACAGGACCGCAAGGCCAAACCCTGCTCTGTGCCTGGAAATGATGTCCAAGCTTTAGTGCCTAAGAAAAAAATTACTCACCTCAGTAATGTTGTTTCTTCTAATGGAGTCTTGCTATACTATGACATATGCAGTGAGTCCCAACCTTCGAACTGCTCTGGAGGTGAAAGAGTTAACTTTCCATGCCAGGCATGGAACTTTGAGCATGAGCTTGGTTGAAAACTCTGTCTGTTGTTCTTCAAACTCAAACTGTCAGATCTTTACGAGCAAAACTCACTAAGGTTCTGTGTGGAAGCTGTAAACCTACACTAGCCAACTGGTTACTAAATATATGAACACATTTTTTGGTCCCAAAACAAAGACTCAAGTCAGGGGATCCAAAAAATGAAAAACACAACACCCAATCACCCCAAAAAGGAGGGGTAAAAAAACAAGGTGGGCATCTACTAAGTGCCAACACTGCACTGCCCACCCACATCCCCAAAGCAGAGGTTCTGAGAGGGGCAGGTCATAATATAGCAAGACTCCATTAGAAGAAACATTACTAAGGTAATTTTTTTTCCTTCAAACGACATGAAGTCTTGCTATATTATGACATATGCAGACTACACAGCAGTACCTCCATGGAGGAGGGACAGAACCTACTTAGGGAACAGGCTCTGAAGCACAGCTGTGCTAAAAAGAGCATCACTCCTAGCCTGGATGTCCAGGGAGTAATGCTTGGTAAAAGTGTGAACTGTTTTCCAGGTAGCTGCTTGACATATCTCTAGGATAGGGATGTCCCTGGCAGCAGCCAGAGACACAGCTGTACCTCTGGTAGAGTGAGCCCTCAGGCCTGAGGGAGGAACCTTACCCAGTTTTTCATAGCAAAATTGGATACAAGAGACAATCCACCTGGCAATGGATCTTTTAGTGGCAGGTTTCCCTTTACCAACCTCACCATAAGTGAGGAACAGTTGGAGGGAGTCAAACCTGTGACCCTTGGTACGTTCTATGTACTAACTAAGGGCTCTTTTGGCATCTAAACTGTGCAGTCTCCTTTCGCCAGAGGAGGAATGGTCAGTGAAGTACACAGGGAGAGACAGATTGATTAAGGTGGAAGTCTGAAACCACCTTAGGCAAGAACTTTGTTAGTCCTGAGGACCACCTTATCTCTATGAAAGGAGATAAAATCAGGCTCCACTGACAATGTTTGTAATTCACTTATGCGCGCGCCTGGCAGAAGTGATGGCTACCAAAAACACAGTTTTCCAAGTCAAGTACTTAAGCTCTGCTGAAGACAAGGGCTCAAAAGGGGGTTGCATAAGCTGGGCAATGCAAATATTAAGATCCCAGGCAGGGGCAGGGTCCCTGAATGGGGGGGTTGGTGTGAAGCAACCCCTTGAAAAACTTAGAGAATACAGGAAGAGCTGAAAGAGAAGAGGGTTTACCTGCTGATAAGAAAGCAGACACACGGCTGCCAGGTGCACTTTTAGGGTAGCTGGTCTCAGCCCCAGGGTATTCAAATGCACCATATAATCCAGGACTGTGGGTAAGTCAGCAGATTCTGGGGATATATGCTTGTCAGAGCACCATATGGAAAATCTCTTCCATTTGGAATTATAAGTAGCCCTGGTGGAAGGCTTCCTAGAAGCCTTCAAGATATCCAGTACACCTTGGGAGAGGTGTAGGTTAGCAAACTCTAACTCTTCAAGAGCCAGGCCTTGAGATTGAGAGATTTGAGGTTCGGGTACCAAACTCTCCCCTGAACACAGGTTAACAGGTTGTGATTCCTGGGAAGACACAGGGGAAGGTGGACTGCTAAGGACACAAGGAGTGGGTACCAGGGCTGTCTGGAGCAGTCAGGATCATCTTGCAGGGTTGAGATCTGATTTTGACTAGCACCTTGAAAAGAAGAGGGAAGGGGGGAAAAGCATAGAGAAACTTTCCTTCCCAACTGAGAAGGAAGGCATCCAGAGGGACTGAGCCCAACACTGGGGGCCTGCAGCAAAAAAGGGGAAGTTGGTGATTGTCTGGGGCTCCAAAAAGATCTATCTGCGGGGTGCCCCATCTGGCAAATACTATCTCCAGTACTAGGGGATCCAGTGACCATTCGTGATGGCCCTGGGAAATCCTGCTGAGAGCATCTGCCAGGACATTGTCCTTGCCTGGGAGGTGAACTGCAATAAGAAAGGTGTTCGAGAGTAAGCCAGAGACCACAACTTCATTGCTTCGGTGCACAAGGCCATAGACCGAGTGCCCCCTTGTTTGTTCATGTACCACATTGTGGTGGTATTGTCTGTTCTGACCTGAACAACTTTGTTCTGTACAGATTTGGAAAAAACTTGAAGTGCTAGAAAAACTGCTCTGAGTTCCAACAGATTGATGTGGAGCAGAGATTCCTGGGGTGACCACAATCCCTGGGTAGTGAGGTCGCCCATGTGAGCTCCCCACCCCAAGAGTGATGCATCTGTAGTAAGGATTAAGGAGTGAGACTGAGGGGTGAAGCGGACCCCCTGTCTCAGATTGCTCTGGTCCTGCCACCACTGAAGGGCTTGGATCAGGGTTCGAGTCACTGGGATCAATTTGGATAGAGGGTCTCTCCTTTGAGACCAAAAGGCTCTCAAATGGAACTGGATGTCCCTCATCTGAAATCTTGCTTCCCGCACCATTGCTGTAGAAGCAGCCATGTGCCCCAGGAGCTGCAGAAAATGCCTTGCTGGTCGAGAGACCTGCAGGGTGAAAGAGGAGGCCAGAGGGTCCTTGCTCTTTCCAGAGGAAGGAAGGCTCTGGCCTGTTTTGTGTTCAGTTCTGCACCTATGAAGGTGAGAACCTGGACAGGCTCTAGAATTGACTTTGGAAGACTGAGAAGGAAACCTAGAGATGTGAGCAGTTGCTGAGTTACCTGAAGATGTAATTTGACTTGGTCTGGAGACTGGCCTACTATGAGCCAGTCGTCCAGGTAAGGAAAGATGGCAATCTTTTGCCTTCTTAAGTGGGCAACTGCTACTGCCAGGCATTTTGTGAATACCCTCGGGGCAGAGGTGAGGCCGAAGGGCATTGCTCTGAACTGGTAATGGCCAGAGGGCAGTTCGAATCTGAGGTACTTTCGATGGGAGCTTCTGATAAGAACATGGAAGTAGGCATCCTTGAGGTCCAGGGACGCTAGCCAGTCTCCTGGCCTTAGAGAGGGTAAAATAATTCCCAGAGTCACCATTTTGAATTTTGGTTTTAAAAGGTGCTTGTTTAGGTATCTGAGATCCAGGATGGGCCTCCATTCTCCTGTCTTTTTTGGGGTAAGGAAGTACCTGGAGTACAACCCTTTGCCCTGGTGTAGGGGTGGAACCCTTTCCACAGCTCTGAGAGCCAGGAGGGTAGAAACTTCTGTCTCTAGGGCAAGTGCCTCTGATGGATTTGCAGGTGGAAAGGACCTGGTACGCATCTTTGGAAATTTTTTGAAGCTGAGGACCAGTCCCAGGCTTACTACTTCCAGGACCCACTTGTCTGATGTTAAAGACATCCAGTCCTGGACAAAGTAAGCCAGCCTGCCCCCTACAGGTAGTGGAGAATCAGCCCTGGCCACCCCATCAGGGTGCCTGCTTGGCAGGGGCTTTAGGCTGAGGGGTAGAAGCAGGTCTGCTTGCACCCCGTCTGCCTCTCCCTCTAAAGAACCCCCTCTGGGCATAAGCTGAAGAGGAGGCCTGGGCTTGGTAAAAAGGCCTGTGAAAAGGCCTGCCCCTGGAAGGCTGCCTTTGAGGAGTGGCCTACCTTTCCTTGGCCTGTGCACTCCTATAGGTGGTCCTATACTCATCCATTTTCTTCATGTAATTCTCTGTCTGCTCCCCAGAGAATTACCCACAACAGGAAAATCCATGGCCTTAGTCTGGGTATCCTGTGACAGGCTAGTACATCTGAGCCAAGCCATTCTGCAAAGTGCCACAGATGTAGCCCTGACTCTTGATGACACATCATTAGAGTCCACTGCAGCATGGAATTGCACCTTAGATGCCTCAATACCATCAGCAGCCACCTGCTCCAGCTCCTTGGCAAGCTGGCCAGGGACCTGTTTTGCTAGAGCCATAACAGTATCCCATCTGGATTTCTGGTATGTAGCAACATAAGCCATATAATTTGCCTGTGAGTCCCAAGGATGATGCCATGTACTGTTTCTTTGCCATGGCATCAATCCTCCTGGAGTCCTTGTCAGGGGGGTGTGAAGCCAAGGGGATATTTGCCTTGTCACAGGCTGCAGCCTGCACTATCTCAACATGGCTGCATTGTTGTGTAAGGAACTCCGTATTAGAGCCTGACAATGTGTACCTCTTGTCCATTCTTTTATCCACAGGAGGTATAGTGTGAGGGGTTTTTAGAATTTTTACTGTGTGTTTCCCAAAAGATTTATGCAAAGGAATAGACAGTCTCTAGACTCTGGGATATCCATCATTTCTCGTAGTCAGACTCCTCTTGATCATCACAGCTTCCTCCATAGGGAGCTGGAGGGTTTCAAGCCACTTTTTATAAAACATAAAATGAGAGGGGCCTCAGAAGCCTAGGGGAGACACCCTGAAGGTCTTTCTGGGAGATGTCCGGTTCAATGGGCACATCCAGACTTTCAAATCCACATTCACTCTCTCATACTCCTCTTCCCCTCCTCCGGTTCATAAAATTCCTCTAAATCATATTCTTGAACCGTGGAACCGACTGAACAGTAAGCTTACCTGATGGTGCCGGTTCGTCGGAACGAAGAAAGCGACTGGACAATTTTAATCGCTTTAGCTATTTCTTCAGCGGTTGGAGAGGAAATTTGGCTCCAAACCTGCTGATTTTCTAGTCCTTTTTGCTGGAACCGACTCCTCCAAGTCGGCTCTCCTTTTGCCCGAGGAAGTCTTGCTCTGGTCAGAGGGCACTCCCTCCGGTTCGGTTACAACCGAACCGGGCTGGCCATCCGGGTCAGCGGACTTCTTGGCCTCCCTTTCCCTGAGCCTGCCAACTCTCTTATCCAGGGTAGCTGCATGAAAATTTTTGCAAATCTGGCAGTCTGCATTGAGGTGGTCAAACCCCAGACAATAAACACAGGTGGTGTGGGGTCAGCCTTGGCAAGGCTTCCCCACAAACACTGCAGTGTTGAAACCCAGTGGGCGGTTTTTCTTTGGGTTTCTCCAGACATAGTGCCAGCCTAACCAAAACTTGCCCGTTTATGGCAATCCGCCAAGCAAGACTCTCTTATCGGTTCCCAACCGTGTCACGGGTCGTGGAAAAAAACGTAATGAAATCCGTTTTTTTTTTTAGAACCAATAAGAACCGGGAACCGCACTCTAAAAGACAGATTAATGTAATTACAACAACCTGATCGGTTCAAACCGAACCGATAATACCGTTTACAAGTTCCACACAGAAGGTAAATGTAAAACCTATCTAGTACTTACAATACCACAGACAGAGCTTGAACCGACCGGTTGCGGTTTAAATTCGGTTAAAAAACGAAAATTAATACTTTAACCGACAAAATGAACCGAGCAGAAGGAGAAATCTCCGGAGCGACTGTTCAGTGAGGCGGAGTAAAGAATCTGACAGTTTGAGTTTGAAGAACAACAGACAGAGTTTTCAACCAAGCTCGTGCTCAAAGTTCCATGCCTGGCATGGAAAGTTAACTCTCACCTCCGGAGCAGTTCAAAGGTTGGGACTCACTGCATATGTCATAATATAGCAAGACTTCATGTTGTTTGAACAAAGGTGTGCACGGAGCTCCAGGTAGCGGCAGCGCAAATATTTGCCATCGGAACTCTTTTTAGTGTGGCGAACAAAGTAGCAATAGTCCTCAGAGTGAGCTTTAATCGTCCCCAAAGTCGACCTATTGTGTGTCTCATAACAATAGGAGATGCAATGGACCAACCAGCGTAAAAGCGTCTGTTTGGTGACCAGGCGACCTGCAGACCGAGGAGCAAAGGATACAAATAACTGATCAGACTGCCTGATCCCCTTGGTTCTAGCCAAGTAGCACCCGAGAGCCCTGTGGACGTCCATGGAATGGAGAAGGGCCTCTTCCCTATTGGAATGTTCCAGGTAATAAACTGGAAGCTGAAATGACTGGCTTAAAGTGAGCTCTGAGACCACTTTTGGCAAAAACTTTGGATTTGTGCGCAAATTAACCCTGTCCTTGTGAAAGACCAGATAGGGTTCCCTATACGAGGGCTTGCAGTTTCAAAATGTGCCTAGCCGAAATAACAGCCACCAAAAGCAGCATTTTCCAGGAAAGGAAATGAAGCTCAGTGCTCATAGCTGGTTCGAAGGGAGGAAGAGAGAGCTTCTCCAAGATGAACAGGAGATCCCAAGGAGGAACAGGGTCCTGGATGGGAGGTCCGATATGCAGAATGCCACGTAAAAAAAAGCTTTGGAAACCTCCATCTGAGCCACTGTCTTACCCAACACGAAAGAATGGTAAGCTGAGATGGCAGCCGGGTGTACGTTGATGGAGGAGTAACTAAGACCTTTCTCAAAAAGAAAGAGCACATATTCCAGGACAGTGTTTAACCGGTCAGACCAACGCGTCCACCTGCTTCGCTGTGGCCCAAATGTAAAACCGCTTCCATTTCATAGCGTAAGTGGCCCTGGTGGCAGGTTTCCTAGCCTCAACCAACACCTAGGCAACCTTATCGGACACCCCAAAACGGACCTTTGTTAAGTCCTGAGGAGCCAGGTGTGCAGGTGAAGAGAGTGCAGGTTGAGGTGTAACAGGGACCCATTGTCCTGCGACGACAAAATATGCAAGGATAAAGGAAGAAGCATCGGAGGCGCTGCCGCTAGATGTTGTAATAATGGAAACCAAATCTGCCGAAGCTACAACGGGGCGATCAGCATAATGGTGGAAGAATCCGATTGAGCCTTGAGGAGGACCTTCTGAAGAAAAAGGAAGGGAGGGAAGGCATAAAGGAGCCTCCCGCTCCAAGCGAGGAATAACGCGTCTTGCCAGGAAGCACCAGGCTCTGGACCTAGCGAGCAAAAACTGGGCAGTTTTGCATTGTATTGAGATGCGAAAAGATCCGCCTCTGGTGTCCCCCACAGGCAGAAGATGTGATCTGTCACGTCTTGGCGCAATTCCCACTCGTGAGCTTGCGACCTTGTCCTGCTGAAGCGTGTCTGCTAACAAGTTCTGAAGCCCGGGAACTTGAACTGCTGTCAGGAACAGGTGGTGTTCCAGGGCCCAATCCCATACCCGCATTGCTGCCCTGCAAAGGGGGTAGGAATGAGTACCGCCTTGTTTGTTGATGTAAAACATCACTGAGGTGGTGTCTGCACCAAAAGGTGGCCCGGTGAAAGGACCGACACCAAGGCTTGAAGGGCACAGAGCACAGCTCTCATTTCCAGGACACTGATGTGCAGATTCGCTTCTAGGGGAGACCAAGTACCTTGTGTACAATGGTTCCCCAAGTGTGCCCCCATCCCAGGGACGATGCATCCGTTGTGAGGGACTGGGCAGGTGCCCCCAGCTGAAACAGAATGCCCTTTAGGAGATTTTCGGACGACATCCACCAGCGAAGCTCTTGGCAGATTGGCTCTGATATTCTGACCAAGGCGTCCAGATCGTCTGATGTCTGGTCCCACTGAACCCTCAGGAACCACTGAATGGTCCGCATATGGAGGCGGGCCAGAGGAACAGACATTATGGCAGCCGCCATGTGTCCCAGCAACCTAAGGAGCAGGCAAGTGGTACCTCTGAGGCTAAAAAGACATGGGACACGATGGTATGACTGCGACCCGCTCTGTTGCAGGGAAGAAAAACTTTCCCGAGAGTGGTATCCAGAGAGGCTCCTATAAACTGGTGTACCTGGGATGGAGACAGATGGGAGTTTTCTCTGTTGTTGGTGATTCCGAGACCTTGAAACAGACAGATGGAATCCGTGAGAGTCTCCGACAGGCGGGTCCTGGAATGGGCCAGGAAGAGCCAGTCATCCAGGTATGGAAACACAAAGTGGCCTTGTCTTCGAAGTGCTGCGGCTACGACTGCCAAGCACTTTGTGAAGACCCTCGGGGCTGAGGAAAGACCGAAAGGAAGGACTCTGAATTGATAGTCCTCGTTCTCGAACCTGAACCTGAAGAATATCCGATGGTTTCTGGTAATCGGGATGTGCAAGAAAGCGTCCTGCATGTCCAGGGACGCTAGCCAGTCTCCTGCCGAAATGAGAGGGAGGAGAGTGGGAAGAGAAACCATCCTGAATCTCTTGTAGGAGAGACCCACTGATTGAGATCGCTGAGGTCCAAAATGGATCTGAGGTCCCCCAACTTCTTCGGAACTAGGAAGAGGTGGGAGAAGAACCCTTTTCCTGACTCAGCCGGTGGAATCTGCTCAATGGCCCTTTTTTCTAGAAGGGAGGATATCTCCTGTCTGATCAGGGCTTTGTGTTTCTTTGGGTAAAGGGACGGGGGTTGTCCGGAGGAACGGAAATTAACTCTATGGAGTGCCCGAACTCCAGAACCCAGTGGTCGGAGGTAACTTGAGCCCACGCATCTGTGTAGAGCGAGAAGCGTCCTCCTACCGGCTCCCCTGATGGAATTACCACAGGAGAAGGGTCGCCTGAGTAGTTAGGCATTGGGTCAGGGAGGGAGGGCGGCAGTGGCTGCTCTGGGAGGGCTAGAGGCGGATGCCGAGGCGCCTCTGACTCCACCCCTACGACCAAAGCCACCTCGTTGAGCATGCTGCTGAAAACGAGGTTGCTGCAATGTGGTGTCCCCACGGCCCACGAAAAAAAGGCCTTCTGGCTCGCCCCTGCTTCGGGCGGTACATGGACTGCACGGAACGGACGGCCTTTCCGGAGTCCTGCAGCCTGGTGATAACTCGCTCCGTGTCCTCACCGAAGAGCACAGGGCCTCTAAAGGGAGCATCCAGAAGGTTGACTTGGACGTCTGGATCGAACCCAGATACCTAAAGCCAAGCATAGCGTCTGAGGCAAATGCCAGTGGCGGCCGCCCTAGAGGAGGTGTCCGCAGAGTCATAGGCTGAACGCAGAACATGGGTCCCCATGTCTGAGCCGATCTGCAGTAGCTTGGTGAGCTCAGTCCGCTGAGGACAATCAGGCAGGCTCTGCACTATGTCCAGTCCTTGTTCCAAGAGGGCATTCTGGAATTGGACCATATGGGTTAAGAAGTTAAGATTCCTTATGCTACAGGTGGCAGCAGAGTACACCTTATGGTCCATGGAGTCCAGCTGCTTAAGATTCTCTATTAAGCGGCTGGGTGCTCAGGTGTTTGGGCCTCTGCGAACAATCATGAGCTGCCAAAATCACCACCTAGTCTGCAGCGGGTGGTTCGGCCAAAAAGGAATGGTCGGCAGGCACCTGGTAGAGCTGGTGGGCCTTTTTTGGCACAGCAGAAGAGGAATAAGGGTGCTTCCAGGTCACGTGGGTGACAGCAAAGGTGTCGACCATGGGAGGGATGACCGCCGACTTTGGATCTTTTTGGCGGAGGTACTTAGCCAGCCGCAAGTGCTCGGGGTCCAGGGCCTCAGTGTCCCAGCCCATGTTGGTCTGGATGTGTCTCATTACCGCCATAAAACTGGGGTCATCTGGAGGGGATTTGGGAAACCCCTCTGCGTCCCCAGTGTCTGGCTCCAAGTAGACTGAGGAGGTGGTAAGGGAAGAGGGAGAGGGGCTACGCCTCTTCCCTTTTGGCCTCTTGTCCGGAGGAGAAGGGGAATGGGAGGAACTGTAGGAGCGGTCCCTCTTGGATTTTTTGGAGGATGCACGTCGTCCCCCTGACCACTCGGTTCAACTCTGTCAGGAATAGAGTCCTGAGTTGGTGGAGGTGCCCCAGCTGGCAGGTCCTTTTTGATAGTGTCCCACCAGTGGGCAAAGAGCTCCTTAACCTGAGAGAGATGCAACTTTGGAGAGTCAGGTGTAGGCTGAGGAGCGTCCGAGCCCATACCGGGCCCGGCCTCGTCCAGGGTGGCTGGTATCGGGTCCGAACCCTTGTTGACCTGCGTCGGCCTAAGGGGGGACGTCGGGGTGGCGTCAGGAGCACCGGCGTTGGGGTCTGGTGTCAGGCGGACCGGCGACCGTGGAGAAGGGGTATCCGAGCTGATGTCGGGCGGACCGGCGTCAATTTTGCCACAACCGGCGGTGGAAAAACCTTCTCCGGGACCGGGGCCAAAGAGGTAGTGGGCGGACGAGGGTCTGGCGTTTGCTTGTCCCTGTGACCCGACGGGCGTTGTTCCTTGTCCTGGAATGGACAATGGTCGGGTTTTTGACTTGAGGTTTTCTTGGCCAAACGTCGGTCCGAGGCCTTGTGTTTTGGCAGTAAGGAGGAGGCCCTACCGGCCGAAGGCCCTCTGGCCTTACTCGACTCCTGGGAGTCGACTTTTGAGGAGGAAGCCGAGCGGGAGGAGCCCTTACCTGAACCCTTGGGCTTTTCAGAAGACTGAGAGACCTTAAAGTGCTGGAGCGAAATAAGAGAATAACTCACAGATGAAGGCTTGACCATCATGAGGTGGGAGACATGGTCCGACGATCCAGACTTCGATCCCGAGGACCAATGCTTCGAGTGGGATCTCCCTCTGTCCTGGTCCTAATGTTTTTTTATGGTGCTTGTGGGCATGCTGAGGTTCGGATTCCCCCGAAGAGGCCCGTTCCATAGCAGTCAGTTTTGTTTCTGCTAGAAAGGCCGCAAGGGACTTCTGGCGATGGATTCGTGTCCGCGAATTGAAGGCCTGACAATGAGGGCAGGCGTCGGTGCGATGGTCGGGCCCCAGGCAGTACAGGCACGCAGAATCTCAGTCTTTCATGGGGATCTGTCACCCACAAGCGCACTTGTTTAAATGAGATGACAGATTATTGAAAATCCGAGTTTGAAGAGAAATCTAACTGTGTGGAGAAGAGCAGTCGGTACTAGCCGAAACGCTGAACTAACCCCTGACCATGCAGCGGGGAAGAACTGGAGCACGTGGGGAACTCCTCCCTTATATAGGGCGGAGTCGACCGGGGCGTTCCCCACATTGGTACTGCTAGAGAAAAAGTTGCCGGAACCGCTGCCAGATGGCGCCAGTCCTCATTGTTTGAACCTGCTGCAAGAGCTTCTACTCGAAGTAAGATTGACTGTTCACAGCTGTTTCTCACTTACGGAGAAGTAGGCAAAGGGAAACCTGCCACTAAGAGAACTATTTCCAGGTGGACTGTCTCCTGTATTCAGTTCTGCTACTCAAAATTGGGGAAAGAGCCATCCTCAGGCCTGAGGGCTCACTCCGCCAGAGGTACAGATGCTTCAGTCGCAGCAGCTAGAGACATACCCTTAGTGGAACTCTGTAAAGCAGCCACCTGGAAAACTGTTCACACATTTATCAAGCATTATTCTCTTCATATTCAGTCAAGAAGTTATGCTAGGTTTGCCACAGTAGTGCTGCAAAGTCTGTTCCCGAAATAGGTTCTGTAACTCCCTTCCCTTCAAGGGGGTACTGCTTGGTAGTCTGCATATAGTCAGAAAACATCAAGACTTCATGTTGTTTGAAGAAAATATTACTCATCATAGTAATCTAATTAAGTCTTGCTGTATTCTGATCTGCCTCCCTGCCTCCCCTCCTAGAACCTAGTTGTTTTGGGATGTGGGTTGGCAGGCGCAGTGCTGCACCCCAGAGGTGTACCTGGGTCACCTCTTCTTTTAGGATGGGTTTTTTTTGTTGTTATAATTTTAAATATATATGGTTAAGTTTTACTACCTGCTTGGATTCTTTTTGGGGTTCTCACCTTGAGTCTTTTGGACCCTAACGATCTGTTTGTTGCCTTTTGGCACAAAATTTCTAAAACAATTTCATAGAAACATAGAAACATAGAAGTTGACGGCAGATAAGGACCGCAAGGCCCATCCAGTCTGCCCATTTCTTTTTCTACCTTATAAATGTGCCATCGGCCTTTGCTCTGTCAGTGACCTATCTATTCATAGTCATTTGTATTGCTCCCTTATGCCTATCCCATGCCTGTTTGAAGCCCTGCACTGTATTCATAGCCACCACTTCTTGTGTAAGCCATTCCATGCATCTACCACCCTTTCTGTGAAAAAGAATTTCTCACATTCCCCCTTAATCGGCCTCCCTCTAATCTCATGCTGTGTCCTCTTGTCCTGCTATTTTTCTTATATTTAAACATGTTAGACTCTTTCACCTTGTTTATGCCCTTAAGGTGTTTAAATGTCTCTATCATATCACCTCTCTCCCTCCTTTGCTCAAGGGTATACATATTGAGCTCCGTTAATCTGTCCTTATATGTCTTCTGATGCAGTCCCTGCACCATTTTGGTTGCCCTTCTCTGGACTGCCTCAATTTGGTTAATTCCTCGTGAAGGTGTGGCCTCCAGTACTGCACGCATGATACTCAGATGGGGCCTAACCAATGTCTTGTACAGAGGATTATTACCTCCTCTTACGACTTGTGATACTCCCTACTAATACACCCTAACACCCCCTAGCCTTACCTACTGCTTTAGAGGTCTGCTTGGATGATTTCAGGTCATCAGTGATGATGATGCCAGTCTCTTTCTTCCCTTTGTGACTGCTAGCAACTCCTCCCAGCCTATAAGTGGCTTCAGGGTTTCTCTTCCCTATGTGCATGATTTTGCACTTCTTTGCATTAAATCTCAGTTGCCACTCTTCTGACCATTCTGCTAGTTTATCCAGATCTCTTCTCATTCTGCCCACCCCATCTGGATCATCTACTCTGTTGCAGATCTTGGTGTCATCTGCAAACAGACAAGCCTTACCCTCTAGTCCATCTCTGGGGTCACTAATGAAGATGTTGAATAGGACTGGCCCCAGGACTGATCCCTGAGGTACCCCACTTGTGACTTGCATCTCTTCTGACTGTATACCATTTACCACCACTCTCTGTTTTCTGCCAGTCAACCAGTTTGCCACCCAGTTGACCAACTTCTGACCCACCCCGAGCCTACCTAGCTTATTTATCAATTCTATGTGGAACTAGTGTCAAAGCTTTTGCTGAAGCCAAGGTAGGCTTACATCAACTGCTCCTTGGTCCACTACTCTGGTTACCCAGTCAAAGAAATCTATGAGATTAGTTTGACAGGACCTTCCTTTTGTAAACCCATGCTGTCTTGGATCCTGTGCCCCTATGGATTCCAGGTGTTGTACTATCCTTTCCTTAAGGAGTGCCTCCATAATCTTGCCCACTACTGAGGTAAGACTGACCGTCTGTAGTTCCCGCCTCCTCCTGCTACCACTCTTGTGGAGTGGGATCACATGAGCCTTTCTCCAGTCTTCTGGGACCTCTCCTGTGCTCAGAGACTCACTAAACAATTCTGCTAATGGCTCTGCTAGTTCCTCCTTTAGCTCCTTAAGTACCCTGGGATGTGCCATCAGGTCCCATTGCCTTATCCACCCTGAGCTTAGCAAGCTCTTGTAAGACCCTTTCTTTGTGAAGGGAGTAGTGCTCACCTCCTCCCCCTGTGTCCATGATGTTGAGCTGTGGGCCCTGCCCTACCTTCTCTTCAGTAAATACTGAGCAAAAGTATCTATTTAGGATAGATGCCTTTAGTCCTCCCTCACATGCTCCCTTTTCTCCATTAAGCTTAGCAATACCCCTCTGGACTTTCTCCTTTCACTAATGTATCTATAGAAAGTCTTGTCACCTTCTTTACTGTTAGTGTAGTGTTTCCTCCGTTTGGGACTTTGCCTGCCTTACTGCCTTACCTGCTTCCCTTAGGGCAGTTTGGTATGCTCCCTATCTTCATCCCGCTGTGTTCCCTTATATTTTCTGAAGGCCAGCCTTTTGGCTCTGACCTTTCTACTACTATATTTGAGAACCAAAGTGGTTTCCTTCTTCTTTTGCACTTCCTTTCTGTCTAACACAATGGGATGTTGCTTCAAGTATTGTATCCTTAATGCTTGCCCACTTTGCCTGTACCTCCTCACCTGTGTTTCTTTTTGCCAGGCTAGCTTAACTTGTTGGCTATCTTATCAAAGTCAGCTCCTCTGAAGTCCCATATTTTTGCCTTGGAATGGGATGATTTAGATGTAGTAGCCAAATTGAACCATACCATGTGATGGTCACTGGCCCCAGGTGACCTTTCACCTGGAGATCTGTGATCCCTTCTTTGTTAGTCAGTACTAGATCTAGGATAGCCCTGTCTCTTGTGGGTTGCTGTACCAGTTGTTTGAGGCCCTCTCTGCAGGGAATCCACTATGAGTCTAGTTCTGGCAGATGTTCCTGCTGGTATTGACCAATCTGTATCTGGCATGTTGAAGTCTCCCATTATCAGAACCTCCCTTTAGCTGTCATGTTTTGTATATCTTCTAACAGTAATGTGTCTATGTCCTCCCTCTGGTCTGGGGGCCTGTAGACAACCCCAGTTCTTATGGCTGTCCCATTACCTGTTTCCAGGGTGACCCACAGTTCTTCTGGCTCCTTATGTGTATTCTGAATTTCTGTAGCTTTGATATTTTCATTAACATACAGGGCCACCCTCCCCCTTTGCACCTCGGTCTCTTCTAGACAATACATATCCAGGTACTGAAGTCTCCCAAGTGTGGTTACTGGTAAACCACGTCTCACTAATTGCTACTATGTCCAGTTTAGCCTCTGACATTATTGCCTGCAGGTCTGGGATCTTATTTCCCAGGCTGTGAGCATTTGTGTACATGATTTTCCATTGGCCAGATTTTGGTGTGTTAGTTGTTGGGTGAAGTTTGGCATTACCCTGTGCATCGTATGGGGAGACAAACCTTTTTCTTACCTGGTGATGCAAATGAATGGCAAACACGCTGAATTCCTGTTTGACCACTAGCTGAGGGGGGAGGGGTGTTCTTCCCATTCGACGTATGGGGTGCTGCACCCCTCTCCCCATTTGCTAGTTTAAATATTCTGCAAAGACGTCAAACTTCTGCCCCAATGCACTGACTCCCTCTTTAGTCAGATGCAGTCCACCATTCTATTTAATAGTAAGCATAGTGCTTGTAAGAATCTGACAGTTACACTGAGGAGTACCTGGGACAGAGGTTTGAAAACCGAGCTCGAGCTCAGTGTTCTATGCCCTGGCACAGAGTTAACCCTTTCCTCTCCGGAGCAGTTCAAGTGCTGGGGCTAACTGCATATAATCAGAATACAGCAAGACTATTAGAAAAAAACATTACTATGGTGAGTATTTTTTTCTTCTCTGCCTATTTAGCTTATAGCTTAGTATTTTAGACAAATTAGTACTGCTCCCATCAGCTCTTCAGCACCAGTCTGACACTGGAACACCAGAGGAAGCAACAACATGTAGCAGCATTCAATAAAGGAGTTCTGTCATCGCCATTCTAATCAGAGAGGCAACATCTCTGGGCTGGAGAGGTTGCAGTGTTTGCACTGGCTTACTGCTGGACACATTAAAAGAAAAAGCTTTACTACAGGGAGTAATTTTTTCCTCTGTACCCATTTATACCATCTCACATAACCTCCCCAGGCAAAAGCACCTCTTAGTGTCTGTTCAGCTATCTTACCTTTAAGCCACTGATCTGGAGGGGAGGAAATATGGACTCAAGGCGACAGATTGGATACTTGATGGGTTCCAATGAAGAGCTTCCCAAGGACTTTGCACGTGCTAAGTGGAAACTACAACAGTATGAATGTGGAAGGGGTAACCTGTAGTACATTTCACATGAAGTAAAGTACAGTTACGGAAGAACTTACTGTAACAGTAGCTCTTCGAGAAGAGTTCTTGCAGCAGGCAATAACCATTAGGACTTAGCCGCCAGGCCCCCACGGAAACCTTCTAGCTAGCAGTCTTCAGCGGGGGAATGCCGACATCGGCTCCGCCCAACGTCGGCCAATGGTATAAAAGGGGCAGTCCCCAGCTCCACCTCAGTTCTCCTGCCGGAGACCCGGAATCTAGACAGGAAGGAGAACCTGGCAGGTTCTTTGCCAGATGTAAACAGCCGAGAGAGAAAGCCGGGGGGAAGGAGGGAGGGAAAGCACACCTGCTGCAAGAGCTCTTCTCAAAGATCTGTAACGGTAAGTTCTTATGTAACTTACTTTGAGTTGGGAGCTCTTACACCAGGCAATAACCATTAGGACAGAGTCCCAAGCAATAAAGGATAAGGACTAGGAAAGTCTGGGAGGAGGCTGAAAAACTGCCAACTGAGGACTTAGGAGAGAAGGCCCTGGAGAACTGCCAGGCCAAACCCAGTCCTACAGCTGGAAGAAGACATGTCTAAGCTGTAATGCTTGACAAAGGTGTGAACAGAACTCCAGGTGGTCGCTACACAGATGTCTGCTGCGGAAACGTTTCGAAGAGAGGCAAAGGTGGTAGCCACCCCCCTTGTGGAATGGCCTTTCACCGTACTCGATAAGGGCTTGTACTTGTAGCAAAAAACGATGCAGTTAATCAACCTTGTGGATAGAGTCTGTTTGGAAACTGACACCCCCTGAGTTTTGGGAGCAAATGAAACAAATAACTGATCCGTTTTTCTAAAAGAAGCCGTACCATTCAGATAGTAATGAAGCATTTTGTGAACATCGTGAGTATGCAGCAATGCTTTCCCCCCATTAAGAGTATTCGCGATAGTAAACTGGGAGGTTGATGTACTGATTTAAGGTAAACTCTAACACCACCTTAGGTAACAACTTAGGATTTGTATGGAAGGAGGGCTCTTTACACATCAGAGATTGAAGCTCTGAAATTTTTCAGGAAGAACTAACAGCAACTAAAAATAATGCTTTCCACGACAGAAAGCGTAGCTCGCAATCAGCGGCTAGTTCGAACAGGGGGAGCGTGAGTTTTTCCAACATAAAGAGGAGATTCCATGGAGGAATGGGATCTCGGATGGGAGGCTTTAAGTGTAAGATGCCCTGGCTGGCAGTATAGCCTAGAGGTTAGAATAATGAGCTGTGAATGAGCTTGGTACATCCAGCAGACCAGACCTTAGTTTGATTCTCACAACCTCCACTTGCATACTGTGTAACTGAGCAAGTCACTTGTTCACCCAGTGCTCCCAGGTCACCCCTGAAAACAGGACCTGTGCCTAGTTGGCCTTACCCGGTTACCAAAGACTAAAAAAAAAAGTACAGGACACGTCCAGCTGAATAAGGGTTTTCCCCTCCACTGGTGCGTGATATGCCAAGATGGCGGACAGGTGCACCTTAATGGAGGAGCAGCTCAGGCCCTGCTCAGGTAGAGAGAGGAGATACTCAAGGAGAAAGTTCAGAGAACAAGAAACCGGGTTAAGCTGATGTGCAGTAGCCCATAAGCAAAACCTTTTTCACTTCATAGCATGTGTGGAGCTAGTGGAGGATTTCTTGTCTGCCACCAGAACCTCTGCTACTTTATGGGAAACCCCATAACGTGCCCTCGCTAGGTCTGTAGGAGCCACGCATGAAGATGCAGGGATCTGAGATCCAGATGAATCAAACTGCCCCGGTCCTGGGAGAGCAAGTGCGAGCTCAGAGGCAGGGGAACTGGATGCTTTGCTGTCAGCTGTGGAAGTAGTGGGAACCAAATCTGCCAAGGCTAGAAGGGTGCTACAAGAATCATTTCTGCTCTCTCCGCCTGAAGCTGTAGAGGTACCCTCTGTAATAGGGGAAAGGGAGGAAAGGCATACAGGAACCTCCCTGTCCAAGAGAGGGATAATGCATCTCACCAGAAAACTCCAGGCCCTGGATCCAGTGAGCAGAAATCTGGCAGTCTGGCATTGAGTGGGGATGCAAAAAGGTCCAAATCTGGTCTGCCACTGACTGAAGTAGCTCCTGCTTGTGAGCCTTGGACCAAGACCTGCTTAGGCTGTCGGCCAAGACGTTTTGGACACCTGAAACATGTACGACAGTGAGTTTGAGGCGATGTTCCAGTGCCCAATACCAGACCCTCATCGCCTTGCTGTAGAGGGGGTAGGAATGAGCTTCCCCCTGCTTGCTGATGTAAAACACTATGGACATATTTGGATGAGAAGAGCACCTGGGGATAAGTCTGCTTGAAAAGCCTGTAAGGCATTCAGGACTGCTTGCATCTCCAGAATGTTGATGTGGTGCAGTTGCTCATCTGTGGATCGGGTCCCCTGGGTTTGCCTGTCCTCCAGATGAGTGCCGCATCCATGGTCAGACTGCGTCTCAGTGGCTCCTGCCTGAACAGGACCCCTGTCGATAGAGTGAGCGGGTCCATCCACCAGCAGAGTGTCCTGCGAACTGGGTCAGAGACTAGGAGCACCTGCTCCAGGTCATCCAACCTTTGGTCCCACTGCACCCTGAGTGTCCATTGGGAAATCCTCATGTGGAGGCGAGCCAAAGAAACCTTCAGGATGAGTGCTGCCATGTGGCCAAGGAGCCTTAAATAGGTCCTGGCTGGGACATGGGGAGAGGATACTATTATCCGAGCCTGCTCCCGAAGGCTATCCCCTGTCTGAGGAGGAGGAAGACCTTTCCCTGAACCGTATTATCCAGGATTGCCCCAATGAACTGTAGTCTCTGACTGGGCTACAAGGACGACTTGGAAATATTTAGGGTGATCCCAGCTCTTGGAAGAGCATAAAGGTGTCTCTGAGAGCGCAAACCAGCTGCTTCCTTGTGGGAGCTGCCTGAAGCCAGTCATCTAGTAGGGAAAGACATAATGGCTCTGGCGCCGCAGACACCACCGCTGGGCACTTGGTGAAGACTCTGGTAGCGGAAGACAGGCCGAACGGCAAGGCTCGAAACTGGTAATGTTGGCCCTGGAAAAGGAACCTCAGGAACCTCCTGTGGGGATGGAAAAAAATCAGAATGTGCAGGTAAGCATCCTGCATATCTAGAGAGCAAAGCCAGTTCCCCCGGTGCAGGAGGGCAATTAGACCTGGCAGTGTGACCATCCTGAACCTTTTGTATTTGATGAACTTGTTCAGGGAACTGAGATCCAGAATGGGCTGAAGGTCCCCAGTCTTTTTGGCAACTAGGAAAAAGTGTGAATAATACCCTTTTCCTCATTGAGCCGGGGGAACTGGCTCTATAGCCCGCTTTTGCAGGAGGGCCTGAATTTCCCCTTCGATCAGGGGGACATGAAAAGGAGGATAGCAGGAGAACACTGGAGTATCCAGAGGTATCTGTTTGAACTCCAGAGTATGACCTCTTTCTATGAGCTGTAACACCCATAGATCTGATGTTATTGTGCTGCAACCCTCAAGATGAAGGGAGACACGACCACCTACCACTTGCCCCACTGACTCCGCTGGAGGAGGGGGTCTGGCAAGGAGTCACTGGGAAGCTCTGGGAGTAGGCAGAGGAACTTGGGAGGACTTTGTGGCTTGAGAGGCAGAGCTCCCAGGAGTCTGGGAGGTGGCCTTTCTTTTGAACCCGGCCCTCTGCTGAGACTGATTTCAGGGCTGTTGCCCTGAGGGCTTCCGAAATGGCCATTTCCAAAAAGGTTTTTGGCCCCCCTTGTACATTTTTTGGAGGGACCAAATGGACTTCCTGGACTCTTGGAGACAGGTAATCAGTTTTTCCATTTCGTGTCCAAAAAGGACTGAGCCCTTAAAGGGGAGATCCAGGATGCCAAACTGCAGATCCTGGGAGAATTCGGAGATTCTAAACCAGGCATGGCACCCAAAACAAACGCTGGATGCTGCTGCTGTATCTGCAGTGTTGTATGAGGCACGCAAGACATGTGTGCCTAGTCGTCCCGGTGTCGCAGAGGGTTGAGGCGCTGAATGTCACACCTCGCGCCACGCCAGTGACCTGTGTTCGGGAACAAGCCCGGGTCGGAGGTCGTGGGGGGAAGGGGACATTGATTAGCTGCCGGCCGGCAGCTTTCCTCCTCAGGAAGGTTAAGGAGGGCTTCCTCTGGAGCTTGGCTGTCCCCTGGTGGAGGCCGGGTGGCAGTGTCGCATTTGAGGAGCCCCGGCACTACTGGAGCTGCGGTGCACATGCGTCGCCACTTCCAGGGCTCAGGTAATAGGGGGTGGAAAAATCGAGAGTCTCTACGGGATGACGCCTCCAGGCCGGCTCTGGAGTTCCGCCAGGACGTGCACAGTGCCCAGAAGTTCCTGAATGACCCCAGGTTGAGTAAGGGTGGCAGACAGGAGTGGAAGCCCGCCACAGTGGATAAAGACATGTGTGCCTACATCCAACCCTGATTTAAGGAGGTCCAGGAGCTAGCTTGGTTTTCTGGACTGAGGCTGGAAGGGCCTGAACTATTTCGAGACCTTTTTCCCACAGGGCATTCTGGTACTGCACCATGTGTGTGAAAAAGTTAAGGGTGGGTTTCTTTGAACAATCATGAGCAGCCATGATCACTACTGAGTCCGCCGTAGGGTGTTCTGCCAGAAAAGGCTCCTCCCTAGTGGCTCTGTACAGCCTGACTTTTTCGAGACATCGGAGGAGGTGGAAGGGTGCTTCCAGGTTACCCTCGTCAGGTCCAGGAAGATGTCTGCTACATGAGGTACCACTAGAAGTTTAGGCTCCTTCTGCCTCGGGTACCTGGCCAACCTCCGCCACTCCAGATCCAGGTCTTTCGTCTCCCATCTGTTGGAAGCCTGGATGTGCCTCATGATGTCCATGAACATGGGAGTGACTTGGGGGTGTCCTTGTTGTCAGGCGAGGAAGAGCGACCCCTAGACTCTGAAAGGTCTGAGCCTGAAGAATGAGAGTGGTCGCTAGAGTCCACCGACATGGAGGATGAACAGCTAGAGTGTCGACGGCTATGGGACTGGCATCGGTGACAACTTGAGGAGTGAGATGACCTGCGGTGATACCGTTCTTTGTGCCAGGGTCTACCGTGGTGATCTTCAGGGTTCAGAGTGCAGCTCTTTGGGGGGAGGAGACGGTTGAATCGGCTCCTGACCCATACCAAGGTCCTGCTCTGGTTCAACGGTGACCGGGTTTTGGGGGCAGGTCCCCTTTGACTTCATTTCACCAGAAGGAAAAAGGCTCCTGTATCTGGTCCTTAGAGAAATGAGGCATCGATGGACCAGCAGGGGACTGCGGAGCCGGCGCTGCTTTACCCAGTGTCAGGACACCCGACGTTCAGGAGTCCATCGTCGGAGGCAGGGGTGAGGGCCCAGAAGGTAGAATAGGGGTATTGTCCAGCCCAGGATCCTTAACTGGTGAGGGATGGCCCGGCAAAGAGGAGGATGAGGGTCGACCTGACATCAGAGGAGGTGTGCCCTTAGCAGACGGCTGTTTAATGTAGCCCGGTGAGGAGGCAGCAGTCAGCTTGGCTGGAGCCTGGGGCGATGGCGGAGAATCCGACGTCTGCCCATGACAACGGAGCGTCTTGTCCAAAGCTTTGGACAAGACCATCGTCAGGACCGTTTTGGCAGGTGTCGTTGCCCTTCTTGCTGGCCCCAGCCCCTATGGTGGAGGGTGACCCTGTCGTTGTGGCCTTCACCTTCAGAGGTGTCAGGGTAGGGCCCAAAGACCCTGACCCCGGTTTGCCTCCGCATGATGCCAGGACGACGGAGGAAGGTTTAGAAGCAGGCTGCCCAGTGGAGCCTTGGGCAGGCCAGGAGGAGTGGTCCGAGCCCCTTTGTGAAGAGGAGCCAGACGAGGACTTCTTGTGCAGCAGAGAACTGGAACAGGAGCGACCCCAGGACCTTTCCTGGTCCCTGTCCCAGTGTTTGTGCTTCCCTGAATCCTTCTTCTCCTTGTATGATTCAGAAGTGGAGGTGGTGGACAGAGATGTGGATGAAGGAGGACTCTTCCCCGCTGGCTGCTTGTGCATCTTGGCAAGCTGCTTCTCTAGGAGGTGTGCTTTGAGGGCCTTTTGGCGGTGGATCCGGGTCCAGGAGTTGAAGGCCTTGCAGTGCTGACTCATGGTTCTGGCCTAGGCAGAAGAGACTGGCCTTGTGGCCGTTCTTCGACGGTAGCTGCTTGCCACAGGCACACTTGGATTTCTTGTGATCCATGGATGAGATGGACATCGACGGAGAAGACATGCAGAATGGGAAATAAATTTGAGGATTTTTATTGAAAAAAGCAAAGAAAATGCTGAAGGAGCGAAAGCAGTCGAACTGTTTGTGAGAAGCCGTCCAAGGAGCCAATGCTAACAGGTCGCTGGTGGAAAAATAACTAATACCATTGGCCAATGTTTGATGGAGCCGACGTTGGGGGCAGTCCTCCACTTAAGACTGCTAGCTAGAAGGTTTCTATGGGGTACTGGTGCCTGGCGGCTAAGTCCTAATGGTTACTGCCTGCTGCAAGAGCTCCAACTTGAAGTAAGATCAGGCTGTTCCATGTGTGTACTAGTCAGTCTGTGAGTATGTGTGTGCGAATGCTTTCTAAAGCAATTTATTATTCAAAGAAAGTTTACCATGGATATTTTGTAGTCTGCACTAATATAATGGTAGCAACCGCTGTGGTCTCCCATTAGAAAATTGAGTTTTTAGGTTTAGTCTAAGGAGATTCCTACTGATGGGCGTCCAAGGACCATTTCTAGCACATCATAGCCAATTTAAACTGTACGTAAAAATCAATGGATGTCACTGGAATTTCAGTCAATCGCAATATTACTATTGCACTGCAATCAAAGGCAAAAAAAATGGGAGGCACAGTGAAATGCTCTGTAATCCGCAGTTATCTAAATTTGTTTAATTGTTCGCCAAGGATTAGAAACAATGTGATGCTGTGTTCATCTGACCAGGTGTAACTGGCCTTTATAAGAACCGCAATGACATCACACTAGGGGTTCCAACTGTAACTTACAATGGGAACACAAAACAAGAACCAAACGGTCTCTTTAGATGCTTTGGGGGTGCTCACATTTAACCTCCATATATGAAAGGCGTAAGGGTGGTAATCCCAAACTTTTCTGGTGGACCCATGCTCGCTGCAGTCTTCCTATACCAACAACAGTATCTTGAAATAGGAAGCAACTCTTCATCTCGTTTTCCGTAAGGTCTATCCCCTACCCAACTGTACAACTTAGAGGCACTGAGAAAGGCAAGTCAGGTGCCTTGGTCAAGGTCGAGAGTGACAGCGACATGTGGAATTCAAACTTAGGGACTTCCTTTAACCCCCAGTAGGGCCTAGGGTTAGTAGATGTTGGCAAGGCTCTCCCTGTACCTACAAAAGCGACTGGGGAAATTCGTCTAGCATTTGCCTCCACTGCAAGGGAATGGGTACAGTAAAGAGTAAGATGTAGAACACCCTGTACCTCCAGCAGGGACTGGGGACAGCAAGAGTAAGGTGTGGAACACCCTGTACCCACAGCAGGGTCTAGAGACAGTAAGAGTAAGGTGTGGTCTCTCCCTGTACCCCCCGGCATGGACCATGGACTGGTGACAGGGACAGTAATATTAAGATGTGGAACTGCATGTGCTCCCAGCAAGGGATTGGGGACAGTAAGAGTAAGGTGTGGATCTCTCTGTACCCACAGTGGGGACTGGGGACAAGAGTAAGGTGTGGAACACGCTGTAGCCCTGGAAGGGACTGGGGACAGGGACAGTAGGAATAAGGTGTGGAACTCCTGTACCCCCAGCTAGGACAAAGTGTGGAACTCCCTGTATCTCCAGCAGGGACTGGGGACAGTAATAGTAAGGTGTGGGACATCCTGTACCCCAGCAGGGACTGGGGATAGTAAGATGTGGTCTTCCTGTACCCCCAGCAGGAATTGGGGACTGTCAGGGTAAGGTGTGGACCTCTTTCTTCCCACAGCAGGGACTGTGGACAATAAAAGTGAAATGTGGACATGCTTGTACTCACGGCAGGGACTGAGAAGAGTTGATCTCGGGGAAGGGGGACCTCAATGCCACCAACGACAGTAAGGGTCTGATGTAAAGCTCCAGCAGGGATTGGTGACAATAGGCTTATGCAGTGACCACCATAACCTCATCTCCCCAAAAAAAAAAACTCTTCACCTGTCAAGGATCAGAAAACCCATGTCTTTTCCTGATGCGCCATCTTCTAGCTGGCAGAAGCTATGACAGGATAACACCCAATAATTGTCACAGATTTCATTCAGAGCCTTGACTGATCTGGAACGCAGCACCCCAGACAGAACTTAAGCCCTAAAAATGAAAGTGAAGACCCCCTCGGATAAAGAGACAAAATTTCTTCCAGTTTCCATTCTTCAGGTGGAACATCCAGATTACACAACACAAACTGGGACAACATATGAAAGGGTATCATGAGAGACTTCCTGTATTTGGTCTCCCTCCTCCTCCCTGGTTACCCTATAGTTTAGTGCACAAACAAAATGGTAAAGAAAGATCACATAGCAGCATTTCACTGTATAATTAAGCCCCTGAAAAGGAACAACAGCCAGAATTTTGTACATTCCACCAGTAAAAAAAAAAAACAGGATAACATAGCAACTCTCTAGGTATTCGGATCAATAGGCAAAGTCAGCACTGGGACGTTAAGGGCCAGGACATAAGGAAAGGTTGGATTTGAGAGCACAAGGTTAATGTGTACACAGATCGCTTGCTATATAGTGTCTGTCACCACTGAGGTAACAGAACCACCTATTGTCCTATTCCGCACACTTGCTATAGATGGATGTGACATCCCACAGGGGAGGGGCAGAGAAAGACTGTCCGGTATTTCCTGGACATGCTTTTGTCTGCAAAGTCACCTCTGCTCCATTAGTTCTCCAGCCCCCATGGCCTGCTCACCTCAGTGGAAGATACACAGACTGGAAGAATGAACGGCCATGCTTCCTAAATGAGAGGATTATATATATATTTTTTTTCATGGTTGGCTCAGGTCCCACACCCTCTCCATGGCGCACCAACATTAAGCCCACACATCTTCCTGGTTGGTTCTAACCAGAGGTATAATGTCCACTATGAGTATAGGCCACCTCAAAGCAGATGACTTCACCTATGTATGCTTCAAGCGTCAAAAATAAACTCTAAAAGAGGTACAATGGGTGGAAGTTCGAGAAGTGACAAATCAGAGGCATGAACAAGTCCCCTCTCCCAGCACCTATGCACATGAAAAGGCTCCAGGCTTTATTGTTGTAAACAGCTCCTCTGCAGCTCAGACCACACTGTTCTATGGCTCTCAGAAAAAGGAAACATACACAACAGAAGAGGTTTCCAAAGTTCTGATCTCCTACAAGAGGCTTGGCATGTCCAGAACCCAATAGTGCAGTTGAAACAAACCATGTCCCAGCTACCTTCAGGCAAAGTAAAATCTCTTTTCAAACAGAGATGTTTTATCAGTTGAGGGGGTGCTGCCCACCACTGCTAAAAGCTGCTCTTGCGCCTCCAAAGTTGAAGTGTCCAGAGTCAAACAATGCAGTGAAACGAAGACTGATGCAGTACATCCCTCTGAAGACAGTCGCCCCTTTCAGTCGCTGCTGTGATGTTGACAGGCTGTGAGGGCTGGACAGGTCACAAAGGCAGAACTCCAGCAGTTGCACATTTCTAGTGGTTTGTTTACTCAGCTGGATGCTGTGGCGATGGGTTTCTTCAACTGCTGGCTCATGAGCTCTCTGGCGCGAGACACCTGAATGTGATCATAGCAGGAGTTACACACCAGAACAGGGTCGTACAGCTGCTGGTCTGGAATGGGCACTTTCAGATGGCAACAGCTGGCACAGAACACATTGCCACAGTTCCTGTCAGAGAAACAAGAATCTGCATGTCAGAACCAAATGCACAGCTTATGAAGTACATACAAGATAGAAACGAAAAACATACAGCATCTTTTCAAATGCGTAGGAGCTGAAGGAGGCAGTAATACAGTGCCAGCGCAAGATCACATTACAAAGGTGACAAAGCCAACTAGGGAATTATGTGGAGTGGGGAGGTCCTTTTTTGTTCTTATTCACACCTTTTCCACCACAGGGTCGACCCCCTTTAGCCCTCCCCCACTGACAACTTCCCTGCCCTGTTGCTCCTACCAAACACCAGAGGCCACCCTTGCCTGTCTTGGACTTACACCTCCAGGATGGGGTCTTTGGGGGCACCACCCCCGTAAGAAGACTGAATCTAGGGAGGAGCTTCCACGCTAGGTGGATGGAGTCCACGGGACCAGAGTGTGCCTACTGACATTGTAACCCCATCAGCCAAGCTTTTTCCTCGCCACTCTAAGATGCCAGTCCAAGCATGTGCACAACATGCATGCATGGCGCAGGGGCCCTGCATCTTTCAACCCTCTCATAACTATCATGCTAGCCATACCACCTGTGGCACCCAAGCTGGGGCTGTCACTGTTGGATCAGACCCCTTCCCATCTCAGAGGAGGCAGGCATCCTCTGGGACCCTTGAACCTCATCCCACTGGCACTACAGCATCCTGGACTTGTTCCTGAACCTGGTCGCTCGTGTCACAAGCAGAAGCCAGGCTGCTGTGCAAAGGCACTGGGTGGATCCCTTCTAATAATAACTGGACAATGTGCTGAGAATTTATAATCGTATGTTGTCTAATTATTGTATAACTGCTTTATGTCCTCATGCAATCCACTCTGTAACCAACGCGAGTGTAAATAATCCCTTGTAAAATACATTACTGTCTGCATAGCACTTTTACATTCTGTAACATCCGTGTTTGCTGCATTTGATCCTCTGTACCCTACCCCCCCAGGACACACATGGAAACAAGCAATTTGCTCAGCATGTCTTCCTGGTGAAACTTTTAAATAAATAAATTAAAAATTTAGAACTATGCTGAGGTTTGAACCAACTATTGTACTTGATCTCTATTGTGTGTGCTTGTAAACAATGGGCCATTCCATCATACACTGTCCCTCAAAATAAACCTTGGGCCATTCCATCATTCACTGTCCCCCCAAATAAACCCTGGACCATTCCATCATGCACTGTGCCCCCAAATAAACCCTGGACCATTCCATCATGCACTGTCCCCCCAAATAAACCCTGGACCATTCCATCATGCACTGTCCCCCCAAATAAACCCTGGGCCATTCCATCATACACTGTCCCCCAAAATAAACCCTGGGCCATTCCATTATGCACTGCCCCTAAAAAAAAAATAAACCTTGGGCCATCTCATTATACACTAGCCTCAAAATAAATCCAGGGCCATTCCATAATTCAGTGTCCCCCAAAATAAACCCTGGACCATTCCATCATGCACTGTCCCCCCCAAATAAACCCTGGGTTATTTCATCATTCACTGTCCCACCAAATAAAACCTGGGCCATTCCATCATGCACTGTCCCCCAAAATGAACCCTGGGCCATTCAATTATGCAGTGCCCCCCCAAAAAGTAAACCATGGGCCATTCCATTATACACTGTCTCCCCAAATAAACCCTGGACCATTCAATCACATAATGTCCCCCAAAATAAACCCTGGGTCATTCCATCATTCACTGTTCCCCAAAATAAACCCTGGGCCATTCCATTATGCACTGCCCCAAAATAAAATAAACCTTGGGCCATCTCATTATACACTATCCCCAAAATAAACCCTGAGCCATTCCATCATACACTGTCCCCAAAATAAACCCTGGGCCATTCCATCATACACTAAACCCTGGGCTATTCCAACATGCACTGTTCCCCGATACAAGCTCTGGGCCACTTCATTCTGAATCATAATGGTGCAGTCACCTCTGGTTAAAAGTGGTTCCTGTAGCTCTGCCCGGATACTTCTGACCTTTGGTGCATCATCTTATTCTGCATATACTGTCCCAGATCTAAGTGCCCCTTCCCTAAATATTTTTAAATGAGTTATGCGAGGAAGTTGCCTTTGACCTTTTTTTTTTTTTTTAAACGTTACTTTTATTAAACTTTTATGCACGTTCCATAAAAAGCCACAAATCTTTCATATAAATAACAATGAAACAGGTTCTTTCAGTAAACAATTCCCATGAGTTATGCTCCAGTTTCGGATCTCTAGATGGAAAAGTACTAACTAACCCCCTACGGGTTACTACAGGGGAGTATGTGAAGGAATTTGTGCAATAGTACAATAGGAAAGGCATATCCTTAAAGATATTTCCATCATCTTATGTAACTATAAGCTATATGCAATTCTGAGATCCACTTCATTCACATTATGAAGTGTAACTAACAAGGTCATCTTAAATCCAGTGCCTGTGAAGTGTTATTAGATATCCTATACCAGGTTTATTCCGGTTGGACCATGTGGGAGGTTGCTTTCCCCGTGAGATCCCAGTACTACACTTGTTTATTCTGCCATGGTTGCCATATTTCTAGTTATTTGAGAAGCCTAGGTTGGAGAATGGCAGTAATACGTTCCATGGTCTCAGTCTCAGAGACTTTCTTTCTCCATGTGTCCAGCATGGGGCGGGGGGAGATTGGGGGTTAACTTACGTATGGTGATGCATTTGAGGGCAGCTAGACACAGTATCTGTATAAACTCCACTGTTTCCTAGGTTTGCTGTGGAATATTGGGAACCCCAATACCATGTCCTGAAATGTAGAGGGTATACTGACTGGGGCCATAGATTGCAGTTCTATATGCAACCCCCGCCAGAAAAGCTGCACAACAGGGCAGTCCAAGATGATCTGGAATGGCTTCCCAGCACCATGCATTGCCTCAGCAGGAATCCATGTTTGCAGTGTTAAGTGTTTTGTCAGTGTGGGGGGTGTGTTAAGTATCTAGTCAAAATTCTCTCCAGGTTGGGGATGCAGTTACTGCCCAAGCTAAGTAATCTCTTTTCCCACTGTATGGGGGGGCGGATAACAATGATCTCCACTCCTTCCCATTAACCTTCTAATCTGTTCAAGTGGTGGGTCTGAAGTTTTCAACACGATTCTATAAAAGCTCTGAGATTACCTGTGCTTTTACATTCGGTACCACTGACCAATAGAAAAACTGTTTAGATATGATTGTGGCCTCTCTCCTTGGGCTGTATGATCCTATTCCCCAGGAAGTGCTGAATGTGAAGGAATCGAAAGTGATCTTGCCAGAGTCTGAACCATACCTTTAATGTCTGGAACGCATGGCATGTGCTCTCTGAAACGCACTGTTCAAAATGGGTTAGGCCCCTTGTGTTCCCAGGAAGCATACCCCTCCAAATGCTGGGGGGGATCATGCCTAGTCAGGGTCAAATGTCCTGAGTTTGGGCAGGAAGTTTTTATCCTTATTCTAAGCAAGATTCACACCATATATCTGGTCAAGGGGTTGTGCAAAGTCCGTAGCACCTGGCCATGAAGGACTCTAGCAGGGACAGTCCAGAGCGGCATATCCGGGCTGCCTGCCTCCTCCATTAGGCACCAGCCTTCATCTATCTCTTAATTTCGTCCAGGTGCCCAAAAAGGCTACTGGTGCCGCCAAATAATATGTCTTAAAGCATGGCCACTCCAGCCCTCCCTTGGTAATTTAAGAATATTCAGTGCTATTCTTGGTTTTCTCCCCAACTACAGAAATTGGTTCATCTCTTTCTAGAAGAGGTTCCAAACTGAATCTGGGATAGGGACTGGGAGGGTCTGAAAAAAGGAAAAGGATTCTAGGCATTACATTCATCATTAACTACTTGTACTCTCCCATATAATGTTAGTGGAAGTAGTTTTCATAGGTCCTGCTTAAGCATATCAAGTAGTTTCTGATAATTTTCCCGAAATAATTTGAGCAGGTGTACTCATATTTTGATACCTAAATATCTAAACATATTATGCAGCACCCTGGCATATAGGTAACCCCTCTTAAACTCTGGTGGTGGGTTTTCACTGAAGATCAAAGTCACTGATTTGTTTTGATTAATTTTATAACGGGCCAGTGCCCCAGGTTCTGCTGTTTGTTGAAAATGTGGTAGGTAGTGGACAGGGTCTCCGAAGAACAGGAGGGAGTCATCTGCGTAAAGAGATACTTTTTGTTCCATCTGCCCCACCTTCACCTTTGTCTCAAGATTCTGTCTAATACCAATTGCCAATGGTTCTTAAGGGGACGGGCAAACCCTATCTCATTCTCCGCAAAGCTCAAATCGTGGGACAACTGACCATTCACTTTTATTGCCACCTGGGGTTTGCTGTATAAAGAAATGACCACTTTTGTGACAACCCCCCCAAAATATGAAACTTGTTCAAGGTTGTCAATAGGAAAGCCTAATCAACCCTATTGAAGACCTTCTCAGTGTCCTTACTTCTGGCCAGCTGGAAGGCCCTCTTTCCCTTCTGGGCAGAGATCACATTTAACAGGCATTTGATATCCTCTCAGAACCTGCCCTGGATGAACCCCATCTGATCTCTGTATTAATCTGTGCATGAAACACTGCAGTCCATCTGCCAATATTCCAGTAAATGTTTTCAATCTGTGTTCAGGAGGGAGACTGGGCGGTATAACCCACACTCCTCGGTTGGATTTCCTGGTTTTAGGATTATGGATATTTGTGCCTGCTGCCAGGATCCTTTCACCTTTCTATAAGGCAAGTTCATCTCAGCCCTCTAAGTCCAGCAATTCCTCCCACTGATGCTATACTTAAAGATGATAAAAAACCATTTGACATATCTGTACATTTGTGTGTGCTTTTGTTTCTTTCAATCAATAATTAATAATTTTATAATATACTGCTGCTTTGTTTCCTAAAAGGATTTATATTAGTTTATTCACTGCTGAAGAGCGTGTTTTGCCTTTCGCCTTTTCAGTGTTTACATGGGTTGTTTCTAGGTTCCCTGGACATTATGTGATGTCAGTTTATACAGTCCCACAGTGTTCTTTTATTTCTTTATTGAATTTTGATGACCGGGTAGGCTCCACACTGTTATCCAGTCAGTACAGAGCAGTAGGAACCGACACCATAAAACGTTCAGAAAACACTAGGACAAAAAGTTATAACCTGTAAAAAGAGTGAATCCAAGGTACACACAACAGCATTAAAAAATTTATATACAGAAAAATTAACACAAAAGTGGTGTTCACACAAGAAAGAACAGTTATGAAAGAACTTACCGTAAGAGCAGATTTTCGAGGGGATCTCGGTCATCAGGTTACACCGTAGAAACCTTTGCCGTTGGGAGACAGGGAATCCATACAAAAGATTTTCAGCAGTACAACTGGGGCCACCCATGCCGTCTGCCGACATCACCAACCCTCTATATGCGTGGGAGGCCCCACTCCCTCCTCAGTTCTTTCCCTCCGGAGACGAAGGGAACAAGGCTGACGCCCTGAGGAACCGAGGAAAGACCAAGGGACCGAGCTCTAGATAGAAATGATGAAATACAGTAGATAGCCAGGTCCTGAACAGGAGCCCCAAGAAGGGGGACAGTGGGATGGAAATCAGACCTCGTGACTGAGATCCCCTCGAAGATCTACTGTTACGGTAAGTTCTTGCATAACTGTTCAAGTCTTCTTCACAGGTATCTCGGTCATCAGGTTACACTGTAGGAATGAATACCAAGTAGTGACAAGTCAAAAACAGTCTGGGAAGCTGGATCTCCATAAACGTAAGACAGGACTCCTTGTAGCATAGCCCTGCCAAATCCTGCATGGCGTCTTGAGGCAATGTCCAGACTGTAATGCTTGGTGAAAATGTGAACTGTACTCCAGGTGGCAGCAGCACAAATAGCAGCTAAGACCCCCTTGAAACAAGCCACAGAGGTAGCCATGCCTCTGGTGGAATGAACTTTTGAAATCACTAGGTAATTCTTTGCCGTACTTCTTGTAGCAGAACACAATGTAATCTGACAACAATTTGGATAAACACTACTTAGAAACTGAAGTGCCCGCTCTACCTGGAGCGAAAGAAACAACTGCTTAGACCTTCTGGACTCCTTAGTCCGAAGCAGATAATATTTCAAAGTTCTGCACACAACTAGTGGATGGGGCAGTGCTTCCCCTGGATTGGCACGCTCAGGAAAATAAACAGGAAGGTGGATAGACTGGATAAGTGTAAACTCTGAACCCACCTTAGGGAAAAACTTTGGATTTGTATGCAAAGATACCCCGTCTTTGTGAATAATTAAATGAGGCTCCTCGCACCAGAGGGCCTGAAGCTCGGAAATCCTTCGAGCAGAAGTAATGGTAACTATAAATAGTGCTTTCCAAGAGAGGTAGCGCAAATCACAAGTTGTGACTGGCTCAAAAGGAGATGGGGTCAACTTTTCCAAAATAAAATTTAAGCCCCAAGCCGGGACAGGGGAATGGACTGGGGGCTTCAGATGCAGGATGCCCCTGAGAAATGTATGGGAGACATCCAGCTAGAGCTATAGTGCAGTCATCCATGGGCCCATGGAAGTCAGAAATAGCCGAAAGGTGGACCTTGAGGGAGGAATACTGGAGGCCTGAGACAGACAAAGAAATCAGGTAGTCCAGGACATGCTTCACCGGACAGGTTAAAGGGTCTAGGGAATGCTTGGTAGCTTACATGGCAGACCACTTCCACTTCATGACATAAGTGGCATGTGTGGAAGGCTTGCAGGCAACCACCAGGACATTCGCCACCCTGTTGGAGACCCCAAATCTGGCGATGGCTACGTCCACAGGAGCCACAAATGCAGATGGAGGGACCGGAGGCTGGGATGGACCAGGGTCCCCAGATCCTGGGTCAGCAGATTCCTGCAAAGGGGCAGAGGGACCAGAGGTTCCACTATCAGCTGTTGAAGCAGAGGGAACCATATGTGGCGAGGCCAGAATGGAACGACCAAAATCATGTTGGCCCCCTCCATTTGTAGCTTGATCAGCACCCTCTGTATTAGTGGAAACGGAGGGAATGCATACAGAAATCTCCCGCTCCAAGAGAGGGACAATGCGTCTCACCAGAAAACTCCAGGTCCTGGATCTAGCGAGCAGAAATTGGGCAGTTTTGCGTTGAGTGGGGACGCAAAAAGGTCCAACTTTGGATGACTCCATATGTCGACCAGATCTTCTACTATGGATGAGAGAAGCTCCCATTCATGCATGCTGGACTGAGTCCTACTGAGACTGTACACCAGGGTGTTTAGGACGCCTGGCACATGGACCACAGAGAGTTTCAGACTGTGCTCCAGTGCCCAGTACCACACCAGCATAGCCTCCCTGCAAAGGGGGATATGAGTGAGTCCAGCCCTGTTTGTTGATGTAGTAGACCACACAGAGATTATGGGCCTAGAGCAAGGTGGTCCTGAAATGCCTGCATGGCATAAAGCACCGCTCTCATCTCCAGGATGTTGATATGCAGGGTGGCTTCCCACTGGGACCAGGAGCCCTGGGTTTAAGAAGGACCCAGTTAGGCTCCCTAGCCCAGACTCGACGCATCCGTGGTGAGGATCTGTTGGGGAGAGGAGACATGGAAAGGGACTCCCTGAAAAAGATTTGAGGAGTCCATCCACCACTGCAAAACTTTGCGGACTGGGGAGGAGACCAGGACTAATTGATCCAGCTCATCCATGCACTGGTCCCTCTGCACTCTGAGGGTCCACTGAAGGATGCATTTGTGAAGCCTTGTCAGTGGAATGGTGGGAATGGCCGCGGCCATTAGACCCAAGAGCCTGAGATACACCCTGGTAGAAAAGTACCCACTCTGTGCTACTTCCTGCACCTGAGCCATATGGGAGTCTGCCCTGTTCAGGGGTAAGAAGGCCTTCCTCTGTTTGGAGTCCAGAACTGCCCCTATGTACTGCAGTCTTTTGGGACGTTACTAGAACAGATTTGGGCAGGTTGACCGTTATGCCCAAAGAGTGGAAAAGCTGGAGAGTGCACTCCAGAGTCAGCCACAGCTGGTCCCTGGACGGAGCCTTGAGAAGCCAATCCTCCCGTCTCTTCTGACAGCTGCTGCAACTGCTGCTAAGCATTTGGTAAAGACATGCGGCCCAGAAGATGAGCCAAAGGGCAGCACCTTGAATTGGTAATGCTCACCCTGAAAGGCAAAGCGAAGAAACCTCCTATGAGGAGGGCAGACTAATGTGCAGGTAAGCGTCCTGCATGTCCAGTGAGCAGAACCAGTCCCTGGGGGTGCACTCTATAGTCTACAATGGGGGTCATTTTCATAAGCTTTTTTTCAATACTTTCAAGCACCAATTTTTAGAAAGGAATGCTACCGCTCAACTAACAAAGTCCTTGTTAGTTGAGCGATGGCATTTCTTTCTAAAAATCGGCACATGAAAATATTTAAAAAAAAGCTTCTGAAAATCACCCCCATTGTTATCTGTGAAGCGCGGCCCCATAACGTTCTGGTTCTGACATAACAAATGTGGAGGCGTGGCTCCAAGTCGGGGAATGTAAGCAATTATGATACCAGCAGCGCAGAGCCCTTTTTCGAGTGATTTTTCACAAAATACAGCCCGAAAAAAATTGCGATTATTGGATGTATCTCTAAACAAGAGGATAAGGTACCATATATGTTGGAGGGGGGAGGAGTATTACGACTCGAAAACTGCTCTTTAACATTCTGGAAAGGTTCTGACGATGTAAACAAACCCCAGCACCAAATTCAAAACTAGTGCTCCCTATGTTCCTAAAATGGCCGTGATGTGCTGATGTCACTTTAGCGAGAGCTCTCCCCTGAGCGATTATACAGGATGCAAAGGGATAGTTAAAATACAATAGAGTGTATGATGGAATGTTGTTATACTGTACTAGCTACGTCAGCTAGTTTGTTATGCTGTACTAGCTACATAGCTAGTGCAGAACAACAACTTAGAACATGACTGCGCATGCGCAGTGCGCGATCTGCTCTCTACTCGGCAGCGGCCGCAGTGTTAAGAGCTTGTTTCTTTCGAAGAGAAAAAAGGCCAAAAGTAAGTTTCAAATATTTATGGTCGGCACTTTTTGACTTAATTTACCATTCTACACTATAAAAAACAATGAATGACTATCGGCAACAAGCTATAGTTAATACATCTCGAGGTTGCTATGGTGACCAAACCTTTCGAGCTACGCTCCTGAGGTTCAATCGGGCGCCATAGGAACCTCTCAATGAACTAACCGGCTTGTTACCGATAGTTAGTCATTCATTATTCTTTATGTTACCATTACTCCAACAAAGTGCTTCTCTGGAGAAATATGTCTGACAATGCACACCTGGTGATATTATAAGGCTGCATGGGGATGTTATAAATAAGCAGTGCAAATAACTCTGACAAAGTGCTTCTCTGTGAAAATAACTCTGATAAAGCACTTTGTCAAGTGCTATTTTCACACAGAAGCACTTTGAGTTATTTGCACTGTTTATTTATAACATCCCTATGCAGCCTTATATCATCACCAGGAGTGCATTGTCAGACTTATTTTTCCAGAGAAGCACTTTGCTGGAGTAAGGGTAACATTGTATTCGAAACACCCTTTGCAGCTTGTATAATCACTCAAGTGACATCAGCAAGTCAAGCACGTCACGGACATTTTAGGAACATACAGAAATGGAAATTGTGTTCCTACCGAAATTCTGATCTTTCTGTGCATCTTCACCATTCATCACCTTTGGGTACTTGGCTGGAGGTCATGACCCTGCAGGAGCTTTTTTTTTGGGGGGGGAGGATTGGTCAGACGCACCATTGGCGCTGCCTCGAGGGCCCGATCACTCACGTGGCACTCACGGGTTGGCCGTTAAGGTGTTGTCGTCTCCGCCCTCCTGCCAGTTCTGAGTCGCCGTAGAGGTGAGAAAAAGGGTTGAGAGAGTGGGACAAGGAAGTCCAAGGGACAGATAAAGGAAAAGATGTATAAACTAAAAGGAGAGATAAACGACTGAGAGGACAGAACAAGTTTGAAGACTAAGGGGACTGGGCAGGGGCCCCAATCTCTGGAAGTAGAATAGGAGGAGGGAGGGTGAGTTAAGGATTTTTAGAAGTAAGGATAAGAGTGAGGGGGGAAAAAACAGGAGAAACACCCTGTAACCTTGACCTGTCTCCAGTTTGTATAGGAACTGTGGAGGAGTAGCCAAGAGGCTAACTGCCAGAATTCAAGGCACAGAATCACCGGCAATAACTCCCACAAAGCAGAATTGGCTATTCTGGAAGAAAAGACAGGATACAGGGATATCTCCCCCCTCTCAAAAGGAGATTTTGGTGTAAGAAACCTAGTTTCTTAAATTAATTGAGGTTATGTCCAAAGGACAAGGAAAAACAAAGGACTGAAGGGAAGAAAGGGCAACTGCCAACCCCCACCCCACAGGGGTGGAGCCGAAACACTGAAGAAGGAGTGACCCCCCCCCTCCATCCTGACCACTCTGCCCCTAAAGAAAATCATCCCATGTGCCCCAGTTTACCCCACTCCTGACTAACAGAAAGGAGAGGGGCGAGGATGGGCACAGAGAGGGAGGGGGAACCGGAGACTGAAGCCCCAGGGGGATAGAGGGTGGGATTGAGATGAATGGTTAAAATACACAGAAAGATCAGAATTACAGTAGGTGCGTAATTTCCATATCTTTTCCATGTCAATCTTCACCATTCATCACCTCTGGGTGAGTGCTGGGCCCCCCTGAAGGGGGTTTTAACCCTAAGGAACTGAGTCCCTTAGCTCTCAGTGGGTGACGCACTAAAAGGGAGAACCTTCACGGGCCTGAAGAGGCCTGAGAGTGGGGAGAGTAAAACGGGGACACCCCCAGAGGGGGTAGGAAATTGCCCCGACAGATGCCGTCTCACCCTACAGGAGAAAACATAAGTTTTCTGGTGAGCGGAGTTAATCACCCAACGCTGGGCCAAGGGTGACAACCGGGAGAGACGCAGCCATGCCATCTACCTAGTGCAGATCGCTGTCCCTATGATCCTGGTAGCTACCTCATTGGCGTTATACGATACCCTTGCTTAGTGCCTTGCTAGCTCCAGGCCATGTGCAGAGTGTGCAGTGGCTTGTCTGGTTTCTTCTGTGTCAGGCATCGAAGCTAGGAGTTGACCTAGGCTGGACCACAAGAACCTGTCATAGGATGCATAGTGGGCCTGATGTGCTGCAATAGAAAGCAGCAACCATGCAGAGTAGAATGTTCTCCTCCCTCAGAAGTCAAAATCCAAGGAATCTTGATCTAGGGACCGGTCACGGTGCAGGGCGCGAAGCCCATCGGGAGTATCCAAATGCGTCAATCCTGAGCTAGGATGAGGCATGGAACCTGAAGACTCTGGGTTGGGGAGGCTACACCACTGGCAGAGAGATCCCAGGGCTGGGATCTGAAAAGGGTCTCTGCCAGAACGCAACAACGCCTCCGAAAGGAGCAAGCCAGAGGGGTGCCACAAGGGTGTCTGCACTGAAATCACCTAGGAAGGCACATATCTATTGCTTTGTAACAATGCGTGTAACTTTACACGTTTGTACCAGTATAGCTGCTGCCTGTAATCTTCAAGTGTGTTTATGTATCTCACCCGTATGTTCATCCCTGTCCCAAACTCACTTAATTGTTGTCTCCCCCCAAATGACGAGGTACCTTTGTAAACGAGTCCATGACTCAAAGGTTGTAAAACTGATCTCTCCAATAAATAAATAAATGTCAAGTGATCTGGATTGTTGAGTGGGAGGGGAGAATGTGCAGGTCTTCCAACATCCTCACGAGGAATCGCTGATACTCGAGACCAGCAGCTGGACAGATGTGGATAGATTGCTCCTCTCCCCCAGAAGAGGGGGATGAGAAGTTAGAGGACTTCAACAGTTCAGAAGCTGGCTGCTCAGGGGGAGGTTGAAAAACTAGTCTGTCCATAGCCCTAACATAAGAGGGAAATTGAGCAGCCACTGCTCTGAACTGCTCCCAGGAGAGAGGACCGCTAGGACCAAGAATATATGGGAGCGCAGGAGAATACGGCAGAGGAGTGGGAGCAGAGCTGACACAGGAATGAACTGACCTCCGCCTGGGCTAGGGAGCGCACCAGGAGCCTTAAGGTAAGAAGGAGCTCCAGAAAACTCCACAGCCGACTGCTGATCAACCAAACTGGAACTGCCTAGGCTGCGCCCTGAAGAATACCCCTCTGTGAGGCAACCGGGGCCATGAAAGTCCAAAGGTACGATCCCCTACCTTCAAAGAACGAGGCCCTCTTGAGGAAACCAAAAGGGAAGGGTGGAGATCCGCACTACGGCTTCTCCCAGAGCCCGGGTGGGCCCTGGAAAAAGGCCACCGCATAGACCCCATACCCCTCGGAATCCGAGAGTGCCCTCCTCCTCAAAAAAGCCAGCCTAGGTAACTGGCAGCCCTGGTCGGCCCCCGAAGGAGCTATCCAGGGAGCAGCACCCTTCCCTCCCGTAGGTGCTCCACTCTGCCCCAAGGTTGGGCGATCCAGGCACACCACACGAGGGGGTACCAGCACTGAGGAGTCAGAGAACCCTCAGAGACCAGGCTGCAGAGCAATGGTGGCGTGCACCACTGCCTGCTGGTCAGCACCCCTGACCCTGGTCCCGGGAGTCACTGTCCACTCCTCAGAGGGGGGCTGGCCCCGGCCTGTCAAGGACACTACCAGGGTGTCCACGTGAGCATCCAACTCCAAAGAGTCAGACTGCCTGTCTGACTCACAGTCCGATTCCCCCTCCGAAGAGGTGGAGACCAAAGTCCTGTGCCAAACAGTGCGTGGACGCCTGCTGCCATCCCGACTGAAAAGGGCACCAGAAACTGAGACTGCACCAGAGTCAGTGCTGATGTCCCCAGCCGCACCACAAATGGTGCCAGAATAAGACACGGCTCCAACGACAGCAGCAGCCTCGAAGCCAGAGCCTGTCATGGTGCTGATCCGCCCGGCGCCCACGAGCAGCGCCAGGACAGAGCGGCAGCAATGATGGCTCCCGACCGCCTCAGCGCCCGCAAATGGTGTCAGCTCCGGAACCCCATGGCGCCATGTCCACGCTCTGAGCCACGAGCGGCTCCAGAACTGGACAAAGCGCCATGCTCAACCACGGTGCTGTGGACAGCACCAGGGCGACAGACAGTCAGGGATGGTGCCGTAGAGCCTCTCACAGCGCTGCCAGCACCATCAGCGCCACGAACGGCACCGACAGCAGCAGTAGCGCGGAGCGACACCGGCGCTTACGACAATGCCATCAGGGCCCACGGCGCCACGAACGGCGAGACAGACTGAGCTCACCCCAGCCTTCAGGAGCCGCTGGTACACACCGGGGAGCCTTCACTCCCGAAGGGGCGATTGCCAAAGTGGTGCCTCCCGCCTGGCCTACGGGGGGAACAGACTGGGCCTCCTCCACCGCAGAAGGGGCCTCTGCCACGGCTAGGCTACAAGAGGCAAACGCCCCCTCCTCCTCGATCTGTACAGAACCGGGAGGGGACGCAGAGGAAAGGCCGAGAGAATGCGACTTGGCCCAGCGAGTGCGCTTCCGTCCCCCGAATGTCTTGTCTCACTTTCCACGCGTTGCTTGATGACACAGCAGTCCATGGAGAAGCAGGCGTCACACGAATCCATGTCGTGTAGTGGGCCAAGACACGCGAGGCAATGGTCATGCTGGTCGGTGACGGAATACTTAGGGCTGCATGGGCACCGACGCATGGGGGGGCCATCCTGTCTTCAAAGTTTTCTTGCCCCCTGACCGAGACATGACTTTCAGAAAAAGAACACTAAACAAGACCCGACGTCGCAAAATAAAATAAGGAACAGTCTTACCAAGCGACGTCGAGTAGGGCGAACAGAACTGGCAGGATACTCTGAGCCGACGGAACTTTGACATGGAGTCGATGAAATGGAGTCAATGAAATGTAGTCGAATACTGCGACATGTGAAGGCTTCAAGAAATTTGCCTCTCAGAAGAGTCTTTCTCCACATCTTCCCACGAGGTGACCTCGACGGCTGGAGTCGAAGAACTGGTGGGAGGAGAGAGTCGACAACACCTAACGGCCAACCCACAAGCGCCACGCAGTGCGTCGACCTCGAGGGCAGCGCCGATGGTGCGTTGACTCCACCCATCCCCCCCCAAAAAAGCTCCCGTGGGGTCATGACCTCCGGCCAAGTACCCAAAGGTGATGAATGGTGAAAACTGACACAGATAAGATCGCTAGTTTTGAATTCGGTGCTGGGGATGGTTTACATCGTTGGTACATTTCCAGAATGTAAAAACTGGTTTAAATCTGGTTTTGGAGGCAAACAACTTATACTACAGGTGAGCCTTTAATCTAACTGCTGAGTTTCTGCTTTCGTTTAAGCATTACTCCGTTTTATGTTCCCTTTAAGAACAACTTTTTGAAACCACGGACAAATGCTTACCATGTATTAAAATTGTTTTTTTTAATGAAGAAACCAAATCGTGTCCAAATAGTGGATATTATTATTGAATGAAAAATACTGGAGGGTGTTTAACCATAATGAAAATCAAACCTTTTGCTTCTTTAACAGAAAAAATGGAGAAATGTTCTGCTTTAAGAGATGGTCCCTGTCCAGGTCTGGCATGGTTTTGCTACTGTTTTGTACCATATCTCACCTGCAGTGGTGTCTGCGCTTGGCTAACCAGAACTCACAGTCACAGCTAAAGCAATGGGAGGCCATGTGGTCAGGAACCCACCGTGTCACCTGTAATAAAGAAATCCGTTAGCTACCTCTGTTTTAAGAACAGTGGGACAAAACTCTTAGGGGTATGATGAACCCTGGAACATAGAGAGCACAGGCTGCAAGGTTCTAAAAAGAGACCACTTGGCTTGATCAAGAGGTCAAACAGACGTCAAGGAGGTCATGTTTACTACACATCAATACAGACACTGAGGCATCCCTACAGTTAAGAGCACTGCCTTACACATGCTTTTAGTTTGCAGTTGTGACACTCAAAGGACATCAAAGGCCACAGTTGGGACAGTGCTGAGCCACCTCTGCATCCTTACTGATGTTTTATAAATAGTCCAAAGTATAAAATAGAAAAAAAGATTTTAAAAAGTTTAACATTTGCCTTTTTGGAAAAAGAGGAATAATCCAGTTTTCAAACTCTGCACAGGATGACTTTGTGGTTTGAAGAGGGCCTAACGTACAAATATGTATCTTGGGGATGCTTGGTTGAATTAATGCCAATGATTTATAATCCTGTGATGGAAATGCCAGGGGGGTTGGGGTACAGCACAGGCATCTCTCTCTCTCTCTCTCTCAAAGCAAGACAGACCCACAAAGCAGATATTTGTTTCTCATTCCTCAACTCGCTTCCCTTATACTGCCCCTTCTCCTGTGTAGTGTCCTGGACTACCTCCTCTCCAGATCTCCGAGAGTTTTACACTATCCCCATAGTTCCTCCCACATAGAAGGACTCAACCTACTGCTATCCTCTGCGTCCCACCACCTTCACGGGCTCCACCTGCTGCATTCCCCTGCGTCTCACCCACTTATACAGGCTCCACCTGCTGCTGTCCTCTGCGCCCCACCTACATACAAGGGATCTGCCTGCTGCCATCCGTTGCATACTGCCCACCTACAAGGGCTCCACCTGCTGCCATCTCCTGCGTCCCACCCACCCACCTACAAGGGCTCCACTTGCTGCTGCCCCCTGCATCCCACCTACCCACAAGGGCTCCACCTGCTGCTGTCCCCTGCATCTCACCCACCTACAAGGGCTCTACCTGCTGCCATTCCCCCGTGTCTCACCTACTTACAGGGGCTCCACCTGCTACTCTCCTGCGTCCCACCCACCCAACAGGACTGTAACTACTGCCATCCCACAGGTCTCACTTACCTACGAGGGCTGTACCTGCGTCCCACCCACCTACAAGGTTCCACATGCTGCCGTCCCCTGCATCTCACCTACCTACAAGGGCTCCACCTGCTGCTGTCCTGCGTCTCACCTACAAGGGCTCCACCTGCTCCTGTCTCCAGCGTCTCGCCCACCTACAAGGGCTCCACCTGCTGCTGCTGTCCCCTGCATCTAACCCACCTACACAGGTCTGTCTCATCTATCTACCAGAGCTCTATCTGCTGCTGTAGCCCTGTGTTCCACCCACCTACAAGGGCTCCATCTGCTGCCACCCTCTGCGTCTCACCTACCTACATGGGCTCTACCTGCTGCTGTCCTCTGCATCTCACCCACCTTCAAAGGCACCACCTGCTGCTGCTCCCTGCGTCCCACCCACCTACAAGGGCTCCCCCTGCTACCATCCCCTAAATCCCACCCATCTACAAGGGCTACACTTGCTGCCATCCCGTGTCTCAGCTACCTACAAGAGCTCCTTATGCTGCTGTCCTCTGCATTCCACCCACCTACAAAAGTCTACCTGCTGCTATCACCTGTGTCTCACCTACCTACAAGGGCTCCAACTGCTATGGTCTCCTGCGTCACACCCACCTACAGGGGCTCCAGGTGCTGCCACCCCCGGTCTCACCTACCTACAAGGGCTCCACCTGCTACTCTCCCCTTCGTCACAGCTACCCACAGGGGCTCCTCCTTCTGCTGTCCCCTGCATCCCACCCACCTACAAGGGCTGTACCTGCTGCCATCCCCTGTGTCTTGCCTACCTACGAGGGCTCCACCTGCTACGGTCCCCTGCATCCCACCCACCTACAAGGGCTCCACCTGCTGCAATCCCCTGCGTCTCACCCACCTACAAGGTCTCCACCTGCTGCTGTACCCTGCATCTCACCCACCTACAAGGTCTCCACCTGCTGCTGTGCCCTGCTTCTCACCCACCTACAAGGTCTCCACCTGCTGTACCCTGCGTCTCACCCACCTACAAGGGCTCCACCTGCATCCCACCCACCTACAAGGTTCTACCTGGTGCCGACCCCTGCATCTCACCTACATTCAGGAGCTCTGCCTGCTACTGTCCCCTGTGTCTCACCCACCTACAAAGTCCAGGAGGGTAGCATCTTTCAGAAAAAGAGATGTGCAAGAACAAGGGGGCACAATTTGAAGATGGGGGGGGGGGGTGGCTCAGAGGTAATGTGAGGAAGTATTTTTTCAGGAGAGGGTTGTGGATGCATGGAACAGCCTTCCTGAGGAGGTCATGGAGTGGGGAATTCAAGAATGCATGGGACAGACATAAGGCAATTCTAGTGGTGGGTAGGAGGAAGTAGGCTGTTGGTTACCTAGGATCTGCAGCCTTATCCATTAGGTAGGGAAACGGGCAGACTAGGTGGGCCAAGCAGTCCTCATCTGCCATCAGATTCTATGTTTTTATGTTAAGGGCTCCACCTGCTGCCGTCCCCTGCATCTCACCTACCTATAAGGGCTCCAGCTACTGCTGTCCCCTGCATCCCACCCACCTACAAGGCTCCACCTGCGGCTGTCTCTTGCATCTCACTTACCTACAAGGGCTGCTCCTGATCCCACCCCGTGTCCTACCCACTTACAAGGCTCCCCCTCCTGTTCCCTGCATCACACCCACCTACAAGGGCTCCAGCTACTGCCATCCACTGCGTCCCATCCACTTACAAGGGGCTCTGTGTGGATAGTAAACTAAATCTAGGTAATAAGAACTGCTCATTCCAAAAAAAAAATTAAAAATCTGAGTGCAAAGTGGTGACACCAGAGGACGTGATTGAGTTATAGGAGGAGTCAAGCTTGAAGACCATTTCCGGTGACTAAGCATGCTCAGCTGAAGACTGCCTCAGTGTGAGCAGGAAACCGCTTCTGGATAGTTGCAATCTGTGCTATGAGGAATAAATTCCTGTTTGAACAATTACTTCCTCTTTTTCTTCTACGTCCCTGTCTCTACTCTTACTCTGAGAGTTGTCTTTCTTTTGGTGCCTTTTCTGTCACTGTAGTCTCCTGGAATTTTTTTTTTTTTTTTTAATAATAGTCTCATACCTTTCGCTCCTCTCAGCTTTAACTCTTGCTGTGCTGTGGACTGATATATCTGTCCAGATTTCCTGGATGTTCTAATTCTGTTGGCAGTCTAAGGGTTAAGTTTTCGTCCCTCAGAATGTTTGTTTTTTTTGTGGGGGGAAGGGCTTTTTACTTCATCCTCCAAGGGCATTGCACAGCCCGTAACCTCTGGTTCCATCAAGGTTATACAGCTTTAATGTCTGGTCAGAGAGGTGCACCACTGTACCCAATGGTGCTATGGCTGTCAGAACAAACTTCTGAGCTGTCCGATGGTGCTGATGACCTGTGTTCGTAGCGGACTCAAGTTGTTGCATCAGGAGGTCGGCCAGCTTGGGGCAGCTGTCATGTGGCAGTGTGCCTCAGCTGGAATGGGGTGGTAGCATGTTCTTGCCACAACAACCCCTGCATCTAGGCCAGGCAGCGTGCTCTTGCTGCAGGGCGAGCTGCACATATCGCGAGGTCATCAGAAAGGTTCTGCCCATGTAAGGGGAGGAGCTTTGGGGGAGAAACAGCTTCCATTTTCGTGATGGTTGCCACAGTCTGGCCTCATGCTAAGGTAATCAGCTGCTGCCATTGTAGCAGGACTGCTGGGGGGGGGGGTGGCTCTCCCCTTGGGCTCCTTCCATGGAGTGAAGAACCGTGGGGAACAGTGGCAGCAGGTTAATGGTAGATGCTGCTGAGTGGAGTAGCCACTATGACCTAAACAGGGTAAATCCCTGAGGGTGATGTGCAGCTGGGTCCAGGAATAAAAAATGTCTGAATATCTATGGAAAAAACAGCGTGAATTCCTACGCAGTCAGGAGTCTAATATAGCTATAGGGCTGCAAACAGACTCATCTTACTGGTTAGCCCCCATGTAAGCTTTCCTGGCTGTATATCATGCTTTCTCCTTTATTGCCCCAATCCTTTGGAATTCCCTACCATTTTGCGTTCGACAGTCAAATAGTGTTTTTTTTTTTCAGCAAGCACTTAGAACTTTAAACTTTTTAATTAATTTTTAAAAGAATTTTTTTTTTTTTTTTTTAAATTATTCGATGTTTATTCTCCTAACCAGCTGCCTGTCTGAGAGGGATATTCCCTGATTTCAGGAAGGGGATCTACTGGTTCACAGCAGTACAGAAGAGGGTGACAAAGATGGTTCAGGGACATACAGACAGTGCATATCAGGACATACTGAGAAAACTCAATATTTACTCACTCGAGGATAGAAAGAAAAGAGGGGACATTATTGAAACCTTAAAGTATCTGAAGAGTATAAACAAGGTGGGTATCGGGGATCTGTATGCCTTAGTGAAAACATGACCACAAGGCTGTTACAAACTGAGGGGTGGGGTTCAAGGAGGAGGTCAGAAGACACTTCTTTACAGAGTGGGTGGTGTCAGCTCCCATCTGAGGTAGTCAACCAGAAGACTGGGGGTGGAGTGTGTGTGTTCAAGAGAAGCTGGGAAAGGGTGAAGGTTGGTAGGGAGGTGGAGCAGAGACCACTGTAATTACTGGATCAGGGGCTTTGCAGCGAGCAGACTGGATAGACCAAATGGCCTTCTTCTGCTGGCTAATTTGTATACTCCCTGTCTTAGGCTGAAATGGTCATTCTGATGGTGACTGGCAGTTTTTTCTTCCCCATGTTCTTCTGAACCCTCCCTCTGCCCCATGGCAGGAGACACATTCAGCACCATGTGTGCACACCGCAGTGCAGGGGAAGCAAGCTCCCCTGCCGGTGTCACCAGGGTGCCAGAACCCGTTGCCAGCCCTCCCTGGGCAGAGTGCAATGTTGTGTGACAACTTCTCACCAACTCTACTTCCTGTGCCCACTCTTGAACCCTGGTCACTAGCATGGCAGCCATCCAGTGGCCTCTGTATTTTTCCTGATTATGTTGCTATTCAGATGCATCTTTTTTTTTTTTTTTTTTTTTTATTTAGTATGCTTTCTGCTACCGGCTGCTCCTGCATTCAGCGCCAGCCCCAGAGCACCTGCCTCGCTCCCTGACTGCCGTGCCCCTGCAGATACCCCCTGGCTTATCCCCCAGGGCGGGGGCTGTGGCACCGAACAGCCCCATCTATGATGGGAAAAGGTGTCGGCTAACTGACACTTCCTCCCTGGCTTCCCCCCCTCAGGCGTGGTTCAGGGCCTACTAGTGCCGCAGAGCCGTAATTGATCGGCAGGGAGCTATAGAGGCGAAGTCCTGGCTGGGCTTCATCTGGTGGCAAGCGATTTTTCTCATGCGATTATGTCCAGCATCTGCCCTGCCCCCTTAGCATACTGGCACCAGTTGCCTGTAGTCCCCAGCATCCGCCGAAGTCCATCAGGCACTGGGTGCTACTACCCCGGAAGGAGAGCAGTCCATGGGACGCTGAATCCTTCTTCCGGCGATCCTCACGACTCCCTGGGTTCGTTCCCAAACCTGGGTTGTCAGCGTCACAAGTGGAAATCTAACCGCTGTGCCGGCGGGCTGACATTAGATGTATAGTTTATAATGTGTTATTATACTGCTTTGGTATTTTCTTCTATTGTAGAGCACTGTGATATGCTCGTGTGCTTCATAAATGAATAAAGAACTTCTGCCGCAAGTTACAAAATCCAAATGTGCCATTTTAATGCCCCAGAAGAGTCCTGACAGTCATCCTCCTGCAAAACAAATTGCTTGAAAAGCAGCAAAAACAAAGTGTACATTCCAAGCACGTGAAACCATGGCTGATGCTACCTAAACTGACTGTTTCTGGCTTAGCAATGTAACGGGACATTTCATTTGCCTAACTAACCATTTAATAATCTCACTACGTCTTCTGCCATATCTCCTTAAAGTAATCACCAATTTGGCAAACCCAGGAAAAACAAATGAAGGTTCTGTCAGCAGGTGACACACTTTGTTAGTCCTCAAAGTCCAGGAAGTAAATCCTGCAACTGCTTCCCGGACTGTAGTCAAGGTCTCCAGCTGCTTCTGTTGCAGTGGGTTATGGGCATGAAATAAGTGGGGATGGCAAGTGTCTTTCACTACCCAGATGAAACTAAATGGATGAATTCTGCCTACCAGGACAACTGCTATACTAAGCTACCTCTGTGTCTTTCCTGTTGATGGGTTCCCAGCTTGCTTCAGAGAGACGGTCCTCGCTCTGAACAGAGAGAGACTCTTCATCATCACTCGCATCTGATTCTTTCAGACATGTCTAAAGAGAAGGGAAAAAAAAATGGTATCAGAGCTCAGTTGTTAACCAGAACAACCCAATAACATCTGCTAGTCTCTACTAGAGAGGCTGCTAGAAGGAAGGAACTCTGCAGTTCTGTTCTGAAAAAACACTCCCTTTCCAAGAAAGCTGGCTCTTATCCCAGCTCTACTCTAGCCTCTTGGTCACTGGCACCTACCGTCACACAAGAGCCCTAGCTGATCCACCTATATAGTAAGGTAGCACATTTGGCGGGAGGTGGGAAAAATACTGCCCCATGACAAAATCCTGGTCCCACTCCTACATTAGATGGCCCTTGTGATAGGACGCTGTCTCCCCACTAGTGCCTTAAGTCACTGTGCTGCTGACAGGAATTTCAAAATGATATGTTCACATTACAGATGTCATGGTATGAAATTTGGATGGCAGGATGACTGCTTTATTTCTTTATGCTCCCCCATGCCCCTCACTGGTCACTTCTTCGGGCCACCTAGGGAGCCCCCTTTGCCCACCATCTCTCTTGGCCATCATTACTGTCCCCCATATGCTGAAGTCCACCATCTTAAAGCTTTCATAATTTGCAAAATTGAGAGCTGCCCCTTTTATAACTCTCCATCTTTTTTCCACTCCACTGATACTGCCTACTCCAGCTAATTTTGCGCAGCACTATTTCCCTCATGAGGTGAAATTCGCCCTCCTGAAGTCTAGAATGCCAGCTTTAGATGAGGGCTTACAGGCGCCCAGGGCCACCTCTAACCATATAGTATTGTGGCTGCTGGACCCCCAGTGGTTCCCTGACTCGTACTCTGTCCACTCTTTCCAAATTGGTGAGTACCGCATCTAGAATGGCTGGCTGACTGGTGGGATCCCTGACCTGCTTTATCTTTATGCAGTCCTGCAAGATATCAAAGCAGGGCCTGGTTTCTGATGCTTCTTACCACTGGGATGCTCCAGTCAGTGTCTGACATGTTGAGATCTCACCATAACAACCTCTCCCCTTGACACCCCTCTCCCTACTTCAGTACCCAGTTCCTCATCTCCCTACCCAAGGGGGCTGTAAACCACCCTTAAATGAGTATTCCTGTCAGACAACTCTGTGAGCTGAACCCAGAGTGATTCTACCTCCCCATTCCCCCAATGGCAGCATCCTCAACTGCTGCAATCCCTTCTCTGATGTAGCTAGCCACCACACCACCTCTACCTGTCCCTCTACCACAGGAAGGTGTAGCCTGGGGTTTGCTACATCCCAGTCGTTCACACTGGCCCAGGTTTCTTTGATGGCCACTAGATTCAGCCTGGAGAGTGCTATCAAAGGATGGAGCTCACTAATTATATTACCCAGACTCCTGCCATTGAGACATACCACCCTCTAACATGCGCCTGCACCTTAATTGGTTCTTGCTCATCCTCCCCATCACCCTTCTGTAATATATTTTGCTTTTATTTATTTAATTTACAATTTTTGATCAGGAAAGGCACACTAAGTTGTTTCCAGGTGCGTCCTAGAGGGCGGGTTACATGAACCTGTTTTACTGACGGAGGAATGTTGGCCACAACACTAGGGAAATCTCCCTACTCTGGGAGAGAGAGAGTTGTTGGCTCAATCTCAGAATGGAGTCGCCAGAGGTTGCAATAGATGAGCTGCAGCAGGTTGAGAAGCTGTCCTTCCTCCCAGCCAGTGTATGTCAGGACGACGAAGATTTACTAAAACAGAAGGAAAAGAGGGATAACATTAAGAGAAACATCAAGACAGAAAGAGGAGGCAGTGACACAGAAAGTGAATCAGAGTCTGGAATGGACCTGAAAGGAAATGAGAGTTTGGAATGGGAGAGGCTAGCTCGGCGTTAAGATGTTGGAAGAAATGCAAGCCCAGGATGAAGAAAAATTAAAAAGAAAAAAAAAAGAAGCTTTGAGTAAGAAAAAAGGGACTCCAGAATCAGTAACAAGAAAAACATAAACCACAGTGAGTGCCAAACCGAAACTGATACAAAAAAAAAAAAAAAAAGAATGACAAGATGGACTGAAACTAACAGACAGCTGAGAGGAAAAGACCAAAAGACGCGGCTGTCAGCTGGAGAGAGAGTAGCAAAAGCGTTTGTCTTGTCAGAAAGACAATACTCTGGTACAAATTGGTCACCAGAGAAAGCACTGAGATATGCAGGCTGGAAACAATTAGAAAATGGACAATGGGTTCCGGACGCTGACTGGGATAAGGCAGCAGCACAGAAGGAAAACCTGCAAGAAAATGAACGAACAAGGCTTTTGGGAGAATCAAACGGGGACAGAACAGCCAGTTACTAGGCACCTGGACAGTAACTCACAAAACCAGGCACCTGTAACAAATATTTTTTTTTATTGGGGAAAGAAAATACTGATGAGGGTTAATGACAAGAATGAATCAAATACGGAACCATGGGAGGAAGAATTAACTCATGCCGGGGCAACGCTTGAAGGAACTAAGCACAAGTAAAACTAAAGTTTCAAAAGGGCCCTCCACAAACAGTATAGAAAACACCTTAGAAGAAGATGACGCAAGGACAGCAGACAGAAATGAATCAGAGGCCCCCCCCCCCAAATAAAAGTTTTGCAGACTTATTTAAAAATAGAATTGAACCTCTTCCATGGAAAAGCACGGTGAGACTTAGATATAAAAGGAGGATTAGACTCCAGACTGGACAGATCATACGTAGGAGGGCTTTAAGAAGGCCCTAAAGACCCACCTATGGAGCCAAGCCTACCCAAACTGATTTTAGCTGTGATTTTAGTTATGTATCTGAATTGTGATTTTTATTGTGTTTAGTTACGCACTGAATTGTGATTTTATTGTGTCATTTATTTTAATGTTCAGCGCCTTTATATTTGAAAGGCGTTATACAAATAAAGATATTATTATTAGGAAGGAAACTTTTAAGAGACGCTATGAACTTTGGGCCAACAGAAGTGTACGCTTTAATTCATGTATCAAGGAGGATAATTTCGATGTGAGCTTTAATACACCGCAAGGTCTCAACAAGATTTTGGTTCAAATGTAATCAACTGAAATTTACTCCACAGCGGGCTCCTTTTTAAGTTATTCCTCTCACTAAGTCTGTGGTGAGACAAGTTACAGTGATGTTCAGAAAAGAAAGTGTCAATATGGGGGATATGCTGCACTTGTTACAGCAGTGGTGTGTGCTTATTGTGTTTTTACATTCTACATGTTAGAAACCTTTAGAGTAATAAGGACATCTTGACTACAAGACTTGTCTTGTAAACAGAGTAAATAACTCTAATGACAATGTTTTCCATTCCTGTATAAAAATAAATATGTTACTACTACCACTCCAGAAGCATTAATTGATGCAAAGGGATTTTGGACTGGTGGATGGAGATTTTGGGTAAAACTAAGGCAGACCAAAGAAGGTATATTCCATTTACCAAATAGCTTTTTTTTTTTTTTTGAAGGGAAAGAGAGTTATGTTTTTTTTATTCAGGGCAGCCGAAGGCCTGTTACAAATGTGGAGCCCGAACACTTCTGTCTAGCACGTGCGACAAGTTAAGATGTGGTTTATGTGGGGAATTTGACCATATCAGCACACAGTGTGAGAACTACAACAGGTGTCATTTATGTGAAGGTACAGGTCACGTTCCAAAACTGTCCATGTGCAGCACACAACCGGTCAGATGGAGTGGACCAGGACCACCTTATAAAACTGCACAAATGAGAGGAGGCAGTGTAGGCCTCCCACATACAGTATCAATCCACCAAGAAGATCCAATTCCCCACACATCCGAGACTCGGGAAAATGTACCAGAAAACACAGACCTAGCTTCCCAAACAAAAGAGAAAGAACATCAGAACGAGCAACAAATAAATAAAAAACACAGATCTGTGTAAAAACAATCAAGGCCCCGAACAACCAAAACAAACAGAAGCTGCCAGAAGAACTGGGCTAAATGAGATATCTAAACCAACAATTGTACCAGACGATAACAGAGAGGATGCTTTAGAGGGATTATCCAATATGCCTCCCCAAAGGAATGGTCAGGACCAAGAATAATAAGTACTAGGAAAACTTTAGGACTAAAAAAAAAACTAAACATTCACCTGGAAAATCAGTTTAACATCCTAGCAAAGTAAACTGGGGAGACTAAGATTCAGATGCATCAACCAAAGCAACACAATGTCAGAATTGACACAGACAGCAGAAAAAAAAAAGAAAATGAAAAAATGGCAAGAAGAAACTATGGATGAGACGATGGAAATTAACTGATATACTGACATTTAAAAACTAAATGGAACATGTTGAACTAACATAACTGTTGTTGAACAACTAACAATGGAAGTTCGCTACCTTAAATGTTTGAAGTATTAAGAATAAACAAAAGGAGAGCTATGTTTTCTTCCCTACAGGCTTTTAAACCAGACATAATTTTTTTTGCAGGAAACCTGGATATCTTAAGTTTGGGGACCATCCTTTTGGTCATTTGTGGAAGACAAAGTTGATGGTATAAGTATTTTATTTAAGGAAACAGACTTTACCCTTAAAAAATTAGTGGATTTGGTCCCAGGAAGAGTACTGATATTAGATGGAATATGGAAAGGTTTACCTCGCATTTCTATTAATGTCTATGCACCCTAATTAAATCAGAATGAGAAAAAAAAAAAAATACAACCCTTCTTAGCTACATCACACCGATTTTTCTTTGCCGGGGGTTGGCAGGGGAGGGAGAGGATCGAGCATCCGGAGGACAGCTCTTCTCTCCCGGGAGGGAGGGGGTTTCCTGCTCGGCGCTTGGCTGGCCTCTGGCAGAAGCCAGAGGCCCAGCAAGCACTAGAGCATAGAGAAGGGGCGGGAGTGGCAGACGTCGGTGGCAACGCTGCTGACAACACGGCACTAGCCACCCCTGAACAGAGAAATGCCCTTCCAGCTCAGGCAGAGATGGAGCACCAGAGCTTGCCCTCGATTTACGACACACCTTCTGACCAGCGCAGAGAAATTGGATGTTGGGGCCTCACCTCATCTCCGCCCGGGGGGTAAACCGCGGCTACATGGGCGAAGAAGGGTTGACCAGGTGGAGCAGACTGTAGCGGGATGACTCCTAGGTGCTCCTGAGGAGACCAGAGTTGGAAGGGAGAGGAGGAAAAATAGAAAGTAAAAAAACAGGTTTTTCTGGGGGGAGATTTTAATTGTATACTAGATGTGTAAATTACATTAGCAGTGGGGAAAAATATATTGTGACCCACTGGCCCTAAAAAAGTGTGTAGAAAATGCAGGGTTAACAGACTGCCATAAAATAAAAAGGACAGGATCAGGGTTCACATATTTTAGAGGACATATGGCTACAAGAATAGATTATGTTTTTATTTCTAGAAATATATTACTACATAAAGTAAGGACCGTATACATGGAAAATGGTAGTAGCGCAAGTAGGTTGCAGAAAAGATAACAGCTCACAGGAAAAAAGATGGAGAATGAATACTAGTTTATTACATGAATCAAAAGTACCAAAAAGGGATTAAACAACTTTTAACAGCTAGAAAATCGATACTATGTCTATATGATGACAGAATGGTGGGAAGATACGAAAAAGCAGTTTAACATATGGATGCAAAGGTTCATTAAGAATAAGCAGAGGAACAATTTCCTTAAATACCTACAGCAACGTAATCAGTTACAAAAAAAATTCACTGATGGATACAACAGGACAGGATTTATCAGACCAAATTAGTTATCTAAAAAGGAGGTGCAGAGGTACCAATATGGTAGAGCACACACACTACATGCTAAATTGAGCTATGGTACACAAAGAGCACCATTTAGGCCCTTGCCCACACAGACATGCATTTTCAGAAGTTTTTTTTTTAAATGTTTTGATTTCCGTATTTGAGCACGGTTGTTTGAGAGTCCACACTGTGCTCCGACTCTGTGCTTGCCCGCCGAATTCCCAACTGGCAAACGTGTCGGTATGAAACCGTGCTAAAACGTTACTCTGATCAGGGTTTTAGCATGGTTTCTAAATATGGTTCATAGCACATTTTACCATGCTACAGTGAGGATGCGATCAGTGTTTGCCATTCGTGTAACATTAGAGACTGCCCTAACTTTACAAAAATGCAAGTGTGGACAGGTCATTAGTGACCCCTGTTTTGCATGCAAAGAACAGTTTATAGCATCTAATTCTAGCCTGAAAGATGAGAAAAACAGGTTACTCACCTGTAACAGTAGTTCTAGGAGTGGTATATGTTGTTCAGCCACACTTCTTGGCATGTCCCTTTCCCTTTAAGGATCGCCGGAAGGTCTTCAAGCTGGCTCCTCCCACCTACCCAGGTGGTATGTTTCTCGGCTCTGCCCCATGATGCCAAATCTCAGCCCGCTGGAAGCCAGGTGTTGTGCGTCTGCAGCCGGGGAGGTCAGGTGGGTATGTGTGGATGAACAACATATACCACTCCTAGAAAGATCAGTTACGTAAAACCTCACCGTAACAGAAGATCTTCTAGGAGTCTTGCAGTAAGTCATTACTTCTGGGAGTTCCCAGCAGGTGGCGCTATCACTCGGCAGCTTCTTCCAGCAGTCTCCATAGCAGGGACCACCCACACGACCTCACTTCCTGGACTGTGCCTATAAAAGTGGGTGGTTTCTGTCAGTCTCCGTTCCCCACCAGTTTCAGCTCACGCTGGCGAGGGACCCAGGCGAACCGAGGTACCACAGCATCCCAACCCTATTTGTGTTTTCCCTGGTACAAACAGCAGGGGGATGGCTAGAGAGAAACTACTTACTGCAAGAGAAATTCCTATAAGCGCTACTGTTACGGTAAGATCTTACGTAACTGATCTATTTTCTATGGAATGGTCTCTTGCAGTAAGTCATTACTTCTGGGAGATTCCCAAGCAGTTCTGTCCAACCAGGGGAGGACCCAGATAATAGTCTGCCTTGCACATATTCGAGGGACAAGGATCAAGAAGCATAGAAATATGCAATTTTATATGTATTGCAGGCAGATATATTAGGCCATGCTAAAACAGGGTTAACAAGGTACATCTTCGTTGTAGAAAAGTATTATCATGTAATAATAGTAGTGAGATCTCTTCATCAGTAGAAACCTGTCTGAGGATGGGACAAAAGGTCCGCCACTAAATGGGCTAGAAAGCACCCCGATGTGATGGTCGCAATGACCCGTCACAGTGATATCTCCGGTAAAATGTGTTATTCAGTAGACAATGTCGCCATGTGTTCTTATAAAGCGAAATGATTAAGTTGTAGTGGCTAGATGTGTCAGAGCCTCACAGTACAGGCCTCAGTAAAGTAGATGGATAAATGCCCCGGAAAGACCCCAAGGCCTAGGGGAGCAGGCCGGGACAAGCAGGAATGATCACTGAGAGGCAGGAGTATTCACCCCCCCCTGAGGAGGGTGGTCCTGTTGAGGTCTATAGGTATTGGGTGTACCTCTTGTGCATTCTTTGCCTCTCAAATTACTTTTCTTGTCTTATTGTAATGTGTATACTGAGGGCGTCTTTTATAATACAGGCTCTGCACCGATCTTAATTGTCTACCTGAGGCATGTAGATTGTTCAATATGATTTGTGCTCCCGGGCCAAACAATGTATCTCCCAAAAATGAAACATTTGCTACCTTTTGCTGAATATCCGACGCAAGGCCAGATAGTCTAAGCTATGCCTGGCGGTGTATGATAATGCCTGTGGCAAAAGTTTGTGCCGAAGCGTCTACTATATCATAACCTGCTCTTAAGAGGTGTCTGAAGAGGGATGCAAGTGTACTGATCATCGGCATCAACTGTTCCTTTCCAGGAGATGTGGGTAGTTTATCAAGAACATCCACAGCAGAAGCGCCTATAGTGCGCTGATGTTTCAACGTGACCCACATAATTCAGTATTCGAATAATCAAAGTGCTTAAAGCAAACACTTTCTTCCCCAGATGATCAAATCATCTTGAATCCCTTTCAGGGGGTACCATACTTGTATGTTTTGGTTTAGTAGTGCGATCATGAGCAGAAGTAATAACCACGGAATCCGCAGTGGGAGTATTTGACAGATATTGGAAATCTAATGGGGCTTGATAAAGCCGATCTGCCTTACGTGGCAATGTGTGTGCAGCTATAGGATGGCTCCAAGCCTCATATATCACATTTTGAAAGGTAGGAATGAAAGGGGGACTCGCTCTTATGGGTTCCACTGGAAGATCCAGATATTCTGCCATATCTTTACTTAATTTATCTTGTTCTGTTGTGGAAAACTCCATTATCTTCTGTATTTGTATCATCATATCAGTGAATTATGGATCATCAGGTGAAGAAGCGACCTTAAATGGGTCGGATCTCGCCCCAAAAGGATGGAATAGAATAAGGGGAATCTGAGCCCCCCTCTTCCAGAGAACCTTCATAATAAGAGTCCGTGGAGGGTTCCATAACATTGTGATTCTCACTGTCTGAGTAGGAAGCCTCTGTATGTTCAGGAGGAGGGAACGAAGGAGAGTGGTAGGGTTCTGTACGTGCTTGTTTAGGTGGAGATGGGGATCTAGTGTGGGGGTAAGGATGTAATGGTAGATCAGATGACTGATCGAAACCCAAAGATTGTAAAACTTTGTTCACAATAAACTACACATCTGGTATTTGTGATGAGGGTAGAGTCATGTAATCGGGGTCCGAACCCTGTAGGTGCAGAAATGAATCAGTGGGAGGGTCAATTTGAGCCTCCTGATAGAATGAGTCAGAATGTCTTTGAGGAGAGTATGGGTCCTGAGAAGATGGTTGGGTATTATACATGCGGGCAAGACTCTGGTTTGCCCCAACAAGCTATGGGACGGGATCCCATATTATGTGGTGGTATCTTATGATAAGTGTGTTTAAGAACGTCCTTTATAATAAAAGTCATGACTTTGTTGTTTGGGATCCATTAACAGAGTATATGCCTTTAAATGCGTTGTTCTAAGGTGAGGACTAAAGTCCTCGATGGAGGTATGCAGTCCTATGACGACGAGCAAGGAAAGGCGTGACCTGGTGACGGTGGGCTATCCCCTGTTGACTGTGGAAGATGAGGGTTAGGCTCCATCGAAGATGGAACACCTGTCATTGATGATGGATGAAAAGGAGCATGCTTCGTTGATGGTGGAATGCCTCTCGTCGACGATGGATGATGGAGAGCATGCTCCGTCGAGGGTGGAATGCCTCTCGTTGACGATGGATGAGGGAGGGCATGCTCAATTAACGGGGGAATGCCTCTCGTCGACGATGGATGAGGGAGGGTATGCTCAATTGACGGGGGAATGTCTCTCGTCGACGATGGATGATGGAGGGCATGCTCAGTCGACGGTAGAATGCCTCTTGTTGATGAAGGATGATGGAAAGCATGTTCCGACGACGGTGGAAGAGCTCTCGTCGATGATGAATAAAGGACAGCATGCTCCGTTGATGGTGGAAGAACTCTCGTTGACGATGTGTGATGGAGAGCATGCTCATTCGACGGTGGAGGTAGTTCAGTCGACGAAGAAGTGAAGAAAGAGTGCTCCTTCGACAGAGGAGGTAGCCTTGTCAACAGTGAGGGTCCCCCACGCAGCCCCGTCATCGGGGGAGTGCGTGTCATTGACAAAAGTTGTGTAGGCATCCCGGTCGACGGTGAACAGAGCCTTGTCGATGGAGAAGCTGAAGAATGATGCCCCATCAACGGGGAATGCTTACCTTTTTAAGAGGTTGATCTTTTGTGACTCTCTGATGAAGAGGATGTAGAATTGTCTGCCATCGATGGGGGTCCCCCCCTTCCCCACCCAACGATGAAGGATGCCTCCTTGAACAGGAATGTTTAGCAGGTATGACCGTTGGATCTCGGTCTGGCAGGACTTGTGAGGAAAGTGTTTCCTTCACTTTTTTGTTTCTTGAAGATGACTCAGTGGTACTGGGGCCGTAATCACGAGCCCTCTGAGTTTGTAACAGGGAAGTCTTGTCTTCCATAATTTATGTAACCTTTTATATTCAGGTCACTCAGTAAGGCTCTTTGGCCAAAACAGAGTAATATGGTGCCGTGTTTTTTAAGCCCAGGCACCTCAAGCTATGTTGGTTCAGTTCTCGAAGACTGCTTGGCTTGCAGAAGATTGTTCTAGCTGCTGTGTGAGCTGAAGCAGGCGGGAAAATGAACGGAGACTGACAGGAACCACCCACTTTTATAGGCACAGCCCAGGAAGTGAGGTTGTGTGGGTGGTCCCTCCTATAGAGACTGCTGGAAGAAGCTGCCGTGTGATAGCGCCACCTGCTGGGAACTCCCAGAAGTAATGACTTACTGCAAGGGACCATTCCGTAGAATATCTACTGTTACAGGTGAGTAACCTGATTTTCTAGGATTGTGGATATGCTGTTCATCCACACTCTTTGGCAGACTCCTAGCAGTTCTCCGGGAGGAGGGAGGCAAGGCACACACCCCCACTTATACTTACTTGGGGGAAAAAAAATTGGAGAACTTAGGCCCCAAAACCAGCATTCCAATGCGACTCAAGATCAATGTGGTAATGGGTAATGGTGTTTGCTGGCTTCCAGGTAGCAGCTTGACAGATTTCCTAGATAGGGATGTCTCTGGAAGCAGCCACCGATGCAGCAGTATGGCAGGTAGAATGAGCTTTTATCCCTCTTGAGAGGCTCCATGCCCGCCAACTCGTAGCACAGACTAATGCAAGATGTAATCCACCTTGCAATAGTCCGTTTTGCTGCAGGTCTGCTAGAAGCGGCTTCAGCATAGGTGACAAACAGCTGGCTAACCTCTCCCTGAATTTCTGCTGTCCTCTCCTTATAACAGGAGAGAGCTCGTCTCAGGTCCAAAGTATGGAGCCTGTACTCGGCCTCCAAGGTGTAATTAGGATAGTATACTGGCAAAGTTAACAGCTGGTTATGGTGAAACTCTGACACCACCTTAGGAAGGAATTTCGGGTGGAGGCATCAGACAGTTTTGTCCCTGTGGAAGACCAGATAAGGGGAGTCCACCGAAAGCGCCTGGAGCTCCCCTGTCCTTCTGGCAGACGTGACAGCCACCAGAAAGACAGTCTTCCACGACAAGTGTGACAAGGCACACTTATGTATGGGTTCGAATGGCTTGCCTATGAGCTTTGCCAGTACCAGCAGAAGATCCCACGGAGGTGGAGGTTCATGCACTGGAGGGGATATGTGATCCAGGCCTTTGAAAAAGCACCTGACCACGGTTTCCTGTGCCAACGCCGGCTGACCGACCCGCGCCCAGTAAACAGAGATGGCTGCCAGGTGCACCCTAAGGGTCGAAGACCGCAGACCCCCTTTAGGGAGAGACCAAAGGTAATCCAGAATATTAGCCACTGGACAGGACACAGGGTCCAGGCCCTTGCCCTGACACCAAACTGAAAAGTTTCCATTTGAAGGCGTAACATTTCCTGGTCGATTCCTTTCGGTATGCCTCCACCACGGTGAAGACATCCTCAGAAAGACCCAAAGCCTGGAACTGTAGCTGCTCAGGTACCAGGCTATGAGGTGCGGGGACTGAAGGTCCGGATGGAATTCTTTCCCCTGACTGAGTGATAGACGGTCCGGCGTAATGGAAGCCGCTCAGCAGGCCTGCAGCTGAGGCCGAGAAGATCTGGATATCAGAACTGGCACGGCAAGTCTGGGGCTACCAGGATCACCTTCGCCTTGTCCCTCCTCACCTTGAGAAGCACTTTATGGATCAAAGGAAATGGAGGGAAGGCGTAGAGGAGGCCTGGGGTTCACGTCCTCGAGAAAGCACGCCCCTGCAGCGAGCCCTGCTGAGGGGGCCGGGCATGGAACAGCCTCAACCTCAGCTTGGTGTTGTCCCTGGAGGCAAGAAGGTCCACCATCGGTTTGCCTCAGTGAGAGAACAGTCTGTAAGCTACCTCTGGATGGACAGACCATTCGTGCAATGTCTCACTTAAGTGGCTGAGAGCATCCGCCAGATGGTTTGAGGCTCCTGCCACATGGATGGCTAGGAGATCTGCCTCCAGATGGCTCACAAGGGTTCAGATGCGGAGCGCCTCCCTGCACAGCAGACGGGAGTGCGTGCTGCCCTGTTTGTTGAGGTAGTACATAGTCATGGTATTGTCCATCTGGACTTAACCACTTGACCCTGGAGCTGAGGAACGCAAGCCGACAGTGCCAATCTGACTGCTCTGAGCTCCAACAGGTTGATGTGGCATCGGGACTCCTTAGGGGGCCAGAGCCTGTGGGCCCTTCTGTCCCCCATATGGGCTCCCCCAGCTGATGAGAGAGGCATTGGTCGTAAGGACGACCGTCGGCTCAGGGCAGACAAACGGGATCCCTTCCTGCAACCAGTCTGGGGCGACCCACCGGAGAGCTTCCCACATCTTCTGAGTTACAGTTATCAGCTGGTCGAAATGACCGTGGTGCTGAGTGCACTGGGCGGACAGCTCCCACTGGAGGGGGTGCATGTGCAACTGGGCCCAGTGAACCATTGAGGTGCATACCGCCATGTAACCCAGAAGGCGCAGAAAGTCCTGGGCAGGGTGCAGTTGCCCAACCAGAAATGACTGGGCAAAGGAGGAGACAACCTCCACCCTGTCCGCCGGGAGCTAAGATCTGGCTTGGCAAGAGTCTAGCTCTGCCCCGATGAAGCCCATCACCTGAGAAGGCATAAGTTCTGACTTGGCCTCGTTGATCAGGAGGCTGAGTTGGAAGCAGGTCTGGAGGGTCAGGTCCCTGGACTTTCTCCACCTCCTGTTGGGTGGAATCATCGAGGTAAGGATAAATCCTGTTCCCCCTCTGAGATGGGCCACCACCACTGCAATGCATTTGATGACAGGCCGAACGGCATGGCTCGGAACTCGTACAGGGTCCTTTTGACCCTGAAGCGGAGGATCCGCTGATAGGACGGACGGATTGGGACATGAAAGAACGTGTCCTGCAGATCCACTGAACAGAACCCCATATTTTGCTCCAAGGATGGTATGATCTGGGACAGAGTGACAATCCAAAAGGTGTGTGACCTGAGATATTGATTCAGGTTGCGCAGATCTAGAATGGGGTGCCAGTCGCCCAGTACCAGAAAGTACCTGCTGACAAAATCTAGGTCTACTGGAGCTACAGCCTCCTTAAGGAGGAGCTGAGCGATGTCGTCTCGGAGAGCCGACTGAGTCTGAGCAGATGCTCTTTTCTCCTGAGGGGCGCGGGCTCGGCTTGGAGGGTACTGCTTGAATTCCAGAGGCAGTCCATGACCGACTACTTAGAGAACCCACCTGTCTGAAGTGACAGCGGACCAGGTAGAAAGGAAGTGGTGGAGCCGGCCCTCCATGCTCTGTTACTGAGCAGGCTTGGAGGAGGAGGATCCACGACCGGAACCTCGACCTCCTTTATGGGCATTGGAGGGCCCGCACTTGGACAGGGGGTGCCAAGCTCGAGTCTGCTGCTGTCCTCCTTGAAAAGAGGACTGCTGAGCCACAAGGGAAGAATGCCAAAAAGGCTTCTTTTTCTTCTGCTGGTTCTTGCCCGAAGAGCCCTTGGAAGAAGTAGCATCCAAGGTGGCATTGGACTGCTCAATGCGCTGAAGGTGACCAGCCACTCCTGGGCCAAACAGGTTGGCCCCTAGAAAAGGCACATCAGCTAGTTTGTGCTGAGTATCTGCCAGGAAGGAGGAGAGCCTCAGCTAAGCCCTGTGACGGGAGGCAACTGTTGCTGCCATCGAACAGGCACAAGAATCCCCAAAGTCTGAAGCTGCTGTCTGGCTACAACTCGACCCTGGTCCCGGACCTGACTGACCATAGTCTGCATGTCCGCAGAGAGATGTGGGAGGACTTCATCCAAAGACCTTAGGAAGGCGTGGGAGAATTGTGCCATGATGACGGCCGAACTTGCCTGACGAAGACCCAAGGAAGAAGCCGCACAGACCTTCCTGGCTGCATGGTCCAAAAGCTTGGACTCTTTCTTAGGTCAGTCAGTCAGTATCAGCAGAACTGCCAGTATGCCTGAACACAGAGGCAGTCACCAGGCTCTTGGCTGAAGGGTGCTCTGTGAATCCCATAAGGGACCCCATGGGCACCGCGTACTTGCGGGCCATGTGGGCAGACAGTGCTGGGCATGAGGCAGGGTGCTGCCAGAATTCTAAGGCCGGGCCAACAATGGCCTCGGCCACAGGAAAAGCCTCAGTCGGGGTATCCCCTCTCTTGAGAATGTCCGTGAGAGGGTACTTCGCTTTTTTTCTGGACTGGCTCCAAGGGCATCCCTGTGGACTCAGAGATGAGGTGGAGAATGCCCTGAAAAGATGAGGGACCTTCCTCTGTCACTATCTCATTGGCTGATTAGTCATCCCCTGGGTGAGAACTGTCGACAGTCCAGGTCACCCTTGACCTGTCAAGGGGGGGTCTGGGGTGACAATGACCGACAGACACCGGGGAAGTCTGGTGTCCGGCCTATCTTCTTTAGAAGGAGCCCCTCTCACAGGCTGCTTGGGTGGTAGTTCCACCACGATTGGTGGAGACACCGTTTTAGGTCGAACTGGAGGTTTTGCCAGCTCCGTGGGTGGGGGAGTCGACTTGATCGGCTCCAAAGGAGTCGGCTTCGATCTAGGAGGTGAAAGCCAAGTAATCGCCGGGGTGGAAGCCGATGTCTGCTTGTGCCTGGTCAAAAGCAGCTGCTGCCACATGAGGTGCTCATAGCACCGGTCGGGGCATTGCCTATTTTTGGAGCATTTATGGCTCTTCCTCTGCCTTTCGGTCGAGGGGGGCCGAGACCTCGATCAAAATCGGACAGGCCGATTCGGTCACTCGGGAGACACCGGCGGGACCAGGGATTTCCTGGGGTCGGGGACCATTTCCTTGATGGGAGTCCCAGCAGGCTGGGTCTCCTCGTCGGGAAAAGTCAGAATTGGAGTTTGATTGAGGGAACCATTGACCAGAGTCAGCGATAAAGGATCGATCGGGTCGATGACGATTTCTACATCGTTGATCGACAGCTCGGTTGGCTAGCCAGACAGCAAAGCCAAGAAGCCAGTGACCAAAGAAGCAAGCTCCACCAAAGTTGAGACAGCATGTTCCTGGGAAAGAGATCTCTCCCGCTTCCAAGAGTGTCTCCATCGGGACGAAGATGATCTTGGATCCTTCTCCTGCTTACGGGATTGAGAGGAGTGCGTGGCCGGGAAAGACTGGCAAAACTCTCATAGGAACCCGGGAAGGTGGAGCCCAAGTTAAATGAAACGAAGAAGCTCTGAGTAGTTTCTGCAGCCCGAGCCGCTTCCTCTTCGAATGCTTACTACATGCGTTCCAGTTGCTCGGCGGATCCCGCAATCGCCCACGAACCTCCTTTGATTTCACTGAAGGGTTCAGTTTCTCCAGCCTTCCCAGCTTCTGGCATGCAAGACTGTCGTCAATGACGTTAGGATGGAAAGCGAGACATGTTGCATTTCGAGGTGTCATAGTTGACACAGAGGCAGTAAACGCATGTGGTGTGGGTATCGGTGCACAACATTTTTTGGCCGCAGGGGCACTGACAAAATCCAGGGGAAGACTTGTTTTCCATAATCGAAGAATCAAAGTCGCGATTGTGTATATGAACTAGACGGATTTTTGGAATAACCCAAAGTTTTTGAGCCAGGGCCTACAAAATGTGTGAGCACGAGGGAGGCAACCTGAATCTTCCAGCGGAAAGGAAGATCTGGCGCCATGGAGGTGGAGCTGAGGGCTGTCCCACCCTGGGTGGGTGGGAGGAGCCAGCTGGAAGACTTCGGACAAGATTTAAAGTGGAAGGGGACATGCCAAAGGTGTAGATGAACATCATATCCATGATCTGAGAAATTATGTTCTATCCACACTTCTGGCAGTGTCCTTTCCCGTTAGCTTGCCGGAAAGTCTTCAAGTTGGCTTCTCCCACCCACCTGGGTGGTAACTCCCTCAGCTCCACCCCAACGCCATATCTTCCTTTCCGGTGGAAGAAGCAGGTTCCTTCCTTATTGCTCCTGCGTTGAGTAGGGCCTTGCACTTATATCTACGGATTTAATTCCTAAACTTTCAACTCTTACGAGTTTTTGTCTTCAGCTCAATATTCAGTTGTGACCGCCATGAACGGTAAGTCCGCTCCTGGGGTTCTGCTGGTGCCCTTGTGGGCAGAAGATGTCCCGAACTGACCCCATGCCACATGTGTCTACTGCCTGGGGCACAAGCATGATCCCAGGCCTGCGACTTTTGTCACTCGTTTCACCTGACTGTTCTAGAAGACCATCTCGCACAACTTACACTGGGCCGCCTAGCGCAATGGAACCTGCTGGTCAAATCTAAGGATGTCTGTTGAGTGGTCTCTGCGGCTGCGGGGTCTGCTGAACAGTTTGCGGCCTTTGAAGAGAAGGCAGCCCAAGCTGCATCCCTCTCCTCTTCGGCTTCTGCCTTTGTGCCACTTCAGCTGGGATCCTTCAAAGAATTGTGCCAGTCTCTGCCAACTCTCGGTCAGGGACCCTCTGGGCACAAGTCCAAATCCAAAAAAGAGTCCAAAAGAGAGGACTCGTCATCGTTTGTGGGATCGGGAGATCTCTCTGTTGAGGGTTTCCGATTCCTGTGCTTCTCCGGATCCTACTTCGGTAGAATCCTCAGCCTTGGCCGCCAGCGCCACAGTAACCCTGTTGGGCCAGTTGGCCAAAACACTGGTCGAGGTCCTGGCTGAGATTTTTCTCGAGCCAGCCGACCAGTTGTCAACTGAAAAGGCCAATACTTCCTTATCCAGGGCTCCAGTCTTGATTCAGAATGTTGGAGGAATGGATTAGACTTAGAGACGTTCTTGAGTGCCACGAAGGAGGAAGCCACCCCCACTCGTAGAGTGACCTTTTACCAGTCCCGGTAAAGGTTTGTCGGCCTTCTGATAACAGAACGAAATACATTTCATTAGCCATCTGGACAGCAACTGCTTAGACACAGGTGCGCCTTGCATCCGGTGTGCGAAAGAAACAGAGCTGGTCCGACTTGCGATGAGATCTGGTTCTAGCCAAACAGTATCCGAGGCTCCTATGTATGTCCAGGGCAACAGGGCTTCTCCTCTGTTAGAATGACTGGGGTAATACACCGGAAGGTCTATATCTTGGTTGAGCGTGACAGCCGAGACCACTTTGGGAAGAAAGTTAGGATTTATCCTTAAGGACACCCTGTCCTTGTGAAAAACCAAATAAGGATCTTTGCACACAAGTGCATGAAAGTAAGTAATGGCAACTAAAAATAGAGTCTTCCAGGCGAGGAGATAGCTTGCAATGCACTGTTGGTTCAAAAGGGGGCAGTGTAAGCTGCTCTAGGACAAAGGGGAGATCCCAAGGTGGAATCGGTCTTTTTTTTTTTTTTTAATTTATATTTTATTGTTTTACATAGAAAAACAATAGCATACAAGTATCTCATGTAAGAGATCACAGATTTGCTCAATAATACATCCAATGTACATAGGAGAGTTAGTCTATACATTCTGATTTACGGATATGGGGGTATAACTTATAAAATTAAATGTCCAAGAAGAGTATGAAATCCAAAATATGCTGCACCCCACAAGACTTTGGGTGACCTCACATTAAAAATAAAAATCCGAGCAGATTAAAGACTCCGCCACTAGTGCTGATGTGGTCCCTTTCCCGAACACATGACTCAATATATGTTTATTATGCATGATAGAAAAACCCTCCAGGCCCAGAGATCCAACTTTACTAAACTTTTAACATTGAGCTGATACAGATGTAAACTGGTATATTAACTGTATCATTTTACCAAAAATATAACCCCAGTGCAATACGTGACAAGAGGTCTAACAGTTCAACATGCTCCAACTTAGTTCCCTTTCTAATAGAGACTGCATCATGAGACTGTGTAGTTATATACAGCATTCACTAGTACAGTGATTAATTAAATGTTTAAACAAGCATGTTAAACCTGAGATTAACACTCTGATACACAGAGAGAAAGGTCCATCAACATGGTACTTCAGGTCTCTTCTTCTTCGGATTCGAGTATTTCTGGAGCTGCAGCATGGCCGAATTCCATCGCTATGGCCTCCGTCTTTTTCCCTGCTTCGGTCGGGTCAGTATACTGAAATGTCTTTCGCCCGCAGAACACTCTGAGGCGAGCAGGCATGAGTAAGGAGTGGGCCACCATCAAATTTCTTACACCGCATCCTCGTGGCAAACGAAAGATCGGGGAACATGTGTATGGTGGTCCCTTGAAAATTAAGCTTCCCCGATTCTCTGGCCACTGTTAAGATCAGATCCCGGATCCGAGCTGGCAGTGATCATTAGTACCATTCTGGGTGCCTTGTCTCGATCTACGGCTGATCTAAGAGATGCGATAAGTTCGTAATAAATGTTCCGCCCCAATCTCCGATCCAAGTTTCAGTGCCTTCGGGAGCCATTCCTGGAGGAAGAACAGAAGGCTATCTCCTTCACAGTTCTCAGGTAGGCCTACAATCCTAAAGTTAGAAGGCCTCTGCATATTCTTGAGGGCTTCTAGCCTATACCTCAGCTGTGCGTTTTCCTGGACCAGCTTGGTTGTTACATTAAGCGTCTGGTTTGTAGTCGATTGTGCAGAGGCCGCCGTTTTGTTAGCTTCCACTATTTTGTTCTCTTGCTCTGTAAATCGGGTTAGAATGGACTCGATCTTATTATCAATTGCTTGCATCGAGCGTTGAAGCGTCGTCCATGGAGGAGCTGGTTCAGTCCCAAGTTGAGAAGTTACCTCGTGTTGCTGTGGCTGAACAGGCCTCAACTTTGCAGCACCAGCTGGACCCTTATTGGTACGTCCCATCTTAACAAAAATTAGATCGGAAGATTCAGCACTTTTTGTAGACTCAAGTACAGTCACTATTTAGAAAGATTTCCCAGAATTTCTTATTATTTTAAGATGAATACTGTGTAGGTCTGGAGAGCAGATCTAAGGCACGTCTGGTCAGTAGGTGTGCTCCACAGCGCCCCCCGGAATCAGATCTTTGATGGGAGGTCTCAAATGAAGGATCCTGCGTAAGAACGCGCGGGAAGCCTCTAGCTGTGCTAGAGACCTGACACCTACCAGTGAATGGTACGACGGAATGGCGCAGAGGTGTACCTTAATGGAGGAGCAGGCAAGCCCTGCCTCACAGAGGGATAGGAGGTAATCTAAAACTGACCTCTCCGAGCACTCCATTGGGGTCAGTCCATGAGTCTGAGCCCAGATGCAAAATCTGCGCCACTTCATGGCGTAAGTGACGTGAGTGGAGGGCTTTCTGGCTGCCACCAAAACGTCTGCAACGTCCTGAGAGACCCCGTATCTTATGATTGCTGTGTCCTTAAGAGCCAGGCATGCAGGTTCAGCGACCAAAGATCCGGATGGACCAAGGAACCTACCTCCTGGGATAGTAGATGGGAGCTGAATGGCAGAGGCACTGGAGATTCCTGGGCCAGTTGGTGCAACAGAGGGAACCAAATTTGCCTGGGCCAAAAGGGCGCGATCATAATGAGAGACGTCCGCTCTTGGTGGTGCTTCAATAGAACCTTCTGGATCAAAGGGAAGGGCGGGAAAGCATAGAGGAAACGGCCCGTCCAAGAGAGGGACAATGTGTCTCACCAATAAACACCAGGCCCTGGATCTCGTGAGCAGAAATTGGGCAGTTTTGCATTGGATGGGGACGCGAAGAGGTCTAATCCGGGTGTCCCCCATCTGCGAAACTGGTCCTCTGCGACTTCCTGAAGCAGTTCCCATTTGTGGACTCTGGCCTGTGATCAGCTCAGACTGGCCAAGACAGTGTTGTCCACTCCAGGAACATGTACTGCAATGATTTCTGCGCCGTGTTGTAGTACCCAATTCCATACCCTCTTGGCCTCCCTGCAAAGAGGGTAGGAATGAGTGCCTCCTTGTTTGTTGAGATAATACATCTCTGCGGTATTCTCTGTCTATAACAGGAGGGTACCCGGTGGAACCTCTGACTGGAAGGCCTGTAGGGCGTACAGGACAGCTCTCATCTCCAGAATGTTTATGTGGAGGTGAGATTCCAGAGACGACCAGGAGACTTGCGTCCTGATCCCATTGAGGTGAGCTCCCCATCTAGACCCCGAGGTGTCCATGGAATGAGTCTCTATTGGAGGCGGCGCTACGAATGGAACTCCCGTAGATAGAGGCTCTGGGACGAGCCACCAATGCCAGTCTCGGATGACAGCATTCGTATTCAGGACTGGATGCTGCAGTTGAGCTTGCTTTTGGTCCCATTGAGCCCGCAACATCCACTGCAGGGTTTTAAATAATTGATTAGCAGTTTTTTCCTTGGGACTATACTAACTGTACAGAAAGTATTTATATAGATTTTCTAGAAGTGTTGTGTTTGTTAAATACAGTGAGGCAAGAGCTATGCATTTTCACACAGGTTTAGCACTTTTATGAGCAAAACGCTAATCAATTTTTAAAGTTAAATAAATCCCTGCACTGAGTAACCCACATATGGAGTTGAGCTAGGGGAACCTATTACAATGGCAGCCGCCATGTGCCTGAGCATTATGTCCCTTATGAGGGATCTGATGCGTTCCGCCCTGTCCTGAGGAAGGAATGTCCTCCCTTGAGTGGTGTCTAGGATTGCCCCTATAAACTGCTATTTCTGAGACGGAAGAAGGTATGACTTCTCCTGACTGATGGTGATGCCCAGCGATTGGAAGAGAGAATTGGTATCCTGGATTGCGGACATCAGGGGTTCCTGTGAGGGTGCCATAAGGAGCCTACTTACGGAAACACATAGTGGTCCTGTCTCCTAAGAGCTGCTGCCACGACTGCCATACACTTCGTGAACACCCGAGGTCCCAAGGATAGTCCCAAGGGGAGAGCTAGGAACTGGTAGTGGTGTCCGAGAAACTCGAAGCACAGAAATTTTGATACGCTTGAGCGATCGGGAGATGTAGGTAAGCGTCCTGCATGTCCAGCGATGCAAGCCATGCGCCCTCTGAGCACGGGAATGAAGCCCAGGAGGGTCACCATGCGGAAGCGCTTGTACAACACTAAAGTGCTGAGGTCTAAAATCGGGTGCAAGCCCCCTGTCTTCTTTGGGACCAGGAAGAAGTGAGAATAATATCCTTTTCCTCTCTGGTTCCGTGGAACATACTATAAAGCCTCTGTCCAGGAGTGCCGGGATGATCTGCCGAATGAGCAGGGCATGCTGACCCGAATAGCGGGACAGCAGAGGAGGTCTTGACGATGGGTGGTGGAGGAACTCTACAGAGTGCCCTCGACTTACCAGCTGCAACACCCACCGGTCTGAGGCTGCCCTCTGCCATCCCGAAAGGTGATGAGAGATGCGACCCCCGACCTTCTCTTCCCTTAGATCCAGAAGAGGGGCCGGGGCCAGGAAGGAGTCATGCTGTGGTGGTGTTTGTCCCTGTGGACTGGGGGGGATTTAAGATGTTTTTGGCCCTGGCCTATGGGGAACCTAGCTTGACCTTTGCGACTGAAGTTGCCCCAGGGTTGCTGGCTGGAACGTGGCTGCTGCCTTTGTTGCCGGCCGCGAAAATGGTTCTGGTTCCTATGAAAGGAACAAGATTTGGGAACGTACATGGCCTTTACAGTCCTGACTGCCGTCCCAGCGTCCTGTAGCCTGGTGATCACCCTTTTGGATTTCCTCACTGAACAGGCCTGCTCTATTGTAAGGGACATCCAAGATGTTCCTTTGGACATCCGGGGTAAAGCTGGAGACTCTTAACCAAGAGTGTCTCTGGAGACAAATGCCTGTGGCTGCTCCCCTGTCCACCAAGTCCACTGAATCGTAAGTGGCTCGGAGGACTTGGGTCCCCACATCTGACCCAGTCTGAAGGAGGTAAAGCAATTCATCCTTCTTATTGCCATCCAGGAAATCCTTCACAAGGTCTTGGCCCTGTTCCCAAAGGGCATTCTGAAACTGCACCATGTGCATCAGATAGTTCAAAGGCCTTATAGAGCATGTAACAACAGCATACATGTGTCTTCCCATGGAATCTAATTGCTTAGATTCCTAGTCTGGAGGCTGGGTACTCAGGTTGAGACCGCTGAGACCAATCATGAGATGCTGTTATGACCACAGAATCGGCCAGGGGTTGTTGCGACAAATATGGGTCCTCCAATGGAGCCCTGTAGAGGCGGTCAGCCTTTTTCAGAACTGCCGGAGTTGAATGTGGACACTTCCAAGCAGCCTTGGTGATGTCCATAAGGTGTCCACCAGCGGCTTCGAGTCCTTTTGCCTGAGATAACAGGCAAGGCGTTGTCTCTTGGGGTCAAAGTCCTCGGTCTCCCACCCCATGTTCTCTTGGATGTGCCTCATGATTTCTGAGAATGACTGATCATCCCGTGGTGACCTGAAGGAGGGTGATGGGGGACTGAAGGGGGATGGAGACCTGCAAGTGTCGGATGTATCTGGCCTACAGTCATCCCCCGGAGAGGATCATCTGCCTCTGGGTCATTTAGGGATAGGACACCCTGAGGGAGACCGTGATGGGTGTGTCTTTCGCTCTCTAGACCTGCCCCTGGGAGGTGGAGTTGTGTCCTCAGTGCCTCAAGGAGGAGGTGGAGGTGAAAGAGGCTTGGTGTGCACCACATCCTTTGTAATGGTATCCCAGTAAAGTAAACACGTCTTTGACCTCTTGCAAGTTCATACCCAACTGGTTGGGCATCACTGTTGGCCTGTCGACGGGGTCGGACGCAGGGTCCTGGGGAAACAATAGATCCGGTGACTCTTCCCTGAGCAAGCCGGCATCCTCCGTGTCGCCTGTCTGGTCGTCAGGCAGCGCGGTGACCTCTTCTCCGGAAGACCCCTGACTACCAGTGACAGCCGATGTCAGTGGTGCAGGCGTCGGTTCTCTAACCTGTTTGGCGGGTGACGGGCCGGACGCCCACTTCGACTCCAACGTCCGTTTAAGGGACTTCAGCTCCGTTGTCTTCCTTTCCGTTCCTTTCGGAGGTTGGGAGACTGACCAGCGTTCGGGGTCCCAGTGTCAGTCTGATGCCCCACTGGATTTTGAGGATGACTTGGCTTTATGCTGGTCTGAAGATCCAGGCTGGGTGGCGGAGTTGGGCGCCCGAGAAATCTTAAGCGGATGCAGCGAGCTGAGGAGTCCCCTGCAGACCTTACCTTGACCGGGGCTGAGAGCGAGCCTGGGAGGGCTGCTCGTCGGACTGCTGGGAGCTGGCCCTAGACTCTGAGGCCCAGCTTGGGGATCTCGACCTACCCTTTGTCCTGTCCAGTGGCTAGCATCCCTGATTACCTATGGTCCCTTAGTCAGTGGCACAGGAGAAGGTGGTCTGGCGCTTCTTCAAGGACCTTGACCACATTTCCCCTCCGGTGCGTGAACCACTACCATCGTGGGACTTGTTGCTGGTTTTGGCAAAGCCCATGGGCAAGCCATTCGAACTGATGCACAGGTGTAACATGTCTCACCTGTTGTGGAAGACCATTTTCTTGGCGGCTATCATGTCAGACAAAAGGATCGGTGAGCTCTAGGCGTTTTCGGTGGAGTCTCCTTATTTGGTCTTCCACAGTTACAATATTGTCCTGCACCCCAACCCGAAGTTCTTCCTGAAGGCTGTGTCAGAGTTTCACCATAACCAGGTGATTAATCTTCCAGTGTATGTCACCAGTCACATATTGGAGGCTGGGCACAGGCTCCATACTTTGGACCTGCGGCAAGTGCTTGCTTATAATAAAGAGTGCACGACTGGAGTTCGAGGAGAGGTTCGCCGGCTGTTTGTCACCTATGCTGAAGCCACACCTGCAGCCACGCAGATGACTGACAGGTGGATTGTATCCTGCATTGCTCTCTGCTATAGGTTGGTGGGCAGGGAGCCTCCCGGAAGGCTACGGGCTCATTCCACCCGCCATACCGCTGCACTGGTGGCTGCTTCCAGTGACGTCCCAATCCAGGAAATCTGCAGAGCTGCTACCTGGAGGTCAGCACACGCCTTCATTTCCCATTACCACACTGACCTCGAGTCATGCCAGGATTCTGGTTTTTGGGCCTCAGTTCTCTAATCTCTGTTCCCCAAGTAGGGGGTGTGCGCCTTGCCTCCCTCCTCCCAGAGAATTGCTAGGAGTCTGCCAGAAGTGTGGATAGAACATCATATCCACGTCCCTAGAAAAAAACAAAAAAAAACAGGTTACTTACCTGTAACAGTAGTTCTAGGAGTGGTATATGATGTTCGACGACATGGACCCACCTGACCGCCCCTGGCTTTGGAGCACACATCTGTTTCCAGCGGGCAAGATCTGGCACCGGGGTCAAGGGAGTTGCCACCCGAGTGGGTGGGAGGAGCCAGCTTGAAGACTTTCTGGCAAGCTCTTAAAAGTTAAGGACACTGCCAGAAGTGTGGATGATCACATATCACTCTTTGAACTACTGTTGCAGGCGAGTAACCTGTTTTGTAAAGTCTTAGCAACTTATGGGATACCAAGGAAATTTATTCAGTGGCTGGAAAGAAAAAATTACTCACCTTAGTAATTATGTTTCTTCTAATGGAGTCTTGCTATATTCTGACTATTGCAGTTAGCCCCAGCCTTTAAACTGCCCCGGAGAACAAAGGGTTAAACTTTCTATGCATAGCATAGAATGCTGAGCTTGAGCTCGGTGGAGGTGTCTGCCAGTTTCCCTTTGAAATCCAACCGTCAGATTCTTACGAGCAAAAACTCACTAACTATGCTATGTGGAAATTGTAACATTTTTCTAGCTAACTGGCAACAAGAGAGTTTTGAATTCCCAGGAAGACTCAAGTCAGGAAACCCAAAACCAAAAAAAAAAAAAAATCCAAATAATAATAAAACAAACACCCAAACAACAAAGGAGGGTGTAAAAGAAGCACCCCTGAGGTGCAACACTGCACCTGCCCACCCACTTCCCAAAAACAGGTTCTGAGAGGGGAGGCGGGGGGAGATCAGAAAACCAGTATCCCAGCGTGACTCAAGGTTGATGTGGTAATGGGTGATGAAGGTATGTGCTGACTTCCAGGTAGCAGCCCTGCGGATTTCCTGGATAGGGACATCCCTGGCAGCAGCTACCGATGCAGCGGTATGGCGGGTAGAATGAGCTCTTATCCCTCTGGGAGGCTCCATGCCCGCCAACCTACAGCAGAGATCTATGCAGGAGGTGACCCACCTGCCTATCGTCCGCTTGGTTGCAGGTCTGCCAGGTGCGGCTTCAGCGTAGGTGACAAACAGCTGGCGAACCTCTCCCCGAACTTCAGCCGTCCGCTCCTTATAATAAGCGAACGCTCTTCTAGGGTCCAAAGTATGGAGCCTATATTCAGCCTCCGAGGTGTGACTAGGGTAGAAAACCGGCAGAGTCAACACCTGGTTAAGGTGAAACTCTGACACCACCTTCGGAAGGAATTTCGGATGGGGGCGCAGGACAACCTTGTCCCTGTGGAAGACCAGACAAGAAGACTCGATGGAAAGCGCCTGGAGCACTCCCATCTTTCTGGCTGACGTGATAGCCACCAAGAAGGCGGTCTTCCACAACAGGTGAGAGATGTCACACCTGTGCATCGGTTCGAATAGCCTGCCCATGAGCTTAACCAATACCAGCAGTAGATCCCACGGAGGTGGAGGTTCTCGCACTGGAGGGGATATGTGATCAAGGCCTTTGAAAAAGCGCCTGCCCACCTTCTCCTGCGCCACCGACTGCTTCCCGGCCTACGCCCGGTAGGCAGAGATGGCTGCCAGGTGCACCTTAAGGGTCGTCGACTGAAGCCCTTGCTGAGAAAGGGACACAAGTAGTCCAGAATGCTTGCCAAGGAACAGGAGGAAGGGTCTAGGCCCTTGCCCTGACACCAAATGGAAAATTTCTTCCATTTGAAGGCATAGCATTTTCTGGTCGACTCCTTACAGGATGCCTCAACGACGTTGAGGACCTCGTCAGAAAGACCCAAGGCCTGGAACTCTAGCCGCTCAGGAACCAGGCAGTCAGGTGCAGGGATTTAAGGTCCAGATGGAATACCTTCCCCTGATTGACTGAGATCAGGTCTGGGTGGGCTGGAAGCCGCCTCGGGAGCCTGGAGCTGAGACTGAGGAGATCTGGATACCAGAACTGACGGGGCCAGTCTGGGGCTACCAGAATCACCTGCGCCTTGTCCCTCCTCACCTTGAGAAGCACCTTGTGGATCAAGGGAAATGGGGGAAAGGCATAGAAGAGGCCCAGGGTCCACAGCCTCAAGAAGGCATCCCCCTGTGGTGGGCATGAAACAGTCTCAGCTTTGCATTCTCCCTGGAGGCAAACGGGTCCGCCTGAGGCGTGTCCCAGTGGGAGAAGAGATCTTGTACTACCTCCGGCAGGAGAGGCCACTCGTGGTAGCAGCCCCTATCTGGCTTGAGGCATCGGCCAGGGGTGTTGAGCTCCTGCCACATGAATGGCGGGGAGATCCGCCTTCAGGCTGCGCCACGGACCCCAAATGCAGAGCTTCCCTGCACAGAGGCATGGAGTCGCCCCTGCCCTGGCGGTTTAGGTAGTACATCGTCGTGGTATTGCCTGTCTGGACCTGAACTACTTGACCCCGTGAAGCGGGCGAAGGTGGTGAGGGCTGGGCAGACCGCTCGAAGCTCCAGCAGGTTGATATGGCATCGGGACTCCTGAGGGGACCAGAGGCCGTGCGCTCTGTGCTCCCCCAGATGGGCACCCCAACCCATTAGAGAGGCATCAGTCGATAGAGAGACCGTCAGCTCGGGGCGGACAAACGGGATTCCCTCCTGCAGATGTGCCAGAACGGTCCACCACTGGAGAGCGTTCCACATCCCCTGGGTCACTGTCACTAGCTGATCCAACGGATCGAAGCGCTGTGACCACTGGGTGGCCAGTCCCCATTGAAGGTGGCGCATGTACCAGCGGGCCCAATGGACCACGCTGGTGCAGGCCACCATGAGGCCCAGGAGGCATAGGAAGTCCCGGGCAGGGCGCAGTTGCCCAACCTGAAGTGACTGGGCGAAGGAGGAAAGAACCTCGGCCCTGTCTGCCGGGAGCTGTGCTCTGGCTTGAAGAGTCGAGCTCTGCCCCGATGAAATGTATCGCCTGCTTTGGCACGAGTTCCGACTTGGCCTCGTTGATGAGGAGGCCAATCCGTGAGCAAACCTGGAGGGCCAGATCTCTGGACCGCTCCACCTCCGCCCTGGAGGGGGCTGCAATCAGCCAATCATACAGGTAGGGGTACACCCGGACCCTTCGGCGCCGCAGGAATGCTGTCACCACTGCCATGCATTTGGTGAAGACCCTGGGAGCTAGGGAGAGGCCAAAGGGCATGGCCCGGAACTCAAAGGGATCCCTCCGCTCTGAAGTGGAGAAATCTCTGATGAGACGGATGGATTGGGACATGAAAGAACGCGTCCTTGAGGTCCAGGGAACAGAACCACATGCCTCGTTCCAAGGATGGGATTATCTGAGCCAGAGTGACCATCCTGAAGGTCCAAGACCTTAGGAACCTGTTCAGGTTGTGCAGGTCGAGAATGGGGCCCCAGCCCCCCCGTCCGTTTTGGGACCAGGAAATACCTGGACACAAACCCCGGGTCTGGAGGAGGATCCGCCACCTTCCTGATCACCTCTTTTTCGAGGAGCAGGGCAATATCGGCTCGGTGGGCCGACAGCGAGGCTGTGGACCCCGTGGCCCCTGAGGGGCAACGGCTCGAAAGGGTGGAGCCTGCTCGAGCTCCAGAGGCAGGCCCTTTCCTACCACCTCCAACACCCAGCAGTCTGTGGTGATAGACCAGGCAGAAAGGAAGTGGCGGAGCTGTCCCCCCACGGGAGGAACCCAGGGGGGAGTGACGAGGCTGGGGGCGACACCCCTCAACCCGTCACTGGGCAGGCTTGAAGGAGGGGCCGGCCGAGGGATCTCCTGGGCCTTTACCTCCCTGCTTCCTACTAGAGGAAGCCGCGGGCTTGGGTTTGGAATGCCAAGCGCAAGCCTGCTGGCCTTGATGCTGGTGCTGTTGGGCTGGATGTGCCACAGGCGCAGAAGGCTGAAAGGGCTTGTGCTGCTGCCGTCGGCGGCCTTTGTCCTTCTGGGCGGAGGTGACCGAGTCCAGAGTGGCATTGGACTTTTCGATCCGCTGGAGGTGACCTTCCACTCCAGGGCAGAGGTCCCCAAGAAGGGGACGTCTGCCAACTTGTGCTGGGTATCCGCCATGAAGGTGGATATCCTCAGCCATGCTCTGTGGCGCATGGCCACCGTGGCCATAACCGATCTGGCACAGTAGTCCCCTATGTCCAGAGCTGTTTGGAGCTGCTGCTTCGCCACCGCCCTACCCTGGTTCCGAACCTGCCGGACCGTGGTCTACAGGTCAGTCGGGAGATGAGGCATCACCTCATCCAGGAAGCCCGTGGGAGAGGTGTGCCATCAGCACAGCCGAGCTGGCCTGGCAGAGGCCAAGGGAGGACGCAGCGTACACCTTGCACCTGGCATAGTCCAGCTTTTTGGACTCCTTGTCGGGGGGCTTGTCCACGTCCTAAGCGTTCCCGGAACACGGAAAACACTGTCGGTGACCAACCCCTCGGCAGAGGTGCTCCAACACCTGGGCAAAGAGCCAGTAGGGACCGCTACTTCCTGGCCATCCTAGCCGAGGCGCAGGACAGGAAGCAGGCAGCTGCCAAAGCTCCAAGGCTTGGCCAACAATGGCCTCAGCCACCGGAAAGGCCTCCGTTGGTGAATCCCTCGGTCCAGTATCTCCATCAGGGGATGCCAGCCCCGTTGGATACGGAGCTCGAGCTGTATCCGGTGGACTCCGAGATGAACTGAAGCAGACCCATAAAGGACGATGGGCTTTCATCCAGTGACTGGCCCCCAGAGGACTCCAGGTGAACCGGCCTGGAGAACAGGGAGGAGTCGTCGTCTGACTCCAAGGAGTCCGCGAAGAGCTACCTAGGGCCTGAGCCACCCTCCACCTGCTGAGGACAGTCGGGAGTGAGGGTGACCGACAACCTGTGGGGCAGGCCTTGAGCCAACTGAGAGTCCTTAGTCGGCGCCCCCGATTTTGGTTGTGGAGGCGGAGGTTTCACTACAATCGGTGGGGCAGCAGGTTTCGGTCGAACAACTGGCCCAGGCTTGGGCATCTCGACTGCAGCGAGAGGTTGTTTCGGCCATTCGGGTGACAGCCACTTGATGGCCGAAGAGCATCTGTTCGACTTGCTCCCGGACAAAGTAACTGCTGCCACATCAGTTCCTCGTGGCGTCGGCGCGAATTTGCGCGAAGCTCTCCTCTTCTGAGGAGGAAGACAGGATGAAGGCGTCGCCGCTTACGCTGATGCGAGACCACCGATGGCGGGATCGGCTGGATCGAAAGAGGTCCGAGACCCTCGGTGTTTCCGAGATGGGCCTGGGAAGAATGAGGACGCCCGCTCTTCCTAAACTCGGACCTGTAACGGACATTTCTGCTGCACTGAGGGCGCGGGCAAATCCTCGGTCTCCACCGGGGGAACCGGCGAAGAAGGGTTGTCGGCTTCACTAGTCGACAACCCGTCCAACGGGTCGAGACAAATCTCGACCATGTCAATGGGAATCTCGGCCGGCTGACCTGGCGTGGGCGCTGTGAAGCCAGCGGTCTTAGCCGCAACCTCGACCGAAGTTGGCGGTTGGCTGTCGGGAAGGGGACCTCTTCCGCTCCCACGAGCATGTGATGGGACTTACCTTGGAATCCTTCTTGGACCGAGAGGAATGTCCTGATGGCCCTTTCGCTTCGTGGAAAGGGTTCGGCAAAGCTACCTGAACGAAGCAGAATACGAGGTACCCAAAGAGAGCGGGACAAAAGCTGCGACCGAGGAGGAGGAAGATGCGACCTGGGCGCCTCCTCCTTGAGGCGATCATCTGCTCGAGCTGCTCAGCGAGCCAGCTGCGCGATAACTAGCAGGCCTCTTTCACTTACGGCGGGTAGGCGCTCTTGGGGGCCCAAGCTTCAACCGGGCAGCGCGGTCCTCCAAGACGTTGGCCGAGAACGAACAGCATGACTCGCAGGCCTGCGGATCATGTTCTAGGCCGAGGCAGTAGATGCACGTGGAGTACAGATCCATCCTGGACGTCTTCTGCCCAAAAAGGCACCACCGAAAACTGGGAGTCGATTTGTCCATCACAGCCGCGAGGGAAGAGGAAAACCGAAGTCTTGAAAATTTTAAAACAAGTTTCGGACGAACCGAAGAGTTAGGATCCAGTCTATCACGCAGAGTGTTAAGGAGGGAACCTGAGCTTCCAAGCGGTAAGGAAGATCTGGCGTCATGGGGCGGAGCCGAGAGTTTTATCACCCGGGTGGGTGGGAGAAGCCAGCTTGAAGACCTTCCGGCAAGATTTAAAGCGGCAAGGAACCTGCCAGATAGTGTGGATGAACAACATATCCATGGCCCTAGAAATAAAATATTTTTGTATTTTTATTTAAACTTATTTTTCTAAGTGCAGTAAGACACTTCAGGGTTGTGCTGGCATAACCACACTTGTAGGTGCCGGAAGCACTTGGATTGCAGCCTCGTACCTCCCTACACCCCTGTATGTAATATGACGGCACAAGTAACACCCTGTCATGTTTTACTGCTTAAATTCCAAACCACTCCTTTCCCAGGCAGTGTAGCCTAGCGGTCAGCTGTGAATGTGAAGACCCAGGTTTGAATTCCACCACTGAAACTTATGCACCACATGGCCTTGAACAAGCTGTTTAACCTCCTTGTGCTTTAACAGCAGCTGCTAATGGTTTGTGTCTTGTAAACTGCTTTGGAATATGCCATGTATGAAAAGTGCTATCTGGAACACAATTCTTTTGTTCCAGAAAACCAACAGCGGTTGCAACCCCACAGAACACAGAAAGCTATTGTGGTTTGTCTCACAAAATGACTTGCCACATCAAAAGAACAAACAGGCTAGAGAGACTGGATAGGTTAATTAATGCCATTTGCACAAAATCTCCCTCAATAATGCAATGATGGTGGTAAATTGTAGGGAATTCCCATTTAGCAGCACTTTTCAGCAATCTGTGAAATACAGAATATGAAATGCTACTTACAAAGTCGTCCTCATAGTCCACTTCAGGCTCCAAAGGTGCAGCAAAGCAAGGCCGGCTCTCCAACCTCATCTGCAGCTCCCGCACCTGCCTGCGCAGCAGCTCCACTTCCTGTTTGTAGCCAGCCTCCATCTGTCGCAGCCGCTGCTGGACCACGTCGGTGGGGATCGGAAGCCCATCATCGTCCAGGTATATGGGTGGGGAAGGGGAGGAGCAGCAGGTGGAAGCTGGCTGCCTGCTGGTTGTTGCCTGTTTGGAATGGCAGCCTGGGAAATGCCGACAGATTCTCGCAGGTGTTGACAACAAGCACATACTTGAATTAAACTGGCTCAGCTGCTTAATACTGTCTTTGTATAAATGCTGTGCAGTCAGTGAGGCTGCAGTTCCACGCAGGTGCTTGTTATTTAGTTTCCTGTTGGAACAGCAAGCGGGAAGAGCCCGTCTCTGTCCTAACTCCCCGCTAGACAAAGAGCCAACCATTTCTTGCATGCAGCTATCCCAGTTTGCATCCAGGAAGGAAAACTCTGTCACCTGACTCTGGGAAATCTGTCTTCTGCAAGTTCTTACAGGTTCAAGTTGGCCTTTTCCAACCCTGGTACTGTCTGAGCCAGCATGCTGCCGGTTCCCAAGATTGGCACTGCTTCTGCCAGAGTACTCACTCCGTCCTAGGCCGAATCTTATCTCCAGCAAAGAATTGTTACAGTGCAATACAAAGCTACTGTCTGAGTATCTGTCCACATACGGATCCTTGTGCAAACACACATTAGCAGCAACTAGTTCACTAGTCCTGTATGGTCTCTCCGGCTCACACGTGAGCAAGCTTTGCGGACCACTTTTCAGAGTCTCTGTCTCTTTGGCTACATTATGATTTTGAGTTAAGTTGGTGTTGGAAACCGTGCTCAGTTCTTGAGAAGCTTTGGGGTCTCCAGGAGGCTGTAAACTCTGGCAACTGTCTTTTACCCGGTTACAGTTTTCGTCACTGGTGCTGGCACCTCCATTTGGATCAGCTGATTGGCTCTCATCCTGGCATCTCTCTCCCAAAACTACCTCCTCTTTTACCTGAACACTGTTGTGTTGCTCATGATGTGTCAGTTCCTCACTCGTGGCCACTTCCACTGCTGCTGTAGCCCCGTTGTAGCGCTCTGTGCTTCCATGTCCATCCTGGCAGTGCTTGTTCAGGTTGGGGTCACTGGAAGTGCGTGTTAGGGGGGCACCACCTTCACAAGCTGAAAGCAAGTTATCCATTGAGCGGGTTTTTGGTAACCTGGAAACGGAACAACACAATGGTCATGCCTTTTGATAGAGCCAGTTCACTGTTCCATGATTTATTAAAAATAAAGTCAAAGCTCTTTTTGGCTAAACTTTTGCTGTTCCTATTATGAATTACATTTTGTTTGTGGAGGACTACATCTGCTTACTAAACCCTATCCCTAAGGAACGGCAAGTGTTAAAAGACTCGGAACACTGGGTGGACATCACTCCCAGTAATTGTTTGGGTGACACAATCTGTTTGGTTACCCTGTACAGCCATCTTTGCCCCTATGTTTATTATATTCATTTTTAGGCACTGTGCAGATGTTTTATCCCATCCACAAAATAACTGCCAGTTACCAGTCTCGATTTCAGCATTGACATCATTCACAAAACATCAGTCAGTCATCGGTCCCAATATTAGCATCGACACCATACGCAAAACATCTCTCAATCACCAGCCCCAATATTAGTTCTGATCAGTCACCATTCATGATATCAATGCTGACCACACACAAACCATCCGTCAGTCACCAGCCCCTATATCAGCACTGATCCCACTCACTAAACATCTGTTATCACCAGTCACTATATTGTGCTGACCCCCACTCACAAAACTGTCAGTCCCGATATCAGTGCAGACCCCCTACTCACAAAACAGCAGTCTCCACTCCAGATATCAGCGCTGAACCCATTCACAAACTTATCAATCACCAGTCAAGATATCAGTAGTGATCCTAGTCACAAAATACACATCAGTTACCAGTCCCGATACCAGCACCGACACCTCACTCATAAAACATCTGTCAGTCTTCAGTACTGATACACGTGTTGCCCTCATTCACAAAATTATCCGTCAGTAAGCAGTTCCTAGATCACTGCTGCCCTCACTCAGTAAACATACATCCACTCATTAAACATCTGTTATCACCAGGTCCTATATTGTGCTGACTCCACTCTCGACATGTCTGTCACCAGTCATATTATCAGCGCTGACACCACCCATAAAACATCCGTCAGTCTCTGCTCCAGGTATCAGTAACAACTCCACTCAAAAAAAACAGAAAAAGAAAAATCTGTCCTTCACTAGTCCCAATATCAGCGATGACCCCACTCACAAAATAGCTGCCTATCAACAGTCCAGATAAATCAGTACGGACTACATTCACATAACATCCATCACCAGTCCTGATATCTGCGCTGAATCCACTTAGCAAACATCTGTTCCCCAGCTCCTATATCGCACTTACCCCACTCATAAAACAGTCAGTCCCAATATCAGTGCAGACCACCACTCACAAAACATTAACCTCCAGTCCTGATATCAGCACTGACCCCACTCATAAAACAGTCAGTCCCAATATCAGTGCAGACCAGCACTCACAGAACATTAACCTCCAGTCCTGATATCAGCACTGACCCCACTCATAAAATTTTCTGTCACCAGTTCGGATATCAGCACAGACCCCACTCACAAAACATCTATCACTTTTGACGCTCTGCCACCTGCTTATTGTTATGTTGGGTAATATTTGTGTTATAAATAAAATGTATATGGTATATGACTGCCTGCTTAAGGATGGTAGTCAGATTAAGGAGACTTGACCTTTGACCTCAAAAGTGCCAGTGTGAGGAAATAGCAGTATGTGATAAACAGACCAGTGAAACCACTAATTAAAGCCTTTCTTCCAGAGGGACAGTTCATTACCCCTTATAACCTGCTCCTGCTTTTGAAGCTGGGAACTAAATATGAATTTTATGACCCTAGCAGGAAGGGAAGTCATTCAGCTGATCCTCTATGGTTTTCTCACCTAGCAGAGAACTAGTGACAGATTGCGGGGTTATGAAACATAAAAGGGAATGTTTTGATTAGAGAGATTCATATTTTGGGAAATTGCTAGTTGCTGATTTTCACAGTAGTAATACACGTCCTTGTGGATATCCATACTCAGATTATAGATTTATCACATATCTAACAGTGACCACATGGGTGACATCACCAGAAGGTGGGGAAAACTGACTTTTGAATATGGTCTGCATCTGACAAGTTGTGGCAGAAGGACTCCCTGAAAATCAAGCACACAGTCTGGACTGGTAACTAGGCAGTGGAGGCAGTATGGCGCAGTGGGTTAAGGCTCTGAGCTGCAAATCTGGAGACCCGAGTTTGAATCCCACAGCCCCCTAGGTGCATACTGTGTGACCCTGAGCAAGTCACAACTTCCTTGTGCTCCCAGGTTGCACCTGCAAACAAGCTTTCAGCTTAGTGCGTCTCACCTGGTAAAATAATTGGCAAAAATAAAAAAAATAAAGATAATTCATCTGAAACTTTTAAGTATTTGTGGTCTGTAACTTCCCATTTATTTTATGTGATTGTATGTTATTGGTGTATTTGTTCTGTGTTTGATATTTTACCTATTTTACAATTCTTGGTAAACAATATTCTCCTTGAAACACTGCCTGTGTTTTAGTTTTCGTTTGCATGTGAATGCTGAACCAGTGTAAGTCTGACAGCTGTTAAAAGGCTTAAATGTGTTACTAATCTTGCTAAAGGTAAGAATATACCAAGGTCTCGTATTGAGTCATAAGGGTACATTTTGGAAACCTGGCTGGGTGCCACTGGGCGAAAGACTGTACTGCATTCCCAAAGAGGGTACACATCTGAGCCTGTTAACTGGGTGCGCTAGCATAAGGTTCACATCTGACCCCCAGGACTCAAAGCTAGTAGGTGATTCGGACCCAAAACAGACAGGAGGCTGTCCCATCTGTCCCCTGTTCACACTATCGCACTTCGAGGTTGGCACTGTGGGAGCAGAGGGCCTGACCTGCGGAGCGCGTTTGTGACATCACTCACCAATCCTGATAGCAATGCTGACCCCACTTACAGAACATCTGTCATTCACCCACCCCAATATCAATGCACACCCCACCCACAAAACGTCTGTCAATCATCAGTCCTGATAGCGTTGATCATTCATAAAATTATCTCAGTTGCCAGTCCTGATAGGGCTGAACCCACTCACAAAGCAGCTATCAGTCACCAGTCCTATTCTTCTAGAGTGTTCCCTCCCAGGATGGACACTGTGGCGAGTACCTTCTGTAGCTAGGTGTGTAGTCCCTTCAGGTAGTGTATCAATGGCTTATTGTTCCAAAGTGAACACAGACACCCTCAGTCACAGTCAGAGGGAATTGAGTATTTTGGCAAGAGGGGGTCGCTACCATGGCACTAGGCTCATCAAAATCAGTTCTATCTTTCACATTATCCCAAATCTGAAAGACAAGAAAAACTACGGCAAAGAAGCGTTCAGCTCTTCATGAGCCTGCATCACGCTCACCTGTCCAGTGATCTTGCACAGAGATCCTGGCTCTGAGGGCTAGGAGGGAGATACTGCTCCATACTTTCCTCTGCAGGTGTGCAAGGTGAGGATGTCGGCAGGTACACAGCAGTCCAGAGATGGAGAGCCCGAACATGGCAGATGGGATGGAGAACCTGTAGGGGAAAACAGTTACACATCAAAATTAACAGCTGTTGACCCATGTTCTCAGAGATGTCATCTCAATTTTCACCAGTAATGCAGAGCTCCCCAACCAACCAGGACTTTATTTTGGCCAGTGAGGACACAGTCAGGTCACACACTGGGTCGACCATCAATTTTTTCAAAAACTTTTCGTTACGCTTAACACACCCCATACTTTATTCTATATGTACATGACACATTATTTAGAAACATTCAGATGGACAAGCGGGTTCACCTCCCAACAAGACATGATGTAATACTGATATTGGATGACACGCCCTATGCCACCAGAAAGTACAGTTACGTAAGAACTTACTATAATTGTAGATCTTTGGGAGGAGCTCTTGCAGTAGGCAACACCATTAGGACTTAACCACCAGGTGCCAGACACACGGGAAGCTTCTAGCTAGCAGTCTACAACGGAGGACCCCCAGACTTCAGCATGCTGGCGTCGCCTATGGTATAAGAGGGGCAGTCCCCCACGTCCACTTCAGTTCTCCTGATGGAGACCCTGTGAGAGGGTGCAACAGGAGAGAGAGGGCTCCTGGAGCCAAGAAAGGCAGAGATGGAAAAGAGAATAGGGGAATGGAGGGAGGAAAAACCTGCCTACTGCAAGAGCTCCTCTCGAAGATCTGTTATTGTAAGTTTCTTATGTAACTGTACTGTCTTACTTCAAGGGTGCTCTTGCAGTAGGCAACACCATTATGACAGAGTCCCAAGCAGTCCTATAAGGAAAGGAAGAATTTCCGGGAGGAGGACAAACTAATGCAGTAGGTGGAGAAGGACAGGAGGACCAGTGGGGACCCTAGTCTAACTTCAGTCCCAAGGGGGAGAGGGCAGCCCTCAACTGCCTAATCTATAAGCAAGAGAGGGCATGCCCCCCAGAAGGCGAAGTTCTGAAGGCTTATTATGGACTGGAGCTTAAAGACTGCAAAGGGTGCAACTAAGCCCTCAAAAAGGCGGCCCAACATAGCCCCAAGGGGGCGACAAACTGGAAAAGGAGGACTGAACCAGGGACAAGTGATGGCCATCGGGACCAGCCACGGAGAGGAAATGTAGTGGCTTCGCTCGGAGAGTGAAGGAGAGACAGGCGGACTGCCAAAATGACCTAGTCCGGTAGGCATACCAGCTAATGGCTGAGCATGTCCCGGGAGAATAGAGAGGCACATCCCCGTAAGAAAAACATGTTGAATAGATCACCTGAAAAGGGATCTTCTGCGTCTGGTAAAAAGACAGACCCTAGCAGAGGCAGGGACTGAGGAAGGAGAGACAAAGTCTGCACAACTTTGTGGAGAAAAAGTTAGGACTCCAGGAACCCTGGAGCCCAAGAATGGTAGAAGCCTTCCAGGCTGTGGGGACCACAACCGGAGGCAGGAGGACTCCAGAGGGAGGTTCCTCCCCAGAAAAATAGAGAGGGCCTCGTAGGACCCCAAGGTTCATCCACAGGAGATGGCTAAGGGGCAGAGATCGCAAAGATGGGGACATCCTGAACCTAACGAGCCACAAGTGCTCCCAAACCAGGGAGCGGGGAAAGGGAAAGAGGGGTACTAACCCTCAGAAGTATCCAGAACAATCAGTGATCCCCCTCAGAAAGAAGAGAAGGCTGGCCAGGTGGCGCAGAGGTTGAGGTGCTGGGCCACACCTTGTGCTACGCCCGGCGACCCGAGTTCAGAGCGGACTCAGGTTGCTGCAGAGGGGTGCGGTGGGGAGGAGGAGTTGAGCGGCCCCACGGATGCTCTCCTCCTCTTGGGGTGGGATACCAGGGTGCATCTAACACCCGACCCCCCCTGAAGATGGTGGATGCGTGGGCTTTCCGGGCACTGCCGGCTCTACTGGAGTCGGGGAGGGGGTACGCTGTTACGCGCATGGCTGTTGGCGTGCAACAGCATGTCGGCAAGCCTGGATGTCAGTCCTAAGTGCAGGCGTCTCAGGGGACTAGGGGAAAATTAAACACCCCTGGCCCTACGAGCAGGTGAAACTAGGGGGTGGGATGCGATGTCGTGGGGATCACCCTGGCAGAAGGAGTAGGAGGAGGAGGCATGAGGCCTCCTTTGAAAGCTGTGGGAGCCAGGCAAATTAAAAAAAAAAAAAAAGAAGGAGAGGAGACCCCGGATAATGGTAGCTGTCATCTGAGAGTACTGCGTCCACATAAGGGGAAGGGAGTTCCCCCAGTCCAAAAAAGGGCAGAGAAAGACTCCCCCCCCCCCCCCAATCCCAGGAGTCACAAGGAACAACTTAGAGACTAGGACCAAAGCCCCCCTCCATAAGCACTAAGAGCAGGACAAGATAGCGGAACTCTTGCCAGAGCAAGACCGGAGGCTACCTAAGGTTCCCTTCAGTGACAGACTGCGAGAAGGGGAGAATCTGATGAAGCGGACATAAGAATGTCCCCCACGTCCAATGGCTGTAGTGCAAAGGAGCAAAGCTGGGGTGGGGGGGGCGCGCGTCCAGTCTGACGTACGGCAAGCCTGCAGTAGAAGCCAAGACAGCAAGCAGCTGGGGATAGTCATTAGGCTGCCCAAAGCTCTGGGTGCCTAAATGATGGACCAACGAAGGCCATATCATATGGTCTCACTCTTGGACTGACCAGGCTCCAGGAAAGAAGACACGAGCGGGGATACCCCTACCAGAGAGATGCTCTGGAGCACACGTATACCCACCAACTGGGCACATGGGTGCCCTGGAAAGGCAGGGGTTAAAGAGCCTGGTGGGCATGCCAGCAGACTCTGCCGGAAACGGAGAGACCTACATCGCCACAGGAAATCCTGACAGGGACTAGAAGTTCCAAAGGGAAGAACTTTTCCACCCAAGAAGAGCTGAAAGCGAAGGCTGAAGCCAGAGAAACTTCTAGAGTAATGGACTCCGAAGATCCGCACACGGAAAGGATCCGTGAGGCCCGGACAGAGCAACCGCGTGATGGGCCCCTGACGAAGGGCTGAGGGGTCGGGAAAAGAAGCAGGTCACAGCCCTGCGACAGAGGAAGAAACCCTCATAGCTGGTTCCCTGAACAACTGTGTCCTACCTGTGAGGAGAGTATGGCCTAGGCCGAGTAGGAGCCATAGCACCCCTCGACTACAGCAGCCTGGAATCCAGACAGGTGGACATCAAAGGTGCCAGGACTGGGGTGCAGGGGAAGGGACAGGCCTGTGAAGAATCTGGCGGAGACTGGAGACCAGAAACCGTCCAAGTTGTCCCGGGGCCGGGAGAAAAGGCTGGCAGGAGGATCCCAGACTCTGCTAAGGTATTGTTGGTACCAACAAGGAAGAGGGTATGTGAGAAAAGCCCAATATCTCTCCAAGGGAGGGTACCAGCCTGGCTCTGAAAAGAAATTGGAGCAGCAGCCCACAGAGATCAGGGATAGCAAATGCTTAGGTCCCAAACGCCGGAGCAGAGCATGAAGAACCTTGGCCATCCAAAATAAATGATGGGATGGCAAAGAGAAAGGAAGGGAGGAGGCAAGACTTGCCATACTGAAAAGGGGGAACAAGGCTCTCCGCCAGCAGGGCTGAAACGTGGCCAGAGGCCCCATACAGGGACTTCCCGAACATTTCAGACACCACAGAAAAAAGGGAACTGAAACTAACAACAAAAGAGAGGAGGGGCTTCAACCCCCCCTCGCTAGTTATCCCCTAGCTGGAGAAGGGGAGCTGTGTCGGGGTTGAGAGGAGGCAGTAGGTGCCGACGGCTCAGTCACCTCAGCCATATGAGTTTTATGGGCTGGGGCAGTCGGAACTGAAGAAGCCTGGCATTTGCACCGAGGCCTGGCTGGCTGGCTGTGGACACTGGGGTCGCTGCGCACAGTCACATAAAGATGGATGCTGTGTTCCACCCTGCTGGCTACGAGACCTAGTGCGGAGGACTGTACTAGACTCCTGTAAAGAGGAGAACAACTTCTGGAAGTTTTCACCAAACAGTGAAGGGCCGTGGAAAGGGGAGTCAATGAACTTCCTAGGTGAAATCTGACAGGCACAGCCAAGCATGGCACCTGAGGCACACGGTAGCCGCCATGCAACGAGCACAGGCATCCACCATGTCATATGAGACACTGAGGGCGTGAAAACTCATGCTGGAGGCAGAACCCAGTAGCTGTTCCAGCTGAGTCCTAGCAGCCTAGCAGAAGACTCTGGCAACGATTGGACTATGTCCCCTGCTTACTGAAAAGAGACTGCTGGTGCACCAACATGTGTGCGAGATAGTTCTGGGCATGCAAGGCCAGGGTAGGAGGCGACATAGGACCCGTGCCCTAGAATATCCAAGTACTTGGACTCCCTATCTGGAGGGAAGTCCCCCAGGGTGTCTGAACTCCATGAATTCCACCTGTGCCCCTGATAAGAATGCGGGATCAGTCTGAGAGTGGATATCAAAGTGAGGTCGGTTGTCGGGGCCATGGTACAGTCAGTCGGCCTTCCTGGGCATGGAAGGGACTGATGCCAGTTGTTGCCAGACAGTAGAGGAGATATCGTTGTGTGGACTCACCAAAGGTGGGATAACCACCGACGCGACGTCTGTGAGGTGTAAGTGCTCTGCCCGTTGAGGATCCTGTTCCTCAGCATGCCACCCCTGGGAGGCTTGGATAAGTTTCATCATCTCCAAAAAGGATGGGTCCTCAGGTGGAGATTTAGAAGCATCCCTGACCCACACTTCCCGGGGAGGGTGGGGGGAAATAGGGGACTCAAAAGAGTCTGAAATGACATCCACCAATCCCTCCAATTCCGAAGCGGTGCACTGGGGCTGCGATAGGCTGTGGCCCGCGACAGTCCCGGCGTCTAGCCAGAAGTCCGCTGAAGGAGGAGGAGCCTCCGCATCTGGCAAAGGGGAATCTCACGTCCGGATTGCCTGGGCCGGCATCAGACGTTGAGTGGACGTCCACCATGTGCTAAGAAAGGCACTGTAGTTAGCTGGCATTTGATACAGAATCGTCGGGTGAAAAGAAAAGCCCAGCATGGGGTAATGTGTCAGGAGACCATAGACAGAACCCACCAATCCTGATGGATCAGCTGTTCGCCCACAAGGTGCAGACTGGAGGCTCAAGCCCAAGTCTGAAGGGATGCCCACAGGGCAATCCTGAGTCAGAACAGACAGTAGTTGCTGTTCAGTTAATGGGCCCAGGAGGTCCGGGTTCTGAGGCAGCGCTTGAATGACTGAGGAGAGGTCTGTAGGTGGAACAGCTGGGTGCACATGGTTCGAGGAAGGAGGACCGGCAGGATCCGAAGGAGGGCGGCCCGGCTCCAGTTCCGGTTCCAAGGGAGGAGGACTGGCACACGGTGGCCCTGCCAGCGCCTGGTGGGAAGGGCCCAGAAGGACCACCAGCAGCAGCTTAGGAGCCGAAGGCGCCAGGGAAGACCCCAAGGGCGTGGGCTGAGGCCCTGCAGGAGCAGACAGTTGGCGTCGGTCTAAAAGACCATCGTCAGGCCCCAAACAGGAGTCTAGCGATGATGCAGAGGCTGGGCATGCGTCAGCAGACGAGCTGGCACCTGGAGAACTGGCCTGGCCACCAGGCTGATGGTGAAAGGGCCAGAGTGTCAGAGGCAGTGGGACAGAGGAAGAGTCCCCCAAACCCACAGAGGCACCACCTGCTACAGAAATCAAGGCAGGAGGCGCAGCCCAGAGGGAAGGAGGGTTGGTGTGGCCACTGAGGTCGACCGCCCGTACGGGGGGAGACCCAGCATCAGCCCCCAGAGCAGACCGTTTGCAGTCCCAGTGCTTCTTCGTGGAAGCGGAGGCCTCCACAGAAGTCCCCGCTGCAGATTGGGCCTGCAGCTGTTTCTCCATGGTGGCCAATATTTGCTGGAGGAGATGGGCCTCTAGAACTTTTTGGCGTTATCTGCACGTGACCTGGTTAAACTTCTGGCAGGCTTCAGTATCGTGGTCCCGGCCTAGGCAGATGACGTAGATGGAGTGGCCATCCTTTTTTAATTTTTTAGGAACTTGTTTGCCTCAGTCACACTTAGACTTGCAGGGATCCACAGAGGAGGTTGATGAAGTCATGCAGCCGAAAACAAAGGTGAAGTACAATCACCGAGAAAAAAGCTTGAAGAAATGGCCGTTGACTGGAGCAGTGTTCCACAAGGGCCGACATGCGCAGGTCGATGGCGGGAAAAGAACTGAGGTGGACATGGGGGACTGACCCTCTTATACCAACCACAGGCAGACGTTGGCGTGCCGACGTCAGGGGGTGGTCCCCCATCGTTGACTGCTAGCTAGAAGTTTTCTGTGTGGTCCTGGTGTCTGGTGGCTAAGTCCTAATGGTGTTGCCTATTGCAAGAGTCCCCCTTTAAGTAAGATCTATGTACTGCAGTACTAAAGGGTTCTTTAGAACACTGTCCCTAGTTTTAAGGAGCCACAAGTCCTTTTTGCACAAACCTAAACCAGACAGTCAGTCATCTGGCATTCCCACCTGCAGCTGATGAAGATTTTGCATACTGAACAGGGATAGGTAGAATACTGTGATATTTCTTTTTCATGGATAGGATTCAAAACATTTTGACACTGGACACCCCAATTCCACAATACTGTTAGATCAGAAACTGCAGCGCTGTATATGCTGTAGTTCAGGGGAATACCTAGTCAGGGAAGCAGTGATATTGTCCTCTGTAAATTTAAAGAAGTCACCATGTAGGATACAAGCGCTGTCTGTGTGGGAGCGAAAAGTGACTGTAATCCCAAACTCTCCCAACAAGAGTAACTACAGGCAGCAGTGTAGGAGGATTGGTCATGGGGAGCTTACAGTGACTGCAGCCCCAGCCTCTCCCATCAGGAGTTACTACTGACACCAGTGTAGGAGCACTGGCTGTGGGGAACTTACAGCAACTGCAGTCCCTACTTCTTCTAGCACGAGTCACTGTAAGCAGTTCTGTAGGAGCACTGGCTGCAGGGAGCTCAGAGCTACTCCAGTCCCAGCCTTGCCCAGCAGGAGTCACTGAAGGCCAAGGTGCAGACGTACTGGCTGGGAGTGCACTCAAAGCCAATCCAGTCCCAGCCTCTCACAGGAGTCAATGCAGGAAATGGTGTAGGACCACTGGTAGTGGGGGAGCTGACAGCTGCTCAAGTCCCAGCGTCTCCAGCAGGAGTCAGTGTAGGTAATGGTGTAAGGACACTGGTTATAGGGGAGTTCACAGCTGCTGCAGTCCCAGCCTCTCCTAGCAGAGTCACTCTAGGCAAGGAAGCACCAGCTATGGGGAACTCACAGCTACTCCAGTCCCACTCTCTCCTGGCAGGAGTCAGTGTAGGTAATGGTGTAGGGACACTGACTGTTGGGGGAGCTCACACCTACTCCAGTCCCTGCCTATCCCAGCAGGAGTCAGTAAAGGCAGCAGCAGCATAGGAGCACAATCTATGGTACAGCTCTGAGGCACTTACCGTCTCGTTGCTCGGGATATACAGCAAGTTCTGAAAGTTTTTGTTTCCTGTCCTCAGCAGGGACCAAACTGAGCACGTGCGTTTGTAGACGTTCCCAAGCTCTCTCTCACAGAGGTTGTTACAGAGGAAGGTGCCATACAGACAGGAGTAGGTGTGCTGCACCAGCTTCACCTGAAGAACAAGACATCATCTTAGCCCCCAATTCCTAGCACTTCTGAACTTTCAAATCCATTACTTAGATATGGGCACACATGTCCCCACTACACCGATATGATGAGCACAGAGGTCCCAAAGACAAGCCGAGTGACAGTTGTACTACTACAAAGTTGGATCTTGCCAGCACTGAAAACAAACTGTCAGCTACCTTTCAGCAAACCGAGACTTCAATAACAGTGCAGGAAGTGTAAATGCAGTCAGACAAAAGGTAAACATGCTGGAAAACACAGATCTTACAGGGTGATTACTATTTTGGAGAAGCAGAGCCCCACCATTTTGTGATCTGAAAAAATGGTAAGCTCAAATCAAGACACCTCCTACAGTGTGTGCGGTTTAATGTGGAAAGTGTGTTCTGATGGAGAACTAGACTTTTAACACTAATGTCTGACAGTATTTTATGCTTTAAATCCCTACTTTTCAATGAAAGAAATGCAAATTTTAGGAGGCAGAGAGGAAATTTTAGAGGAAAATCAGGCACAGTTCAGAGGTATGCCCCTTCCAGCTTTGGCTTTAAAGAAGGCAACCCTCCTTTATTCCAGGGTTCGCAGCATGCAACTGTATTCCTCTTTTTATAACATTTTTGATACACACATCCACTGAATTTTTGTAAATGAAAACTGTAACCTATTTAGCACGCATGTACTTTTATGAGGGATGCCACTGTACTAGAGCCTTGGCGCAACAACTTCTAGCATCTTCTTTTCTCAATAAAACAATAAAAATGCTTAATGGTAAAGCAGCTAAATGTCACTCTTCGAGACGTACTCGAACCTGGGGAGGCTATGTGGGATGGTGTGAATGTGTAAGGTATACCAGTGATAGTGCGGTAACAGCCTGCTAGTTACCGGGATCCATTCCATGTATTCACATTTCATGGAAAGACAGACTTTAGGATGGAGGACCTAAAGGCTGCATTCCTGTACACGTGATGGGCTGTCATGGGTCATAAAAGTGAGAGCGGAGGCCAAGGTAACAAGCCCTGCACATCGTTACCACAGGAATACTTCTGGTCACAGCAGCCAAAGCTGCTGTATGTCTAGCTGAGTGAGCCCCTAAGGCTGGCTCTCATGGAGTGAACAAGAGACAGAAATGCAGGTTACTCACCTGTAACAGGAGTTCTAGGAATGGTATATGTTGTTCATCCACACTGTCTGGCAGGTAGCCTTGCCGCTTTAATTCTTGCCGGAAGGTTTTCAAGCTGGCTCCTCCCACCCACCTGGGTGGTAAAACTCTCTGCTCCGCCCCATGACGCAGATCTGGCCCGCTGGAAGCTCAGGTTGTGCGTCGAACCCGGGGAGGTCGGGTGGGTCGTGTGGATGAACAGCATATACCATTCCTAGAACTCCTGTTACAGGTGAGTAACCTATATTTCTAGGGACATGGGGGACATGGATATGTTGTTCATCCACACTGTCTGGCAGACTCCTAGCAGTTCTCTGGGAGGAGGGAGGCAAGGCGCACACCCCAATACTACTTGGGAAAGAGATTGGAGAACTGAGGCCCCAAAACCAGCATCCCGGCGTGACTCGGGAGTCGATGTGGTAGTGGGTAATGAAGGTACGTGCCGACTTCCAGGTAGCAGCCCTGCAGATATCCTGGATAGGGACGTCGCTGGAAGCAGCTACCGATGCAGCGGTATGGCGGGTAGAATGAGCTCTTATCCCTCTGGGAAGCTCCATGCCCGCCAACCTGTAACAGAGCTCTATGCAGGAGGTGATCCACCTGCCTATCGTCCGCTTTGCTGCAGGTCTGCCAGGTGCGGCTTCAGCGTAGGTGACAAACAGCTGGCGAACCTCTCCCCGAACTTCAGCCGTCTGCTCCTTATAGTGAGTGAGCGCTCATCTAGGGTCCAAAGTATGGAGCCTATACCCGGCCTCCGAGGTGTGATTGGGGTAGAACACCGGCAGAGTCAACACCTGGTTACAGTGAAACTCCGACACCACCTTCGGGAGGAACTTCGGGTGGGGGCGCAGGACAACCTTGTCCCTGTGGAAGACAAGGTAGGGAGGCTCGATGGAAAGTGCCTGGAGCTCTCCCATCCTTCTGGCTGACGTGATAGCCACCAAGGAGGCAGTCTTCCACGACAGGTGTGAAAGATCACACCTGTGCATTGGTTCGAATGGCTTGCCCATGAGCTTGGCCAATACCAGCAGTAGATCCCACGGAGGTGGAGGTTCTCGCACCGGAGGGGAAAAGTGGTCAAGGCCTTTGAAAAAGCGCCCGACCACCTTCTCCTGTGCCACCGACTGTTTGCCGGCCCGCGCCCGGTAAGCAGAGATGGCTGCCAGGTGCACTTTAAGGGTCGTCGACCGAAGCCCTTGCTGAGAAAGGGACCACAGGAAGTCCAGAATGCTTGCCAAGGGGCAGTTGGAAGGGTCCAAGCCCTTCCCCTGACACCAAATGGAAAACCTCTTCCATTTGAAGGCATAGCATTTTCTGTCGACTTTCATCGAGGGCCTCAGCGATGTTGAGGACCTCGTCCGGAAAGACCCAGGCCTGGAACTCTAGCGCTCAGGAACCAGGCCGTCAGGTGCAGGATTGAAGGTTCGGATGGAGTACCTTCCCCTGACTGACTGAGATCAGGTCCGGGCGGGCTGGAAGCTGCCTTGAGAGCCTGGAGCTGAGGCTGAGGAGATCTGGATACCAGAACTGGCGGGGCCAGTCTGGGGCTACCAGAATCACCTGCGCCTTGTCCCTCCTCGCGTTGAGAAGCACCTTGTGGATCAAGGGAAATGGGGGAAAGGCGTAGAAGAGGCCTGGGGTCCACGGCCTCGAGAAGGCATCCCTCTGCAGCAAGCCCTGCTGAAAGGGGCGGGCATGGAACAGACTCAGCTTCGCATTCTCCCTGGAGGCAAACAGGTCCACCTGAGGCGTGTCCCAGTGGGAGAAGAGATCTTGTACTACCTCCGGCAGGAGAGACCACTCATGAGACGCAGCCCCTATCCGGCTTAGGGCATCGGCCAGGGTGTTGGAGACTCCTGCCACGTGAATGGCTAGGAGATCCACCTCCCGGCTGTGCACTAGGGACCAAATGCGGAGAGCTTCCTTGCATAACAGCAGGGCGCGAGTCCCTCCCTGGCGGTTCAGATAGTACATGGTCGTGGTGTTGTCCGTCTGAACCTGAACCACTTGACCCCGTAGAAACGGAGCGAAGGCGGTGAGAGCTAGACGGACCGCTCGGAGCTCCAGCAGGTTGATGTGGCATTGGGACTCCCGAGGGGACCAGAGGTCGTGCGCTCGGTGTTCCCCCAGATGGGCACCCCAATCCATCAGAGATGCGTCGGTCGAGAGAGAGACCGTCGGCTCGGGGCGGACGAATGGGATGCCCTCCTGCAGGTGAGTTGGAACAATCCACCACTGGAGAGCGTTCCACATCTCCTGGGTCACTGTCATGGGCTGGTCCAACGGATCGCGGCGTTGTGACCACTGGCTGGCCAGTCCCCATTGAAGGGGACGCATGTACCAATGGGCCCAACGGACCACGCTGGTGCAGGCCGCCAAGAGGCCCAGGAAGTCCCGGGCAGGGCGCAATTGCCCAACCAGAAATGATTGGGCAAAGGAGGAAAGAACCTCGGCCCTGTCCGCAGGGAGCCGTGCTCTGGCTCGCAGAGAGTCGAGCTCTGCCCCGATGAACAGAATCACCTGCTTTGGCACAAGTTCCGACTTGGCCTCGTTGATGAGGAGGCCAACCTAAGAGCAAACCTGGAGGGCCAGATCTCTGGACCGCTCCACCTCCTGTCTGGAGGGGGCTGCTATCAGCCAGTCATCCAGGTAAGGGTACACCCGGACCCCTCAGCGCTGCAGGAATGCTGTCACCACTGCCGTGCATTTGGTGAAGACCCTGGGAGCTAGGGAGAGGCCGAAGGGCATGGCTCGGAACTCGTAAAGGGATCCCTCCACTCTGAAGCGGAGGAATCTCTGATGGGACGTGAAAGAACGCGTCCTGGAGATCCAGGGAGCAGAACCACACACCTCGTTCCAAGGATGGGATTATCTGAGCCAGAGTGACCATCCTGAAGGTTCGAGACCTTAGGAACTTGTGCAGGCCAAGAATGGGGCGCCAGCCCCTCGGCCGTTTTGGGACCAGGAAGTACCTGGACACAAACCCCGGGTCTGAAGGAGGATCCGCCACCTTCCTGATTACCTCTTTTTCGAGGAGCAGGGCAATGTCGGCCCAGCGGGCCAACAGCGAGGCTGCGGACCCCGTGCGCCCCCCCGCCGAGGGGCGACGGCTCGAAAAAGCAGAACCTGCTTGAACTCCAGAGGCAGGCCTTTTCCTACCACCTCCAGCACCCAGCGGTCCGTGGTGATAGCGGACCAGGCGAAAAGGAAGTGGTGGAGACGTCCCCCCACGAGGGGAACCCAGGGGGAGTGAGGTTGGGGGCAGCACCCCTCAACCCGTCACTGGGCAGGCTTGGAGGAAGAACCGTCCGAGGGACCTCCCGGGCCTTTACCTCCTTGCTTCCTGTTGGAGAAAGCCGTCGGATTGGGTTTGGGACGCCAAGCGTGAGCCTGTTGGCCCTGTTGCTGGTGCTGTTGGGCCGGTCGAGGAGCAGGGACCGAAGGACTTCTGCTGCTGACGGCGGCCTTTGTCCCTCTGGGCGGAGGTGACAGAGTCCAGAGTGGCACTGGACTTTTCGATCCGCTGGAGGTGTCCCTCCACTCCAGGGCCGGAGAGATCAGTCCCCAAGAAGGGGCGTCCGCCAACTTTGCTGGGTATCCGCGCTGAAAGTGGATATCCTCAGCCACCCCTCGCTGCATGGCCACTGCGGCCGCTACTGACCTGGCACAGGGAATCACCTATGTCCAGAGCAGTCTGGAGCTGCTGCCCGCCACCCCCTACCCTGGTCCCGCACCTGGCGGACCATGGTCTGCAGGTCAGGCGGGAGATGAGGACGACCTCATCCAGGAGCCCATGAGGCATGGGAGAAGTGTGCCATCAGCACGGCCGAGCTGGCCTGTCGAGGCCGAGGGAGGACGAGCGCACCTTGCACCCAGCAAAGTCCAGCTTTTGGATTCCTTGTCAGGGGCTTGTCCACGTCCCAAGCGCTGCGAACACCGGAAGATGCTGGTGACTCCCCTTCCGCGGAGGGTGTTCCGGCAGACAAGAGCAGTGGGGACCACATACTTCTTAGCCGAAGGCGCTGGACAGGAAGCAGGCCACTGCCAAAGCTCCAAGGCTGGGCCGACAATGGCCTCAGCCACCGGAAAGGCCTCCGTAGGTGAATCCCCTCGGTCCAGAATCTCCGTCAGGTGATACTTGGCCCGTTTGGACACGGGCTCGAGCTGCATTCTGGTGGACTCCGAGATGAGCCGAAGCAGACCCAAGAAGGACGATGGGCTATCGTCCACTGACTGGCCTCCGGAGGACTCCAGATTGCACTGCCTGGAGAACAGGGAGGAATCATCGTCGGATTCCGAAGAGTCTGTGAAGAGCTGCCTCGGCCCTGAGCCAGCCTCCACCTGCCTCGGACGGTCGGGAGTGAGGGTGACCAACAACCTGTGCAGCAGGCCATGACCCGACCGAGAACTCTTGGTCGGTGCCCCGGACTTCGGTTGTGGAGGCGGAGGTTCCACCACAATTGGTGGACCAGCTGGTTTCGGCTTAGCAACCGGCCCTGGGGTGGGCAACTCGACTGGAACGAGTGGTTGCTTCGGCCGTTCCAGCGACAGCCACTTGATAGCCGGGGTCGGCTTAGGCCCGGATAGCAGCAACTGCTGCCACATCAAATCCTCGTAGCGCCGGCGCAACTTGCGTCGAAGCCTCTCCTCCTCTGAGGAGGAGGAGGACGAGGAAGAGCGGCGTCGCCGCTTACTTCGGTAACGAGACCAAGACCGCAGATGTCGGCGGGAACGGCTGGACCGAGAAGAGGTCCGAGACCCCCGGGGGGACCGAGGGTGGGTCTGGGAAGGGGCGGGGGATACCCGCTCTTCCCTCAGCTTGGGAACTTTAGCCGGGGACTGCAGTCCCGAAGGAGCAGGCAGATCCTCGGTTTCCACCGGGGGAACCGGTGAAGTAGGGTCGTCGGCTTCTCCAGTCGACAGCCCGTCTAACAGATCGAGAAAAATCTTGACTTCGTCGACAGGAGTCTCGGCAGGCTGGCCTGACGGGGGCACCGTGAAACCAGCAGCCTCAGCCGCAACCTCAACCGAAGTCGACGGTCGGCTGCCCGGGGAGGGGGACCTCTCCCGCTCCCAGGAACGCCGATGGTGGGACTTACCTTTCGACTCTTTTCTTGGGCCGAGAAGAATAAACCCCGGCGGTCCCTCCCCGGAAAGGGACTGGCAAAGCTCCTTGAACCAAGCTGTGTACGAGGAACTCAGAGAGCGCGGGATAAATGACGGCCGAGGAAGAAGAAGATGCGGCCTGGGCCCTTCCTCCTCGAGGCGACCGTCTGCTCGAGCTGGCCCGCGAGCCAGCCGCGGACACCACCCAACGAGCCTCTTGGATTTCACCGGCGGGAACGCCGGGCGCCCGAGCTTCAAACGGCAGCGCGATCGCCCAGAACATTGGGTCGAAAAGGAACGGCACAACTCGCAAGCCCGCGGGTCGTGATCTAGGCCTAACAGCAGACGACGCGGAGTGCGGATCCGCCCTGGACATTTCTGCCCGTAGGGGCACCTCAAAGCCGGAAACAGATTTGTCCACGCAGCCGCTTAGGGAAAAGACCACCCAAGTTTAGAAACTTCAAAATCAATTTCGGGCGAACCGAAGAATTAGGATCCAGTCTCAAACGCAGAGCGCTAAGGAGGGAACCTAAGCTTCCAAGCGGTAAGGAAGATCTGGCGTCATGGGGCGGAGCCGAGAGTTTTACCACCCGGGTGGGTGGGAGGAGCCAGCTTGAAGACCTTCCGGCAAGAATACCTGCCAGACAGTGTGGATGAACAACATATCTATGTGCCTAGAAAGATGTTCCCTACCCTGTACTCTGGCTCTTCCCTCTCTGTGAAGTTGACCCCAGGATCCGGGGAATAAACAGAAACATGTTTCCCCACCCTGTGCCTGACTCTCTGACCCCACTGTACCCAGCTCTTTACCCTCCAACACCCAGTCCTTCACCCCTTGCACTTGAACCTTCACCCTTTGTACCCAGCCCTTAACCCCCTACACCCAGCCTTTCTTCCCCCGTGTCCAGTCCCTCATCCCCTTTATCTGGCCCTTCACCCAGCCCTTCCCCCTTGCACCTTACAGTCACCACTGCACCAGTTCTTTTACCCTTTGCACCCATTCCTTTGCCAACTCATCCAGCCCATCACCCCATGTACCCAGTGTTTCATTCTTTGCATCCCGCCCTGAATTCCCTACACCTGGTTCTTCACCCCCTGTACCCGGCTCTTCACCTCTGCACCTCCCCTCACCTGCTGCACACAACCCTCCACCCCCTGCTCCTCGCCCTCCTGCACTGGTCCGTCACCCCCTGCACCCATCCCCTCACCCTTTGTACTCAGCCCTTCACCCCCTACACCCAGCCCTTCATCCCGTGTCCAGTCCCTCGCCCCCTTCACCCAGCCCTTCAAACACCATGAAGTCTCGCTATATTATAACAATAGCAGTCAGCCACTGCAGCTGAACTGCCCCGGAGAGGAAGGAGTTAACTCCAGAAGATCTGGAGTTCTACAGCGCGAGGGCGCTGTGCTCAAAGCTCTATCTGGCAGTTTCAAATGAAACTGTCAGATTCTTTACTCCGTTCACTGAACAGTCGCTCGAGATCAGCTCCTCAGCTCGGTTCATTCTCGGTTTAAAGAGTAGTTTTCGGTTCATTTGAACCGCAAAATCATTATTTTACCGCATTTCGGTTCTAAAGCTCTATCTGGTAACCGTAAGTACAAAAATTCAAGTCTGTGTGGAAAATTAATTATCGGTTCGGTTTTGAACTGATCGCTTAGTTTTCTGTCTTTTAAAACTGTACTGTGGGTTTTAGAGTGCGGTTCCCAGTTCTTATCGGTTCTAAAAACCCGAAATTATTACGGTTTTCAAATACCCGTGACACGGTTAGGAACCGATAAGGGTGTCTTGCCTGGCACTGCCATCAAAAGGGCAAGTTTTTGGTTAGGCTGGCATTATGTCTGAGAAACCCTAAAGAAAAACCGGGCCCACTGGGTTTCAACACTGTGATGTCTGTGGGGACGCCTTTGCCAAGGCTGACCCACACACCACTTGTGTCTAGTGTCTGGGGGCTGACCACCTCCTGTCAGACTGCCAGGTGTGTAAAATTTCCTGCAGCCACCCTGGAGAAGAGATTGGGCGGCTCAGGAGCGAGAGGCCAAAAGTCCGCTGACCGGATGGCCAGCCGGTTCAGTACCCACTGGACCAGAGGAGTGCCTCTGACCAGGCGAGACTTCCTCGGGCAAAGGAAGACTGGTTCAGAGGAACCAGTCCCAAGTAAAAGACAAAAGAAATCAGGAGGTTTGGAGTCCAGAATTGTGTCTCCAACTGCTGCAGAGATAGCTAAAGCCATTCAGATTGTCCAGTCACTGTCTCAGGATCTGTAGAACCACCAACAGTTGGTAAAGTTGGTTCGTTCAGTCCCAGTGGTTCAGGATTTTGAAGTTGAGATTTTATGAACCACAGGAGGGGAGGAGGAATTTGATCAATATATGTGTGGCTGGGAGGGTCTGGGCGTGCCCATCGAACGGGCATTTCTCCAGACAGACCTTTAGAATCTCCCTATTCTGTCTGAGTCCCTTCTTTCTTTATTTTTACAAAAGGTTGCAGAAACCCTCCAGCTTCCTTTAGAGGAGGCTGTGGATGAGCAAGAGGAGCCTGATTATGTGGAAATGATGGATATTCCAGAGTCTAGGAGGTTGTCTATTCCTTTGCATAAGTCATTTAGGAAGCAAACAACAAAGATTTTAAAAATCCTCATTCTGTCCCTCCTGTAGATAAAAATGGACAGAAGGTATACTTTGTCAGAGCTCGGATACAGACTTCCTTATTGAGCAGTGTAGTCATGTAGGGTGTGGTACAAGCTGCAGCCTGTGACAAGGCTAATATTCCTCTGGCCTCCATCCTCCTGATAAGGATTCTAGGAAGATTGATGCCATGGCGAAGAAACAGTATATGGCAGCTTCTTTGGGACTCAGGCAGGCAAATTATATGGCTTATGTGGCTAGATATCAGAAATCTAGGTGGGACACAGTGTTGCAGTTAGCCAAGCAGGCCCTGGCCAGCTGGCTAGTGAGTTGGAACAGGTGGCTGCTGATGGCATTGAAGCCTCTAAGTTCAATTTCATACTGCTGTTGATGTTAATGATGTTTCCTCTAGGGTCATGGCCACTTCTGTAGCTTCCGTAGGTTGGCATGGCTCAGATGCACTAATCTGTCCCAAGATACTCAGTCAAAGGCTATGGATTTTCCTGTAGTGGGAAATTCTCTGTTTGGGAGCAAACAGAAAATTATATGAAAAGATGGATGAATACAGAACTACCTACAAAGTGCCCAGGCTAAGGAGAAGCATGCCATGCCACAAGGCATGCTCCCAGAGGTAGGGGCAGACCTTTTCAGGCCTTTTTACCAATTTAAGCCTCCTCTGCTGTCTCGCAGAGGGTTTCTTCAGAGGCAGGGGTGAGACGTGGCGCTAGTAGACCGTCTCCTCCCTCAGCCTAAGGCTGCTGCTAAGCAGGCACCTGATGGGGTGCCCAGGGCCGATTCTCCTGTACCAGTGGGGGCAGGTTGGCCTATTTCAGCCAGAGCTGGCTGTCCCAACTCGGACAGATGGGTTCTGAGGTAATAGGCCAGGGTCTGTTCTCAGCTTCAAATATTTTCCAAAGATGAGAGCCAGGCATTTCCCACCTGCAAGTCCTTCAGAAGCCCTTGCTTTGGAAGCAGAGGTTTCTTCTCTTCTGGTCTGCAAAGCAGTGGAAAGGGTTCCTCCTTGCCATCAGGGCAAGGGGCTTTATTCAAGATACTTTCTTACCCCAAAAAAGACAGGAGAATGGCGGCCCATTCTGGATTTAAGATACTTGAACAAGCATCTGTTGAAACCAAAGTTCAAAATGTTAACCCTGGCAATGATATTGCCTTCCCTAAGGCCAGGGGACTGGCTAGCTTCCTGGACCTCAAGGATGCCTATTTTCATGTTCTGATCAGGCCTTCCCACGAAAGTACCTCAGGTTCGAACTGCCCTCAGGCCACTACCAGTTCAGGGCAATGCCCTTGCCTTACCTCTCGCCAAGGGTATTCACAAAATGTCTCGCTGTAGTAGTGGCTCAATTAAGAAGGCAAGGGTTGCTGTGTTTCCTACCTGGACGACTGGCTCATTGTGGGTCAGTCTCCAGGTCAGGTAATCCCACTTACAAGTCTCCAGCAGCTTCTCACTTCTCTGGGATTTCTGCTAAACTTACCAAAGTCAGTTCTGGAACCAGTTCAGGCCCTAACTTTCATAGGCGCAGAATTGAACACAAGGTTAGCCAGGGCCTTTCTTCCCTCGGAAAGGGTGGACAGACTCATCGCCCTGGCATCCTCCTTTACCCCTACGGGTCTCTCGACCAACCAAGGCATTTCCTGCAACTCCTCGGACACATGGCTGCTTCCACAGCTGTTGTGCAGGGAGCAAGATTCAGATGAGGACATTCAGTTCCATTTGAGGGCCTATTGGTCTCAGAGGAAGGACCCCTTACCAAATTGGTCCCAGTTACTCAATCCCTGATCCTGGCCCTACACTGGTGGCAGGATCAAAGCAATCTGAAACAAGGGGTTCCCTTCATTCCCATTTCTCCCTCCCTCACCCTCACCACGGATGCCTCCCTGTTAGGGTGGGGGGCTCACCTGGGCGACCTTACCACTCAGGGAGTGTGGTCTCCTCAGGAATCTCTGCTCCACATCATCTTCTGGAACTCAGAGCTGTCTTTTAGCTCTTCGGATCTTTTCAGATTCTGTCCAGAACAAAGTGGTTCAAGTCAGGACAGACAATACCACCACAATGTGGTACATCAACAAGCAAGGGGCACTCGGTCTTCAGCCTTGTGCACGAAGCAATGAAGTTGTGGTCTCTGGCTTATTCCTGAACACCTCCCGAAAGCGGTTCATCTCCCAGGGAAGGACAATGTGCTGGCGGGCCCTCAGCAGAATTTCTCAGGGCCATCACAGATGGGCTCTGAATCCACAAGTACTGGGGTCCGTCTTTTGCCAGTTGGGGCACTCCTCAGATAGATCTTTTCGCCGCCCCAGACAACCACCAACTTCCTCTTTTTGCTGCAGGCCTCCAGTACTGGGCTCAGTCCCTCTGGATGCCTTTCTGTTGGATTGGAAAGGAAGTTCCTGTATGCTTCCCCCTTTCCTCTCCTTTTCAGGGTACTAGTGAAAATCAGATCTCAACCTTGCAGAGTGATTCTGATTGCCCCAGATTGGGCCAGGCAGCCTGGTACCCTCTGCTCCTGTCCCTGGCAGTCCACCCTGCCCTGAGCCTGCCCAGAGTTCACGACTTACTGGCCTGTGCACAGGGAGAGTGTGGTATCGGACCTCAAGTCCCTCCACCTCAAGGCTTGGCTCTTGAGGAGCTAGAATTGCTGATTTACACCTTTCTCAAGGTGTTATGGATATTTCAAAGGCTTCAAGGAAGCCTTCCACTAGAGCCACTTATAATTCTAAGTGGAAGGTTTTCCATCTGGTGCTCTGAGAGGCAGATTACCCAGAATCTGTTGATCTTCCCATTCTTTTGGACTATTTGGTCCATCTGAATTCCTTAGGCCTTAGACCAGCTACCCTGAAGGTTCATCTGGCAGCTGTCTCTGCTTTTTGTGTCAGCAGGGAAGCCTGCCTCCCTTTCTTCTCACCCTGTGTTTCTCCAAGTTTTTAAAGGGTTGCTTCACACTAACCCTCCCTTTGGGAACCAGCTCCCGCCTGGGACCGAAGTATTGCATTGCTCAGTTAATGCAACCTCCTTTGAGCCTCTGTCTTCAGCAGAACTCAAGTATTTAACTTGAAAACCGTTTTCTAGTAGCTATCACCTCTGCTAGGCGCATAAGTGAGTTACAGGCCCTGTCAGTGGAAGAAGATTTTATCTCTTTCCACAGAGATAAGGTAGTCCTTAGGACTAATAGAAAGTTTTGCCTAAGGTGGTTTCTGATTTCCACCTGAATCAATCTATCTCCCTCCCAGTATTTTCACTGAGCATTCTTCCTCAGGTGAGAGGAGACTGCACAGCTTGGATGTCAAAGGGCATTAAGTTACTATCTAGAGCGCACCAGAGGTCATGGGTTGAATCCCTCAACTGTTTCTTACCTATGGCGAGGGTTGGCAAGGGAAACCTGCCACTAAGAGAACAATTGCAAGGTGGATTGTCTCTTGTATCCAATTTTGTTATCAGAAACTGGGTGATACCCCTCTCAGGATTGAGGCCCTCCTCCAGGGGTACAGCTGCGTCTCTAGCGGCTGCTAGAACATTCCTATTCTGGAGATTTGTCAAGCTGCTACCTGGAAGACAGTTCACACCTTTGCAAGCATTATTCCCTGGATATCCAGTCCAGGAGAGATGCTCGGTTTAGCACAGCATGCTTCAGAGCCTATTTCCTAAGTAGGTTCTGACCCTCCTCCATGTGAGGTACTGCTGTGTAATCTGCTATTGTTATAATATAGCAAGACTTCATGGTGTTTGAAGAAAAAATTACTCACCTTAGTAATTGCTTTTCTTCTCATGGAGTCTTGCTATTATTCCACCCTCCCTCCTGCCCCTCTCAGAACTCCTACTTGGGTAGAGGTGGCAAATTGGTGCAAGCACTGTGTCATGCCATTTTAGTTTCCCTAACCCTGTTTTCCTTTGGGTTAGGGATCTAGATTGTTCTTTTAGGTTATTTTTATTGCCCCTTCTTGGACTTGAGTCTTGGGGGAAGGGGGTTCATATGTGCTTGTCAAGGGTGGTAAAGCGAACCATAATACCATCAATCTTTGTTATTATGGTTCTGGATGTTTCTTTGTTGTTTATATTGTTGTTATTACTACTAGTAGGTAGGCATAGGCTGGTGTAGTTTTCCACACAGACTTTTTCAGGTCCTTTGATGTTGACTTCGTAAGATCTGACAGTTTCATTTGAAACTGCCAGATAGAGCTTTGAGCACAGCGCCCTCGCGATGTAGAACTCCAGATCTTCTGGAGTTAACTCCTTCCTCTCCGGGGCAGTTCAGCTGCAGTGGCTGACTGCTATTGTTATAATATAGCAAGACTCCATGAGAAGAAAAGCAATTACTAAGGTGAGTAATTTTTTCTTCCCCCCTGTACCTTGCCTTCACCACTGCACCAACTCTTTACCCTTTGCACCCGGTCCTTTACGAACTGCATCCAGCCCATCACCCCCAGTACCCAGTGTTTCACTCTTTGCACCCCGCACTGAATTTCCTACATCTGGTTCTTCACTCCCTGCACCCGGCTCTTCACCCCCTGCACCCGGCTCTTCATCTACTGCAAACAGCCCTCCACACCCTGCTGCAGTCCTTCACCAACTGCTCCGGACTCTCACCCCCTCTGCACCCGGTCCCTCACCCACTACATCTGGCCCTTCACTCCTGTACCCGAACCTTTCACCCTTGAACCCGGCCCCTCATCCTCTGTACCTGGCCCCCTGACCCCAAGCCCTTCACTCCCAACAGCCGGCCCCTCACCCCCTGCACCCAGGCCCTTCACCCCTTGCATTGGCCCCTCACCCTTGCACCCAGCTCCTTACCCCATGCATGACCCCTTCACCTCCTACTAGTCCTTCAAATGTGTACCGTTCAACCCCCACCTGGCCCTCACCACCTGCATCCAGTCCTTTCCTCCCCCTCCGGTCCTGGCCCTTCGCCCCTGCACTCAGTCCTTCATTCCGCATCCAGTCCTCCCCTCCCCGTAGCTGGCCTCCTGATCCAATACCTGTTCCTTCAACCCTACACCTCTCCATACTCTACCACCTGGTCTCCTGGATCCAGCCCTTTGCCCCTATACATGGCCCTTCACCTGGCCACTCCTCCTGTACCCTGCCCCTCCCCCAGTCCTCTGCCCCCTGCATCAGATCTTTATTCTTTGTACCTGATCCTTTACCAGCTGCACCCGGCCCATTACCACCTGCACCCTTCTCTTTACCCTGTACCTAGTCTGTTGCTCTCTGCACTGCATTCCCTACACTCAATCCTTCACGCCTTGCACCTGTCTTTAACCCACTACATCAGGCCCTTCACTCCCTGTACCCAATATTTTGTTCCCTGCACATGGCCCTTCAACCAGTCTTTCACCCCCTGCACCCAATCCTTCATCCCCTACACAGAGCCCTTCACTCACTACACCTGGCCTTTCACCCCTGCACCTGGACCTTCACCCAACCCCCCCAATCCTTCATCCCTGCACACGGCCCTTCACCCACTACACCTGGCCCTTCTGCACCCAGTCTTTCTCCCCCTGCGCCTGGCTCTTCACTCCCTGCACCTGGTCCTTCACCCCCCTGTACCAATCCTTCATCCCCTGCACATGGCCCTTCACCCACTATGCCTGGCATTTCACCCTCTGTACCCAGCCCTTCAGCTAAACCCAGCACTTCACCCTCTACACCAGGCCCTTCACTCCCTCCACACACCCACCCCCCCAAAAAAAAACCTGGTCCTTACCAGAAATGCTTCATTAAACTCAAAGAGGCAAGGGAACTGCTTCAGCAGCTGATGGACACAGTCAAGCCACTGTAGGAATACCGGGCACTGCTCATTCTGGTCCTCCAGGTTCTCTTGGTGACCACAGCGATCTGCAAACTTGTGACCAAAATCCAACCATTCCATCTCCACTAGCACTTGGAAACCCTGCAAGAAACATCCCAGAGCATTGCACTGTAATAGGAGATTATTTTTACTGAAAATTAAAGGCACACAGAGCAGAGGCTTGTTTCCAGGTGCGACCTGGGGGAAGGGAGTACAAGCAGAATAGCACATCAGTGACACATCAGAGAGAAATTCAGTGACAGATTAGACTGCACAATAGCATAGTAAGTACAAATACAAGCTCCTGAGTATGAAGCAAAATGCGCAATGCCAGAGGAGCAGTTTAGTGCCAATAGCCTAACAGAAGTTTGCCTCTTGTCACAGCCAAATACAGGGAGAAATTGCTAGAGGTGGACAGGAGGAGGAGAGTAGAGTCAAGAGGGCGTCTGACAGTGACAGGTTGCACCAGCAAGGTGTTTTAGGTGGTATTTAAGGGCAGAGATGGAGAAGGAAGAGTGGGCAGCAGAGGAGAGCAGGTGCCAGAGGGATAGGGAGGAAGGAAAGGGCACTGTGCCCAGCAACAGTGTGAGGGTCAGGGATGGAGAAGGTACGTGGATGAGGCTGGTTTAATACCCATCAGTTCTCAGCTGGGCACTGAGAATGGAAAACTGTTCTAAGGTGTGCCAAGGCTGAGTGGCTGCAGTGTGTTCCGCCCTAGATTTGTCTGCATATCACTGTCTGCTGACCACGGAGCACAGCACAGATTGTGAAGTACTTTAAGACACCTGCATGGAAGGAACTATATAAATGCAATTGTCATGTTATGAACTGGAATATTTGGGTTCAACCACCTCCGAACAGCAAAGCAAACATCACCAAACCACTGCTTGGCTATGGAGCTTTGGGGCATGAACTTTTCCACATTAGAAACACAGATAAGGACCTGAGTAGTCCCATCTAGTCGGTCCCAAAATACCCCTAACTCAGAATCTAACATTAATGTTTTTGATTGCACTTTTTACTCCTGTGTGTTTCAACCAATCAGGACACACTCCCCAACTCGTGTACAGGTAAAATGTGTATCTGTATGGGGAGTTGGTCACGGTACATTAGCTCTGATGAAGCCATGACGACACAGTAAAATGTCAGCATGTTTGTGCTTGCGCCATCATGTGCGTGTCCTGTGTCTCACTTTGCTGGCTACTTCAGGTTGGGAGAGTGATGAGGAGCCTCTGAAAAAGTAAAGACTTATAGATATGGCAGGATCAGGGTATTTTTTTTTTCTTTTCTTTTTCTGGCTCTCTGGCCCATGCAGGGATGTATATCTTAGCCCTTCTGTGAGTGACCCCTTGCACTCCCCCAACTGACATCTCCCCTCCTCCTCCTAGTAGCCCAGTTTGGGAGGCCCACAGCTTGCTTCCTGCAGTGCAGCTCCCTGAAGTGAAAGACCAACATCTTCTTGAAGTCCCAACCAAGACTTACGCTGGACCATCATTTGGCTGAGTGTCCCAAGACACGAGTCAGCTTCATTCTGCGCTAGACCAGAGGGATTTTTCCTTAGTTTCTCCTGGAGATGCAGTGGTACGACGATGTCTGGAGCATCACTGTACATACTCCCATGCAAAGTGGGCTGACATCCACTGCACCACCTTATTCTAGTGGGCCCAGGCTTCTGATCTCCTAGCCTGCACTGGGAGTCAGCCTGATATTGGATGCCGTTACCCACCCACCCCAGAGGACACTCATCCTGCCCCCGGCCCTCTGATGCTCCGGGCTTAGTCTTGAACCTGGCAGGCCAGCCTGGGACCAGTGATTGTTGATATGCATCCAGATAGGGATGGAAAGTGAAAAATGTTTTACAACGTCAGCGTTATCTGCACTTTGAAGTATGAAAATAACACTCAGTAATAAATGGTTATACACCAGGTAAGCATCTTTGGATACTATATGCTGAGGAATTCTTGTGTCACGTCTGCCAGTACAGTGGTGCTTTGCATGAAAACATGTCGTAAAAACATTTTTCCCCCTTATACTCCTCTATCATTTCTGCATTATCCTATCTCATAACTCCCTTAAATGCATTCCAATTTCTCATGAACTCTAATATTGTTTCTAGGGACATGGATATGTTGTTCATCCACACTTTCTGGCAGGTATCCTTGCCACTTTAAATCTTGCCGGAAGGTCTTCAAGCTGGCTCCTCCCAACCACCTGGGTGGTAAAATTCGGGGCTCCGCCCCATGACTCCAGATCTTCCTTACCGCTTGGAAGCTCAGGTTCCCTCCTTAACGCTCTGCGTACAAGACTGGTTCCTAATTCTTCGGTTTACCCGAAATAAAGTTTAAGGTTTTCAAGACTTCGGTCAATTATTTCCCTCGTGGCTGCGATGGACAAATCGACTCCCGGTTTCTGGAGGTGCCCATGCGGGCAGAAGATGTCTCGGATAGATCCACACTCCACGTGCGTCTACTGCTTAGGCCTTGAGCACGGCCCGCAGGCCTGCGACCTGTGCTCTTCCTTCTCGATCTACGTCCTGGAGGACTGCGCCACCCGTTTACAACTTGGGTGCCCCGAGAAACGTCTATCGCCGGTGAAGTCGAAGGAGGCCCGTTTGGCGGTGTCCGCGGCGGCTGGCTCGGCAGAACAGCTTGGGCAGATCGCCCTCGAGGAGGAGGCAGCGCAGGCCGCATCTTCGTCTTCCTCGGCCACGGCCTTTATCCCGCTCTCCTTGGGATCCTCCTATTCAGCTTCCTTTAAGGAGCTCTGTCAGTCCCTTTCCACCAAGGGAGAGGGGCCATCAGGACTTTCCTCTCGGTCCAAGAAGAAGTACTGTAAAGGTAAGTCCCTCCGTCAACGCTCTTGGGAGCGGGAGAGGTCCCCCTTCCCGAGTAGTCGACCCTCGACTTCGGTCAATCCTTCGGCTTTGGCCACTGGCCTCACGGTGTCCCCGTCAGGTCAGTTGACCGAGACACCCGTCGACACAGTCGAGATTTTTCTCGACCCGGATGGGTTGTCGACCGGTGAAGCCGACAACCCTCACTCCCCGGTTTCCCTGGCGGAGATCGAGGTTACCGTGGGCTTGCTTGTGCCTCCGGTTCCGGAGTCCATGGTCGAAACTGCCGAGCCAAGGGGAGAGCGGGTCTCCCCCGCCCTGCCCCAGTACTCTCCTCGGAAACGCCAAGGTTCTCGGTCTCTGACATCTTCACGGTCCAGCCAATCCCGCCGACATAGGCGGTCTTGGTACCGTAGTAAGCGTCGTCGTCGCTCGTCCTCGTCTTCCTCCTTGGACGAGGAGAGGCTTCAACGCAAGTTGCATCGGTGCTACGAGGACCTCATGTGGCAACAGCTCCTTCTGTCCGGGAGCAAGCCGACATCGTCGCCTTCCCCGGCCATCAAGTGGCTGTCACTGGAGCAGCCGAAGCAACCTCTCGCTCTAGACGAGGCGCCTGCCCCCGGGCCTGTTGCTCGACCGAAACCGGCTGCCCCACCGATTCTGGTGGAACCTCCGCCTCCACAGCCAAAATTTGGGGCCCCGACCAAGAATTCTCGGCCTGGCCAGGGCCTGCCCCATAGGCTGTCTGTCACCCTCACTCCCGACCGCCCTCGGCAGGTGGAGGGTGGCTCAGGCCCAAGGCAGCTCTTTGCGGACTCGTCTGAGTCAGACGACGATTTCTCCCTGTTCTCCAGACAGGTCGACCTGGAGTCCTCCGGAGGTCAGTCGCTGGATGATAGCCCATTGTCCTTCATGGGTTTGCTTAGGCTCATCTCTGAGTCCACTGGGATGCAGCTCGAGCCCGTATCCAAGCGGGCCAAGTATCCCCTAATGGAGATACTGGACCAAGGGGATTCTCCCACGGAGGCCTTTCCGGTGGCCGAGGCTACTGTCGGCCCGGCCTTGGAGCTCTGGCAGCGTCCAGCTGGATGGCAGGAGAAGCGGTCCCTCCCGTTCCCTGTCCGGTTTTGAAGCACTCCTCAGCCGAGGGGTTGGTTACCGACAGCGCCCGCATGCCGGAAGCGCCCAGGGATGTGGGACAAGCCTCCCGACAAGGAGTCCAAGAAGTTGGACTACGCCGGGCGCAAAGTCTACGCTGCGTCCTCCCTTGGCCTTCATCAGGCCAGCTCGGCCGTGCTGATTGCACACTTCTCTCACGCCCTGTTGGGCTCCCTGGATGAGGTAGTCCCTCATCTCCCGGCTGACCTGCAGACCACGTTCAAGCAGGTGCGGGACCAGGGCAGGACAGTGGCCAAGGAGCAGCTTCAGACTGCTCTGGACATCGGCGACTCATGTGCCAGGTCAGTCACGGCCGCAGTGGCCATGCGCCGTTGGGCATGGCTGAGGATATCCACCTTCACAGCGGATACCCAGCACAAGTTGGCGGATGTCCCCTTCTTGGGGACCGACCTCTTCGGCCCTGGAGTGGAGGGTCACCTCCAGAGGATCGAAAAGTCCAATGCCACTCTGGACTCGGTCTCCTCCGCCCAGAGGGACAAGGGCCGCAGACCGCAACCCAAGCCCTTTCGTCTGTCTGCGCCACGGCACGTCCAGCCCAGCAGCATCAGGGCCAGCAGGCTCGCACTTGGCATCCCAAAGCCAAGCCTGCGGCTTCCTCTTCCAGGAAGCAGGGAGGCAAAGGCCCAGGAGGTCCCCTCGGCCGGTCCCTCCTCCAAGCCTGCCCAGTGACGGGTTGAGGGGTGTCGCCCCCAACCTCGTCACTCCACCCCGGGTTCCCCCCATGGGGGGACGGCTCCGCCACTTCCTTTCCGCCTGGTCCGCTATCACCACAGACCGGTGGGTGCTGGAAGTGGTAGGAAAGGGCCTGCCTCTGGAGTTCGAGGAGGCCGCACCCTTCTGAGCCGTTGCCCCCCCCCCGGGGGCCTCGGGATCCGCAGCCTCGCTGTCAGCTCGCCGAGCCGACATCGCTCTGCTCCTCGAGAAAGAGGTGATCAGAGAGGTGGCGGACCCTCCCCCAGACCCTGGGTTTGTGTCCAGGTACTTCCTGGTCCCAAAATGGACCGGGGGCGCTGGCACCCCATTCTCGACCTGCACGACCTGAACAGGTTTCTAAAGGTCTCGGACCTTCAGGATGGTCACTCTGGCTCAGATAATTCCATCCCTGGAACGAGGCATGTGGTTCTGTTCTCTGGACCGACAGGATGCGTTCTTTCACGTCCCTATCCGTCCGTCTCACCAGAGATTCCTTCGCTTTCGAGCGGAGGGATCTCTTTACGAGTTCTGAGCCATGCCCTTCGGCCTTTCCCTTGCTCCCAGGATCTTCACCAAATGCATGGCAGTGGTGACAGCATTCCTGCTGCGCCGAGGGGTCCGGGTGTACCTTACCTGGACGACTGGCTGATAGCAGCCCCCTCCAGACAGGAGGTGGAGCGGTCCAGGGATCTGGCCCTCCAGGTTTGCTCTCAGATCAGCCTTCTCATCAACGAGACCAAGTCGGAACTTGGACCAAAGCAGGTGATTCATTTCATCGGGGCAGAGCTCGACTCTCTTCGAGCCAGAGCACGGCTCCCGGCGGACAGGGCCAAGGTTCTTTCCTCCTTTGCCCAATCATTTCTGGTTGGGCAATCGCGCCCTGCCCGGGACTTCCTGCGCCTCCTGGGTCTCATGGCGGCCTGCACCAGCGTGGTCCGTTGGGCCCGCTGGCACATGCGTCCCCTTCAGTGGGGATTGGCCAGCCAGTGGTCACAGCGCTGCGATCCATTGGACCAGCTAGTGATGGTGACCCAGGGGATGTGGAACGCTCGCCAGTGGTGGACCGTTCCAGTCCATTTGCAGGAGGGCATCCCGTTTGTCCGCCCCGAGCTGACGGTCTATCGACCGATGCCTCTCTGATGGGTTGGGGTGCCCATCTGGGGGAGCACAGAGCGCACGGCCTCTGGTCCCCTCGGGAGTCCCGATGCCATATCAACCTGCTGGAGCTTCGGGCGGTTCGTCTAGCCCTCACCGCCTTTGCTCCGTTTCTACGGGGTCAAGTGGTTCAGGTCCAGACGGACAATACCACGACTATGTACTACCTAAACCGCCAGGGCAGGACGCGCTCCATGCCTCTGTGTAAGGAAGCTGTTCGCATTTGGTGACTCGTGCGCAGCCTGGAGGCGGATCTTCTAGCCATCCATGTGGCAGGAGCCTCCAACACTCTGGCCGATGCCCTAAGCCGGATAGGGGCTGTGTCCCATGAGTGGTCTCTCCTGCCAGAGGTAGTACAAGATCTGTTCTCCCACTGGGGCACACCTCAGGTGGACCTGTTTGGCTCCAGGGAGAATGCGAAGCCGAAGCTGTTTCATGCCCGCCCCCCTCAGCAGGGTTCGCAGCAGGGGGATGCCTTCTCGAGGCCGTGGACCCCGGGCCACTTCTATGCCTTTCCCCCCATTTCCCTTGATCCACAAGGTGCTTCTCAAGGTGAGGAGGGACAAGGCGCAGGTGATTCTGGTAGCCCCAGACTGGCCCCGCCAATGCTGGTATCCAGATCTCCTCAGCCTCAGCTCCAGGCTCCCGAGGCAGCTTCCAGCTCGCCCGGACCTATAATCAGTCAGTCAGGGGAAGGTGTTCCATCCGGACCTTCAATCCCTGCACCTGACAGCCCGGTTCCTGAGCAGCTAGAGTTCCAGGCCTTGGGTCTTTCCGACGAGGTCCTCAATGTAGTTGAGGCGTCCCGTAAGGAGTCGACCAGAAAATGCTATGCCTTCAAATGGAAGAGATTCTCCATTTGGTGTCAGGGCAAGGGCCTGGACCCTTCCTCCTTTTCCTTGGCAAGCATCTTGGACTACCTATGGTCCCTTTCTCAGCAAGGGCTTACGTCGACGACCCTAAAGGTGCACCTGGCAGCCATCTCTGCTTACCGGGCGCTGGCCGGAAAGCAGTCGGTGACACAGGAGAAGGTGGTCGGGCGCCTTTTCAAAGGCCTGGATCACATATCCCCTCCGGTGCGTGAACCTCCACCTCCATGGGATTTACTGCTGGTAGTGGCAAAGCTCATGGGCAAGCCATTCGAACCAATGCACAGGTGTGATATCTCTCGCCTGTCGTGGAAGACCGCCTTCTTGGTGGCTATCACGTCAGTCAGAAGGATGGGAGAGCTCCAGGCGCTTTCCATAGAGTCTCCTTACCTGGTCTTCCACAGGGACAAGGTTGTCCTGTGCCCCCACCCGAAATTCCTTCTGAAGGTGGTGTCGGAGTTTCACCTTAACCAGGTGTTGACTCTGCGGTGTTCTACCCGTCACACCTGGAGGCCAAATATAGGCTCCATACTCTGGACCCTAGAAGGGGCTCGCTTACTATAAGGAGCGCATGGCTGAAGTTCAGGGAGAGGTTCACCAGCTGTTTTTCACCTACGCTGAAGCCGCACCTGGCAGACCTGCAGCCAAGTGGACGATAAGCAGGTGGGTCACCTCCTGCATAGATCTCTGCTATAGGATGGCGGGCATGGAGCCTCCCAGAGGGATAAGAGCTAATTCTATCCGCCATACCGCTGCATCGGTAGCTGCTTCCAGGGATGTTGCTATCCAGGATATCTGCAGGGCTGCTACCTGGAAGTCGACACATATCTTTATAACCCACTACCACATCGACCTTGAGTCACGCCGGGATGCTGGTTTTGGGGCCTCGGTTCTCCAGTCTCTATTTCCTAAGTAGGGGGTGTGCGCTTTGCCTCCCTCCTCCCGGAGAACTGCTAGGAGTCTGCCAGAAAGTGTGGATGAACAACATATCCATGTCCCTAGAAATACAGGTTACTCACCTGTAATAGGAGTTCTAGGAATGGTATATGTTGTTCATCCACACGACCCCTGACCTCCCGGCTCGACGACAACCTGAGTTCCAGCGGGCCAGATCTGGCGGCCATGGGACTAGGCCGAGAGTTTTACCTCCCGGTGGGTGGAGGAGCCAGCTTGAAGACCTTCCGGCAAGATTTAAAGCGGCAAGGATACCTGCCAGAAAGTGTGGATGAACAACATATACCATTCCTAGAACTCCTGTTACAGGTGACTAACCTGTATTTCTGCCTCCTCAACCTTGTCTGGAGTCTGTTCCACCCACCCACCACCCCTGCTGTGAAATAGTACCTTCAAAATGTCTTTTTACAACCTCTCCGCTTCTAGTACAAGACCATTACCACTAGTGGATGTTCCGTTTCTCAGAGTAGATAAACTTTCCGTGTCCACTCTACTGAACCCTTTCATGAACTTGAAAGTATCATGTCCCCCCCTTCTGTCCTGCAGTGAGTACATGTTAAGATGTTTTAGTCTTTCCTCGTATGCTTTGCCTTGTTTGTTTACGGATCACCATTGCTGCCCTGCTCTGCACAGTCTCTAATCTATCCTTAGATAGGTATGGACCCTTGAACTGCACGCAGTACTGCAGGTGCGGCCTTCACCCCACCCAACCATCTAGCCCCATTCCTTATTATGGTGGTGTTTCTGCCCCACTACTGCCACATGCCCATGGGAAGAGATACTGTCTGAGTGACCAACAGTGTACTGGAACATGCTGTAAATCACAGCACTGCATTTACAGGGGAAGCTGCAAGGGCTGGGCACCAGCAGCTTTCACCCAGGATGAGGCTGGGCTGAAGGCCTAGCACTCCTTACAAAAACGGGAATATTCCATCATGTGGACTGCAGACCCTTAGTAGATTGTCAGTTCCACACTGCAGAGCAGCAGGGGCCCCCAAGTCCATGTCTACGAGTGCTGTGGGCTACAGTCTAAGCCCTGCCGTTTCTGTAGTGTAGTTCCCACCCCGGGGCCAGCACTGCCCAGAAAATAGGATAATACCAGTTGTCATTACTGGGACAGCACTACTGAGCCACCTACATAGTGGGACAGCAGTAGCTGGGTATCAAGAGTCTCACAGACACCCTGGGTTCCTATTCAGCAAACAAAACAAACAAAAAAAAAACTTGCTTCCTGGAGCCTGTTTTTACATTAAACACACTGCCCTATAGAAGGGCCAACAAGTCTGTCCTCTAACTCATGAAACATTTATTTTTGAAGTCGGATTTACAACCTTTGAGTCAGGGACTCATTTACAAAGGCACCTCGTCGCAGGGAGGGTAGACCTGGTTACAGTGTGAGATACAACAGTGGTAACACACAGGTGCAATACAGATAACAAAAAGAACACAATGTAACAGTGGTTTACAGAATAAAGTTACATGCAGTAAATAGCAATCGTGTAAAGTATAACAATAGTAGAAGTCACAACCCTGGTTGTACCGGGGGAATACCCAAGTGGAAGGGTGGGGAACAGGGGTGAGGAAAAGAGAAAAAAGGGGGGGGGGGCAGTCCAGCGGACATTGTCAAGGCTATGGGCAAGAAACGGGGAGGAACCCCAAAATTAGGTTGGAAATTGTTACCTCGATAGTCCTGTAGAAGGGATCCAGCAGAAGCTTCGCCAGTGCTACGATCTGTGGGGTTCGATCCCAGCCATCTGAGCAGTGGACTAGAACCGGACGCCCCTCGAGGTCCACTGCATTCGATACCAGCGTGGCGGCCTTTAACATAATGGAGAGGTGCTGCAGCCACTTTGTGCTCTCCAGAGCAGACAGCCAACTGAAGACAAAAGAAAATAAAATTCAGTCAGAGGAGCTGTTTGTTATGGCTGACAGGTGACAGCTGTTAAGGGCGGGTGACTGTAGACTGAGGGAGTGCTCTTGACCAGAGTGCTCCTTTTCCCTGTACAAATGACACCAGCCTCCTACTTTTCTAGAGGGTCCTGGGGACAATTATAGCAACAGCAGAGTTGGCCCACTGAAAGTTATGGTCACATTTTGAATTATTACTTCTGTGTATATTTACATTAATACAATCAGAATGGAAGCAATAGAGTGCTGTAGCACTTTCACAAAAGAAATAGGAATGGGAGTGAAGCCAACAGTCACTGTGGCCAGACAGGATTTTGTAGAGTTCAATGTCGACTGACCTGGAGTCTGAAAATTACGTTTTTAAGACTGCAAAATAAAAAGACTGGTCATAATTTGACTTAAAACCACTTAGTAGAGCAATATACACTTACCTAACTTTGCAAATCATACCCCTTAGGTGTAGAACAGAGGTGTGGATGGTATGAAGTGGTAAGTACCCATTATTTGATTGAGGGGACAGAGGGAGGCGAAGACAGAATGGATGAAACAGTAGGATGTCTTTTATACGGAGTACTAGAAGCCTTTGGCAATATTTTTAAAGGGGGAAAAGAGAAGGGACTGGAAGAAACAAAATGACAATTTATGTATATGGAATGTATAAATAATGCATATTTATTTTAATCCTTAGGCTGCCAGAAGATTTAGAATGTATAGGTTTTTAGGATGTGTATACATGCCAGTGGCACAGCAAGGGTTAAAGGAGATGAGTTGCATGAACCACAGATGGATTGGAGGGGTTTTGCATGCAGAGATGAGGGTAGGGGTGGGAGGAGATATGTGTTATCCAGAAAGATGTAGAGCATCGCAGGCTCCGCACCTTGGATAAGAGTCGGAAGTCACTATTAAGAAGAGACAAGATAACTGACAGACTTGGACTTCAGAAGGGGTGAGTGTTACTAGTGACAGTACTTGAATTTACAAGGACGCTTATGCCAGGCTTAAACTATGTCATATTGAAGCCGATGCGGTAAGATTGTAAATTAACCGACTATCCTTGTTCTAAATATGTGTACGATGTCTGACAAAAGATGTATAAGAACGTGCATCTCTGTTGAATGCTTAGTAAACACTAAATTTCAGAACAAAAAGAAAACTGCTTAGGAAAGAGAGGTAGAAAAGAAGACAGAACCAGGAGGCCCAACTGTGAGAGTGCCAAACATCAGTTTCCACTGCCACTGGGTTTTGGGGGACTGACCTAAAAACAGTTCTAAATGGAGTTAAGTCACTTAATCTCAGAGCACAGATACTGGAGAGTACAGCTAATCCCTTCAACATGCGACTTGCCAAACTGGAAGCCTGAATGGAAAGAGACTACAGTGACAGAGGCTGCAGTTTCAGTGGAAAAGGCATGGTCTGCATCGTCGGGGTGATAAAACAAGTTATGACTGTGCCTGGAGCACCTGCAAAATGTGTCCAGGGCAGTAAATATCCACATGCTTGGCCTCTTGGAAGCAGAATGGGACAACATAGTGCAGACAATCAAGCACCTGCTATCCAAAGCACCGCATTTAACAGAGACAGCCCAGTTAATCAGGGCCTACAGAATAACCCCAAAAGAGTGACAGTAGGCTGCTTTGGAACCCTGAACTCTGCTGGTGGTCCTCATGAATTCAGCAGAACACTACCAGCTTCTGAAAGCACTGAAAAGACTGGGGAAGGTGTAAACAGAGGAGAATGAGCTGCTGCACCCATTCCCAGACTTAAGTGACCCAACCTGCGAGTGGAGAAATCCTTCAACGCCGTTTGGGCTGGCTTCAGGGAGCTAGGACTCTCTCTTCAACTGCTGATCAAGCTCGGGGTTGCATATGCTGTCAAAACAGAAATCTACGGGGACCCTGCAGACAGGATGAAAGCAGAGTTCAGAAGACATGATGAGGGAGAACAAACCGAATCGGACACTGACGCAGCCACATAAGTACTTTTTAATATATGTCGCTGCATTTATTTCAGCTACTGTTTCAGGCTACATAAGTGGGCTGAGGTACTAGTAAGGCAAGGGTCTTCTGGGTTTGCCTGTGGCAAGTATGGCACATTTGATTCTTGTTCCCCTTGGGAAATGTTGTGATATAACTAATAACTTTTTCAAGTACTAAGCAGTAGAATGGCCACTGCCATGTAGGGACCACACTCATCCACTGGCAAATGGGGTGGGTAGGAGGCTCAGGGACAAAAACTGTTCGGAAGCTTGATGGTGTTACTAAACTGGGAAAAGGTAAGAATATACCCAAGGTCTTTTATAGAGTTTGAAGGGTTCATTTTGGATACCTGGTTAGGTGCCCTTAGGTGAAAGATATATTGCATCCCCCGAAGAGAATTTTATCTGAGCCTGTACATTTGGGTATCCTAGCATAAGGTTCACAGTTTGAAACCCCCCAGAACTTGAGACCAAAGGTGATTTGGACCCACAAGTAGATAGGAGGGTTACCCTGTCTGTTACCTGTTCACACTCTTGCGCTCAGAGGTTGGCACTGTGGGAGCAGAGGCAGACCTGCTGAGTGCATTTGTGACATTAAGTACCAAGTGTGCACGCGCACAGTTCGAGATACAAAGCAACACTAGGAAAATAGTTGCAAGGTAATATCGGGTTGTCTTTACTTATAAACAAAGCTGATTTACTACAAAAACACTGTGTTCTCTATACTTGCCATGTTACAAGCTCTATAAGCCACTCCAAAGGTGGCATCTAATGGGGAATGAATGCATGGTTGGGTGGTTGTAGGCACTCGGCCTTGAGCCACAGCCCCCCCCCAACCATGCATTCATTCCCTATTAGATGCCACCTTCGTCGTGGCTGTGTATGTGTGTGTGTGTGTGTGTGTGTGTGTATATATATATATATATGAATATAAAGAATGAAGAATAAAATGGGTCCACCTGTTGAGGGAATTGTAAATGTATTTACTAGACTGAGTTAAAATGCTTGTTCTCTTGGGGGAAATGCTGGCGTAAGAAGCTTGATTATGTTTAAAACCATACTGGACCTGGACTCATGGCTCTTGCTCTGTCCATTTACAGACGCCCAGTTTTGGATTTCTGTCTCAGTCTGTGGCATACCTGGCTATTTAGATGATTTATTTATTTATTATTTATTTGCTTTTGTTGACCAGGTGGGTACACTAGACATAGAAATGCCTATTTTCAGGTACGACCTGGGAGGATACAAATGACATACAAAACATCAGTGTGACGCAGCACACATAAACCATACAGTAAAATAGTTAGACAGAAAAGTACAAAACATCTCAAACATTAAATGGACTATGAAAGTACATAAGCAAGCAAAGTAGGTTGTATAGAAACATGGATAACAGGATCATAGAGAAGAAATGAGATAAGTGCAACTCATCTGCTTTAACAAAGGACACCCGCCAAGTGTAACATAATTGTAAAGGTTTTAAAATCCTATTGTACTGTTCTTTCACATGACACATTAATTTACTCTACATTAACTTTGAATGTATGTTCATAAAATGAAAAACATAGAAACATACAATTTGTCAACAGAAAAGGACCACTTAGCCAACCCAGTCTGCCCATTTTGTGCCTGCCTATGCTGTCAGCATGACCGTAGCCAATCTCTGGCTACTACCCCAATAATTTCTCTGTGCCTGTCTCATGCATGCTTGAAGCTCACCAATGTTTCTGTCCCAACCACCTCCACCGAAGACTGTGCTTGGCATCCACCACTCTTGCAGTGAAGACGCATTTCTCACATCCTTCCTACATTTTCCCTCCTCCAGCTTCACTGCATGCCATTTTGTTCTCAGGCACCTTCTCTTCTGAAAAATATTACATTCCTGTACCTTATTTAACCCAGTTAGGTACTTACAGGTCTCTGTCTTGCCCCCCCCCCCCCGTTCCGGGGTGTACATACTTGAGATACCTCAGTCTATCCTCATAGAGCTTATGATACAATCCCTGCACCATTTAAGCTGCCCTCCTCTGGAAAGCCTCCACTCTATGTCCTTCCTGAGATGTGGACTCCATAACTGGACACAATACTCCAAAATAAGACAATTAACTACACAAATGAAACAAACATAAAACACTGATGCCAGAATAAGGCCTCATGGTCTATCCTGTCTGCCCTATGAGGAGGTACATGCACCCTAGGGGTTCACAGTCATCCTCCTCCCAGTCTGTCCCCTCAGCTCCCATAATCAGCTCTATATGTCTGTCCCATGAGGCAAGGGGTTGAGAAAAAAGGATATGTATGGTACAGTATGTTAATACTGATGTGGAAACTACTTATTACATTAAGAAATAAGGGTATGTAAGATAGAGGTATGTTAATAGTGACGCAGAGACCACTCTTTTTGTTGATAATATGTTCATTAAGGATCTGCACAACACATGGTACAAGCGGTCAAGTATTGTAGTTAATGATACATTAAAAGAGCCAACAACATTTCTCATATAGTTACCCACCCTCCCTAGTCCACCATGAGTATATTCCCCTGGGAGTCTGGGCTTCCCCCTTAGCAGAGACCACGCTTGACATTGAGGAATAAGGATATGTAGGGTAGAGGTATGTTAATACTGATGTGGAAACCGATCTTTACAATGAGGAATAAGAAAATGTAAGGTAGAGGTGTGTTACTACTGAAGCGGAGACCACTATACATTGTGAAGTAAGGATATGTAAGGGAGAGGTATGCGAATACTGATGTGGAAATCACTCTCTACATTGAGGAATAAGGGTTTGTAAGGATAAGCTAGCTAGATGGGTGCTGGCCTGCAAATTAGACTGATAAGTAAGGATGAGTGAAGGTTAGCAGACCCGAGGACTAAGGAGAAGACAGAACACACGGTTGCTGACAATCCCAGAGGATGGCATCAACAAGATCAGGTAGAAACAAAAAAGCTGAAGTGAAAAAGAAAACTGTGGTGGCAAACAAAGCCTGAGTCTCCAATGATCCGACATGCATTCAACGGCAGGTAATAAAAACTTAAGTGTATGGAGACGTCAAATATGAAATCTCTCCTGTGAAGTCCAAACTCTGCAAGCTTACAGTCAATGTATAGGGCTCAATGGAGGAGACTACCTCAAAGATGATCATGGCTTTTCTGAAGTTAAGTTGATATCATCTTTTTTTTTTTTTTTCTTCCCTCTTTCCTTCAACTCTCTTTTATGCACCCAGGAGGCAGGGCATCCTTCCGGGGTACCCACACGACAAGGGCCTCTCACTCCCTGCCTGAACCTTACCAGGAACTCCCCACCCAAACAGCCCAGTCCTCCGGCAACTGGGTACCCCCGGGGGAAGGTTCTCACACCCTTGGTGACCTTACAGACTCAAGGGCCCCTACCTTGCTGCTCGGGTTGGCACCTTGGGAAGGATCCTGATATGCAGGCCGGCACTGGGATGTGGGCCGTGTCACTGGAGTCCCCATCATCTCCACTGTCCTCCGGGGGATTTTATGTCCTTCCCACATCCCCCCTCCCCCCCGTGAGCGCAATATGCAATGACGTCTTAGCACATGGCAACCCTGCCAACGTCACTGCGCTCACCCCACTGTTACGTGCCAGTCGTCCTGTAGCACCACCAATCTCCATCGGGGGTCACTGGGACACTGGAACAGCCCTTGGCCCTCCCCCAGGAGAGGACAGCAGTTCTCTGGATACTCTATCCTCTCCTCCCCCCTGCCGACCCACGGCAGCCCGCGTCCGCTACCGAACCCCAGTCGCTGGTGTGGCGTCCAGTGTCTCAACCCTCAGTGCCACCGGGCCAGCAGTTAATATATTTAATAGTATTAGGCAGGGAGTTCCAGGTGATTGGTGTAGATACAGGGAAGGTCTTTTCCCTAGTGGATGTGTCTCCCCTTGGTACAGCAGAGGTGGTAGGGGGTGAAAACAGTGGTGGCATTCAAGAATGCATGGGACTGGCATAAGGGAATTTTAGGGAAAGGAAGGGGGGTGAACAGAGCGGAGATCAAGTAGGATCTGTGGTGATACAACAGGCAGGGAAAAATGGGCAGCCTAGGTGGGTCAAGCAGTCCTCATCTGCCAGCAAATTCTAATGCTTCTATTCAGGTTTCTGGACTGCGAACTTAACTGATAGTTCTGAGTCTGTCTGTTGAGGAGGTTGGTTAGATAGGCCGGATATGATCCTTGAATGCATCTGAATATTAGGGAGGACCATTTAAGCTCCCTTCTCTTGTCAGGTGAGAGAAGTCCAAGGTCATTGTAAAGTATGTGTGTTCCCTTACCACAGTCAGGCGCGAACCTGCATGCTGCTAAATGCCACTGTTATTCTCATAAATATGTGTCAGCAGCAGATCTAGAAACGTAGTTCCTGTATTCCAGGACTGGCAGCAGAGACTGGGGTAATAGCAATTTCTTTGCGTTTTATGTTACCTCCACTGTTGGGTTAAAAAACTTCAATGAACAAACAGAAAAACATCAGAAAAAAGTAACTACTTACAACTTCAAGGTGATAGAAAATTATTTATTTTTACATCATCTACACTCCCAGTTTCCTTTCCATGCCAGTTATGTATTCTGATGTACTTTGGTCCATTTTTGATACATAATCTAGTTTCGGGTGCCCTCAGATCTACATAGCTCCCCTGTCCTCAGCAGCTACTGCTCTCTTCTTTTTTCTATAACAGTTGCATCATTCCGTGCTTTTCATCTGAATGGTGTTACTTATGTCACAGAATGTTCAGGCAGTAAGAAAAGAGAAATCAGTAGCCACCGAGAATCCAGGGATTCTGGGTATTTATGATGGTAAAAGCATTAGATTAATCATCATAGATTCTATGTACAAACATGGCAGAATATAGGAGACACTAAAAGGAAAACATGAGGGACTCAAGGTGTGTAAAAAATCTGTTTCTATCACCTTCAAAACAATATTGATATTTTCAGTGTTTTGTTAGTGCTACTGTCCCTTTAAAAGAAAACTCCCCCAGTCCCACTATCAGTCCCTGCAGTGTTTTTGCCTCTTTCCCTTGTGTTATTTTTGGGTCTCCATCTTGTCACGATCTGCTACAACTCCCCGGATGAATTTCAGCTTCCCCTTTACCTGGGAGGTGCAGTTTAGAGATAACTGCTTGTGATACGCATGCCCCTCTCAAAAAGATGAAGGCCTCTGGCACAGTGAAGCCCTGGATCACTCCTGAGCTCCTTTCCTACACGAAACTTCGGGACCATCTCTGGCACTGTGCAAAAGCAACTGGTAAGCAGCAGGGCCTACAAGCCTATAAAGCAGCTAGAAACAACTGCACGAGGGAGACTCACCAGGCAAAAGACAAGTATCATAGGGAAATGCTTACCAACTCTTGGGGAGATAGCAGAAAGTTCTGGTCTAATATAGAAGACATCACTGGCAAAGAACCTAAAGTATCGCCTACAATGCTAAACATTAATGGCACCCCTACCGCTGACCTGCTAGAAATTGCTAATGCTTTTAACGATGTTTTTACCAATTTGAGCTGTGTTCTCCCACATGACTTTTCCGATGACAATACTGCCCACTCTGCAAGTCACTGTCATGAAAATAGCCCTGAGCACCCCCTTTTTATTTTAAAAGGGTATCAAGCATCCTGGTTAGAAAACTACTAGTTAAGGTCCTAAGAAACACAAGACACAGTAGTGATGGATGAGACCTTAAGCTTATCGTCCTAACCCTAGATACATAGACAGTGTCGGCAGATAAGGGCCTATGGCCCACCCAGTCTGCCCATTTAAGTTTGTAAGTTCAGTTTATGTTTTCCAGGAAGTCTGTTGCCCCTTACCCCTGACCTCCAGAATTCCTTTATGTCTATCCCATGCATTCTTAAATCCCGTGATTGTTTCAGCCCCCTGAACTAGGACTCTAAACCCCTCTCTTACCCTGGGACAATACCCTGTTGCTTGGAAAACGGCCATCGTAACTCCGGTGCATAAAGCTGGCGATAATTCCCTACAGGGTAACTATAAGCCAATATCCATTCTCCCTCCACTCACCAAGGTGCTCGAGCGAATTGTTACCAACCAGCTTGGTGCTTATCTGGAAACTTGCTCTATCCAGTGCCCAAAACATGGCTTTAGAAAGGGGCACAGTACTGCCTTAGCGCTATTAGAATTCACTAGCTTCATACAGCAATCCATCGATCAAGGCAAGCTCGTAGTGAAGCCTTTGTTGAGCTAACAAAGGCCTTTGACACAGTGAATCACACACTGTTGCTCGGCCAACTCTAAAACTGGTGTTGCTCCTAACACCCTGAAATGGTTCGGAAGTTACTGCAGTGATAGACTGCAGAGGGGTAGGATATCAATGTAGTTTTGGAGCAGAGGGCTGTCCGATCAGGGGTACCTCAAAACTCAATCCTGGGACCCCTACTGTTCAGTATTTTCCTGAACAACCTCCCAGCTGCTTGCAACCGGCATACTCGCTTCTACACAGATGACGTGGTCATCTTTACTAGCCACCTGGATCCCAACACACTTGAAAACAACGTTGAACAAGGTTTCACGGAAGCAGAGAAATGGTTTAATAATCACAGATTAGTGCTAAACTACAAAAAAAACTAAAGCCCAGCTGTTTTCATCTTCTCAGAATAAGTTTCAGGCCCACGCACTCACTATCACTAACAACCATGGAGACACTCTTGAACAAATTCAGCTCTTCAAATACCTAGGTTTAACACTGGATAGTCACCTCACACCTTTGTGCATCACATAGAAAATGTTGCCAGAGATGTTAATACCAGAATAGGGCTCCTCTACAGGCACAGATGAAGTCTTGCCCAAGAAACCTTGAAGGTTGCAGGTCACAGCTCGGTCCTCTCGATTACTGATTATGGTCTAGTCATATACAGTGCTGCAACATCCACATCACTTAAAAGACTCACAGTTGCCCTGAACAAGGCCTGTAGGTTAGTTACGGGTGGCTGCACGCCTCACTCACACCAGTGAGTTATATGTGGAATCTGGTTGGCTTCAGCTAAGAAACAGGATTAAATATCAAACCTGCCTTCTGACCAAAAAAGTACTACTTGGATTACTATCTCTGAGCATCGGTTGCCTGTTAAATCCCCTAAGACCCAACACACTCGCACCTCTGAATCACACCTCCTTCTAGTCCCCCACTGTCGGACTGCTCAATACCAGCGATCCTTTCTATACAGAGCCCCTCTGTGGTTTAATAATCTAAACAACTGAACACTCTTTCTAGTCTTTCCCAATTCAAACTAATGTTTCATCAGCATCTCCTAACTGAAAGCACTTGTGACTGTTGCACCTAGTTTCTCACCTCTGCGGACCCCCTTCCACTATTCTTTCACTCTTTTGATGTACTTGCTAGGCTTCCTGTTCATCACTACTTTTGACAGAACAATTTCCCCTTTTCCCTTCTGTCACCTTCTCCCTCACCACACCCCCTTCTTGCTCTTATCCACAGATTTCCCTCTTCCATGGACTTCCTCACTCTCCCTTATCTTGCTATCCCTTCCTCCTGCCCTCCTTTCCCCTCCTGTACTCCTTCTCCCACCTTAGCCTCCCCTTTCTCTCAGTCTATGACAAGGCCTCTGGCTGCCCTAATTTCCTTTTTTATCTGGATACTGCACTTCTCTCCCCATCTCCCACCTCAGTGCCCCCCCCCCACCTCTATGATAAGGCCTCTGGCTAACATTTTCCCTTTCTATCTGGATACTGCACTTCTCTCCTCATCTCCCACCTTAGCCACCCTCCCCTTTCTCTCACCCTATGACAAGGCCTCTGGCTCATATATTTCCTTTTCTATCTGGATACTGCACTTCTCTCCCCATCTGTTTCCACAAATATACTATTTGACTTGCTATGCTCTCATGAAACCTTGATTGTTGTCTGTACCTCCCTTGCTTTATTGTAACCCTTTCCTTTGACGTGGAACCTTTGTAAATGAGCTGCCTCGCACTCAAAGGTATTTGTAATTCCGAGATTTAATAAATAAAACTTTCCAGTTCTCATCCCTCATCTCTCCTCTCTCCCTCAGGACATCGTCGGCAGTGAAGACAACGGCTGAAAGAGGGCTCAGGATTTCAGCCCTCCCACAGAAGGCCCCCTGAGAAATGTGGCTACAATAGTAACCCTCCCCCCGGTACGACTCAGGAGCACGCGGTTTCGGCATCCAGCCCATTTCACTTTGCTCCCGCAGATATAATTTCGGTCGGCAGACACTCACTGATTGCTTCTCCCTCCTACAGACTTACAGAAGCACAGTAGTGGTAACCACCCACCCACTCGGGCTCAGCAGTCCTACTATATATAACTAACACACCGAAATCTGGCCAATGGAAAATCATGTACATACATGCTCACAGCCTGGGAAATAAGATCCCAGACCTGCAGGCAATAATGTCAGAGGCTAAACTGGACACAGTAGCAATTAGTGAGACGTGGTTTACCAGTAACCACACTTGGGAGACTTCAGTACCTGCTTATGTATTGTTCAGAAGAGACCGAGGTGCAAAAAGGGGGAGTGACCCTGTATGTCAATGAAAATATCAAAGCTACAGAAATTCAGAATACACATAAGGAGCCAGAAGAACTGTGACTGTGGGTCACCCTGGAAACAGGAAATGGGACAGCCATAAGAACTGGGGTTGTCTACAGGCCCCCAGACCAGGGGGAGGACACAGACACATTACTGTTAAAAGATACACAAAACATGACAGCTAAAGGGGAGGTTCTGATAATGGGAGACTTCAACATGCCGGATACAGATTGGTCAATACCAGCAGGAACATCTGCCAGAACTAGACACATAGTGGATTCCCTGCAGGGGGAGGGCCTCAAACAACTGGTACAACAACTCACAAGAGACAGGGCTATCCTAGATCTAGTACTGACTAACAGGGAAGGGATCACAGATCTCCAGGTAGAAGGTCACCTGGGGGCCAGTGACCATCACATGGTATGGTTCAATTTGGCTACTACATCTAAATCATCCCATTCCAAGGCAAAAATATGGGACTTCAGAGGAGCTGACTTTGATAAGATGGCCAACAGTTAAGCTAGCCCTGGCAAAAAGAAACACAGGTGAGGGGGTACAGGCAAAGTGGGCAAGCATTAAGGATGCAATACTTGAAGCAACATCCCATTGTGTTAGACAGAAAAGGAAGTGCAAAAGAAGAAGGAAACCACTTTGGTTCTCAAATACAGTAGCAGAAAAGGTCAGAGCCAAAAGGCTGGCCTTCAGGAAATATAAGGGAACACAGTGGGATGAAGATAGGGAGGCATACCAAACTGCCCTAAGGGAAGCAGGGAAGGCAGTAAGGCAGGCAAAGTCCAAAACTGAGGAAACACTAGCATGAACAGTAAAAGAAGGTGACAAGACTTTCTATAGATACATTAGTGAAAGGAGAAAGTCCAGAGGGGGTATTGCTAAGCTTAATGGAGAAAAGGTAGCATGTGAGGAGGAGGACCATGTAAAAGCATCTATCCTAAATAGATACTTTTGCTCAGTATTTACTGAAGAGAAGGTAGGGCAGGGCCCACAGCTCAGCACCATGGACACGGGGGAAGGAGGTGAGCACTACTCCCTTCACAAAAGAAAGGGTCCTACAAGAGCTCAATAAGCTCAGGGTGGATAAGGCAATGGGACCTGATGGCATACATCCCAGGGTACTTAAGGAGCTAAGGGTGGAACTAGCAGAGCCATTAGCAGAACTGTTTAGTGAGTCTCTGAGCACAGGAGAGGTCCCAGAAGACTGGAGAAGGGCTCATGTGATCCCGCTCCACAAGACTGGTAGCAGGGAGGCAGGGAACTACAGACCAGTCAGTCTTACCTCAGTAGTGGGCAAGATTATGGAGGCACTCCTTAAGGAAAGGATAGTGCAACACCTGGAATCCATAGAGGCACAAGATCCAAGACAGCATGGGTTTACAAAAGGAAGGTCCTGTCAAACTAATCTCATAGATTTCTTTGACTGGGTAACCAGAGTGGTGGACCAAGGGGGAGCAGTTGATGTCGCTATCTTGACTTCAGCAAAGCTTTTGACACTGTTCCACATAGAAGATTGATAAATAAGCTGGGTAGGCTCGGGTGGGTCAGAAGTTGGTCAACTGGGTGGCAAACTGGTTGGCGGGCAGAAAACAGTAGTGGTAAATGGTATACAGTCAGAAGAGATGCAAGTCACAAGTGGGTATCTCAGGATCAGTCCTGGGGCCAGTCCTCTTCAACATCTTCATTAGTGACCTTGCAGATGGACTACAGGGTAAGGCTTGTCTGTTTGCAGATGACACCAAGATCTGCAACAGAGTAGATGATCCAGATGGAGTGGGCAGAATGAGAAGAGATCTGGATAAACTAGCAAAATGGTCGAAGAGTGGCAACTGGATTTAATGCAAAGAAGTGCAAGATCATGCACATAGGGAAGAGAAACCCTGAAGCCACCTATAGGCTGGGAGGAGTTGCTAGCAGTCACAAAGGAAGAAAGAGACTTGGGCATCATCATCACTGATGACCTGAAATCATCAAGCAGACCTCTAAAGCAGTAGGTAAGGCTAGGGGGTGTTAGGGTGCATTAGTAGGGGTATCACAAGTCAGAAGAGGGAGGTAAGAAAAATTACTCACCTTAGTAATGTTGTTTCTTCTAATGGAGTCTTGCTATATTATAGACATTAGCAGTTTGATCCAGCTCTAGAACTGCCCCGAGTGAAATGGTTAAAACCATTCCAAAATAGAATTTTGGCACGAGAGCAGCTCTATCTGTGTCATTTCAAACTTGAACTGTCAGATCTTTACGAGCCAAACTCACTAAGGTCTGTGTGGAAGCTGTAACCTACACTAGCCAAAATGGCTACCTAAATAATAACAACCATTGATGGTCCCAACACCCAAGACCAAGTCAGGGGACCAGAAATACTAACACCATTCTAATAATATGAAAATGGAACATAAGTATAATAAAACACACGCATACACACACACCCCCAAAGTCCCAAAGGGGACAAAATGCCAACAGGGCATAAGTAGTGCCCACACTAAGTTGCCCGCACCCCACCAAGTAGAGGTTCTGAGAGGGGCAGGTTGGGGGGGAGGTCTATAATATAGCAAGACTCCATTAGAAGAAACATTACTAAGGTGAGTAATTTTTTCTTCAAACAACATGAAGTCTTGCTATATTATAGACATTAGCAGAATACACAGCAGTACCTCCATGGAGGAGGGACAGAACCTACTTAGGGAATAGGCTCTGAAGAACAGCTGTGCCAAACCGAGCATCTCTCCTGGCCTGGACATCCAGGGAGTAATGCTTGGTAAAGGTGTGTACCGTTTTCCAAGTAGCAGCCTGGCAAATCTCTAATAAAGGGATATCTCTGGCAGCAGCTAGAGACGCAGCTGTACCCCTGGTAGAATGAGCCCTCAAACCGGGGGGGGGGCTCTGCCCACTTTCTGATAACAAAATTGGATACAAGAGACAATCCACCTGGCTATTGATCTCTTAGTGGCAGGTTTGCCTTTCCCAACTTCACCATAGGTAAGGAAAAGTTGGAGGGATTCAACTGTGACCTTTGCACGCCTATATAATAACTAAGAGCTCTCAACATCCAGGCTGTGCAACCTCCTCTCAACCGAAGAGGAGTGATCAGTGAAAAATACTGGAAGGGAGATAGATTGATTAAGATGGAAATCTGAAACCACCTTAGGCAAAACTTCCTACTAGTCCTAAGGACTACCTTATCCCTGTGGAAAGAAATAAAGTCAGTCTCCACTGACAAGGCTTGCAATCACTTAAAGGCCTGGCAGAAGTGATAGCCACTAGAAAACAGTTTTCCAAGTTAGGAACTTAAGCTCTGCAGAAGACAGAGGTTCCAAAGGGGTTGCATTAACTGGGCAATGCAAACATTAAGGTCCCAAGCAGGGTCGGTTCCCAAAGGGAGGATTAGTATGGAGTAATCCCTTAAAAAACTTGGAAAACACAGGGTGAGAGGAAAGAGGGGATGACTTTCCTGCTGACACAAAAGCAGACACAGCTGCCAAATGAACTCTCAAGGTAGCTGGTCTGAGACCCAAGGAATTAAGATGTACCATGTAATCTAACAAAATGGGCAATTCAGCAGATTCTGGGGAAATATTTTTCCCAGCACATCAAATGGAAAACCTTTTCCATTTAGAACTATAAGCAGCCCTAGTGGAAGGCTTTCTGGAAGCCTTTAAGATCTCAAGAACATCCTGACAGAGGTGTAAATCAGCAAACTCTAACTCCTCAAGAGCCAGGCCTTGAGGTTGAGGGATTTGAGGTCCGGATACCAAACCCTTCCCTGGGCACAAGTCAACAGGTTGTGATTCCTGGGGAGGCAAAGGAGAAGATGGATTGTCAGAGACAGAAGGAGTGGGTACCAGGGCTGCCTGGCCCAATCCTGGGCAATCAGAATCACCCTGCAAGGCTGAGATCTGATTTTGACTAGTACTTTGAACAGGAGAGGAAAGGGGGGGAAAGCATAGAGGAACTTCCCCTCCCAATCCAGAAGAAGGGCATCCAGGGGAACTGAGCCCAGCACTGGAGGCCTGCAACAGAACAGAGGAAGTTTGTGATTGTCTGGGGCTGCAAAAAGATCTATCTGAGGGATGCCCCACCTGGCAAAAACTATCCCCAGCACTTGAGGATCCAGGGACCATTCGTGATGGCCCTGGGAAATCCTGCTGAGGGCATCCGCTAGGACATTGTCCTTCCCTGGAAGATGAACTGCTATGAGGGAAGTGTTCAGGGAATAGGCCAGAGACCACAACTTCATTGCCTCGGTGCACAAGGCCAAAGACAGAGTGCCCCTGTTTGTTGATGTACCACATTGTTGTGGTGTTGTCTGTTCTGACTTGTATCACCTTGTTGTGGACAGATGCAGAAAAGCTTGAAGAGCTAAAAAGACAGCTCTGAGTTCCAGCAAATTGATGTGGAGCAGAGATTCCTGGGGACCAGACTCCTGAGTGGAAAGGTCGTCATGTGGGCTCCCCAACCCAGAAGGGAAGCATCTGTAGTGAGAGTCAAGTCGTGAGAAGGGGAAATGAGGGGACCCCCGCCTTAAATTGCTCTGATCCTGCCACCACTGGAGAGCTAGGATCAAGGTTCGAGTCACTGGGACCAACTTGGAAAGGGGTCTCTGCCTCTGAGACCAAAAGGTTCTCAAGTGAAACTGAATGTCTCTCATCTGAAATCTGGCTCCCCTGCACAACAGCTGTGGATGCAGCCATGTGCCCCAGGAGCTGCAGAAGTGTCCTGCTGGTCGAGAGACCTGCAGAGTGAAGGAGGAGGCCAGAGCCACTAAATTCCTTACCCTTTCTGGGGAGAAAGGCTCTGGCTAGCTTTGTGTCCAATTCTGCCCCTATAAAGGTGAGTACCTGGACTGGTTCCAGAACAGACTTTGTAGGTTTAGCTGAAACCCAGGGAGGTGAGAAGCTGCTGGGTGACCTGCAGGTGAGATTTTACCTGTCCTGGGGACTGGCCCTACAATGAGCCAGTCGTCCTAGATAGGAAAACAGCAATCCTCTGCCTCCTTAAGTGGGCCACTGCCACTGCTAGACACTTTGTGAATACCTTGGAGCAGAGGTAAGGGGAAGGGCATTGCTCTGAACTGGTAATGACCTGAGGGCAGTTCGAATCTGAGGTACTTTCGATGGGATCTTCCGATTAGGACATGGAAATAGGCATCCTTGAGGTCCAGGGAGGCTAGCCAGTCCCCTGGCCTTAGGGAAGGTAAAATCATTGCCAGAGTTACCATTTTAACTCTCGTTCAAAAGATGCTTGTTCAGATATCCGAGATCTAAAATGGGCCGCCATTCTCCTGTCTTTTTGGGGTAAGAAGCATCTGAATACAGACCCTGCCCTGATGCAGGGAGGAACCTTCTACTGCTCTGAGAGCTAACAGGGATGAGACCTCTGTTTCCAGAGCGAGGGTCTCTGAAGCACTTGCAGGTAGAAAAAAGTCTGCTTCTCAACTTGGGAAACTTTTTGAAGCTGAGAACCAGACCCAGGCTTACTAGCACAGAACCCACTTGTCTGAGGTTAAAGAAGCCCAATTCTGACTGAAGTAAGCCAGCCTGCCCCCCACTGGTACAGGAGAATCGGCCCTGGGCACCCCATCAGGGTGCCTGTTTCGCAGGAGCTTTAGGCTGGGGGGTGGGAGCAGGTCTGCCCACCCCTCGTCTGCCCCTGCCTCTGAAGAAGCCCCTCCGAGCATAGGCAGAGGAGGCCTGAGTCTGGTAGAAAGGCCTGTGAAAAGGCTTACCCCTACCCCTGGGGGCATGCCTTTGAGGAGTGGCTTGCCGCTCCTTAGCCTGGGCACTCTTGTAAGTAGTCCTATATTCATCCATCTTCTTCATGTAATTCTCTGTCTGCTCTCCAAACAGAGAATTTCCCACCACAGGAAAATCCATAGCCTTAGTCTGGGTATCCTGTGAAACTAGTACACCTGAGCCAGGCCAACCTATGAAAAGCTACAGATGTGGCCATGACCCTAGAGGAAACATCATTAACATCCACAGCAGCATGAAACTGAACCTTAGAGGCTTCAATGCCATCAGCAGCCACCTGTTCTAGTTCACTAGCCAGCTGGCCATGGGCCTGCTTGGCCAATTGCATAACAGTATCCCATCTAGATTTCTGATACCTAGCTACATAAGCCATATAATTTGCTTGCCTGAGTCCCAGAGAGGCTGCCATATACTGTTTTTTTTTGCCATGGCATCAATCTTCCTGGAATCCTTGTCAGGAGGATGTGAAGCCAAGGAATATTAGCTTTATCACAGGCAGCAGCCTGAACTACTCCCCACATGACTGCATTGTTGAGAAAGGAATTCTGTATCAGGGCCTGACAATGTATACCTTCTGTCCATCTTTTTTATCTACAGGAGGCACAGAATTAGGAGCTTTTAAAATTTTAATTGTTTCCTAAAGACTTATGTAAAGGAACAGACAATCTCCTAGACTGAATATCCATCATTTCTACAAAAATCAGGCTCCTCTTGCTCATCCACAGCCTCTTCTAAAGGAAGCTGGAGGGTTTCAGCAACTTTTATAAAACATAAAATGAGATGGGGACTCAGACAGCATAGGGGAGATTCTAAGATGTCCGTTCAATGGTCACACCCAGACCTTCCCAGCCACATTCATACTGTTCATAATCCTCCTCCCTCCTCTGGTTCATAAAATTCCTCAATATCATAATCCTGAACCACTGGGACCGGAAGAACCACCTTTTACCAGATAGTGGTGGTTCGACGGACCCCTGAGACAGTGACTGGACAATCTGTATGGCTTTTGCTATCTCTGCAGCAGTTGGAGAAGGAATTTTGGACTCAGACCTGCTGATTTTCTTGTTTTCATTACTGAAATTGGTTCCTCAGAACCAGCTTTTCTTTGCCTGAGGAAGTCTGGCCCTGGTCAGAGGGCTTCTCCTCTGGTCTGTTGCACCGAACTGGGCTGGCCATCCGGATCAGCGGACTTTGGCCTCTCGCCCCTGAGCCTGCCCAATCTTTTTCCAGGTGGCTGCAGGGAAATTCTTACATACCTGGCAGTCTGACTGGAGGTGGTCAAACCCCAGACAATAAACACATGTGGTGTGTGGGTCAGCCTTGGCAAAGACTTCCCCACAAACATCACAGTGTTGAAACCCAGTGGGCCCGGTTTTTCTTTGGGTTTCTCAGACATAATGCCAGCCTAACCAAAAACTTGCCCTTTTAACGGCAGTGCCAGGCAAGACACCCTTATCGGTTCCTAACCGTGTCACGGGTATTGGAAAAAACCGTAATAAATCCGTTCTTTTTAGAACCGATAAGAACTGGAACCGCACTCTAAAATAGTAACTTTAGTTTTAAATGAGTTTTAAACTCACTGATCGGTTCAAACCGAACCATAACTTACAAGTTCCACACAGACAAAACCTTCATTTACTTATGGTTACCACAGATAGAGCTTGAACTTAACGTGTTTTATGTTAAATAAAACTATTCTCTGTTAAATCCAACCGAGAAAACACTTTTTAAACCGAGAAATGAACCGAGCAGAAGGAGAAATCTCCGGAGCGACTGTTCACTGAGGCGGAGTAAAGAATCTGACAGTTCAAGTTTGAAATGACACAGATAGAGCTGCTCTCGTGCCAAAATTCTATTTTGGAATGGTTTTAACCATTTCACTCCGGGGCAGTTCTAGAGCTGGATCAAACTGCTAATGTCTATAATATAGCAAGACTTCATGTTGTTTGAATAATCCCTCTTTACAAGACACTGGTTAGGCCCCATCTGGAGTACTGCGTGCAGTATTGGAGGCCACACCTTCACAAGGACATTAACCAAATTGAGGCAGTCCAGAGAAGGGCAACCAAAATGGTGCAGGGACTGCATCAGAAGACATATGAGGACAGATTAACAGAGCTCAGTATGTATACCCTTGAGCAAAGGAGGGAGAGAGGTGATATGATCGAGGCATTCAAACACCTTAAGGGCATTAACAAGGTGAAAGAGTCTAACATGTTTAAATATAAGAAAAATAGCAGGACAAGAGGACACAGCATGAGATTAGAGGGGGTCCGATTAAGGGGGAATGTGAGGAAATTCTTTTTCACAGAAAGGGTGGTGGATGCATGGAATGGCCTACCTCAAGAAGTGGTGGCTATGAATACAGTGCAGGGCTTCAAACAGGCATGGGATAGGCATAAGGGAGCAATACAAATGAGTATGAATAGATAGGCCACTGACAGAGCAAAGGCCGATGGCACATTTATAAGGTAGAAAAAGAAATGGGCAGACTGGATGGGCCTTGCGGTCCTTATCTGCCGTCAACTTCTATGTTTCTATATGCATTCTCCCAACATAGCCCAGCCCACCTGCATCACAATTACCCGCCCTCCACAGACCTACTTGTAACCATCCAGTCCCCTGGGGTTACCAGCATCCTAACAGTGTTAATGTTAAGCAGGCAGCTGGTAGTGAGCTCACTAGGGGCTTCGTACACAATGACATCACTGTTTACTCAACTAGCCTGAAGGAAGAATGACTGTCATTTGGAACTCTCGCAGCAGCATAACCCTTTTTCTGGCACAGCTGCTCTGGGGAGCGTTGGAATATTGGAGTAGATTCAGTTTAAGGTGAGAGTGGCAGGAGGTCTGCCAATGAGCTGAGGGCCCGATTTCTCACCCTAGTGTGGATTACTATTTACAGCTTCCAGTGAAGTAGTGGAGACCTTTCTACAGCAGGATTTCCTGATTTCTACTCCAAGTGAAGTGGAAGGAACTGCTCTCTCATTGGGTCCAAGGGGCAATCGCCTGAAGATCCTCGTTTGTCTTCAGCTGCCTTTGGAAAGAATTTGTGTAGAAACTAATCTGACATGCTACCCAAGAAAAGGTGTCTTTTAGTTGTTCCCTGCCCAGTGGAAGGAACAATCGGTCAGTAAGTACTGTTGCTGGAGACATGTTCTCCAGAATTAGGGGTTTCATTTCTGGGGTGTGAGTGCCCATACAGAAGGCCAGATTGCATCAGTCAGTGCCCCTGCGTTCACCCAAGTGAGTGAAAGGAAGTTTAATGTTCACCCAAGTGAGTGAAGGAAGTTTAATGTTCACCCAAGTGAGTGAAGGAAGTTTAATGTTCACCCAAGCGAGTGAAGGAAATGTTCAGTGTTCACCCAAGTGAGTGAAGGAAATGTTCAATGTCCACCCCAGTGAGTGAAGGACATGTTCAGTGTTCACCCCAGAGAGTGAAATGGTTTTGAGTGTGTGGCTTAAGTGTTCCATGTAACTGCACTCATGGGAAGAAAATGTGTTCAGGTGTGTGGCTTGTTCCACGTATGTGCACCACTGAGAATGGGAAAGATGTTTGAGTTCTCAAACTACTGTCTGCAAGGAGAGTTAGTATGATGTGCCAGTCTTGCCTTGACCAACCCATGGGGGTCCGCTACCTGCTATAGTTTGCCATCGGTTAAATAAAGCCATACTGCACAATCCCATTTCCTGTCCTGGACATTTAGATTCTAGTTTCTAGCATGGAATTACTGGGGCGCCCTCAGCAGTTGATATCTAGCATACGCCTAGCAGCCTCTACCCTGGACCTGGCTGTAATGTACAAAGGTTCATGTGTTTTTTGTTCTTGTACCCCCACCCCTCTTCCTCTAGAAATGAGCCTGGTATACATCCTAACACCAAGGGTGATACCAACCTCTGAATTGTCTTCTAAAAGTAAATGATATGTCATATGTTGGTACTAGACAGGAGGCAGTATAGCGCAGTGGTTTAAGGCTCTGAGCTGCAAACATGGAGACCTGGGTTTGAATCCCATAGCCCCTACTTGCATACTGTGTGATCCTGAGCAAGTCGCTTTACTTCCTTGTGCTCCCAGGTCGCACCTGGAAACAAGCTTTGGCTTAGTGTGCCTTTCCTGGTTAAACAATTTCCCCTTTCCCTTTATTTGGGGGGGGGGCAACTTGTTATAAGTGGCACAGGGTTATATACTTATTACCTTACACTATTCTCCCACTGCATTAACCATTTCAATACCTTCACATCGCCTACCTTAAGCACAATACATTACCCACCAACTGCTCCAACTCACTAGCCTCTGCCCCACTTTTTTTTTTTACTTTCTCTTTATTCTCCCCCTCTTCGGGAGACACCTATGGCCTTATCAGCCCTCGCTCACCTACCTGGTGACCGATGCAGTCCATCCCCCATGGAGCCGTGTTTGTACCCCCCCATGCAGGTGCATCTCTGTATTTCGTCGGAACGCTGTCTGCGGGCAGGTAGGGGGATTGAAGGGCGGGGCCTGGTGCTCTGTCTACTGGGAGGCTGCGAGGTTATTTTTCCCAATGTTCTCTTGGCGTGCCAAGTCCCTGGACGTCAAGGCGCTTGAAGCGCCAACGTCTGGCATGTCACCCTTCTGTTGAGCATTGGGCTTGCTGTACCTTGGGTCTCCACCCGGGGCCAGACAAGAGCCGAGCTCTGGATCCCCCCTCCCCCCGGAGAGAACGAGCAGTCCTTGGGACGCTCCAGTCTGCCCTCCAGCTCCCGGCTCGTCCTGAACCCCGTCGCTGGCTGTCAAGCGGAATCCAACCACTGTAGCTGTGGGCCGGCCCCACCCAACCCCTTTTAACGGCTTTACACCCTGTACATCTTTGTCTTCCAAAACCTTCCTCCACCCCACTTCTTTCCCACTCTCCTCAAAATGCTCATCTTTTTACTCCCCATCATTATATGTTCTTCCCTTCGCTCCCTCAGCGGACCACCACCCTCCTATAACCCCATCAACCAACCAACCAACCAATCTGGAATGTTTTTTTCTTCCAGTTCGAAATCGGCCCCTTACCAGCAGTATCTGAAATTATGAGCTTCCACTACAAGCTACCACCATCTAACAGCATGCCACCCCTCTGTAGAAGACTCCTCTATTCCAACACCACCCTCCACCTCATCTGCCTTTGGCAATGCTGCCACCCCCACTGGGGAAGCTATTCCCAGTGCCTCACTCACTCACTACACATCCTCTTCCCAACTCAACAGTGCCTGTCCTCTCACCCAAAAACAGTCTCATCTCATCCTCCTCCTACTTCTCCTCCCTAGTTCCATCCATCCAAACCCTGGCCACTCGGTCAGCCACACCATCCATCCCTTCAAAAATAAGGCTCTTAATGGCAACATGATTAAAATTACTCATCTCAACATCCAGAATCTCACAGCTAAACGCAGCTTGTTCGAGTCACGAGTCTCGGCCAATACATTGGACATCACTGCCCTCACCGAGACCTGGCTCTCTCCGAAATCCCCCTCTCATGAAATCGAACTTGATGGGATACTCCTTGGCCAGAAAAGACAGGATTGGAAAAAGAGGGGGAAAGTTGCCTCTTCTTTACAGCCAACTACAGTACCTTCATGATACTTGAAACCCTTACTGACACGCCCACACTCGATTCACTCTCCACATACCTTATCTTTGGGAACAAAAAAATACTCAAACTTACTGCTGCCTACGCACCACCTCGCACCCCTACCACTGAATTGTAAATCAGTCCTGGACCTAAAACAGTCCCTGCCGCATAACAGGGAATGGATAATTCTTGGAGATTTTAATCAGAACTGGCTATCTAGCCAAGCAGATGACATCAGAAACACCACTGCAGAGCTCAACTTTAACCAAATCATCACGTCCACTGCTTGTACACACTGCAAAGTCTGAGTATGAATCCATCCTGGATTGGATCCTTGTTTCTAATCCTAACAGGGTTATCCAATCAGGTTTCCTCTCAGACTCAATTAGTGACCACTGCAGTGTTCTGCTACTGGTCAGTAAAAGTGAACCCAGATATATTCTTTCCAGACACCTCAATAAACTTGACCTACAGGACTTAGGAGCAGCCATCTCCTCTGCCAGCTGGTCCTTCTCCAGTAACATCACTAATATTGATGTGCACTTGACACCTTCAGTGAAGCATTCCTCTCCATCTGTGACTTCTTTATTCCCATCAGAAAACTCAGGGTTAAAAGCAAAAAAGTCAGATTGGGTCACTTCTTCCCTCCTGCAGCTCATGCTCCAGAGAGACAAGGCTTGGTCCACTTACAAGAAACACAAACTTCCTAACCTCATGCAGCAATACATGACACTATGAAACAGCTGCAAAGCAGCTGTCCATGCAGCCAAGATCAAATTTCTAAAAGATAAATAAACAAACAAATGTTGTAACCCTAAACAAACCTGGAACACAGTTAAACTGCTTGGGAGAACCACAAAGGTTGAACAATTCACCATCACCAAGAAATGCACCCTAATTAAAGAGCCAACACAGGCTGTCAACCTTTTCAACCTCCATTTTGGTGACCTCGACCAATATAATCCCCTCTTCTATCAATGCAACACACAAAGCACAGACCCTTCCCCAAACCCCCTTTACACCCAGCCCCCCTTCCCCATTTCCATTCCCGCTTTCTTCATCCCTCTCAGGTAATCAACTATATAAAGAAGAAAAATCTAAGGCCTTCCCTCGGCGGAGATGACACAGAATAGTGCATTCTGAAACTCGCTTGCAGCCACATTGCCATACCCCTCACTAACATTCTCAACTACTCCCTCTGCACAGGGACCTTTCCTCATCAATGGAAATGTGCCACCATCACACCCCTCCATAAATCAGGCTCCAAGATTAATATCAGCAATTACAGATCTATATTCCTGCTCATCCCCCTCTCCAAGATCCTAGAAAAAACTGTTCTTGACCAAGCCACTGAATACCTAGAAACAAATCTTTCTGACTCTCAGCATGGCTTCAGATCTTGCCACAACACAGAAACTGCCCTAGTTAAGCTTAGCCACTACAGCAACAGGGCCAACAATGGTCTTTACTGCGGCTCTGTTTTTGTGGACCTTACCAAGGTCTTTGACTTGGTCGATCAACACATAGTCCTCACTACTCTATCCTAACTCAGCTTCTCTAATGACGTTCTCAACTGGTTGAAAAACTACCTCAGTGACAGAACGCACACTAGTGTCATTAATGGTCAACATTCTGGTGTACATCTCATTAAATATGGCATCCTTCAGGGCTCCATTCCGGGGCCCCTGCTATTCTACCTAGCATTAAATCCCCTCCCATCTATCTTCACACAGACCAAATTAATACTATATGCTGATGATGCAGCTCTGCAAAGACAAAAGCCCGACTGCTATTGTCAACAACCTACAGAAGGATTTCAGCAAGCGCCACGTATGATTCTCCCCTCATGGCCTAGTCCTAAACGCCAAAAAGGACTTCTCCAGCCTCAGAAAAAAAACTTACATTTTGACTTCACTCTCATAGACAACGGAAACTGTATTGAGAGAGTAACAGTATTTAGGCATCTACCTAGACTGATACCTCTTCTTCAAATTTCACATCTCCCAACTCATCAAGACAATCTACCAAAGGCTTGGAAATATCAGGGGTATAGCCAGGGATTTCAGATTTGCACACCAAGTGGAATCACTGCTACCCCTCCCCCCGGGGTGTAGCCAGACAATATACAAATATATACCAGGACCATGTTTGTTGCCTCATTTGGCACAATAAATACAACTTTTATATCTCATGACAGTGGTTGTTGCCATGCATGGGTAAATACAAATGCAATGCATTGTTCCCTAAGACACCTACATACCAGCCCAGAGCCTGTAAAGTTGTACTGTCCTTGGGATGCAAAGAGAATATTTGTGACCAGTCCTTCTAGTTTCAACTCTTATCAATAAAATTACAGAAAGGTTCAGTATTTTCTAGTTTTCATGGAAAAAGGAAGCAGTTCAAAGCATATTTGCTACCCTCCTTAAATAAAATTGCACACCATGGAGTGCTTGGAGTATGCCTGCCTACACCCATACTCTGAATTCTCTTCAGAATCAATTTCTCATCCCTGAAAATCAGACTCGGGCTGCAAATAGTCTACTGCTTCCTCTCCTTGACTATGGCTCCCTTATTTATTCTTCCACCCCCTCTCTGAAGACTCTCAGTAAGTGCCGAACCACATACCATAGCATCTTAAGGTTTATCACTGGACTCCCAAGAAGCACCCACCACTGCCTCCTCTACAAGGCTTCCAACTGACTCTCTCTCTCTCTCTCAAAGACAGAATCAACCTCAAAATCCTGACCTTTTTCTTTAAAGTCCACCAGGGACTTCTCCCTAAAAGCATCACTTCCTGTTTCCAGAGGTCTCCCATGGTTAGCATCACCAGATCCTCTTCCGATCACTCTTTCCTGGTTCCGATCACTCTTTCCTGGTCCCTTTCTTCCACACCTTCCTTGGACTCCATTCTCCCTTCTCTAAAGGCACTTGACTCCAACAGCCTCCTTCAACCTGTTGCTTAATGTCCATCCCTTGGATCCTTCAAATACAGCAAAACATTACCTACTTCAGAATTCTGTCTGCTCCTGCACACAACACTGAGCTCCTGCTTAATGTACCTCTCTGTATTCTTATGATTATTGATGTCAGCGTTACTTTTTTATTTTCTATTTATTAATCTCCTGTCTATATACAGCTCTGAAATTACACTATTTGGTCTATCCACAATGCTCAATTGTATTTTACTGTATACTTGCTCCTGTAAATATGTGTGCCTTGTAAATATAATGTATGCCTTATTAATATCACGCCTATTTTAGTTTGTAGACTGGACGCTTGTGAAAATGAGCAGTTATGATCACATGCCTTTCCAGTATAATCAATAAAAATAAAATTAAATAAATTATGATAACAGGGGTGGATAAAGAGCTGCCACTGGAGATTGAGACAGTCCTCCTGTTTATCCACAGGTCAAGGAGGGTGCTGGTGAAAGGGGAGGGATGGACTGTAATGCAGACTGAAGCCCTCTGTATATCCACAATCCTGTTACAGTGTATGCTTTCTCATGGAGGTGACTTTAGGTGCTGGGAAGGGTGAGAGATTAACAGCACTAGAGACTTAAGCCTTTTGCATATTTACAGGCTGGTTACAGTGTGGTAAGGTGCACTGCTGGCTCCCTCACACTGCTCCTCCTGTGTGCCCAAGAACGGATCTGCAGGGGACTCCTTTCCTACTGTAAGAGGGTACCAGTCTATGGTCTCTTGCAGTCTGGGATGTCTTCCAGTAGTTAGCAAATTTATCAAATGCTACGTGGAGGTTTCGTGATGAGATCAAACACATTTCATTTGTGACCAAAACAGATTTGAGCTCAGGTCCCCATCAAGCAGTGGCTAGTGCCAGGGAACTGAATGGCTCAGTGGACTGGTAGCAGGGTAAGGAGCCTTTCACCTCTAGGTCACTGGTTCAAATCCAGCAAAGGTCGGTAGAGGCCAAAAGCCATTCTCACCTCAGAACTGTTCAGTGGCCTTGGTGAAATGAGTTGAGGTGGTCTCAGTCCAGTTCCCAATGGACAGGAGTCTACATCAGAAAACCACCAACACAACTGGCAGTAACTGGCAACCTTGTTGAGAGGCCAGGGACTGAGGGGGCACGGAGTCTGAACAACCCTCTCACCTACGTGATGGTCCCACCATTGGGAGACTGAGGTACATTCGAGGGGCAGTGTGGGGAAGCTTACACTGATTGCCCGTGATGTACCAGTTATGTGAATAAGCAGCGAACTTCAGGTCCCAGTGCCTCTCACAAGCACTAAATTCACACACAGAAAAAAAAATCTTTAAAGAAAAAAAAAAAGTAGTGGCTAGTGTCTAGTCTATGGAGTTCCACCATCCACTCTCTCTCCTTGATACTCACTTGCTTGGATCTGGTATCTGGCAGCAGACAGCCCGCAGTGACTGGAAACTGTTCCTGATGGCGTGGATGTTGGCCATCCCCATGAATACCACCTCACAGTTTGGGTAGTACTCTAGAAAGTGGACAAGAAACAAATATCAGAACTGTGTATGTTTGGTGGTAGCACATCCCATTGTATGGGGCCACTGTAGCACTCCCCCAAAAAAACAAATCTGGGGAGAAAAGCTAGCACACAGCTGCCCTTAAACCAAAACAGTGACTTCAGAAATGGAAATAAATATGAATTTTGTTAATGATACTCATGATATTCTCAGTCTAGATGCATCATCACTGGATATTCTCACTCTAGACCTGCCACAATAAATTACTTAACCAATGGGAGAACAGCTTTCCCAATGTTTTACGACATCATAGCCCTGAGCTGCATAGAGTCCAAAGCAGTGAGCTTAAGAAACAGTTATATAGACATAGAAAGATCAAATTTAACAAGCTCAACTAGTGCTGCATAAATTGAACATGTAATGGCCGGACTGAGAATACAGTATGAACTTTGTTCCAACTGCCAGAGAGGGGGACCTTACTCACTCACGTCATGAATAATCCACTTTTGAATTTTGGACCCTCTCTTACTTTTAGAATATATGTTTGGTCCCTCTCCCACTCTTGGACTAAATTTCCTGTTCCTAGTCAGACTGCTGCATGCTTCTATCTCTCAGCCACCTATCCGTCTATGCATTGTCTGACATCCATCCCCGAAGAAAAAGACATCATATATTTTTCCATATATGATGGTAGCTAATTAGTTTATTAAGACAATTAACAAATTACATGGTAATGTGTTAACACCTTAGTAACTCATTACTACCCAACACATTACAAACCATTCCCATAACAAATGTGACGACAGCCACCTTATCCCACCCCCCACCAAAAAAACACTATGTTAAAACACAGGACACAACAGAAAGTGTCCGATCTAATGCATTATATAAAATAAAAGATGGCAAAGTCCAGCATACTCGAGAAATAATACCATCGTGGTGTCAAACAAGCTCATAAAGGCCCTCGCCCTTCGGGCTTATGGTTTGTTTGACCCCTCAATGGTACTGTTTCCTTGTACACCATACTCTGCCATTATTTCTTCTCTGTATTTATGACACATGAATGGTTCGACTCAAAATATGCATTCAAACAACATGAAGTCTTGCTATATTATAGACATTAGCAGTTTGATCCAGCTCTAGAACTGCCCCGGAGTGAAATGGTTAAAACCATTCCAAAATAGAATTTTGGCACGAGAGCAGCTCTATCTGTGTCATTTCAAACTTGAACTGTCAGATTCTTTACTCCGCCTCAGTGAACAGTTGCTCCGGAGATTTCTCCTTCTGCTCGGTTCATTTCTCGGTTTAAAAAGTGTTTTCTCGGTTGGATTTAACCGAGAATAGTTTTATTTTAACCGCAAAACCGTTCGGTTCAAGCTCTATCTGTGGTAACCGTAAGTAAATGAAGGTTTTGTCTGTGTGGAACTTGGTTATCGTGTTCGGTTTGAACCGATCAGTGGGTTTAAAACTCATTTAAAACTAAAAGTTACTATTTTAGAGTGCGGTTCCCGGTTCTTATCGGTTCTAAAAAAAACGGATTTATTACGTTTTTTTCCAATACCCGTGACACGGTTAGGAACCGATAAGGGTGTCTTGCCTGGCACTGCCGTTAAAAGGGCAAGTTTTTCGTTAGGCTGGCATTATGTCTGAGAAACCCAAAAGAAAAACCGGGCCCACTGGGTTTCAACACTGATGTTTGTGGGGAAGTCTTTGCCAAGGCTGACCCACACACCACATGTGTTTATTGTCTGGGGTTTGACCACCTCCAGTCAGACTGCCAGGTATGTAAGAATTTCCCTGCAGCCACCCTGAAAAAGATTGGGCACGCCAGGGAACGAGAGGAGAAAAGTCCGCTGACCCGGATGGCCAGCCCGTTCGTGCCAACCGAACCAGAGGGAGTGCCTCTGACCAGGGCCAGACTTCCTCAGGCAAAGAAAAGCTGGTTCTGAGGAACCAATTCCAGTAATGAAAATAAGAAAATCAGCAGGTCTGGAGTCCAAAATTCTTCTCCAACTGCTGCAGAGATAGCAAAAGCCATACAAATTGTCCAGTTCACTGTTCAGGGTCCGTCTCAACCACCACTATCTGGTAAAGGTCGGTTCGTCCGTCCCAGTGGTTCAAGATTATGATATTGAGGAATTTTATGAACCAGAGGAGGGAGGAGGATTATGAATAGTATGAATGTGGCTGGGAAGGTCTGGGTGTGACCACTGAACCGACATCTCCCCAGACAGACCTTTAGAATCTCCCCTATGCTGTCTGAGTCCCCATCTCATTTTATGTTTTATAAAAGTTGCTGAAACCCTCAGCTTCCTTTAGAAGAGGCTGTGGATGAGCAAGAGGAGCCTGATTTTGTAGAAATGATGGATATTCCAGAGTCTAGGAGATTGTCTATTCCTTTACATAAGTCTTTTAGGAAACAAACAATTAAAAATTTAAAAGCTCCTAATTCTGTGCCTCCTGTAGATAAAAAGATGGACAGAAGGTATACATTGTCAAGCCCTGATACAGAATTCCTTTCTCAGCAATGCAGTCATGTTGGGGTAGTTCAGGCTGCTGCCTGTGATAAAGCTAATATTCCCTTGGCTTCACATCCTCCTGACAAGGATTCTAGGAAGATTGATGCCATGGCAAAAAAACAGTATATGGCAGCCTCTCTGGGACTCAAGCAAGCAAATTATATGGCTTATGTAGCTAGGTATCAGAAATCTAGATGGGATACTGTTATGCAGTTGGCCAAGCAGGCCCATGGCCAGCTGGCTAGTGAACTAGAACAGGTGGCTGCTGATGGCATTGAAGCCTCTAAGGTTCAGTTTCATGCTGCTGTGGATGTTAATGATGTTTCCTCTAGGTCATGGCCACATCTGTAGCTTTTCGTAGGTTGGCCTGGCTCAGGTGTACTAGTTTGTCACAGGATACCCAGACTAAGGCTATGGATTTTCCTGTGTGGGAAATTCTCTGTTTGGAGAGCAGACAGAGAATTACATGAAGAAGATGGATGAATATAGGACTACTTACAAGAGTGCCCAGGCTAAGGAGCGGCAAGCCACTCCTCAAAGGCATGCCCCCAGGGGTAGGGGTAGGCCCTTTCACAGGCCTTTCTACCAGACTCAGGCCTCCTCTGCCTATGCTCAGAGGGGCTTCTTCAGAGGCAGGGGCAGACGAGGGGTGGGCAGACCTGCTCCCAGCCTAAAGCTCCTGCGAAACAGGCACCTTGATGGAGTGCCCAGGGCCGATTCTCCTGTACCAGTGGGGGGCAGGCTGGCTTACTTCAGTCAGAATTGGGCTTCTTTAACCTCAGACAAGTGGGTTCTGGAAGTAGTGGGCCAGGGTCTGGTTCTCAGCTTCAAAAAGTTTCCCAAGTTGAGAAGCAGACTTTTTCTACCTGCAAGTGCTTCAGAGACCCTCGCCTGGAAACAGAGGTCTCATCCCTGTTAGCTCTCAGAGCAGTAGAAAGGGTTCCTCCCCTGCATCAGGGCAGGGGTCTGTATTCCAGATACTTCCTTACCCCAAAAAAGACAGGAGAATGGCGGCCCATTTTAGATCTCAGATATCTGAACAAGCATCTTTTGAAACCAAAGTTCAAAATGGTAACTCTGGCAATGATTTTACCTTCCCTAAGGCCAGGGGACTGGCTAGCCTCCCTGGACCTCAAGGATGCCTATTTCCATGTCCTAATCAGAAGATCCCATCGAAAGTACCTCAGATTCGAACTGCCCTCAGGTCATTACCAGTTCAGAGCAATGCCCTTCGGCCTTACCTCTGCTCCAAGGGTATTCACAAAGTGTCTAGCAGTGGCAGTGGCCCACTTAAGGAGGCAGAGGATTGCTGTTTTTCCCTATCTAGACGACTGGCTCATTGTAGGCCAGTCCCCAGAACAGGTAAAATCTCACCTGCAGGTCACCCAGCAGCTTCTCACCTCCCTGGGTTTTCTGCTAAACCTACTAAAGTCGGTTCTGGAACCAGTCCAGGTACTCACCTTTATAGGGGCAGAATTGACACAAGCTCAGCCAGAGCCTTTCTTCCCAGAAAGGGTAAGGAATTTAGTGGCTCTGGCCTCCTCCTTCACTCTGCAGGTCTCTCACCAGCAGGACACATTCTGCAGCTCCTGGGGCACATGGCTGCATCCACAGCTGTTGTGCAGGGAGCCAGATTTCAGATGAGAGACATTCAGTTTCACTTGAGAACCTTTTGGTCTCAGAGAAGAGACCCCTTTCCAAGTTGGTCCCAGTGACTCAACCTTGATCCTAGCTCTCCAGTGGTGGCAGGATCAGAGCACTTAAGAGCGGGGTCCCTTCATTTCCCCTTCTCACGACTTGACTCTCACTACAGATGCTTCCCTTCTGGGTTGGGGAGCCCACATGGGCGACCTTTCCACTCAGGAGTCTGGTCCCCAGGAATCTCTGCTCCACATCAATTTGCTGGAACTCAGAGCTGTCTTTTAGCTCTTCAAGCTTTTTCTGCATCTGTCCACGACAAGGTGATACAAGTCAGAACAGACAACACCACAACAATGTGGTACATCAACAAACAGGGGGAGGCACTCGGTCTTCGGCCTTGTGCACCGAGGCAGTGAAGTTGTGGTCTCTGGCCTATTCCCTGAACACTTCCCTCATAGCAGTTCATCTTCCAGGGAAGGACAATGTCCTAGCGGATGCCCTCAGCAGGATTTCCCAGGGCCATCACGAATGGTCCCTGGATCCTCAAGTGCTGGGGATAGTTTTTGCCAGGTGGGGCATCCCTCAGATAAATCTTTTTGCAGCCCCAGAGAATCACAAACTTCCTCTGTTCAGTTGCAGGCCTCCAGTGCTGGGCTCAGTTCCCCTGGATGCCCTTCTTCTGGATTGGGAGGGGAAGTTCCTCTATGCTTTCCCCCCCTTTCCTCTCCTGTTCAAAGTACTAGTCAAAATCAGATCTCAGCCTTGCAGGGTGATTCTGATTGCCCCGGATTGGGCCAGGCAGCCCTGGTACCCACTCCTTCTGTCTCTGACAGTCCATCTTCCCCTGTGCCTCCCAGGAATCACAATCTGTTGACTTGTGCCCAGAGAAGGGTTTGGTATCCGGACCTCAATCCTCAACCTCAAGGCCTGGCTCTTGAGGAGTTAGAGTTTGCTGATTTACACCTCTGTCAGGGTGTTCTTGAGATCCTAAAGGCTTCCAGAAAGCCTTCCACTAGGGCTACTTATAGTTCTAAATGGAAAAGGTTTTCCATTTGGTGTGCTGGGAAAAATATTTCCCCAGAATCTGCTGAATTGCCCATTTTGTTAGATTACATGGTACATCTTAATTCCTTGGGTCTCAGACCAGCTACCTTGAGAGTTCATTTGGCAGCTGTGTCTGCTTTTGTGTCAGCAGGAAAGTCATCCCCTCTTTCCTCTCATCCTGTGTTTTCCAAGTTTTTTAAGGGATTACTCCATACTAATCCTCCTTTCGAACCGCCCTGCTTGGGACCTTAATGTTTGCATTGCCCAGTTAATGCAACCCCTTTGAACCTCTGTCTTCTGCAGAGCTTAAGTTCCTAACTTGGAAAACTGTTTTTCTAGTGGCTATCACTTCTGCCAGACGCATAAGTGAACTGCAAGCCTTGTCAGTGGAGACTATTTCTTTCCACAGGGATAAGGTAGTCCTTAGGACTAATAGGAAGTTTTTGCCTAAGGTAGTTTGAGATTTCCATCTTAATCAATCTATCTCCCTTCCAGTATTTTTCACTGATCACTCCTCTTCGGGTGAGAGGAGGTTGCACAGCCTGGATGTTAAGAGAGCTCTTAGTTATTATATAGAGCTGCACTCAAAGGTCACAGGTTCAATCCCTCCAACTTTTCCTTACCTATGGTGAAGTTGGGAAAGGCAAACCTGCCACTAAGAGATCAACAGCCAGGTGGATTGTCTCTTGTATCCAATTTTGTTATCAGAAAAGGGCAGAGCCCCCGGTTTGAGGGCTCATTCTACCAGGGTACAGCTGCGCCTCTAGCTGCTGCCAGAGATATCCCTTTATTAGAGATTTGCCAGGCTGCTACTTGAAAGCGGTACACCTTTACCAAGCATTACTCCCTGGATGTCCAGGCCAGGAGAGATGCTCGGTTTGGCACAGCTGTTCTTCAGAGCCTATTCCTAAGTAGGTTCTGTCCCTCCTCCATGGAGGTACTGCTGTGTATTCTGCTAATGTCTATAATATAGCAAGACTTCATGTTGTTTGAAGTAAAAATTACTCACCTTAGTAATGTTGTTTCTTCTAATGGAGTCTTGCTATATTATAGACCTCCCCCCCAACCTGCCCCTCTCAGAACCTCTACTTGGTGGGGTGCGGGCAACTTAGTGTGGGCACTACTTATGCCCTGTTAGCATTTTGTCGACTTTGGGGGTGTTTATGTGTACGCGTGTGTGTGTGTGTTTTATTATACTTATGTTCCATTTTCATATTATTAGAATGGTGTTAGTATTTCTGGTCCCCTGACTTGAGTCTTGGGTGTTGGGACCATCAATGGTTGTTATTATTTAGGTAGCCATTTGGCTAGTGTAGGTTACAGCTTTCACACAGACCTTAGTGAGTTTGGCTCGTAAAGATCTGACAGTTCAAGTTTGAAATGACACAGACAGAGCTGCTCTCGTGCCAAAATTCTATTTTGGAATGGTTTTAACCATTTCACTCCGGGGCAGTTCTAGAGCTGGATCAAACTGCTAATGTCTATAATATAACAAGACTCCATTAGAAGAAACAACATTACTAAGGTGAGTAATTTTTTCATTTATCCTCATATGTGAAGGGCAGGAGAATAACTCATGAGTACGGAGCCACAGGTGAGTTAGTAAGTCCTGCACCCTCACAAGTGATAAACTGTATTTCGAGTCAGACCACTGCATCTCTGATTTATACATTGGTTTACTTGTTATAGGTTTAATAATCTAACCTTTTAAACCAGTCAGTAGGCATCTACACATGTGCAGCACTTCTCATCAGCCGTAAAGCAGCAGCTCGCTAAGAGAAGCTGCAGTTTATTAAATACAGCAGCTGGTTAACAGAAAGCCGCACTCAACTACACAAAAAGTTGTATGACTGTCACAAAAAAGTTTATGAACACAAATACAGAATGGCGTTATCTGCCATTAGTAGTAAACCGTTGTTTCTCAGGTTGAAAAAGTGACTTCCGGTAGGCCTGTGCCTTCAGGAAGTATAACCCACTGTTGCCCCTTTTTCACACTATGGGAAACAGTTTTCCACTACACGCCTCAACTACAGGTGCAGGGCATTAGGCAGTCTATTTGGACTTCCGCAAGATCCTTGACACTGTGGCACATGTTAAAAGTGTCTGGTCAAAGTACACCAGTGTGGTATACATGAAACATACATCAGATGGATTGCTAAATGGCTTGGGGGGCCAAAGGCAGAGGGCTATGGTGACCAGGAAATAAAAATGTATGTACTAACCATAATTCTTGATCTTCCTAGATATCTTCACCATTCATTACTGCTGGGTACAAGACGGAGGTGCTAGGACCCTGTGGGAAGCTTATAGCTTTTCCTCTGGAGGAGGAGCAGATGCCATGGACAGCGCTGTCCTCAAGGCTGATGTATTATGTGGCACTTGCTGGTTGGCCAGTAACCGACGCCGGCCCCTCTACCACCTCATTTCTGCTCACCAAAGAGGAAATCAGAGATGGAGGGAGGGTGGGACAAGGGAGCCCAAGGGATAGGAAAAGGAAAGGATATAAACTGAAAAAGGAATAAAGCCAGCCGCAAGAGAAGGGGTAGGGCTCTAAGGGTTCTGGGTAGGGAGACCCCAACCACTAGGCAGGCCAAGGAGGGGGTGAGAGGAGGGAGAGAGAAAAGAGAAGAAAGAAAGGGAAAGAGTGAGAGAGCGAGAGAGCAAGCATAGGTAGAGAGAGAGAAAGAGGTGGACCCCAGCACAGAGAACCCTAAGAAGCAGGGTTTCTTCTGAGGACCAAAGAGAGGTGACCCCCCCCTTTTTTTTTTTCAGGGGTGGAGACCCCCGGGAAGTGAGTACAGGAGGAATTTAAAAGAGGCTAAGAGGCTTCACAGGCTCCAAGATCCATAGAGTAAGCACCATGGAATGCGTCAGGCAAGAGACACGATCCCTGCCCTTTCTATTTAAAGGTCACTACCCTTCTGGTCCACAGATAGAAGGGGGTCCATCAGAATCTCTCCCCTCCTCTCTCTTCCGTTGCATAGGGGTTGGGAAAGGGCCCACCCCGGGGCAAGATCCCTCCGGACATGGGAGGGATTGGTCACCTGGGAAGGTGAGCCCTGGATCCTCGAGTGAAGTGTTGAACCCCTTCAGCCTATTACCACTGGAAAAGTGGTGAAAGGTGGAGGACTTATACCTTCAAGAAGGGAGCAAGGGGGGTTGGAAGTAGGAGGTCCGAGGGGACCTTGCCCCATGGGCAACCAAGGAGTGGGTTGTCAATGAGGAGAAAAGGAGCAACTCAAAGGTCCCAAAGAGGAAGAAGGCAGTCCCGGAGCCCCTGTGACCAAGACGGGGACTTGACAGAGGGCAACACTAGAGCTCCAGACTCAAGGAGGCACAGGAGACAAAAAAGCTCAAGAGAAAAACAGGGAGGAACTCCCGGCCCATGCAGATGCCCCAAGAGTGTCCCCAGCCAAGGCCATGTGGGGCCCCAGGGAGCCCCTGGCAAAGGGTGCACGAGCCCCTGCTTGCCTTCTCTCTAGAAGTGGCTCCCTACTGTTGCCAAAGGAAGAGTTAGGGAACCTAGAGGTGCCAGCGAGATTATACCCACAATTGGCCTCAGGTAGGGAGAAAGCAAGCAGGGAGGAGGCATTTTCCAGGAGACTGGGGCCCAAGAGGGGCAGGTGGGTGGGAAGCAGTAATGAATGGTAAAGTAGGAAGATCAAGAATTACGGTAGGTACATAATTTTCTTATCTTCCTGAGATAAATCTTCACCATTCATTACTGGTGGGTGAGTACCAAGCATCACAACTGTGGCGCTGGCACCTTCATGAGGGCTTAGTCTTCTCTCATCCTCCTGTTGGGGGGGAGACACAGAGAGGCAGGGGCCCCTCACGGGCCTGGTGAGACCAGAGACTGGTCAGGGTGAGGCGGAGATACCCGATACCTGGAAGAAGGAAGGCACCCAACTAAATTGCACCTCACCATACGGGAAAAGAAGTGGGCCCATTGGAAGGGAGAGGCAATCACTCTACACCGGACCAGGGATGATAACCTGAAAAGGCGAAGCTACGTCATCTGCCTAATGCAGACCGCAGTTCCTGCCAGTCTGGAAGCCACCTCACTTGGCATCATAAGATGCCCTTGATTGGTACCTCGCTAGCTCTAGACTGCGTGCAAAAAGGCTGATGGCTTGCCTGGTCCCTCAGAATCAGGCAAGGATGTCAGGAGTTGTCCCAGCATCGTTCACAGGTGCCTAGAGTAAGCAGCCTGGTGTGCTGAGATGCACAAAAGGTGTGTCGCCAAAAAAAGAAACTCTTCTACTCCAGTGGTCAAACTCGGCTGAGTTGGATTCTGCAGAGCGGTTGTGGCTTGGGCGACGATGCCCAAAGAGGTGTCCAGGAGCTCCACCCCCGAAAAGGGATCGAGCACAGCACCTGAGGACCCCAGGGGTGCGCAGTACCTGCACCGACAGTCCACTGGAGCTGGAGAGGGGGCAGAGGGACACTGCCAGACCCAGTGCAGCACCTCCGTGAAGGGATGATGAGGTTTTCAGCATTGGACTCCCCTAGGGATGCGCTCGACACATGGTCAGGATTGTGACTTGCAAAATAGGAGAGATGAAGCTCCTTTAACATCCCAGAGAGCAATTGCTGATAGCTGGTGAGATCAGCGTCTGAGGACAGGTGGACAGAGGGATCCTCTTCCTCAGAGGAGGAAGACAAGGAGGCTGAGGAGCCCGGTCCAGAGTCAGGGGAGGCTGGAGGCTCAGGTCTAAGAATGGCCTTGTCCAGGGTTCTAAGATAATGAGGGAAGGCAGCTGCCGATACCCAGAACTGTTCCCAAGTCACTGGTCCTAAAGGGCCACAGAGGCCTGGGAGTGTAGTAGGAGGAGGAGGAACAGATGATGGAGGAGAAGTCTAGCGAACCAGAGCAGGACCTCTCCTAGGGCTACGAGACCTCGCAGGGGACCCCTGTCAAGGAGGGTGTCTGCGCAACTCACCCACTGCAGAAAGCCCAACCAGACACGGGCGGCTAAAATGGTGCCCATGGGAGAGAACCCCACGATGGGACGGCTACCCTGGAAGAGTGCCTGGGTGCCAACCTCAACCTCCCCACTCCCACCTCACCAGATAGGGACCTGCTTCTCGGCTGGTCCCTAGTACTGGAGAAAGGGGTTTCCAAGACAACTCTGGCACCAGAAACAGTGGCAGAATCCATTGTGAAACCCGCCCCAGTGTTGGAATCTGACTCGGCAACAGAACCAGACCCAGCGCCAGACCCTAACCCAGAGCCACCTTCGGCCATAGAGGAGATGGCCCCAAGGGTGGACCCAGAAAGAGCAGCGGCTGACCCACCTTCAGCGCGCACAACGCAAGGACCCGGTGGTCCATGGAGGAGCAAGCGTCGTAGTTGTCCATGTCATGCGATAGACCCAGGCAGGTTCAGCAACGATTATGGCAGTCCGTCAGTCATCAGCCCACCATGGGGTACCAATGCATAGTGGCACACCAGTCTTTGATTTCAAAGAAGGCCTTGAACCAGACATAATCGCGCATGAAAAAATAAAATACAGGAACAGACTCGGCGCTGTAGAACTAGGCAGAAGGGAATAAAATAATGTTTTTACCAGATTCCGGTGTTGCAGGATGGTCTACGACATCAAGTGAGCGGCAGAACAACACAGTTGAAAATTCAGTCTCAGAAGAAGAACTGAGGTGGTGGAGGGCCCACACTGGTTACTGGCCAACCTGTGAGTACCATGTATTACGCGGGTCTAGAGGACGGCACAGTCCCCAACGGTGGCCAATCCGCCAGAGGAAAAGCTTAACACTACAAGCTTCCCGTAGGGTCCTACTGCCTCCGGCCTGTACCCACCAGTAATAAATTGTGAAGATTGATCTCAGGAAGATCTAGTCTGAGTGGAGAGGTACTCAGTGGTGTCTCAAGGATCTGTGCTGGGGTCACTGCTATTTACCATTCTCATCAATAATATGGAAGCTGGGGTTTCTAGCAGGCTGCTTAAATTTGCAGCGGACACTAAGCTGGCCAGGGTGATGGGCTCCCATGAGGGTGGGGACAAACCTCAGGAGGACCTGAACAAGCTGGGCTGTTGGCACTCTCCTTCAGTCTCAGATTCAGTGTAGGCCAAATGAAAGGTGCTACTCTTGGAGAGGAAAAGCAGAGGTAGGACCCCCACACACTATGTGGCTTCTTTTACTGCACTGGAGGAGGACAGAGACCTGGTGCCATATTAGACAAGGGGATGACATAAGACAAGCAGTGTGTGGCTGCTGTCATGAAGGCTAGCAGAATGCTGGCGTACATCAAAGTGTGTGGGGGGGGGGAGACGGAGTGACCAGCAGGACAGAGGATGTTATAGTGCCTCTTTACAAAACCACAGTCAGGGGAAGTTATCCAGCCACTGTACAAGGCCCTGGTCAAGGGAAGTTATCCAGCCACTGTACAAGGCCCTGGTAAGGGGAAGTGTATCCTGCCACTGTACAAGGCCCCAGCCAGGGGAAATAATCCTGCCACTTTACAAGGCCCCAGTCAGGGGAAGTAATCCTACCACCGTACAAGACCCTGGTTAGGGGAAGTTATCCTGCCACTGCACAAGGCCCTGGTCAGGGGAAGTTATTCCAACTACTTTACAAGGCCCCAGTCATGGGAAGTAATCTAGCCACTTTACAAGGTCCCAGTCAGGACAGATGAAAGTTATCCTGCCCCTTTGCAAGGCCCTGGTCAGGGGACGTTATCCTGCCACTGTACAAGGCCCCGGTCAGGGAAAGTTATCCAGCTACTTTACAAGGCCCTGATCAGGACAGAGGAAGTTATCCTGCCACTTTGCAAATCCCTAGTTAGGGGAGGTTATCCTGCCTCTTTACAAGGCCTCAGTCACGACAGAGGAAGGAAAACAACTACTTTACAAGGCCCCAGTCAAGGGAAGTAATCCAGCTACTTTACAAGGCCCTGGTCAGACCCCATCTGGTGTACTGTTGTGCAGTTCTGGGCTCCTCAATACACAAAGGACAATGAGGCAGTCGGAAGGGTGCAATTGAGGACCACAGAAAAGATCAGGAATGTGGAGGACAAAAACTGAGGACAGGCTGAAGACCCTTTACAGGTCTGTCCTGGAGAAGAGGAGGAGGGGGGAAGGAGAGACATGAATTCAGTATTTAGCATACTCAAGGGTACAGATGAGATCCAATGGACACATGCTTGATCTGTTGTTCTCCAGCAGGCGGAAGACTCACCTGGAGCCCCCGCCATGGAGGGTGAATCTGTGGGGGCATCAGCACCAGGAGGGGATTAGGAGTGAACAAGGACTATGGCCTGATCAGGGTATCTCCCTGGGACCAGGGAATATCCCTGCAACGTGTATGGCGAGGAAAAGAAAAAGCTCTACAAGGGAAAAAAAAAGGGGGGGGGGGATCAATCTGGTGCAGGGAAGGGAGGAAAAAAAATCAAACTGATGCAGTCACCAGTAAACAAACCAGATGACGAGTCCTGCATTACAAACAGAACACAATGCGGAGCTACCCCAGAAAGCCCCCCTTGCATACCCTAACACTCGCAGCCTCCTCCCTTGGCCCTGTTGGCTACAGCGGCTGTGTAAGACCTGGCATCCAGGATTAGCAACTTCTGTGGAACTCCATTGCTCTCTGCATTTGAACACACAGTCAGCGAGGAATCTAAGAGATACAAGCAAGAGTCAAGCAGGTGCAGGCATCCTGACAAATATTGTATGTAAGCCCCAGCACATCTTGATTTTTTTAGAAAATTGTGTAACGATGGAATGTTTGATTTTCTGTGAGTAGGAGGCTCACCTCTGCACTTATATTAACTGTTCAACTCACACTTGCTTTGCTGTTTTGTTTCCATTTATATTTAAACACTCTGAATTCAGATTTGTAGCAGCCCTAATGGCCCAACAGTAGTGCATCCCACGACCGTGCAGGCAACCCAAGTTTGGGAGTGAGCACAGGCTGCCACACTGGGAGGCAGGACGAGCCGAGGCAGCTGCCGCACGGCAACGCACCTTAAGCAGGGAGGGTCAGCATCAAGCGCTGGTGCCACAGCAACCTCTGCAACAGGGCCAGGGAGCCTGATCCTGCTGCAGGGTTGGCTGTGTGCGATTGAGGCCCAGAAGCTAATCTCATGTCGGGAAAAGGGCCAGCTCTGTCTGAATGGTGCTCTGAGCCTTGGAGAGTCCCCTGGGGCCTCGTGCCTGCTGGCACTGGATACTAGTCTCCACAGAGAATTGCCTTTTGAAGAAACACAGGGTAGCCAGTGAGCCAGGTCTGGGGTAGCCAGAGGTCCTTGTCCGGACAGGCTACATCCCTGGGATCAGGGTAGATATACCTGGGGAACAGAGGTGGATTGTGGGGAAGAACCAATACAGAAAAATAAATTCACATTTGCCCCCACCTTCAACAACACAGAGAAGGCTAGATGTTCCCATCCAGGCCTGCTCTGTCATTTTGAGTAAGAGAAATGTGGACCCTCATTGGTTAACTGAATTTTTTGCCAACAGACTGACTTGAAACACGATTTCCTTCTCTTTTTTTTTTTTTTTCCTCCCCGGCCTCCGACCAGTCCCTATCCCCACTCTCCCTGACCCTGACACCCCGGCATCCTCCAGGGCTTCCCGTAGTCTGTCGGAATCCCCCAGAGTCCCCCCCCCCCCAAAATGGGGTCAGCGGGGTCCTCCAAACCCCACCATCGAACAGGATCTGGTGCACTCAGACTGTGCCTAAATAGTTGGCTGCATGTCTGCGGAAGACCAGTGTCATCCTGCAGGTTGAGGAGCCACTTTCTCCTTCCGATTTCCTCCCCAGGAGGTGCAAACGTGCAGTGCCATCACGATGCATGCTGCATGCTGCTGCAGTGTATATCGACAACCACATCTCCAGTGTGTCTTGACAGCCCAGAGCTGCCTTATCCCTCATCTACACCAGGTATATGCCAGGCTCTCTGTCCCCACCCCCTGAAACCCTGGAGGAAAGCAGTTCCTTGGACGCTTGAGCCTCCTCCCCCTGGTTGCCCCTCCAACTCTCAGAGTTTGCTCCCAACCCGGTCGTCAGCATTGCAAGCGGTATTGCGGCTGCTGCGCCAGCGGCTGGCTGGTTTAACACTATTTAAGAAACTTTCATCTTCTATCTGCTTTTTTTCCTTTCCTCTCTGCTTATTCCAACTTCTTTTGGCCTGCATCTATCAGAGTTTAAAAAAAAAAGGTTTGCTTTTATAATACAATGCCATATAGAACTCAATAATCTAATCTAATAATAATTTGCAATAGAAATTAATACAATGTTACTGGAGCATAACATAAACTGTTAGTACTGTGGCCGGCTCCGTGGCGCTGGGCGACAGGGGATCGCACCAGAGCCTGGGATGACAGGAGCGGAGGCCGCAGGGAGGACTTAAAGCATCCCTTGGATGCTCTCCTCCCCCGGGGAGAGAGACACTGCACTGGAGTGGCTCCTGGCAGCCAGTTGTGGTGGCACATTGTGCGGCGTGAGTGACCACACACCACTGTGAGTCTAGCCAGGATACCCCATATGTGTGTGCGGCCATCTCAGGAGGGGGTGGGCTGCAGGACAAAAATGGAAAATGCCTGCTTGGCCAGATGACAGTGGCCGGTTCCCCCACCCGCAGCACAGCCCGGAGGTGTCTGTGCTTATCCCCTTGAGGACTGTGTGCGCCCTGGTGAATTCAGAACCCGTATGGGCAAAATCTCCCCTCCCGGAGGCCCGCAAAGGCATAGGACTGGTAAACTAGGGCCACGGTTCAAGGGACGGTAGGATGGCGATGGCGGTGATCGGCAAGCTAGGGTGGTCCTTGGCAGCCCAAAGTGGCTGACCGAGGGACTTGGGAGCATAACAAATAACACACACACAAAAAAAAACTAAGTTCTATAAATGCTGGACATTTGTTATACAGTACCCTTGTATAAGCTATTAGTTATTTTAGTACCTGTATTTTGAACTTTTCTGATCACTATATCGCTGTGTATTTGAATCTTGTTGATTTTATCAGTTTATCCTTTAAAATCAGACAAATTTTATTGAGAAAACACTTTCTAAAGTCAAAATTAAATTCATAATATATAATGCTACAGTATACATCTCTTCTACGCTTTTTATAAACTTTAGCTTTGGATGGTAATGATAATGTTAATCAGCACAGTTCTTTTACATGTTTATAGGCACATATTGGAAGGTATTTAAACAACGATGTGAAATGCTGAACTCCACCCCCTGGAAAAAAGTCATGGGTCAAAACTGGGCATTGGTCAGTAAGTAGGCTGGTTTCTAGTCTAATGTTTTTTCTATCTGTTCTCAGTACTGCAATAAAATTCATTTTTGCACAGCAAAAAAAAAAAAAAAGGCTAGTGAAGGGAACTTTTTCAGGCGAACTGCAGTCAGTTTTAATTGAATTTAAATCTTTCAAAAGGATGGAGCAAGATTTCTGGAAGAATAAGGTTACACACTTAGGCTGCTTGGGTTGATCGTTTCAACCCCCCCCACACACACACACACGCTATGGTTCTAAGATGCATGAAGTAATTCCCTACAGTAAAATGTCAACATAAAAGTCTGGGTAAAGGAGGCAGTCCTAATGATTCTCCAGTTTCAGTATATCTCCTGGCTATGAGGGGGACAGGGACACGCACACACTCTTCCACCTGCGCGCCAACACTGATGGGTTTCTCCAACCCTAGCCCATGTGTGCCAACCATTGCTGGCACTGGGGTCTGATGTGAAAAACTATGCACAGTGCATGCTCTGCTGGTCTAGACAACACTGCTAATGCCTCACGGAAAACTTGTATTTTGATACAATTCCATTCATATTTCTTGTATTACTCTCTGTTTTCAGGCAACTCAAGAGCCAGGTGAAGCCCAGTAAGCTTCCCCTGCATACAGAACTGCATCCTGCTACCCATGAAGCTTTGCACAGGGTTTTAGTTTTAGAGGGCCTGCATGTGGTTTCGAGACACACACACACATACACAGACAGAAACTGGACTTGTAGTTCTCTATGCGCACACACACTGAAGACATGATAATACATGTGTTTTCAAGTTCTCATTTCTTTTTTTACTACTGTCTTGTGAGGACTCTTCAAAATTAATCCAACACAAGTTTTTTTTTTTGTACGCTAAACTAAAAGCAATGTTGAATGAAATGTCCTTGTTTTCTTTCGTCTTGTGCTCACTCATGGAAGAGACAGCTGGAAGCTGCAGGTGAATTACACCGTTTGTCAGCTCGCAGCTCCTACACACTAATCAAACTTCCACACGCTATCAGAGCCACATGGTGGTGATGCGCTTAGCTTCTTGCATCTTAAGCCTTTAAAAATACGTGTAGTATTTCCATTCTGAAAATAATGGGCCGCATAACACAGCAGTGAAAACAGAAGATATGTTGAGCTGAACCATAAGATGTAGTCACTGGGGTCATGAGAATCTGTCTTGCTGCATGGCCAGTTAATAAACATAGTAACTGTGTTTTGTAAACAGATTATTCTCATTCAGACAGTTTCCTGATGAAGACTTTATTTAACTATTTTTGTCCCCTGCCCTTAGCCTTTCTGGTTAAGGCCTCCTTCCACCTCTGCCAGTGCCTCCTCCTCTCTGTTGAGATCTCTCCTTACCTCGGCTCCCGAGGACTCCACGGGCCACTGGCAACACACCACTTCACTGCCTCCTTGGATTAAGCCCCCACCCCAGCTTCTTCAACAGCTCCCTGCCCATATCCAGATGACCACCGTGGATATGAAGCCCAGAGCATACCCAAGAGAGTGATGCCAGACACCAGATGGGGAGGAGACAGAGCTACATCTGTCCAATTTTATCCTCTTTTTTCCCCCTCCCCAGAGACGGGGCCATGGAGTGACACACAAGCCACGCTCCAGCGCATGCACGGATCGTGTTAGCATCAGCTGTGTTGCAAACGTTCTGAAATTAGTCAACCCAGCCTTCACTATGTGGCAGTCAAGACAGTGGGCCATGCGAACTCCCCACCACCCCCAAAAGTAGTTCCTTGGATGCTCCATTCTTATTCCCCTGGCCAGCCACCAACAACTGAAGCTCACTCCTGAACCTGGGTTCTCCAGCACTGCAAATGGTAGCATAATTGTTGCGCTGACAGGCTGGCTTGCTGAAGACATTTTAAAATGCAATAATCCATATAACCCATAATGGGGCGAGATACAAGACAGAGCTTACTGCTCTTCCCAGATGATTGAAGTCATACAGGGCATTGCACCTGGGGTGTATGGTAAGCTCTGTCTTACTACAGAACCAGTTTTGGGGTCTTGAGTACATATTGGGCACATCATGTTCCATTCAGTTATCCAAATTCAGATCTGTCACTGTAGCACTCACCAAAGTCTGCGTCGGAACTGTCATCCCCTTCGTTCTTGCTTTTGGCGCCATTACTGCCACCCATTCTTGTCCCAGGGTCAAATGCACAGGCTTTAGCAATTGATGTCACAAGGTATTCATCATCTGCGTTCCGCCATCCCCACCAGCTGATCTCAGGCTGGCTGCAGCGAGCAATGACTGCGCCATTCCGCAGGTGTCTAGGAATTGAACATAGTGAGAGTGGCTATTAATGGCGAATTCTGGCAGAACAAACACTGTGCCAGAGTTAGAATAGCTACATATAGGGGAGCCAGTGAGGAAGCAGTGCAGTCTCTCAAGTTACTGCAAGGGATTATCTGCCATTGAAATTGCCTTGTTTACTGCAGTATGCTGCGGTACAGTGCTGCATCCTGGCAGGCTCCACTGTACCGTAGGTTAGGCAGGGATATAGGCAGACAAGATAAACCAGTTGACCCTCTTCTGCCATAATTTTTTATTCTGTACTGTGGCAGGTAATTCCCATGGTGGTGAGGGTGACAGACAGACCCACACACACACAAACCCACCTACCTACCTACCACAGTCCAGGGGCAGGTGATCACATAAGGGAGGCACTGCTGAATAGTGGTTATTGTGAAGAGCTGTGAACCAACAAACCTAGGGTTAAATCCCATTATCATCATCACATACCCGTTGTGTGATCTGAAGCAAGTCGCATAACCCACAGTGCTCAACCTTTTCCGTTTCTCACTCTATGTACTTTTTTCTTTTAAATTCTGCTAATCCCCCTTCACCGGAGCTTTCTGCCTTGGCCTCTGGCTACCACCTAGCCCCTCCATCTGACTCCTTCTCTGGCACTTACTGGTCCTCGTGCGCTTTACAGGGCATCCTGCCCCACGATGGGTAGCATCTGAAGTCAGGGAATCATCCCCCTCCGTTCTGTCAAGTGTGGAGGACATGGCAAGTTACGGCTCTGGTGTGCTGGTGCCCTGCGGTTTTTCTCTTTGTTACACCCACCCACTAGAACACAGCCGGAGAGGGCTCCATGGTGCTCATCCCTGCTCCGACACTAGGCTGTGTCCCTCCCTCATGAGAGCTCCTCCATCTGCACTTCCCCTGTGGTCACCAAAGTGGTAGTACTGCAGCAGAGAAGGCTGCCCTCTCTCCTTGCGAAGCATTCTGTTGGACACTCGAGCCACGCAAAATCTCGGGCTCATTTCCAAATCCAGCTGTCGGCATCATTTCCTGTCTGTAGTCAACCTCCAATAAGCTTTCCATAACCTCCCTCAACCTCACTGTCCTAGTCTAATGGCTGCAGGCACTCTTTAGAGCTTGTAACGCACTGTATATGAATGACACTGTATAAAGCAAAATTAATTTCTTCCTTCCCTAAGTGGGAGCCAAACGATCGAAAACTACACTTGCTTTAGAGCACATGCGAATTAAAGTGCCAGTAGCACCAAAAAACAGCAGGCAGAAAATGTTTTTAATTTTGAAACTTTATTTCTAAAGTATTTTTTACCTTTTCCATTTGCTCGTCAGAAGGGTTTCTACCACTGGACAGTCATTTTTTTGGCTGTTCTATTTAGGATAGCTAAATTGGTCCCTGGGATCATTTTTAGGAATGACCCGGACCATATAGATGGTACATACAATACATGAGATTCAGCAAACAATACACAAGTAACAATTGTTACAGAGTTGGATTTATCCTCCCCGACCCAGCTGGCCCCCTTCTAACGGATCAACCCCATCACCCAGCTTCTCACAGATTTACCTGCCCGTTTCCTCACAACCTTCTCCCTATGGCATGGTAGTAGAGAGATGGCCTGACCTGCTTCCAGTGGATCCAGATGGGCAGTGCCAGGGTCACCGATGAGGGGCCTGCGCAGAGCTGGCGATCATCCTGCCAGCTGGAATGTTTTCACATTTTCCACAGGACGCCGGCATGAGAGGGTGCACCCCCATACTCTACACCACTCCGACTGCACTAACACCCATGTTCACACAGGTGGCAGCCTAGCAGCCCTCCCTCCAAGGAGGAGGAGGAGGACAGCATCCTCTGGGACGCTCAAGATTCCTCCCCTGGCTGGCGCTCGATGAACCAGGATCGCTCCAGAACCCAGGTCGCTGACGTCATGAGCAGTAGCGCTACAGCTGTACCTAGGTTGGCTCCATGCAACAGTATCAGGCAGGATATGATGAGCAGTACTTTACATCTGGATGCTGACATCTAATTCTATTCCTCTTCATGCCTCAGCAGCACTGTGACCTCACTTACTGTGACATCACAAATTACCCATCTGGCAGCAGGTGACTGTTTCTTCTTGGTCAACTGTGATGTCACAGACATGGAGGTCACAGGGATGATTATGGACTAACAGGAATAGAACGAGCCGTGTCAGCCTCCAGGCATTCCACACATCACAGCAAGTACTATCAGGTAGAAAATCATCTAATTAGTGAAAAGGAAAGAAAAAATTACTTTGGGTGTAACACATAATAGTTCACTGCTTTATAAAGTGGATATTAATTTCAGGCAGTACACCAGTTCTTTAAGCACCATTGGCCTGGTACTGGAGTGGGTGTCGAACGGCATGGTGATCAAGCAGATTCCCAGTGATGTAACCATAAAGGTACCCCGTAGTTTGTACCGAAGACAGTGGTATTGTAATCAGGGTAAGGTGAGATTCTCACCCCTATAATGGTTAGAAATATGCAATTTGTAGCTAGCAAAGTCTCACCTGTAAACAACAACTGGGATTCGCTTCCCAGACCGAAAGGAGGCCACGTTCTCCAACTCTTTGTCTGTGATCCACACAGGAACCAGAAGCTTCTGTGGATAACTTGGACACAGCCTGCAGAGAGGGAAAGAGATACAACATAATGAAATGTGCTCACTTATCCATATGCAAGCAAGCAAAAAAAATTTACAGAGAAAAAACAATGAAATGATGGAAGCCAGAAGATAGTTTTCAGACTGAGTTGTTACTGGATAACATTATCCAAGAAATGGTCAGCAATGTGGACAACTTTAATCACTCTTATAAACATATTTCAAAGGGACAGCTCGCCAGCATAAAAAGAGGACTGCCACTTGCGACCCAGGTTTGAGAACAAGCTGGGGATACTGAAGTGCTGGGGGGTTCTCATATGGTGCTTGCCTCCTCATGGTGGGGGCTGACCTACTCCAACAGTACCACCTGGGGGTCTGCAGAATACTGGCCAAATCCCTCTGCAAGAGCATCAGCCGGGGAGGGGGGCCAACAATGCTCGACGCCTCTTGGTGGGGGCCAAATCCTACTGCAAGAAGGTCATCTGGGGGCCCCACAGGATGCCTAAGCCTGCCCAAATACTATTACAGACGTGTTACCTGGGGGACCATAGCCACAGGGATGCTTTTTTCACAGTCACTTTAATATATCTGTAAAATGCACAGCTGCTTCATGTGCACAGCCATTATTGCCTTTGCTCACAAGTCATCTGCCTCCTTGGGGTTGATCAGGTCCCACTGCAGAAGCATCGCCTTGCTGCCCACAGGAGAAGCCAGTCAATCGGGGACAGCATGGGGTGGGGAAATGTACAGGCTTAAGGGGGCCACATATGTCTGGTGCATGCATGCAGTGTGCACATTCACAGCCGGCATCTTTGGGGGAATCCAGGTGGCAGGGTGAAGTGCTGACATGTTTGGGTCTAGCACTGCCTGTCTATCCAGCGCGAGGGGTCCCTTCCACTGTACTTGCATCTTCCAGGGGAGGAGGGCCTGAATGCCCTGCCACAGAGGGTACAGTACAGGGGCTGTGCAGTAGCCAGGGTGCTGAAGAAACCTCAGTTGGTAGGAGGAAAACAAATCTTACAGATGCTCCTTAGCAGCAATAAATATCTGCTTCCCTAGAAGTCCTTAATCTTTTGGGGAACACCATTACCTCCCACAGTCCTCGGCACATGGAGTTACATGCCTGATTAGAAAACCCCTAACAGGGCCAGCAGCCTTCTACTATAATAGAAGTGACTGCCACCTGCAATGTCAAGGGCCCAAGGTCATGTTTTAAGCCTGGGTTAACTGCAGTGGGCTGGCTGGAGGATTGAGTGTTCCTGATGATGCTCTCCAGGGAGGGAGCAGTATCTCCTGCTGTGTGACAGTTCCCTGCTGCTCCCATAAGCATTTACTGTGCTCCCCAGATACATGAAGGACCCCATGTTCTGCCTGCAGTGGGTCTCTGTGAAGTATTGTTTACAGGGGAAGGTAAGCGCATCAGCCAGGTCCCTCACATTCTGAAGGCTCATGGAAAGTCCTTTCAAACAAGGTATGGAGCCGCCATGCTTGATAAGCTTGTTGGTATGTTGTGCCGCCATACTTGACAAGCTCGTTGGTACGGTGTGCCACCATACTTGACAAGCTTGTTGGTATGTTGTACTGCCATACTTGACAAGCTCATTGGTACATTTTGCCACCATACTTGACAAGCCCTACTGGTATGCTGTGCCACCTTACTTGACATGCTCCTTGGTATGTTGTGCCACCATACTGGACAAGCTCATTGGTATGTTGTGCTGCAATACTTGACAAACTCATTGATACGTTGTGCCGTGATACTTGACAAGCTCGTTGGTATGTTGTGCCGCCATACTTGACACGCTTGTTGGTGCGTTGTGCCGCCATACTAGACAAGCTCATTGGTATGTTGTGCCACCATACTTGACAAGCCCTACTGGTATGCTGTGCCACCATACTTGACAAGCCCTACTGGTATGCTGTGCCACCGTACTTGACATGCTCCTTGGTATGTTGTGCCACCATACTTGACAAGCTTGTTGGTATGTTGTGCTGCCATACTCGACACGCTTGTTGGTACGTTGTGCTGCCATACTGGACACGCTTGTTGGTACGTTGTGCTGCCACACTTGACAAGCTCGTTGGTACATTGTGCCACCATACTTGACAAGCCCTACTGGTATGCTGTGCCACCATACTTGACAAGCTCTGCTGGTATGTTGTGCTGCTGTACTTGACATGCTTTGCTGGTATGTTGTGTCGCCATACTTGGCAAGCTCCATTGGCATGTCTTCTAGTCCTGGTGCTTTAGTGTCTTTCATTTCCAAAATTGCACCAACTTCCTTCAGTCATACATCTTCTAGTAGATTACCGATCCTTGGCCACCATTTGCATTTGCTCAGTCTCACAGAACAAGGCAGAATGGAATAAAACAGTTCTTCTGATGTGCATTTCATACATATTGTACCTCAACACGTTTCACAAACCAACAAGCAAGACACTAATAGTACTGGGACTTCTACAGATACAGACCAACACAGCAGCAATTGTACAACAAGTTATCTGGTTGTACAAGGACTTACACAGATGCAGACCAACATGATAGCAGTTATACACCAACAAGTGTAACTGGTAATACAGGGACTTGCCACGGCATGCTCTATTCCATAAAGTCGGGATGGGAGAAAAAAGGCGGAGGGATGGCTATCTATGTTAGGGAGGATATAAAAGCTACAGAAGTTCACAGCATAAGGGATGAAATGGAGGTGCTGTGGGTCACACTGGAAACAGGAAATGGTTCTGCAAGGTTAGAGACATGTCTGAAAAAAAGCCCCTAAGGAGTAAAATGGGAGAAGGGGATGTGGAAGCGCAATGGGTGCATCTTAAGGGTGCCATAACGGAAGCCACAAGCCTATAAAGCGAAGAGGAAACTACTCTCGTTCTCCAAAGAGGTGGCAGGAAAGAGTGCAGGGGAAAAAAGATTAGCATTTAGTTCTTATGGCTGATGTGCAGCATGGCTTTAGAAAGGGCCATGGTACAGATACTGCACTCACACGGCTCTTTGCGGACATCCTTGCCTCTCTGGACCAAGGCTCCCCAACGGATGCCCTCTTCATTGACCTGTCTAAGGCCTTTGATTTGGTCAGTCATAATCTCCTTCTAGCAAAAGTCTTGCACTTAGGACTGGATCACCACTCACTCGCATGGTTTGAGAGCTATCTGAGTGACCGTACCCAAAATGTCCGCTGGAAGAGTACCCAGTCTGTCCCTAGATCCGTTACGGCAGGGGTTCCCCAGGGCTCAATTCTGGGTCCCCTGCTCTTCTCACTCTTCCTCAATAACATTGAGGGTAACTGCCCCACAGCAAACTCATTTTGTATGCGGACGACACCGCCATATACTGCAGTGATCCCCAACCTAGTGTCATAGCTACGAAACTGCAAAAGAGTCTCTCAACACTTGAGGCCTGGTTCTCCGCAAACTCCCTTAAACTCAATGAGGAAAAAACTAAAGCTGTACTGTTTGGTTCTAGACGACTGGGCCCTGACAGGAGTCAGCTGCTCCAGATCCACACAAACCTTGGAAAAAAAGTAGATGTCATGGCCAGCTTCAAATATCTTGGGATCCATCTTGACCAAGAAATGACCTTCTGACCCCATATCAACTCCATAACCAAGACCACCCACCAAAAACTTGGCCTCCTTTACCGCCTGGGGAATTCCCTATCCTCGGTAGCCCGAAGAGCAATTGCTAGTTGCAATCTCCTTCCTTCTATCCTATACGGAGCTCCTCTACTGCAGTTCCTCCGTGAGACCGAATTCAGTAAACTTTCAGTGCTCTATAACCATGCAGCTCATTTCGCCACAAACTCCTCTCCTAGGAGGCATCATTGTGAGGCACTTAAGGAACTAAACTGGCCCACACTTCGGAAAAGCTAGCTTACCCTGTTGCCTGCCTTGCCTTCAAGTTCACTACCCTTGGTTGCCCTCCCCACCTAAGAGGGTTACTGTCTCCCAAAGAACTTACCCGAACACTGCATTCATCTGCGAATCATCCCCTTAACATACCCAGGATTCGCTCCAACCAAGGCAAACGCTCCTTCAAATTTGCTGCCTCCCAACTATGGAACTCCTTCCATCCAGCCTGACGGCCTCATGCTCCCTCACCCAGTTCAAGTCTGGTCTCAAACTATATCTTCTAAATCTCAGTCTCTGTGGCTGTAACCGTTGGCTCCCTAGCCCAAGCCTCTTTTCTGCTGCACTGCCTTGAACCTCACTTCCTGAATGTATCTCCTAATCTTTGTTTGTCAATTTACTGTTGTCTCCCTCCCCTACAACTTGGTGCTGAAACTTAACTTCATAATATATTTTGTTTCTATACTACATTTGTATATCTAATGTAACTATTGTAATTAATGCTTGAGACTGTTCTGTGTATTCCTTACTCTACCCCTGTATACTGTCACTAATGTCTAGTCGTGCAATTATGTAACTTCTGTAAAGAAAAATGTAATTGTCTTTTCTGTAACAATTTCCGGGTCGCCCCTGAAAAAGGGACCTCTGGTCTCAGTGGGCTTACCCAGTTACCTAAATCTAAATAAATAAAATACAAAGAAACAAAGGGAGGAGGACAGAGGAGAGTATCAGGAAAAGCTAAAGGAGGCAGGGAAGGTAGTCGGAAAAGTCAAAGTAGACAGAAGAAAGAACAGCCAAGGCAATAAAGAAAGGAGACAAGACTGTTTTTAGATACATCAGAGAAAAGAGAAAAAAAAACCGGTGGGATTGTAAGACTAAAAAAAGAAAGGGGGTGGGTGTGGAAAGGGACAAGGAAAAAGCTGAAATCCTGAACAGACATTTATTTTCAGTATTCACTGTAAAAAAGGAAGGGGAGAGTCCACAGCTAGGTGGAAGATGCCTGGGGGGTAGGTACAAGTCTGTTTACAGTAGAGGGAGCCCTAAAGGAACTAGGAAAGCTGAAGGTAGACAAGGCGATGGGGCCAGACGGAATTCATCCCAGATTTCTAAATGAAAGGAACTAGCAGCACAGATGACATCCTTGTTCAGTAAATCATTAGAAACGGGTGGTGCCAGATGACCAGAAGAGGGCGAATGTTGTCCCTCTCCTTAAGAGTGGGAGTAGGGAGGAGGCTAGTAACTATAGACCAGTCATAAGCTTAACCTCAGTGGTGGGGAAATTGATGGAATCATTACTCAAAGAGAAGACTGTGAGATGGAGGCAGTATAGCGCAGTGGTTTAAGGCTCTGAGCTGCAAACCTGGAGACCTGGATTTGAATCCCACAGTCCCCATTTGCATACTGTGTGACCCTGAGCAAGTCACTTAACCTCCTTGTGCTCCCAGGTCGCACCTGTAAACAAGATTCAGTTTAGTGCGTGTCTCCTGGTTAAAAAAACAAAACCTTGAACCCAACAGGCTGCAGGATATGGGACAACACGGTTTCACAGCAGGCAGGTCTCGCCATACAAACCTAACAGAGTTCTTCGACTGGGTGATGTGGGAGTTAGGTCAGGGAAGGGCAGTAGATGTAGCTTACCTGGATTTTACTAAAGCTTTCGATACTGTCCTGCATAAAAGGCTAATAAACAAGCTGAACAACCATAGAGTCGGATCACGATTGGTAAACTGGGTTAGAAATTGGTCAAGTGGTAGGACACCAATTATTTATTTATTTTTTATTTACCAGGTGAGACACACTGAGCTGAAAGCTTGTTTGCAGGTGCAACCTGGGAGCACAAGGAAGGGCACGGACACAGAGGGTGGTAGTGAACAGAGTTCACTCTGTAGAGAGAGAGGTAACATGCGGGGTGCCTCAGGGTTCAGTGCTGGGCCCAGTCCTCTTTAATGTCTTCATAAGTGACATTGCAGAAGGGCTGGAGGGGAAGGTGTGCCTCTTTGCAGATGATACAAAGATCTGCAATAGGATCAACATGCCGGAGTTGGTGGAGACAATAAGAAGGGATCTGGGCAAGCTGGAAGAATGGTCAAATACATGTTAGCTAAGATTCTATATGCAAAGAAGTACAAAATCATGCACTTGGGGTACAGGAACCAGAGAGAACAGTATGCGGGGGGCGGGGGGGTGACTGTTAGACACAAAGCAGGAGAGGGATCTAGGAGTGATTATATTTGAGGACCTAAAGATGGCTGGACAGTGTGAGAAGATGGTTCGAAGGGTCAACTGGATGTTGGGGTGCACTGGGAGAGGCGTCACCAGCCGAAAGAGGGATGATGCCACTGTACAGATCATTGGTGAGACCGCATCTTGAGTACAGTGTCCAATTTTGGAGACCTCATCTCACGAAAGACATTGACAAGGTGGAGGCAGTACAGAGAAGGGCTACAAAAATGGTACTGAGACTGCACCAGAAGTCTTATGAAGAGAGGCTGAAAGACCTCAATATGTATTCTCTAGAAATGAGGAGATAGGGGGAAATGATAGAGACGTTCAAGTACCTCAAAGGGATAAATAAGGTACAAAGGGTGGGCATCTTTCAGAGAAGGGGATGCACCAGAACTAGTGGACATCACCTGAAGTTGGAAGGAGGAAGGGTCGGGGCAATGTGAAGAGAGTAGTGGACGAGTGGAACAGCCTCCTCACTGGGGTGGTGGGGGCCAAAACGGTGGAGGAATTCAAAAATGTGCGGGACAGACACATGGGAATACTTGAAACAGGGAGGGGGTAAGCCGCAGAGCAGCTAAATCCAAAGAGTAAGTGAAGCTAGGTCAAATGGGCAGACTAGACAGGCCAGGCAGTCCTTATCCATCAACAAATTCTATGTCTCTATGAAAACACAACAGCCATTACACACCAATTAATTAGGTACTGGTGGTGCAGTGACTACATACAAACATAGCAATCATTATGTACCAATGAGTTAGCTACTGGTAGTGCAGGGGCTGTATACAGACAAACATCACAGTCAGTACAGAGCCCTATGTTAGATACTTGCAGAGCAAGAAGTATATACAGACAAGGGGTTAAAGGGAATCCCTATAAATTGGTACATGTGTCTACCAAACACAAACAAAATCTTTTCTGCCTCTACCAATCTTTTCTGCCTCAACAAGATGAATCCCCCACCTCCCAGAGTCCTTTCTCTCTCTACGAAACTATGTACCCTCTCTGTTTTTCTAGCAGGAGAGCTCCACATAATCATCTTGATGTCCTTTTACTTACAACGGTGTGCTGCTCAGACATCCTGATATTCTCTGTACCTATACCAACATCAAGTCCTGTCTTGGCTCTAGGAAGATTGTTCCCCTAAGACCTGGTCTGAGACCAGTTTCTTTTTTTCTCAGTTGGACTGTTCTGGGCTCAGTTCGTGTCACAGATGTGTCTACTAACCCCAAGCTTTCTAAGCAGCAGCCAGCATCACCTACTGGTTAGTGTACAAGTCTGCGATCCAGGAGGTCCGGGTTTTTAATCCAGATTCACCTAAAATTCTTTTAAACTTAAATTTCACAGGAGTGGTGCTCCATGCTGATCTGATGTATGAATACTAAATCCACACCAAAGGGTGTAAAGCGCAAGAAAAAAACCTAAGTACAAGAAAGAAGCTGGTCTCAAACCAGGTCCAAGGGAAACAATCTACCTGGAACCCCATTTTGCTACCATGTTTATAACACCCTGCCGGTGCTCACAGAGGTGTTTTCTCTTTAGGGTCCCCTTCGTCTGCTGGTGTACAGACGGTTATCACTGTCACTCTAGCTTTTTGTGTGCAACTTGATAAGAATCGATTGGGTGACTGAGTGGGAATCAATAGGGAAGGCCAAAATGGTTTGAAAAATAAAGATGACAATTAGTCTTTACTGCTGAGACAGCAGCAGCCCTCGCCTACGTCAGTGTGATTCATCACTGCTAGATGGTGCCCAGGAGTATTGGCAGGCTGCATTTCTGTCACCGTTTACTGCATGAGCCAAGGACACAACATTCTGTTATCTACTGATTCATTTATGCAGTCTAATAAATCTAGGAGAGCCTAGGTAAGCACCATGGTTCACATGTGACGAGTGAGCACATTGACATTGATTTTAAGGCACAAACTGTTGCTTTGTTAAATATCTGATTAAAATCTGGCAATCTTCTAATGGAATACACTTAAAAAGTTCAAAGAAGGACACTGAAGATAAGGAAGGTTCTGTAGGCCTCAACCATTACAGCCCAGTCCTAGTTTTCTGTCATGGCAGACAGTAGCAGCTTCCAAGAGGTATAAAAATATAAAGCAGAGCAAGGTAATACTGCAGAACAGAAACAGTACAGTTATGCAAGAACTTACCATAACTGTAGATCTTCAACAGGATCTCTTGCAGCAGGCCACACCTATGGAACTATAACCACCAAGTGCCAGGACCACATGGAAACTTTTGTAGCTAGTAGTCTACCAGGGGGGCTGCCCACTCAGATGTTGCCCAGTCCTATAAAAGTGGGTGACCCCATGCCCTCCTCAGTTCTCCCAGAGACCATAAGCCTCCTAGCACCAGCTGGGGAAATGAGGAGGAGCTGAAGTTTTCCGCCAAAGTATAAATGACAAAGAAGGTTCTCCGCTAAGGAGAGAGAGAGAGAGAGAGAGAGAGACAGACACAGGAAGGCCGGCAGGCCTAGGGGGAAGGAGGGTGGGATGGCATGGCCTGCTGCAAGAGATCCTCTCTAAGATCTACTGTTACGATAAGTTCTTATGTAACTGTACTATCTTACTTCGAGGGTATCTCTTCCAGCAGGCCACACCCATGGAACGAGCCCCAAGCAGTTCTAGTATCTGAAGAATCAGTCTGGGTGGTTGGAAATGAAGAGCCTAAGAAAGTAGGCCCTGAAGCACTGCTAGTCCAGAATTTACTCTATGCCCAAAGGCAATGTCCAGACGGTAGTGCTTGGTAATGGTGTGGACAGTAGTCCAGGTTGCAGCAGCGCAGATCTCTGCAGCTGAAACATTCCTGAAACAGGCAACAGAAATGGCCATTTCTCTGGTGGAATGACCATGAACAGCACTAGGAAGATCCTTACCATACTTCATGTAGCAAAAGTAATACAACTGGCCAACCACTTGGACAAACACTGTTTTGAAATAGGAACGCCCTCTTTCCCAAGGACGAAAGAAACAAACAGTTGCGAGGACTTCCTGCAATCCTTCGTATAATGTGTTTAGTAATGCAGAATTCTATGTACGTCTACAGTATGGAGCAATGCTTCCCCTGGATTTATTCTGCACTGAAGCCAGTGGTGGGGCTGGGGAGGGTGGCCTAGCAGGCCTATGCCTGTGGGGAGTCTCCTCTGCTTAGGTTGTCAGTCGTGAGGGAGAGGACGACTGAGGAACAGCCCTGGGGGCGACGCCAGAGAAGGCGAGGGGCCCTGAGGCAGAGGTCGTGGCTGAGGTCGGCATCAGGGGAGTTGGGTGAGCCCCTGGAAGCACCAGTCGACATCGAACCGGTGGAGCCACCTATCTGATGGCCTGCGGAAAATAAGGGCCAGAACAGTAAGGGCTGAGACATCGGTGGGGCACATCAGCCTGAAGAACCAATGCCTGCCATGGTGAGACTGGTGGGAGGGAATGCCAACAGCAGCCCGGGGGGGAGGGCATGTGATGCAATGGGGGCTGTTCCTGAAGAGGACAACGACCCTGCAGCAGGAGACTCATGGGAAAAGAACTGAGGAGGGTGTGGGGTTTACCCACTTTTATAGGATTGGGCAATGTCAGCATGTGATGTCTGAGTGGGCGGCCCCCTGGTAGACTGCTACCTGGAAAAGTTTCTGTGTGGTCCTGGTGCCTACAGTTCCATGGGTATGGCTTGCTGCAAGAGATACCCTTGAAGTACGATGCTTAGTGTCACAGTTCACACACCAAGCATCATAATCCACAGGGCTTGGTCACTCCAGCTGCACAATCATAAGGAAACTGGGTGCTTCAGAGATGCCACAAGGAATCGGACATTCCAGAGGTGCCATCCCACAGAATCAAACAATCTGGAAGTGCCATCCCATGGAATTGAACAATGCAGAGGTGCCATCCCACGGAACCAAACAACCCAGAGGTGCCATCCCAGGGGATCTTAACAACCCAGAGGTGCCATCCCAGGGGATCAAACAACCCAGAGGTGCCATCCCAGGGGATCAAACAACCCAGAGGTGCTATCCCAGGGAATCAGACACTCCAGAGGTGCAGTCACAGAGCTCCAGAACTGCTGCCATAGGGAATCGGACACTCCAGCTGCAAAACCATGAGTAAACTGGATGCTCCAAAGGTGTCATCACAGGGAACTGGACCCTCTAGAGATGCTGCCACGGGGAAAGGGACACAACAGCTGCACCACCATAGAAACACAGAATCTAACGGTAGCCAAGGATCGCTTGGCCCACCCAGTCTGCCCATTTTCTCCTACCTATAGTATCACCGCAGACCCTGATTGATCTCCAGCTCTTTCTCCCTCCTCCCCATTTCCAGTAAGGTACCCTTATGCCTATTTCATGCATTCTTGAACCTCACCACTGTCTTCACCCTTACCACTTCTGCTAGAAGGCTGTTCCAGGAATCCACCACTCTTTCTGTGAAGTACTTCCTCACATCTCTCCTGAATCTACTCCACTCCAGCTTCACAGCATGTCTCCTTGTTTTTGAGCTCTTTCTTTTCTGAAAAATGCTTATCCTGTACCTTATTTACCCCCAGGAGGTATTTGAAGGTCTCTTATCATACCCCCCCCCCCTTTTCCAGGGTATACAAATTGAGGTCATTTAGTCTTCTCTTCATATGGCTTTTGGTGCAGATCCTGCACCATTTCAGTTGCCCTCTTCTGGACCACCTCCACCTTGTCTATGTGCTTCCAGAAATGTGGTCTCCAGAACTGGACACAGTACTCAAGTTGGGCTCTTACCAGTGATCTATGCAGGAGCAACACCACCTCCCTCTTTCTGCTGGTGATACCCCTCCCTATGTATCCCATCATACCACTAGCCCTCCCAACTACCTTGTCATACTCCTGGACACCTCTAGGTCATTCAGTATGATTACCCCAGGTCTCCTTCCTGATCGGCGGTCATCAATACCACACAACCCATTCTGTATTCCACTCCTGGGTTGCTGTGCCTCAAGTGCATTATTTTGCACTTTTTCATACTGAAACACTGGTGGGGAAGGCAGACACTCTAGAGGTACTGCTACAGGGAAACAGACACTCCAGAGGTGCCATCACAGGGAAGTGGACCCTCCAGAGTTGCAGTCACAGGGAACTGGACATGTTAGAGATGCAGTCTCAGACACCAGATTCCAAAACCCAGCTGAGCCATGGGAATGCTGATGGATCACGTCAGAACATTTCAGTTAAACACAGGCACAGTTTATTGAGTGCCCTGTATCCAGAATTACATCAAAACTTAGATTTTTGTCTCCCTTGTGTTGGTTGTTCCCCCAACTTAGAAATTTAAAGGAGAACTGTACCCTTTTTATATTATGAATCATATAATGCTTTGCCAGCTAGTGACTTCATGCGTTTAGTACTGCACCTGTGACAGCAGCTAATCTTTTGGATTGCCATTTGGATTCCTGTGCATTAACATCACAATGATGCTGTGTACTGACTCGCTGTATGTGTGCTCATAAATATGTCATCAGTACGGTAGGAAACAAGAAACCACTGGCTACCCGGTTGGCGTTGTACTAGGGGCACAGAATCCCCACAGCGTGCTACATATGATTTTATACAGGTCTACAGAACCAAAAATAAAGAAATTTCCTATTAATTTCGAAAGTAAAAGTAGACAGCCAACTAGACTTGACTAACACGGCTTGAATATTTCTTGTAAATTAATAGGGCTTCCAAGGGATGCTTCCTATGGTAGAGGAGACTCCAAGCACAAGGGTCTGGGCAAGAGGGACCGCAAAGTGAAGCCGGGCGGTTCTGTCTGCCCAAACCTCATATTATAAATCACTTGAGTTTAGCCTGAGTGATTTATAATACGTTTAGAGTATTTTTTATTTTATTGTGCCGTCCTCCCCCGGCACCAAAGTGGAGCACTCCCGTACGAGAGCACACTGTACTCACAATAAGAGGTACAGTGGCTCTGCATGCTGACTGGCTGAAACTGGGCTTGCAGTATAGTCTAGAGGTTAGAGTAACAAGCTGTGAATGAGCTTGGTACATCCAGCAGACCAGACCTTGGTTTGATTCTCACAACCTCCACTTGCATACTGTGGAAGTCTGAGCAAGTCACTTAACCGCCCAGTGCTCCCAGGTCGCCCCTGAAAACAGGCACTTGTGCCTAGTGGACCGTACCGGTTACCAAAGACTAAAATAAAATAAATAAATTTATAACTGTTAAAATACACAACAAAAAACATTCAGTTCAATTAATATCTGAAGACAGGTGCAGATAACTAGTCTAACAGCATACAATTAGTGTACCCAATCAGATGAGCACTGAGGCCTTCGGAGGAGAGGCAGTCAGTTAACATGTTGCAGCCTTGTATGGCCATGAAAGAGTCCCTCTGTCTTGCACACATTTCCCCCATCAGTGACTGACGGCAACCAGGGAAATCACGCCAGCATTCCCTCTCTCCCTTCAGCTCATCCCATCATGCTCTTTAAATGCAAACAACGATCCTTACACCTTCCCAAATGCTGGACTATGGACAGCCTGTCCTGTATCTGAGGTTTCTGCACTAGCTTGAGCATAACTGAAGAGGTGACTTCTGAAACTATGTTAGCACGAACATTTCTAGAGGGAAGCTGGGAGGAGGGCAAGGGTATAACCCCTCCTCTAGAACATTCTGAAATGGCTATAAAGCCAGCATTAGCGCTGTGGCACCTTCTGTGCTATGTTAGGGGGTACAACTCTGTGCTGCAGACTATTTCAGTTGATCACATTTAAGGGTGACTGGAGACTGTTGATCAAGATACAGAAAGAACAGTTACTTAAGAACTTGCCGTAACTGTAGATCTTCAAGAGACTCTCTCATCAGGTCAAACCTTTGGAACTTATACAGTATCAGCACTAGGACCATAGGGGAACTTTACCAGCAGTCAGCCAGGGGATGCCCACGACAACTTAATGCATCCACACATCCATACAAGGTGCGGGTGAACCCCTCTCTCCTCGGTTCCCTGCCGAGATTATGCTTGGAGGACCAGTCTCCGGGGAACCAGGAGATCATGCCAGCACCAGTGCTATCAGGCGACACAGGGTGCTGTGAAAAGCAGCTATGGAAGGAAGGAAGGAAGAAAAGCCTAGAAACCATAGTCAAAGCCCATACAGTGGGACAGAGGGTGGGATGGCATGACTCGATGAGAGATTCTCTCGAAGATCTACTGTTATGGTGCATTCTTGCGTAACTTATCTTCTTCGAGGATATCTCTTTCAACAGGTCACACACTCGGAACGAGTCCCAAGCAGTGTCAAAAGCTAGCAAGTGGGTGGATGGTAAGAGAAAAAACTGTATCCTGGAGCATGCCCTATTGCATAATGATAGTAAACCTCATCCTCCTACAGGAGGTACTGTCCAGACAGTATGATTTAATGGAGGGTGCACTCTATGTCAAGCAGCAGCTGCGGGTCTGATGCGCGTAATCAAAGCGGGGAGGCAGCTGCTCATGCCTTATAAGGACGTATGGATACATGACGTTGTTGTGGCGGACCCTGGCTGACTGCTGGTAAAGTTTCCATGTGGTCCGAGCGCTGACGTGGTATAGGTTCCCCAAAGGTGTGATCTGATGAAAGAAGTATCCCCCCTGGATTTTAAAGCCATCTAATCAGCTCAAGTTCTGCTGCTGGCTTCTGGGCCAACAGAGTGACAGCAGCCACTAGCTCAAAGGCAGGGGAATAATGCTGCTGTCCTGACTGCTAGCCACAACTGGCTGGCTAGGCATTTCCTTACTACAGATTAGTCAAGGTTAGAAAAAAATCCCAGACATGATGTGGTGACTGGATGCTGAAATGACTTGCAGCGGGTTAAGGAACCAGTAATGCCTAGGTCACTGGTTTGAATCCAGCGCAGGACAGTCGTGGGCAAAAGCCATTCTCACCAGACGGCTTGGTCAGTGGCCTGTGCAAAATGAGTTGTGGTAGGTCTCAGTCCTGTTCCTAGTTGACAGGTATCCATACGTCACAAAACCAGCACAACTGGCACTCCTGTTGGCAGCAGTCTTGCATTAGAGGCCAAGGACTCTGTGGGCATGGAGTCTGAACTCCCCGCTCACCAATGTGGTCTGTCCACGACAGAGCTGAGGCACACTGGTGGGGCTGTGTAAAGAAGCTTGCACTGCAATCTCCCACATTGTACCTGTCATGTGGATCAGCAAAGGGCTTCAGTCACCAGTGCGGTCAGTCCCTCACCTTTCACTAGCACTAAATACATCAGTGTGGGGAAGCCTGCAGCGCACCTACCCCCACATGGTACTTGGCCCTGTGGCTCCACTGAGGATTTTAATCTCAAGTGCTGCCTGTCTTCACTGGCACTTACTACATCTCAGTGTTGAAAAGCCTGCCCTGTACCGGACCCATACTGTACTTGCCCCTGAGGATAAACAGGGCTTCAGTCTCCAGTTCTGTCAGTCCCTCACCTCTAACCAGCACTAAATACTTACTCTGCTTACTTCACCCTCAACAGTTTTAGATGTTTCCTGTAAGGCTCGATTAGACATAGAAACATAGACTTTGACAGCAGATAGGGACCACTTGGCCCACCCAGTCTGCCCATTTCCCTACCTACTGGATAAGCTGCAGATTCTAGTTAACCAACAGCCTACTTCCTGCCACCCCCACTACAATTGCCTTGTGTCTGTTCCATGCATGTTTGAATTCCCCCACTGTTTTAGTCCCAACAACCTCCCCAGGAAGGCAGTTCCACGCATCCACCACTCTCTCCGTGAAAAAAGATTTCCTCACATTACCCCTGAGCCGTCCCCACTCTATCTTTAAATTGTGTCCCCTTGTTCTTACACATCTCTTTTTCTGAAAGATGCTACCCTCCTGGACTTTGTTGATTCCCTTGAGGTACTTGAACGTTTCTATCATGTTCCCTTGTCCCTCCTTTCATCAAGGGTATACATATCAAGCTCTCTCAGTCTCTCTTCATATGATTTCTGATGTGGACCATGCACCATTTTAGTTGCCCTCCTCTGGACTGCTTCCATCCTGTCTATGTCCTTGTGAAGATGAGGTCTCCAAAACTGCACACAGTACTCCAGATGGGGTCTCACCAACTGTCTGTACAGAGGGATAACCACTTCCCTTTTTCTACTTGTGATGCCCCTTCCTATGCATCCCAGTATCCCCCTGGCTCTCCTCACTGACTTCTCACATTGCTTACCCACCTTTAGATCATCCAATATGACTACCCCAAGTCTCTGTTCCATTTTTGTTGTTGTTAGTACCTCCCCTGCTATTGTGTACTCTTCTCCTGGGTTTCGTTTCCCAGGTGCATTACTTGCACTTCTTTGCACTGAATCTAAGCTGCCATATGTCTGACCATTCCTCCAACCTTGCCAAGTCCCTTCTCATCCTTTCTACCCCCTTGTGTATCAACTCTGTTACAGATCTTTGTATCATCTGCAAAAGGCATGCCTTTCCCTTCAGACCCTCTGCAATGTCACCTATAAAGATGTTAAAGAGGACTGGACCCGGTACTGAGCCCTGAAGTACTCCACTAGTGACCCCCCTTTCTTCGGAATGTGTGCCACTCACTATTACCTTCTGTGTCCTGTTGTGCAGCCAGTTTGCAACCCAGGCTACCACCCTGGGACCCACTCCAAAGCTGGCTAACTTGATCATTAATCTTTTGTGCGGGACTGTATCAAATGCCTTGCTAAAGTCTAGGTAGGCCATATCCACAGCCCCTCCCTGGTCTATTACTTTGGTCACCCGGTCAAAGAAATCTATTAGATTCGTCTGACATGACCTTCCTGCTGTAAATCCATGCTGCTTTGGGTCCTGTGCCCCGCTGGCCTCTAGGTACTCAACAATTCTTTCTTTCAGAAGTGATTCCATCATTTTCCCTACCACTGAGGTCAAACTTACAGGTCTGTAGTTTCCTGCTTCTGCCTTGCTCCCACTTTTGTGAAGGGGAATCACATCTGCCCTCCTCCAGTCCTCAGGTACCACCCCATCCTCCCATGATTTGTTAAAGAGTGTGGTCAGTGGTGTCACTAGGTCTTCCTTAGTTCTTTTAGGATTCTGGGGTGAATCCCATCAGGCCCCATTTCTTTGTCCACCTTGAGTTTTAGGAGTTCTTTCAGGACTCTCTTCTGTAAATGGACTGGTGTCAACCCCAGAGTGCTTCTATTGTCTGGTTTAGGTAACTCCTCCTCATCTTCTTTTGTGAATACTGAGCAAAAGTATTCATTCAATATCTCTGCCTTTTCACTGTCTCCCTCTGCCCACCTCCCCTCTCCCTTATTAATCTTCACTATTCCTCCCTTAACCTTTCTAAGCTCCCTAATGTACCTATAAAAGGTTTTATCCGCCTTCTTAACTGACTTGGCTATTTTTTCCTCAGTTTGGGCTTTTGGCCCGATTAGGCTTGATTAGGTTTTTGTTTACGGCTGAAACTAGCCCAAATGCTATTTCCCTGAGTATGGGTCTGCTCATCACTCTTCCACTCCTCCCTGGGCCAGCGTTCTTTTATTTATAAAACTATTACATTCTGGAATAAGTTATCTGCTTCATTACACTCTATTGATTCACAGAATATGTTTAAAATAGTGTTAAAATACCGTTTGGACTGGTCTACTTGTAAGTGTAATATCACCAGATTGCTGTGTACACAGAGGTATTACAGATTTATTCTGTATTCTTGTTTAAGTCACCGGGACCCACTTGAAAATGGGCAACTAATTCTCTTGGGTCCTACCTGGTTAACAAATTACAAATAAATAAAATAAAAAGGCCCGTCGGCACAGCGGCAGCGTTACCATTCCTGACACTGGTGACCCAGGTTTTGGAACGATCTCGAGTTGTCGGGGGCCGGCTGGGAGTAGGATGCTTGAGCGTCTCATAGGATGCTCTCCTCCTCTGGCTTTCATGCCTGAAACCAGTACTGCCGCCGGTGGAAGCACAGGCAGCGGTCTCAGACTCACTGAGCTGGGAGGGGAGGATACGGTTAGGTGCTTGGCTGAAGTGTGCATCAGCACATTGCCAACCTGGATGTATGTCCTTTGCGCCAGCACCCTCTGGGGTCGTGGACTAAAGGGGAAAAAAAAATGCCAAAAATCCTCTGCATTGAGAAGCGCGATGCAGGGATCCTGGTATGCCCCAACCCAGCAAGGAGTGCTTTTTATGGGGGGGATCCTGGTGTGCTGAGACCCAGACGAAAATCAGAGGGTATATCCCTGAACTGCCAACTGGTGAAGTTAAAAATAAATACATCACAGTGTGGTGAAGACTGCACTGTACCTGCCCTGTGGATAAACAGAATGCTTTAGTCTCTAGTGCTGTCAGTCTCACACCTTTCACCAGCACCAAATCCATCATAATACGGGCAAGGCTGCACTATACCTGACCCTGTTGGACAAACGAAGGGCTTCAGTCTCCAGTCCTGTCCTTCCCTCACCTTTCACCAGCTCAGAATTTATCAGTGTGGGGAAGCCTGCATTCTACCCGCCCCTGCAGATAAAGAGAGCTTCTGTCTCCAGTACTGTCAGTCCCTCATCTTTTACAAGTTCAAAATTTATGACTGTGTGGTGGAAGCCTGCACTGCTCCTGCTCCACTCTGTACCTCTCCTTCTGGATAAAGAGATGGCTTTGGCCTCCAGTGTTGTCAGTCCCTCACCTTTCACTAGCAGTACATGCATGCCAGCGTGGGGAAGCCTGCACTGCACCTGCCCCACATGGCACCTGATCTATGGATAAACAGTGGGCTTCACTTTCTAGTGCTGACAGTCTCTCACCTTTCAGCAGTGCTAAATACATTACAGAAGCCTGTACTGCACCTGCTGACACTTCACCTGTCACAAGGAGCAGCAGAGAGCTTCAGTCTCCAGTACTGTCAGTCTGGCACTTTTCATAAGAATGGAGAAAAAAAAGAGGAAAAATCCCAGTCTTGAAGTGGACCTAGAACAGCAAGCCCTGACCTCACACTGGCTAGCCTTGTAGGCACCTGCAGCACAGCCATCTCACATCCAAGAGGACAGTGGGTCAGACAACAGGTTCCCTGCTTGCGGATGAAACCTGCAGATGGCCAGTCTTCTGAAATTTGCTAGCTCTGTTCCAAATGACTGTTTACAAAAGCTCTGAGGTTCCTCATAATTGGTTTCTAAGGACAAGGAAGGATATGTACCTGGTTAGCTGCAAACTGAAATGATATGGGCTGCCTCAGTACCTCTGTGACGCAGGCTAGCATTTGCTGCAGAAACATACTGTACCGGCTGGATCAGGCGCAGCTACACAATCAAACTCCTGCTGCAGTTTGGCAGCTATTTTTCCTCACTGCGCTCTTCTGAAATGGCCTGAACGATGACTCCTGTCTTTCTGTTTTGGCTGCAGTTCAAGAGCCAAGCTTTTAGATGCAATTCGCTGGTTCATCACATACACAGATCTTTAATCTAATTATATCCTCACTCGCTCGTTCTGTGGAATACGTGATGTCCCAGACAGATGAGGAACCCTGTCCACAGTTCACTTCACAGCTGAATAACATTTTGTTTTTCCATCTGCCAAGTTGCACCAGATCACAAACACCTCAGAATTCAACCTGTCATTGGTACTAAAGGGGTCTTCGGAGTGTGGGTACTGTACTGCACCTGACTCTAGATTTGAGGCACTTTTGGTCTCGCACAACAATTACTGTATTTTTGATTAGATACCAACACAGAATCGATATTAGATCCCAGGTCCTACTGAGACAGGCATCAATCGGCAGACCCTGCTGGCATCATCATCAGCCCCCCCAGCAAGTTGGAGTCAGCACGGGCAACCTAGTCACTGGGAAGGTGGGAGGGACTCAACGGGGGAAATCCCTGGCACTGTAAATGATGTCAGGCCCTGGCTGACACAACGCAAGATACGGTAAGTGTGAACAGGTACTTCTGGTTAACTAGAGGGGCAGTCGAACCAGGCCATACTGTAAAGGGGTCGGGATTGCTAGACATCGGTCTGGATTGGAGACACGGGGTTCACATTTCTTGCCCCAACAGTAGCTGTAAGGGTCAAACAGATACTAGAATGGGAGGAGAGAAAGGCGACCAGAGGGCATAAACACATTTATTTGCTTATTTTAGTTAAATGGACTCTTGTCAACCCCCTTAGACATCAAATTATCCCTAGTTTAAAACACAATTTATGACTGGTCACATTCTATAGAGATTTCTGATGTAGCTGGTAATTGGATTCCTATTCCTTATTTCTTTTTAGAAACAAAAAACAGACTGCCCACCATTCTGGTGTTACCACACCAAAACATGTTTGTTTGCATTTTCTGAACACCACCCACTGAATCTTTGGACTTGAGAACACCCCAACACAGTCTAGCCACTTATAATGCAGTGTGAGGAGAGGAGATGATTGCAAAATACAGGTTACTCACCTGTAACAGGAGTTCTAGGAATGGTATATGTTGTTCATCCACACTGTCTGGCAGGTATCCTTGCCGCTTTAAATCTTGCCGGAAGGACTTCCAGCTGGCTCCTCCCACCCACCCGGGTGGTAAAACTCTCGGCTTCGCCCCATGATGCCAGATCTGGCCCGCTGGAAGCTCAGGTTGTGCGTCGAAGCCGGGGAGGTCGGGTGGGTCATGTGGATGAACAACACATACCATTCCTAGAAGTCCTGTTACAGGTGAGTAACCTGTATTTCTAGGACATGGATATGTTGTTCATCCACACTGTCTGGCAGACCCTAGCAGTTCTCCGGGAGGAGGGAGGCAAGGCGCACACCCCCTACTTAGAGAATAGAGACTGGAGAACCGAGGCCCCAAAACCAGCATCCCAGCGTGACTCAAGGTCAATGTGGTAATGGGTGATGAAGGTGTGTGCTGACTTCCAGGTAGCAGCCCTGCAGATTTCCTGGATAGGGACGTCCCTGGAAGCAGCCACCGATGCAGCAGTATGGCGGATAGAATTAGCTCTTGTCCCTCTGGGAGGCTCCATGCCCGCCAACTTATAGCAGAGATCTATGCAGGAGGTGACCCACCTGCCTATCGTCCGCTTGGCTGCAGGTCTGCCAGGTGCGGCTTCAGCGTAGGTGACAAACAGCTGGCGAACCTCTCCCCGAATTTCAGCCGTGCGCTCCTTATAATAAGCGAGCGCCCTTCTAGGGTCCAGAGTATGCAGCCTATATTCGGCCTCCGAGGTGTGATTGGGGTACAACACCGGCAGAGTCAACACCTGGTTAAGGTGAAACTCCGACACCACCTTGGAAGGAATTTCGGGTGGGGGCGCAGGACAACCTTGTCCCTGTGGAAGACCAGGTAAGGAGACTCGATGCAGAGCGCCTGAAGCTCTCCCATCCTTCTGACTGACGTGATAGCCACCAAGGAGGCGGTCTTCCACGACAGGTGAGAGAGTTCACACCTGTGCATTGGTTCGAATAGCTTGCCCATGAGCTTTGCCAGTACCAGCAGTAGATCCCACGGAGGTGGAGGTTCTCGCTCCGGAGGGCAAATGTGATCAAGGCCTTTGAAAACGCCAGACCACCTTCTCCTCGCCACCAACTGCTTTCCATTACGCTTGATAAGCAGAGAGATAGCTACAGGTGCTACCTAAGGGTGCCGACCTAAGCCCTTGCTGAGAAAGGGACCAAAGGTAGTCCAATATGCTCCAAGGAACAGGAGGAAGGGTCCAGGCCCTTGCCTGACACCAAATGGAAAATCTTTTCCATTTGAAGGCGTAGCATTTTCTGGTCGACTCCTTACGGGACACCTCAACTACATTGAGGACCTCGTTGGAAAGACCTAAGGCCTGGAACTCTAGCCGCTCAGGAACCAGGCCGTCAGGTGCAGGGATTGAAGGTCCAGATGGAATACCTTCCCCTGACTGACTGAGAGCAGGTCCGGGCGAGCTGGAAACTGCCTCGGGAGCCTGGAGCTGAGGCTGAGGCTGAGGAGATCTGGGTACCAGTACTGGCAGGGGCCAGTCTGGGGCTATCAGAATCACCTGTGCCTTGTCCCTCCTTGCTTTGAGCAGCACCTTGTGCATCCAGGGAGCAGGGAAAAGGCGAGAGAGGCCGGGTTCACGGCCTCAGAAGGCATCCTGCAGCGATCCCTGCTGAGGGGGTGGGCATGGAACAGCCTCAGCTTCGCATTCTCCCTGGAGGCAAACAGGTCCACCTGAGGTGTGCCCCAATGGGAGAATAGATCTTGTACTACCTCTGGCAGGAGAGACCACTCATGGGACGCAGCCCCTATCCGGCTTAGGGCATCGGCCAGGGTGTTGGAGGCTCCTGCCACATGAATGACTAGGAGATCTGCCTCCAGGCTGCGCACGAGTGACCAGATGCGGAGAGCTTCCTTGCATAGAAGCATGGAGCGCGTCCCGCCCTGGCAGTTTAGATAGTACATGGTCGTGGTGTTGTCCGTCTGGACCCGGACCACTTGACCCCGAAGAAACGGAGCAAAGGCGGTGAGAGCTAGGCGGACCGCTGGGAGCTCCGGCAGGTTGATGTGGCATCGGGACTCCCTTGGGGACCAGAGGCCGTGCGCTCGGTGTTCCCCCAGATGGGCACCCCAACCCATCAGAAGCATCGGTCAATAGAGACCGTCGGCTCAAGCGGACAAGCGGGATGCCCTCCTGCAGATGAACTGGAGCGGTCCACCACTGGAGGCGTTCCATCCCTGAGGTCACCGTCACTAGCTGGTCCAATGGATGCAGGCGTTGGGACCACTGGCTGGCCAGCCCCACTGAAGGGGCGCATGTTCCAGCGGACCACGCTGGTACAGGCCGCCGGGGCGCAGGAAGTCCCGGGCAGGGCGCAGTTGCCCAACCAGAAATGACTGGGCAAAGGAGGAAAGAACCTCGACCCTGTCCGCCGGGAGCCGTGCCCTGGCTCGAAGAGAGTCGAGCTCTGCCCCGATGAAAAGAATCACCTGCTTCGGCTCGAGTTCCGACTTGGCCTCGTTGATGAGGAGGCCAACCTGAGAGCAAACCTGGAGGGCCAGATCTCTGGACCGCTCCACCTCCTGTCTGGAGGGGGCTGCTATCAGCCAATCGTCCAGGTAAGGGTAAACCTGGACCCCTCGGCGCCGCAGGAATGCTGTCACCACTGCCATGCATTTGGTGAAGACCCTGGGAGCTGGAGATAAGCAAAAGGGCATGGCTTGGAACTCAAAAAGGGATCCCTCCGCTCGAAAGCGAAGGAAATGAAAATTACGTACCTACCGTAATTCATGATCTTCTTGGACGAGTCTCCACCACTCATTCACACTAGTGGGATTAGCGCCGGAGGCACTAGGACCCATCCCGAGAACAAACTTTGCTGGAGGTCGGCCGAGAGCAGGCGCCCACGAGACACGTGCTGCCATGAGAGCAGCGTCTCGAGCGGTAATGACTATCTCGGCGCCGACCCTCCAACCGCCTCAGTACCTTTTTTACCAAGGAGGTGCAGCGCAACTAACGTAAAGAATAAACCTAACATTAAAACACGGACATAAGATAGTCCGTACGACCCGTGTAAGAAGGGTCAGCAAAGAAGTCCACATGGCCTAAAGATTTGAGGGAGTGAAGACCAACACAGCGGTGAGCTCAGGGGATGGAGGGTGGGTGTGTGAATGAGTGGTGGAAACTCGTCCAGGAGATCAAGAATTACAGTGAGTGCGTGGTACTCAGAAGCCTCTTCCTGGACATAAGTCTCCACCACTCATTCACACTAATGAAGAATACCAAGCTGATAATCCCCAAAGGCGGCAGGAGAGCCAGAGCTCACACGTCTAAGATAGAAGCCCATTAAGTATAGTTCTGCCGAATGCGGAATGTCGCCTGGCATGAACATCCAGTGCATAGTGCTTAACGAAGGTATGCACTGAGCTCCAGGTGGCGGCGTTGCAGATATCTGCAATTGGAACATTGCGAATTTCCGCTAGGGATGCCGCGACCGCCCTAGTAGAGTGAGCGTACACTCTACCTTCTAATTTAACTTGAGCCATGGAATAGCAATGTCGAAGGCATGCCACTAACCATGATGAGATGCATCTGACAGCGACAGGTTGACCCAGCCGGGTGTCGCTGAAAGAAACAAGAGTTGCTGAGTCTTGCGAACATCCTTGGTTCTATCTAAATAGAACCATAAGGCTCTCTTAACATCCAAGGAATGAGCTCGTTCCCTTCATTTTGGAAATTAGCGAAGTAGCGGAAGTACCAGAGGTTGGTTTAGATGGAATTCTGACACAACCTTGGGAAGAAATTTAGGATAGTACGGAGAACTACCTTGTCTTTATGGAATACAGTATACGAGGTCCGTAACCAGGGCATGTATCTCAGAGACCCTGCGGGCTGAGTGTAATAGCCAGGAAAAGCAGTCTTCCAGGTAGAAATTTCAGCTCACAGGTAGCTAGGGGTTTGAAAGGCTTCCAGTGAGCATGTCCAGCCTCAGGTTAATGTCCCAGGCTGCAACTGGGCTCAACAGGGGTCTGGTATGAAGAATCCCTTAAGAAATCTCTTCACCATAGGTAACTGAGCCAGAGTCAAGGCCAGAAACCGGCTCATGGAGCATGGAGATGGCACTAAGGTGAACTTTAACTGTGGAGTACTGAAGACCTGAGTTAGATGGGTCAAAGATACTCAGAACCTTGTCAGGAGGACAGGAAAAGGGTTTCCAAGGACTTTGCACACAGAGAAAAACGTTTCCATTTGGGCGTACATTTTCGGGTGGCTGGCTTCCGAGCAGCCAGAAGGATGTCCGAGACTCTCGACAGGCGTTGAACGATTCACTTCTATCTCTTCAGGGCCAAGCATGAAGGTGAAGTGATTTCAGGTTAGGATGGACCAGCGAACCCTGGGTCAAAGATTGATTTGCAAGGAAGTGGTCTCGGAGGCTGCCAACATACTGTTGAGTAGAAACCATAGTTGCGAGGCCAGGAGGAGCAAGGAGAATCATCTTGGTCCCTGAGACTCGAACTTGAGAGTACTCTCTGGATCAGAGAAGGGTGGAAAGGCGTAAAGCGTTTTGTTCACGCAGCCTGAACACATCCTGACAGAAAATGCCAGGCCCTGGATTTCTGGAGCAGAAGAGAGGCAGTTTGCGTTGAGTGGGGATGCAAAAAGGTCCAGGTCTGGAGTTCCCCACTCTTTGAACAGGGACGAGCTACGGCTGGGTAGAGACCACTCGTGAGGTCTGCCTCCGTTCTGCTGATGTGATCTGCTAGGTGGTTTTGTATACCTGGCAGATAAACCGCTTGAATCAGAGACTTGTGCTCCAAGCACCACTCCCACCCTCATTGCTTCCTGCAAAGGGATAAGAATAGCACCCGCCTTGCTTGTTGGTGTAATACATCACAGCTTTGTTGTCCGTTTGAAGGAGAATGTTCTTGTGACAAAGGACATCCTTCAGAGCTTGGATCGTATAGAGGACCGCTCTCATCTCCAGGACATTTATGTGGAGATGAGTTTCGAACTGAGTCCATACACCTTGAGTGTGGAGGGAGAGACAGTGAGCTCCCCATCCCATTAGCGATGCGTCTGTGGTGATGGAGATCTGATGATCCGGAAGAGCAGAGGGGAATCCTTCCAGGAGATTGCTCTGAGACCACCAGGTGAGAGGACCTTGAAAGGGCTCGTCACCCTGATGGGATAAGACTGGGGTGAGAGGTGGAGACCACTGGTGGAGAGCATCCATTGGGTGGTTCTCATGTACAGCAGACGGCCAGGGGTACAGTGAACACCGAGGATGCCATGAGACTAACATGCATTGCATCGAGAGGCTGTAACGATTGGTTCTCCCGATGTAACGGGCCATCGAAGGATGTCGAGTCTTCTGTCCTCTGGAAGGAAAGCAGCCTCGGAAGAGGTGTCTAAGCGTCCCTAAGAAAGGAGCCTCTGGGAGGCTGCAGTTGAGATTTTTCAAATTCAGCAGAACTCCCATGGACATGAAGTCGTTTGCGGCTTCCAAGTCCCATAACGGAAGGGCTTGCAAAGCCAATCGTCAGGTAGAAAGGCTTTCGAGTCCGCCTTTCCTGAGATGCGCTGAAAACGCACACTTGTAAAACTGCATGGCGGGATAGCCAAGGGCAGGACTCTGAACTGATAATGTTGACCCAAAGCTACAAACCTGAAGAACTTGCGGTGGGTCAGGTGGATGGGGATATGCTGGTAAGCATCCTGCATATCCAGAGAGGCCAGCCAGTCGTGCTGATGCAGCAAGGGTAACAGGGTACCTAGGGAAATCATTTTGAATTTCTCCCTGGGGAGGAATTTGTTCACCTTTCTGAGGTCTAGGATGGGGCGCATCCCCCCAGATTTCTTTGGAACCAGAAAGTAATGGGAGTAGAACCCTGTGTTCCGCAGATGCGGAGGCACCAGTTCTGTGCCCTGTTGTTCAGAGGCCCGCGGATCTCGGCGGTGAGGAGGTCTGACTGAGGCCGACAACCTGAGTTGTCGTCTGGGAGGACAGTCGCGGGAGGGTTTCCAAGAAACTGAGAGAATAACCTCGCGAATTATCCGAAGAACCCATTTGTCGGTTATGGACTTCCACTGGTTGTGAAGTACATCAGGCGACCTCCACCGGAGGAGAAAGTTCCACCTCGGGCAGTGTGGATGGAACTTGGGCCAACAACTCATAAGGTGGCGCTGTGGGCTTTGAGCCCTAAACTTTCTGCTGCATCTTCTTTTGAGGTTGGGCAGGTTGGCTTTTATGGAAGCTTTCCTGCCCTGCCTCGAAAGGACTGGACTATGAAACAGCGTCTGTTCACATGCCCGAGGAGCAGGCGGAGAGTCTGGCCAATTTAATGGCCGATCTAGTCTTCAGGTGGCCTCTAAGGCTTGCTCCACCTGAGGGCCAAAAGACAGGAGCCATCAAAGGCAGCGCCATTACCTGCTGCTGAGCATCATTAGTGAAGCCAGAAATGCGCAGCCAGGAATGGGCCCGGTACAAATCCTCGGCTGCTGGGCGAGGAAGCAGTGTCGAAAGCGTCCATGGCGGCTTGACTTGTTGGTTATTGGACTCAATACCTCTAATAGCGGTCAGAAGAAGCTCTGACTTGGAGTCTGAATCTGGAAGAGCTTCAACCATTCTTTTCATAGAGTGCCAGGATATACTCATACTGAGAAAAATAGCCTTGATAACTGGCATCGCATACTTAGAGTGGGCAAGCAAAGACTCTCTTACCTAATGTATCAGAATCTTACGAGACTCTTTGTTAATAGGTGAGCTGTAGTAGTTGAGAGAGCGACCTTGTCATTCTCTGCCAGGACTACAATAGGATCCGACAAAGGCTTGGGATGCCAAAATAGGGCATGATCCTTGGGAGCTGAATACTTCTTATCAATGGATTTAGCCACTGAGGGAATAAGAGCAGGATTATTCATACCATTTGAGACAGCGTCTCGAAGGAAAACTGGATCAGAGGAGTCAAATCCGTAAGGGATCTCCTAAGCATGAAGGTACTGGAGTCTTAATATCTTCCAGGATCGATGTCTGTAGTCTGGAGAAAGAGTGGATCTCAGGTTCTTCAGCAGAGACTTAAAGGACAGGTCTCGACCACAGGCTCTGTAAGAAAGATCTGTTTCCTCCACTTCATCACCAGCGAAGGTCTGGGTCAGGGCTCAACATCATCTCCCGATGGTCAGGAAGGACTGTTTGGACAGGAAAGGTGAAAATTAGGAGGGAGGAAATAGCAGAAAAACAAGGGAGAGTCCCGAGGGCCCCGGCGCGAGGCAATAAAGCGAGCCGAAGAGCGGCACCAGAGGCGCCTGGCGCCCGAAGAGCCTGTGACTCATGGCACCACAAGAGCCCGGCCCGGCGCTGCGGAGGCACCGCATAAACAACGGCGCCGCCCGACCAAGCCGGCGCCCATAAAAGCCAATGACACCGAAAGCAGCGCCGACAAGCCAACAGACCCTGCGGGCGCCGGAAAACCCCAGGAACCTGGAAAGCAAGAAGGAAAAAAACAGGAGATAAGGGCATCGGTGTGGCCCCTGCGCGCAGCCATGTGAGGAAACACCTAAGCACAGAGTCGCTGGCACGAAGAGGTGCCGCGCAGACTAGTAAGGTCAACCACCCTGCCTGATGCGCGGAGGGGCCGAGGGCTCCGAGGCAACAGCCAGGCAGAGAAGAACCAACCTCCAGGCCCAGCCGGCTCACGCAGGCCCACTGATGAAACTGCTCATCTGGAGCCCTACCTATATGAGGGAGGGCTCCGATGTCGGGCAGCGATTACCGGGAGTTGGCGACTCCGAAGAAGGAGACCGGCAACTAGCAAGCGATAACCGACCGTCGCAGCGCAGACACTCCGAAGGCGACCTCGGTGATACCTTCTCTTTTTGACCTGTGGGCGAAGAAGAGCTCGAGGCGAGCGGTGCTAGTCCGACCGTTTATTTTTATGCGGTAGGGGACGCCCATCCCCAGACATCGGACTGACGGTGAAGGAACCCGCTGAGGAAGGAGGCTGACTGGACCCAGCCCAGCTGACTGAACAGCTTTCATACAATCTCCCTACCGTCACCTGACCTGCTCATATGGCGACTCCGTCCAGTAGGCGAGACTTCTTCCAAGTAATTAAATTTAAAATATTAGAAAATTTTTACGAAAATTAGAATAAAATTAAGCAATACTACTATCGTGATAATGTTACAAAAACAAACTGAAAACTATGCGCTGGTTTGAAGTTTGACTCCCGACTGAAGCTGACGGCAGTAACTGAAAGCGCTTTCGGCGGTAGGAAAAACACAAAAGGCGGTTGGAGGGTCGGTAGCAGGAGATAATCGTACCGCTCGAGCCGCTGCTTACTGCAGCGCCCGTCTCTACTTGCGACCCTCCAGCAAAAGTTTGCTCGATGGGTCCTAGTGCCTCCGGCGCTAATCCCACTAGTGTGAATGAGTGGTGGAGACTTATGTCCAGGAAGATCCTCTGATGTGACGGATGGATAGGGACGTGAAAGAACGCGTCCTGCAAGTCCAGAGAGCAGAACCACACGCCGTGTTCCAAGGATGGTATTATCTGAGCCAGGTGACCATCCTGAAGGTTGAACCTTAAGGAACTTGTTTAGAGTCGTGTGGGTGCGAGAATGGGCGTAGCCCCCGTCCGTTCGGAACCAGGAAGTACCTGGACATGAGCACCAGGTTTGAGAGGGTCCAACCTCTCTTATCACCTCCTTCTCGAGGAGGAGGCGATGTCGGCTCGGCGGGGGCTGACAGCGAGGCTTCGGACAGCACGCTCTGAAGGGTGGGGCCTGCTCGAACTCCAGAGGCAGGCCCTTTCACCACCTCCAACACCCACGGTCTGTGGTGATAGCGGACCAGGCGGAAAGAAAGTGGTGGAGCCACCCCACAGGAGGCACCTGGGGTGGCGGCGGGGTTGGGCGACACCCCTAACCCGTCACTGGGCAGGCTTGGAGGAAGGACCGGCGAGGGACCTCCAGGGCCTTTACCTCCCTGCTTCCTGGAGGAGGAAGCCGCGGGCTTGGGTTTGAGGCATGGCTGAGCCTGCACCCCTGATGCTGCTGGGCGGACGTGGCGGATGGACGAAAGGAGCTTGGGTTGCGGTCTGCGCCCTTGTCCCTCTGGCGGATGAGACCGAGTCAAAGTGGCATTGGACTTTCGATCCTCTGGGTGGCCTCCACTCCAGGGCAGAAGAGGTCGGTCCCCAGGAAGGGACATCCGCCAATTGTGGGTATCAGCTGTGAGGTGGATATCCTCAGCCATGCCAGTGACACACAGCCACTGCTGCCGCGACGACCTGTGCATGAGTCTCCAATGTCAGAGCAGTCTGAAGTTGCTGCTGGCCACCGTCCTGCCTGGTCCCACACCTGCCTAACCGTGGTCTGCAGGTCAGCCGGAGATGAAGGACTACCTCGTCCAGGGAGCCCAACAGGGCATGGGAGAAATGTGCCATAAGCAGGCCGAGCTGGCCTGGCGAGGCCAAGGAGGATGCAGGCGTGAACTTTTCGCCCGGCATAGTCAATTTCTTGGACTCCTTGTCGGGAGGTTGTCCACGTCCTAAGCGTTTCCGCACGCCAGAAAGCTGTCGGTAACTAACCCTCGGCTGAGGAATGTTCCGAGAAACTGGACAGAGGTGGTAGGGACTGTATACTTCCTGGCAGGCGCAGGGCAGGAAGCAGGCGCTGCCAGATCAGGCAGGTCCACAATGGCCTCACCCACAGGAAAGGCCTCGTGGGAATCCCCATGGTCCAATATCTCCGTTGAGGGGATACTTGGCCCGCTTGGATACGAGGCTCGAGCTGCATCCGGTGGACTCAGAGATGAGCCTGAGCAAACCCAGGAAGGATGAAGGGCTGTCGTCAGCGACTGACCTCAGGAGGACTCAAGTCCACTCGCCTGGAGAAAGGAGGAATCGTCGTCCGGACTCAGAAGAGTCCAAGGAGCTAGCCTCGGGACTGAGCCACCTTCCACCTGCCGGGGTGATCGGGAGTGAGGGTGACCGACAGCCTATGGGGGCAGACCTTGAGCCGACCGAGTTCTTGAGTCGGGAGCCCAACCAGCTGACTATGGAGGCGGTTCTACGAAGATAAGTGGAGCAGCTGGTTTTTGGCGAACAACGGCCTGGGAACAGGCTCCTCAGGGAAGATGAGGGTTGTTTGACGCTCGGTGACAACCCCTTAATGGCGGGGAAAGGCGGCGGCGTCGGCATTCTCGATCAGAAGGAGCTATTGCCACATGAGTCTCGTATCGTCGACATAACTTCGTCGAAGCCTCCCTCATCCGAGGAGGCCGAGACTGACGGCTACGCCGCTTATCGCCGAACCGCCTATGGCGGCGGATCGGCCTGGACGAAGAAGTCGAGACAGAGACCCTCGGCCCTTCCGAGATGGTGCGGGGGGGGGCGGAACCGACTCCTCCCTCGGCTCGGAGGGTTCACCCAAGGGCTCCGGAACCGGAGGCACTGGCACAACGAGATCCTCAGCTCCCACGGGGGAACCGGTGAGAGGAGTTTTCGGCAGCGTCGACAAACCGTCAGCGAATTGAGAAAGATCTCGACTGAGTCGGCAGAAGTCTCGATCAACTGACCTGGCCGGGACACCGTGAGACCAGTGGCGAAGCGAGCGATCGACCGAAGTCGATGGCCGACAACTGGGAGGGACCTTTCCGCTCCCAAGAGCGTCGACAGAGGACTTACCCTTGTCCTTCTTCTTGGACCGAGAAGAGAGGTCCAGCAATAATGGTCCCTCTCCTCTAGTGGAGGGACAGACAACTCCTTAAAGGAAGCTGTAGTAAGAGGAACCCAGGAGAGCAGGATAAATGCCGCGGTCGAGGAAGATGAGGCCGCCGCCTCCTCTTCGAGGCGATCATCTGCTCTGGGTGATCCATCGAGCCGCCCGCCGTAGGAAACCGCCGACCAGGCCTCTTTTGACTTCACCGGAAGAAAGCGTTTCTCAGGGAAACCCCAGTTGTAGACGGCATACGGTCTTCGAGGGCGTGAGCTGAGAAGGAGAGGCACAGTGTCGCAAGCCTGCGGGTCGCCTCAAGGCCTAAACAGTAGATACCGCGTGAGTGCGGATCCGTCCGAGACATCTTCTGCCCATAAGGGCACCTCCGAAACCGAGTCGATTTGTCCGCCACCGCGGCCGAGATGAAGACCGAAGTCTATAATGCAAAACTTTTGAATTGGAAAACAGAAGAATTAGGAACCGAGTCTTATACGCAGAGCGTTAAGGAAGGAACCTGAGCTTCCAAGTGGTAAGGAAGATCTGGCGTCATGGGGCTGAGCCGAGAGCCAGTTTGAAGACCTTCCGACAAGATTTAAAGCGGCAAGGATACCTGCCAGACAGTGTGGATGAACAACATATCCATGTCTCTAGAAATGAGTGTTGTCACTATTCGGGTGTGTTCAGTAAGCATGCAAGAAGAGTAGCTCAAGGATTTGAAACAAGACAAGGTTGGGTATAACTACACCATTTATACAGGTTACTCACCTGTAACAGGAGTTCTAGGAATGGTATATGTTGTTCATCCACACTTCATGGCAGGTTCCTTGCCACTTTAAATCTTGCCAGAAGGTCTTCAAGCTGGCTCCTCCCAGCCACCTGGGTGGCAAAACTTTTGGCTCCGCCCCATGACGCCAGATCTAGCGCGCTGGAAGCCAGATTGTGCGTCGAAGCCCGGGGAGGCCAGGGAGGTTGTGTGGATGAACAACATATACCATTCCTAGAACTCCTGTTACAGGTGAGTAACCTGTATTTCAAACAATATGAAGTCTTGCTATATTATGACTATTGCAGTTTGTCCCAGCCTTAGAACTGCTCCGGAGGTGAAAGAGTTAACTTCCATGCAGAGCATGGAGCTTAGAGCGCGAGCTCGGTTCAGAAGCTCTGTTAGGTTGGTTTCAAACCGAAACCGTCAGATTCTTTACTCCGCCTCACTGAACAGTCGCTCCGGAGATTCCTCCTGTTGCTCGGTTCATTTCTTCGGTTTAAAGCGCGATTTAATTATTTTAACCGCAAAACCGATCGGTTCAAGCTCTGTCTATGGTAATCGTAAGTAATAGATAGTTTTTTTCTGTGTGGAACTTGAAAAGTGTTATCGGTTCGGTTGAACCGATCGAATTGTATAAAAATTTAAGTTTAAAAGCCTTTTAGGCTTCTTAGAGTGCAGTTCCGGTTCTTATCGGTTCTAAAAAAGCAGTTTCATTACGGTTTTTCCATGACCCGGACAGTTTTGGAACGCATAAGGGTGTCTTGCCTAGTACTGCCATTAAAAGGGCAAGTTTGTTGGTTTGGCTGGCATCATGTCTGAGAAACCCAAAGAAAAACGGGCCCACTGGGTTTCAACACTGTAGTGTCTGTGGGAAGCCTTTGCCAAGGCTGACCACACACTGTCGTCTATTGTCTGGGGTTTGACCACCTCAATTCAGACTGCCAGATTGTAAAAATTTCCTGCAGCCAACCTGCTCAAGAGAGTGGGCAGGCTCAGGAAGCAGGAGAGCCAAAAAGTCCGCTGACCCGGATGGCCAGCCCGGTTCGGTGCCAACCGGACGGAGGAGAGTGCCCTCTGACCAGGCGCGAGACTTCCTCAGGCAAGCAGCTGGCTCTGAGAGCCAGTTCCAGCAAAGAAAACTAAAAATCAGCAGGTTTGGAGTCCAAATTCCTTCTCAACTGCAGAGATAACCAAGAGCAATACAGATTGTCCAGTCCCTGTCCAGTTCCCTCCGAACCGCCACTGTCTGGCAAAAGGTCGGTTCCAATGGTTCAGGATTATGATATAGAAGAGTTCTATGAACCAGAGGAGTGGGATGAGGATTATGATCAGTGTGAATGTGACTTTGAGAGTCTGGATGTGCCCATTGAACCGGATATCTCCCCAGACAGACCTTCAGGTGAGTCTCCCCCTAGGCTTTCTGAGTCCCCTTCTCATTTTTTTTATAAAAAAGTTGCTGAGACCCTCCAGCTTCCCTTAGAGGAGGCTTTGGATGAGCAAGAGGAGCCTGACTATGTGGAGATGATGGATATCCCAGAGTCCAGGAGGTTGTCCATCCCTTTACATAAATCTTTTAGAAAACAAACAACATTTTAAAAGCTCCTAATTCTGTGCCTCCTGTGGATAAAAAGATGGACAGGAGGTACACTTTGTCAGGTCCTGATACAGATTTTCTTTCACAGCAATGCAATCATGTTGGGGTAGTTCAGGCTGCAGCCTGTGATAAAGCTAATATTCCACTGGCTTCACATCCTCCTGACAAGGATTCAGGAAGATTGATGCCATGGCCAAAAACAATACATGGCAGCATCCTTGGGACTCAGACAAGCAAACTATATGGCTTATGTTTGAGATACCAGAAATCTAGATGGGAAACTGTCATGGCCTTAGCCAAACAGGTCCCTGGCCAGCTTGCAAAGGAGCTGGAACAGGTGGCTCTTGATGGTATTGAGGCATCTAAGGTGTAATTCCATGCTGCAGTGGATTCCAACGATGTATCCTCTAGAGTCATGGCTACATCTGTGGCTTTTCGGAGATTGGCCTGGCTCAGGTGTACTACTTTGTCACAGGATACCCAGTCTAAGGCTATGGATTTTCCTGTGGTGGGAAATTCTCTGGGGAGCAGACAGAGAATTATATGAAGAAAATGGATGAATATAGAACCACTTACAGGAGTGCACAAGCCAAGGAACGGCAAGCCACTCCTCAGAGGCAGCCCCCCAGGGGTAGGGTTAGCCTTTCACAGGCCTTTTTACCAGACCCAGGCCTCCTCCTCCTCCTCCTCTTCAGCCTATGTACAGAGGGGGTTCTTCAGAGGAGAGGCAGGCGAGGTTCGAGCAGGCCTGCTCCACCCCTCAGCCTAAAGCCCCTGCCAAACAGGCACCCTGATGGGATGCCCAGGGTGGCTCTCCACTACCTGTAGGGGCAGGTTGGCTCACTTCCGTCCAGGACTGGCAGTCTTTAACTTCAGACAGGTGGGTCCTGGAAGTAGTGAGCCGAGGTCTGTTCTCAGCTTCAAGAAATTTCCAAAGATGAGAGCCAGATCTTTACCACTACAAACCCTTTAGAGACTCTTGCTTTGGAAACAGAAGTCTCAACCCTCTTGGCTCTCAGAGCTGTAGAAAGGGTTTCTCCCCTTCACCAGGGCAAGGGTCTGTACTCCAGGTACTTCCTTACCCCAAAATAGACAGGAGAGTGGCGGCCTATCCTGGATCTAAGATATCTAAACAAGCACCTTTTAAAGCCAAAGTTCAAAATGGTGACATTGGGAATGATTTTACCCTCCCTAAGGCCAGGGGACTGGCTAGCCTCCCTGGACCTCAAGGATGCCTACTTCCATGTTCTTATCAGAAGCTCCCATCGAAAGTACCTCAGATTCGAGCTGCCCTCAGGCCATTATCAGTTCAGAGCAATGCCCTTCGGCCTCACTTTTGCCCCAAGGGTGTTCACAAAATGTCTGGCAGTAGCAGTCGCTCATCTAAGAAGGCAAAAGATTGCCATTTTTCCCTACCTGGACGACTGGCTCATTGTAGGTTAGTCTCCAGACCAGGTCAAATCACACCTGCTAGTTACCCAGCAGCTGCTTACCTCTCTGGGATTTCTTCTCAATCTTCCAAAGTCAGTTTTGGAACCTGTCCAAGTACTCACCTTTATAGGCGCAGAACTGGACACAAAGCAGGCCAGAGCCTTCCTTCCCTTGGAAAGGGTAAGGACCTTAGTGGCCCTGGCCGCCTCCTTCACTCTGCAGGTCTCTCGACCAGCAAGGCATTTCCTGCAGCTCCTAGGGCACAGCTGTGGTGCAAGGAGCAAGATTTCAGATGAGGGACATTCAGTTCCATTTGAGAGCTTTCTGGTCTCAAAGAAAAGATCCTCTATCCAAGTTAATCCCAGTGACTCGAACTCTGATCCAGGCCCTTCAGTGGTGGCAGGATCAGAGCAACCTGAGACAGGGGGTGCCTTTCATCCCTCTGTCCCATTCCTTGACCCTTACTACAGATGCATCCCTCCTGGGATGGGGAGCTCACATGAGCACCTTTCCACCCAGGGGTTATGGTCCCCTCAGGAATCTCTGCTCCACATCAATCTGTTGGAACTCAGAGCTGTTTTCTAGCACTTCAGGTTTTCTCTGCATCTGTTCAGAACAAGGTGGTACAGGTCAGAACAGACAACACCACTACAATGTGGTACATCAACAAACAAGGGGGCACTCGGTCTTGACCTTGTGCACCGAGGCGATGAAGTTGTGGTCTCTGGCTTATTCCCTGAACACTTCCCTCATAGCAGTTCACCTCCCAGGCAAGGACAATGTCCTGGCAGATGCTCTCAGCAGGATTTCCCAGGGCCATCACGAATGGTCACTGGATCCCCTAGTACTGGGGATAGTGTTTGCCAGATGAGGCACTCCTCAGATAGATCTTTTTGCAGCCCCAGACAATCATCAACTTCCACTGTTTTGTTGCAGGCCCCCAGTGTTGGGCTCAGTTCCCCTGGATGCCTTTCTCCTCGTTTGGGAAGGGAAGTTTCTTTATGCCTTTCCCCCCTTCCCACTCCTGTTCAAAGTACTAGTCAAAATCAGGTCTCAGCCCTGCAAAATGATCCTGATTGCTCCAGACTGGGCCAGGCAGTCCTGGTACCCACTCCTTCTGTCCTTAGCAGTCCATCTTCCCCTGTGTCTCCCCAGGAACCACAATCTGTTAACCTGTGCTCAGGGGAGAGTTTGGTATCCAAATCTCAAATCCCTCAACCTCAAGGCTTGGCTCATGAGCAGTTAGAGTTTGCTGATTTACAACTTTCTCAAAGTGTTCTCGAAATCCTGAAGGCTGCTAGGAAGCCTTCCACCAGGGCTACCTATAACTCCAAGTGAAAAGGTTTTCCATATGGTGTTCTGGGAAGCATGTTTCCCGGAATCTGCTGATCTACCCACTGTATTGGACTACATGGTCCATCTTAATTCTTTGGGACTGAGACCAGCTACCCTGAAAGTACACTTGGCAGCTGTCTCTGCCTTCATTTCAGCAGGGAAGCCCTCTTCTCTTTCTGCTCATCCTGTATTTTCCAAGTTTTTTAAAGGATTGCTTCACACCAATCCTCCATTCAGGGACCCTGCCCCGGCTTGGGATCTTAATGTATGCATTGCTCAGCTAATGCAACCCCCCTTTGAGCCTCTGTCTTCGGCAGAGCTTAAGTATTTACTGGAAAACTGTATTTCTGGTAGCCATCACTTCTGCCAGGCGTATAAGTGAGTTACAGGCTTTATCAGTAGAGAATGACTTTATTTCCTTTCACAGGATAAAGTAGTCCTCAGGACTAACAGGAAGTTTTGCCTCAAGGTGGTTTCAGATTTCCCTTAACCAGTCTATTCACTTCCAGTGTTCTTCACTGACCATTCCTCCTCTGGTGAGAGGAGGCTGCACAACTAGATGTTAAGAGGGCCCTAAGTTACTACATAGAGCGTACTAAGGGTCACAGGTTTGACTCCCTCCAACTGTTTCTCACTTATGGTGAGGTTGGGAAAGGGAGACCTGCCACTAAGAGATCCATTGCCAGGTGGATCGTTTCTTGTATCAATTTTGCTATCAAAAGCTGGGTAAGGTTCCCCCTCAGGCCGGGGCTCACTCTACCAGAGGTACAGCTGCATCTCTAGCTGCTGCTAGAGACATTCCTATCTTAGAGATATGTCAGGCAGCTACTTGGAAGACAGTACACACTTTCACCAAGCATTACTCCCTGGATATTCAGGCCAGGAGGGCTGCTCGGTTTGGCACAGCCGTGCTTCAGAGCCTATTCCCTAAGTAGGTTCTGTCCTTCCTCCATGGAGGTACTGCTGTGTAGTCTGCAGTAGTCATAATATAGCAAGACTTCATGTTTGAAGAAAAAATTACTCACCTTAGTAATGTTGTTTCTTCTAATGGAGTCTTGCTATATCTCTTCAGCTGCCGCTCCCAGAACTCCCTACTTTGGGTATGGGTGGGTAGTCCTCTGTTGGCATTTACTGATGCCCTCTTTCATGTTTGGGTGTTGTGTTTATTTAGTTATTTTATCTTGTTTTCTGGTCCACTGACTTGAGTCTTTGTGTTGGGACCAAGAAAATGTGTTAATATATTAGTAGCCAGTTGGCCAGTGTGAGTTACAAGCTTCCACACAGAACTTTAGTTAGTTTTGCTCGTAAAGATCTGACGGTTTCGGTTTGAAACCAACCTAACAGAGCTTCTCAACCGAGCTCGCGCTCTAAGCTCCATGCTGTGCATGGAAGTTAACTCTTTCACCTCCGGAGCAGTTCTAAGGCTGGGACAAACTGCAATAGTCATAATATAGCAAGACTCCATTAGAAGAAACAACATTACTAAGGTGAGTAATTTTTTCTTCTAGGGACATGGATATGTTGTTCAATCCACACTTCATGGCAGACTCCAAGCAGTTCTCTGGGAGGAGGGAGGCAAGGCGCACACCCTCTACTTAGGAAACGAGGTCCCAAAACCAGCATCCCAGCATGACTCAAGGTCGATGTGGTAGTGGGTAATGAAGGTGTGTGCTGACTTCCAGGTAGCAGCCCTGCAGATTTCCTGGGACACACCTTAGGAGGAATTTCGGGTGAGGCGCAGGACATGTCCTGTGGAGAGACCAGGTAAGGAGACTCGTGCAGGCGCCCAGCTCCCATCCTTCTGACTGACGTGTACCCACCAAGGACCGGTCTTCCACGACAGGTGAGGTTCACATTGATTCGAATAGCTTGCCCATGAGCTTTGCCAGTACCAGCAGTAGATCCCACAGGTGGAGGTTCTCGCTCCGGAGGGCAAATGTGATCAAGGCAATGGCACGCAAGACCACATCTCCTCGCCACCAACTGCTTTCCATTACCTTGATAAGCGAGATAGCTACCAGGTGCCCTTAAGTCGTCGACCTAGCCCTTACTGAAAGGGACCAAAGGTAGTCAATATGCCAAAAGGAACAGGAGGAAGGGTCAGGTACCTGACACAAATGGAAAATCTTTTCCATTTGGCGTAACATTTCTGAGGAAACTCATACAGACACCTCAGCTACAGTGAGGACCTCGTTGGAAAGACCTGAGCCTGGAACTCTGGCAGCTCAGGAACCAGGCCGTCCAGGTGCAAGGATTGAAGGTCCAGATGGAATACCTTCCCTGACGACTGAGGCAGGTCAGGCGAGCTGAAACTGCCACCGGGAGCCTGGAGCTGAGGCTGGGCTGAGGAGATCTGGGTACCAGTACTGGCACAGAGGCCAGTCTGGGCTATCAGAATCACCTGTGCCTTGTCCTCCTTGCTTTGGGCACCTTGTGCATCAAGGAGCAGGGAAAAGGCAAGAGGCCGGGTCGACCTCCGAAGGCATCCTACAGCATCCCTGCTGGGGGTGGGCATGGAACAGCCTCAGCCGCATTCTCCTGGAGCAAACAGGTCCACAGGTGTGCCCCAATGGGAGATAGATATACTACCTCTGGCAGGAGAGACCACTCATGGGATGGCCCCTATCCGGCTTAAGACACCCGCCCAGTGTTGGAGGCTCCTGCCATGAATAACTAGGAGATCTGCCTCAGGCTGCCGCAGTGACCAGATGCGGAGAGCTTCCTTACTAAAGCATGAAGAGCGTCCACATACATGATGGGTGGTGTTGTCCGTCTGGACCGGACCACTTGACCCAGCGAACAAAGCGGTGAGAGCTAGGCGGACGCTGGGAGCTCGGCAGGTTGATGTCAGGACTCCTTGGGGACCAGAGGCCGTCTGCGGTGTTCCCAGATGGGCACCCCAACCCATCAGAAGCATCGGTCAATAGAGACCCAGGCGTCGACCGGGGCGGACAAGCGGGATGCCTCTGCAGATGAACTGGAGCGGTCCACCACAGGCGTTCCCACATCCCCAGGTCACCGTCACTAGCTGGTCAATGGATGCGTTGGGACCACTAGCTAGCCAGCCCACTGAAGGGCGCGTACCAGCCACCACGCTGGTACAGGCGCCAGGGCGCAGGAAGTCCGGGCAGGCGCAGTGCCAACTAGAAATGACTGGGCAAAGGAGGAAGAACCTCGACCCCATCCGCGGAGCCGTGCCTGGCTCGAAGAGTCGAGCTCTGCCCGATGAAAGATCACCTGCTTGACTCGGAGTTACAACACGGCCTCGTTGATGAGAGGCCAACCTGAGGAAACAAACCTGGAAGACCAGATCTCACGACATCCACCTCCTGTCTGGAGGGCTGATATCAACAATCGTCAGGTAAGGTAAACCTGGACACCGGCGCCCATGAGATACTGTCACCACTGCCATTTGGTGAAGACCCTGGGAGCTGGAGATAAGCAAAGGGCATGGCTTGGAACTCAAAGGATCCCTCAGCTCGGCGAAGAAATGAAAGTGCAATACCTACCGTAATTCATGATCTTCTTAGACGAGTCTCACCCTCATTCCACTAGTGGGATTAGCGCCGGAGGCACTAGGACCATCACGAGAACAGTTTGCTGGAGGGTGGCCCGAAGACAGCGCCACGAGACACCGCACGCCACGAAACAGCGCCTCGAACCGGTAATGACTATCTCGCGCCGACCCTCCAACCGCCTCAGTACCTTTTTACCAGAGGTGCAGGCACAATACGTGAAATAAACTAACATTAAAACACGGACATAGATAGTCGTGACCCGTGAAGAGACGGCAAAAGTCCACATGGCTAAGATTTGAGGAGTGAAGACCAACACAGCGGTGAGCTCAAGGGATGGAGGTGGGTGTGTGAATGAGTGGTGGAAACTCGTCAGGAGATCAAGAATTACAGTGAGTGCGTGATACAAGGCCTCTTCCTGGACATAAGTCTCCACCACTCATTACACTAAGGAAATACCAGCTGATAATCCCCAAAGGGCGGCAGGAGGCCAGAGCTCCCCGTCTAAGATAAAGCCAGTAGTATAGTTCTGCGATCCGGAATGTCGCTGGCATGAACATCAGTGCATAGTCTTAACGAAGGTATGCACTGAGTCCAGATGGGGCGTTAAGATATCTGCAATTGAACATTGCGAATTTCACTTAGGAATGCACGACGCCCTAGAAAGTGGCGTACTCTACCTTCCAATACAACTTGAGCCATGGAATAACATGTCGAGGCATGCCACTAACCATGATGAGATGCATCTGACAGCGACAGATTGACCCAGCGGTGTAGCTGAAAGAAAAAAGAGTTGCTGAGTCTTGCGAACATCCTTGGTTCTATCTAAATAGAACATAAGGCTCTCTAACATCCAAGGAATGAGCTCGTTCCCTTCATTTGGAATTAGCGAAGGAAGAGTACTGAAGATTGGTTTAGATGGAATTCTGACACAACCTTGGGAAGAAATTAGGATAGTCGGACAACCTTGTCTTTATGGAATACAATCCGGAGGTCCGTAACCAGGGCATATCTCAGAACCCTGGGCTGAGTGTGTACCAGGAAAACAGTCTTCCAGGTAAGATATCAGCTCACAGGCTGGGGGTTTGAAAGCTTCCAGGAGGCATGGCACCAGATTAATGTCCCAGGCTGCAACTGGGCCGACAACAGGGGTCTGGTATGAAGAATCCCCTAAGAAATCCGCACCATAGGTAACTGAGCCAAGTCAAGAGGAATGAAACCCGGCTCAAGAGATGGCACCAAGGTGAACTGTATGGGTACTGAAGACCTGGGTGAATAGGTCAGATATAGAACCTTCTCAGGAGGACAGGAAGGGTTTCAGGGACTGCACACCAGGAAAAACGTTTCAGTACGGGCGTACATTTTCGAGGTGGCTGGCTGAGCAGCCAGAAGGATGTCGAGACTCTCGACAGACGTGAACCGATTCGCCTATCTCTTCAGGGCCAAGCAGGGTAGTGATTTCAGGTTAGGTGGACCAGCGAACCCTGGGTCAAGATTGATTTGCAGGAAGTGGTCACGGAGGCTGCCAATACTGGTAAGAGGGAACCATAGTTGCGAGGGCCAGGAGAACAAAGAACATCTTGGTCCCTGAGACTCGGAGCAAGGCACTCTGGATCAGAGGGGTGGAAAGGCGTAAAGAGCTTTGTTCACGCAGCCTGAACACATCCTGACAGAAAATACCAGGCCCTGGTTTCTGGAGCAGAAGAGAGGCAGTTTTCGTTGGTGGGGATGCAAAGGTCCAGGTCAGGGTTCCCCACTCTTTGAACAGGACGAACTACGTGATGAGAGACCTAGTGAGGTCTGCCTCCGTTCTGCTGATGTGATCTAGGTGGTTTTGTATACCTGGCAGATAAACAGCAGATCAGAGACTTGTGCTCCAAGCACACTCCCACCCTCATTGCTTCCCTGCAAGAGATAAGAATAACACCGCCTTGTTGGTGTAATACATCACAGCTTTGTTATCCGTTTGAAGGAGAATGTTCTTGACAAGGACATCCTTCAGGCTTGGATCGTATAGAGGACCGCTCTCATCTCAGGACATTGTGGAGAGAGTTTCGAACTGAGTCCATACACCTTGAGTGTGGAGGAGAGCAGTGTCCCATCCCGTGCGATAAGTCTGTGGTGATAAGTCGACCATCCGGAAGAGCAGAGGAATCCTTCCAGGGTGCTCTGAGACCACCAGGTGAGAGACCTTGAGAGGGCTACATCACCCTGATAGGATAAGACTGAGGTGAAGTCGAGACCACTGGTGGAGAGCATCCATTGGGTGGTTCTCATGTACAACAGACCAGGGGTACAGTGAACACCGAGGATGCCATGAGACAACATGCGTACATCGAGAGGCTGTAACATTGGTTCTCCCAGTAACAGGCCATCCGAAGGATGTAGTCTTCTGTCCTCTGGAGGAAAGCCTTGGAAGAGGTGTCTAAGCGTCCCTAAGAAAGGAGCCTCTGGGAGGCTGCAGTTGAGATTTTCAATTCAGCAGAACTCCATGGACAAGAAGTACCACGGCTTAAAGTCCTTGGAAGGGCTTGCAGAAGCCAATCGTCAGTGAGAAACACCGAGTCCGCCTTTCCTGAGATAAGCGAGCACAACACTGGAAAACACATGAGGATAACAAAGGGCAGGACTCTGAACTGATAATGTTGCCAAAGCACAAACCTGAAGAACTTGCGGTGGGTCAGGTGGATAAAACCTTAGTAGCATCTGCATATCAGAGGGCCAGCCAGTCGTGCTGATGCAGCAAGGGTAACAAGTACCTAGAAATCATTTGAATTTCTCCTGGGAGGAATTGTTCACCTTTCTGAGGTCTAGGATGGGCGCATCCCAATTTCTTGGGAACCGAAAGTAATGGGGTAGAACCCTGTGTTCCGAGATCGCGAGGCACCAGTTCTGTGCCCTGTTGTTCAAGCCCGCGGATCTGGCGGTGAGGAGGTCTGACTGAGGCCGACAACCTGAGTTGTCGTCTGGGAGACAATCACGGGGTTTCCAGAAACAGAGAACCTCACGAATTATCGAAGACACATTTGTCGGTTATGGACTTCCACTGGTTGTGAAGTACATCAAGGCCTCCACGGGGAGAGGTTCCACCTCGGGCAGTGTGGATGGAACGGGCCCAACAACTCATAAAGGTGGCTGTGGGCTTTAGCCCTAAACTCTGCATCTTCTTTTGAGTTGGCAGGTTGACTTATGGAAGCTTTCCTGCTCTCTCGAAGGACAGCGACTATGAAACTGGCGTCCTGTTCACATGCCCGCGAGAGGCCAGGCAGTCTGCCAATTTAATGGCCGATCTAGTCTTCAGTGACCTCTAAAACCCCACCTGAGGCCGAGAAGGAGCCATCAGGCAGCGCCATTACCTGCTGCGGCGCATCATTAGTGAAGCCAGAAATCACCCAGCCAGGAATGGCAGTACAAATCCCACGGCTGCTGGCGAGAAGCAGTGTCGAAACCGCCATGGGCTTTGACTTGTTGGTTAATGGACTCAATACCTCTAATAGCAGTCAGAAGCTCTGACACGATTGAATCTGGAAGAGCTTCAAACCATTCTTTCATAGGTACCACGGATATACTCATACTGAGAAAAATAGCCTTGATAACTGAATCAGCATACTTAGAGTGGGCAGCAAAGACTCTCTTACCTAATGTATCAGCTTACAGACTCTTTATTAAGAGGTGAGCTGTAATAGTTGGGAAAACGACAACATAATTCTCTGCCAGGACTACAATAGGATCAGAAAGGCTTGGGATGCCAAATAGAAGGATCCGTGGGGCTGAATACTTCTTATCAATGGATTTAGCCAAAGGGGGAAGAGCAGTTATTCCATACCATTTGAGACAGCGTCTGAAGGAAAACTGGATCAGAGTCAAATCCATAAAAGGATCTCCCAACATGAAGGCACTGAGTCATAATATCTTCCAGGATGATGTCTGTAGTCTGGAGAAAGAGTGGATCAGGTTCTTCAACAGGACTTAAAGGACAGGTCACCGACACAGGCTCATGAGAAAGATCTGTTTCCTCCACTTTCATAACCCGAAGGTCTGGGTCAGGCTCAAATCATCTCCCGATGGTCAGGAGGACTGTTTGGACAGGAAAGGTGAAAATGAGGAGGAGAAATAGCAGAAAAACAAGGGAGGTCCCGAGGGCCCCAGGCGGGGCAATCAAGCAGACGAAGAGCGGCACCAGGCGCGGGCGAGCCTGTGACTCATGGCACCACAAGAGGGGGCCTGCAGGCACCTAAACAAGCGCCGCCCGACCAAGCCCGCCGCCAGAAAAAACGACACAGCAAGCGCCGACAAACCAACGACCCTCGGGCGCACGGAAAAAAGGAACCTGGAAGCAAGAAGGAAAAAACAGAATAGGGCATCATTGGCCCCTAGCGCAACCATGTGAGGAAACACCTAAGCACAGAGTCGCTGCACGAAGAGGTGCGCGCAGCTAATAGGTCAACCACCCTGCCTGATGCGCGGAGGCCCGAGGCTCCGAGGCAACAGCAGGCAGAAGAACCAACCTCCAGGCCCAGCCGCTCACGCAGGCCCACTGATAAACTGTCATCTGGAGCCCTACCTATAGAGGGGAGGGCTCGATGTCGGGGCGAGCGATTACCGGGGTTAGCGACTCCGAAGAAGAGACGGCAACTGCAGCGATAACCGACAATCGCAGCGCAACACTAAGAAGCGACCTCGGTAATACCTTCTCTTTTTGACCTGTGGGCGAAGAAGGCTCGAGCCGAGCGGTGCTAGTCGACCGTTTATTTTGATGCAGTAGAGGACGCCCCCAGACATCGGACTGACGGTGGGAACCCGCTGAGGAGGAGGCTGACTGGACCCAGCCCAGCGACTGAACAGCTTTCATACAATCTCCCTACAATCACCTGACCTGCTCATAGGCGTCGTCCAGCAGGCGAGACTTCTTCAAGTAGTTAAATTTAAACAACAGAAAAACACGAAAATAAAGAAAAATACGCAATACTACTATCGTGATAATGTTACAAAAACAAACTGAAAACTATGCGCTAGTTTGAAGTTTGACTCCAAACGGCGGCAACAGTAACTGAAAGCCTTTCGGCGGGAAAAACAAAAAGGAGGTTGGAGGGTCATGCAGAGATAATCGGCCGCTCGAGCCGCTGCCTACTGGCGCCGTCTCTACCTGACCCTCAGCAAAGTTTGCTCGATCCTAGTGCCTCGGCGCTAATCCACAAATGTGAATAGTGGTGGAACATGTCGAAGATCCTCTGATGTGACGGATGGATAGGGACGTGAAAGAGCAGCGTCCTGCAAGTCAGAGCAGAACCACGCCCGTGTTCAAGGATGGTATTATCTGAGCCAGTGACCATCTGAAGGTTGAACAACAAGAACTTGTTTAGGTCGTGTGGGTCGAGAATAGAGGGCCAACCCCGTCCGTTCGGAACCAGGAGTACTGGACGCCAAACCAGGTTTGAGGGTCCACACCTCTCTTATCACCTCCTTCTAGAGGAGAGGCGATGTCGCTCGGCGAGCTGACGAGGCTTCGGACAGCGCTCTGAAGGGTGGGGCCTGCTCGAACTCCAGAGGCAGGCCTTTCACACCTCCACCCACGGTCTGTGGTGATAACAGACAGGGAAAGTGGTGGAGCCACAGGAGGCACTGCAAAGGGCGGCGGGGTTGGGCGACACCTCAACCCGTCACTGGGCAGGCTTGGAGGAAGGACCGGCCAGGGACCTCAGAGCCCTTCACCTCCCTGCTTCCTGGAGGAAGCCGCGGGCTTGGGTTTGGGATGGGAGCCTGGCCTGATGCTGCTGGGCGGACGTGGCGGATGGACGAGGAGCCAGGTTGGGTCTGCGACCCTTGTCCCTCTGGCGGATGAGACCGAGTCAAAGTGGCATTGGTTTCGATCCTCTGGGTGGCATTCACTCCAGGGCGAGAAGAGTAGGTCCCAGGAGGGACATCCGCCAATTGTGGGTATCAGCTGTGAGGTGGATATCCTCAGCCATGCCACTGACACACAGCCACTCCGGACGCGGCGACGACTCATGAGTCTCCAATGTCAGAACAGTCTGAAGTTGCTCTTGGCCACCGTCCTGCCTGGTCCCACACCTGCTAACCGTGGTCTGCAGGTCAGCAGGAGATGAGGACTACCTCGTCAGGGGCCAACAGGGCATGGGAGAAATGCGCCATGCGGCCGAGCTAGCCTGACGAGGCAAGGGGATGGCGTGAACTTTCGCCCGGCATAGTCAACTGCGGACTCTTAGCCGGGAGGTTTGTCACGTCCTAGCGTTTCGACACGCCAAAGCTATGGTAACTAACCTCGGCTGAGGAATGTTCAAAGAAATGGACAGAAATAGTAGGACTGTATACTTCCTGGAGGCGCGGGCAGAAACGAAACACCGAGATCAGGCAGGTCACAATGGCCTCAACCCGCAGGAAAGACCTCAGGAATCATGGTCCAATATCTCCATGAGGATACAGCCCCGCAGATGAAGACCGAGCTGCATCCCGGTGGACTCAGAGATGAGCCTGGAGCAAACCCAGAAAGGATGAAGGGCGTAGTCAGCGACCGACCTCAGAGGACTCAAGACCACTCGCCTGGAGAAAGGAGGAATCGTCGTCGGACTCAGAAGAGTGCAAGGCCTCGGGACTGACCACCTTCACCTGCCGGTGATGGGTGAGGGTGACGACAGCCTATGGGAGACCTTGAGCCGACCGAGTTCTTGAGTCGGGAGCTGAACCAGCTGACTATGGAGGCGGTTCAGATGATTGGAGCAGCTGGTTTGGCGAACAAGGCCTGGGAACAGGCTCCTCAGGGAAGAGGGGTTATTTGACGCTCAGTGACAACGCACAATGGCGGGAAAGGCGGCGGCGTGTTCTCGATCAGAAGAGCTATTGCCACATGAGTCTCGTATCGTCGACATAACTTCGTCGAAGCCTCCCTCATCCGAGGAGGCCGAGACTGACGGCTGCGCCGCTTATCGCCGAACCGCCTATGGCGGCGGATCGGCCTGGACGAAGAAGTCGAGACAGAGACCCTCGGCCCTTCCCGAGGATGGTGCGGGGGGGGCGGAACCGACTCCTCCCTCGGCTCAGGAGGGTTCACCAAGGGCTCTCCGGAACCGGAGGCACTGTGACAGCGAGATCCTCAACTCCCACGGGGGAACCGGTGAGAGATTTTCGAAGCAGCGATCCGACAAACCGTCAGCGAATTGAGAAAGATCTCGACTAAATCGGCAGAATACGGTCAATGACCTGGCCAGGGACACCGTGAGCAGTGGCGGCGAGCGATCGGCCAGTCGATGGCGACAACTGGGAGGGACCTTCCGCTCCAAGGCGTCGACAGGGACTTACCCATCCTTCTTCTTGGACGAGAAGAGGTCCAGAACATTAGTCCCTCTCCTCAAGGGAGAGGGACAAAGCTCCTTAAAGGAAGCCCAGCAAGAGGAACCCAGGAAACAGGATAAATGCAGTCGGGAAGATGAGGCCGCCCGCCTCCTCTTAGGGCGATCATCTGCTCTAGGTGATCATGAGCCGCCCGCCCGTGGGAAACCATGGGCAGGCCTCTTTTGACTTCACGGAGGCGTTTCTCAGGGAAACCCCAGTTATGGGCATACGGTCTTCGAGGGCGTGGCTGAGAAGGAGGCACAGTGCAAAACTGCGGGTCGCTCAAGGCCTAAACAGTGATCCGCGTGGTGCGGATCCGTCCGGGGACATCTTCTGCCACAAGGGCACCTCCGAAACCGAGTCGATTTGTCCGCCACCGCGGCCGAGATGAAGACCGAAGTCTATAATGCAAAACTTTTGAATTGGAAAACAGAAGAATTAAGAACAGTCTTATCATGAGCGTTAAGGAAGGAACCTGAGCTTCCAAGTGGTAAGGAAGATCTGGCGTCATGGGGGAGCCGAGCCAGTTGAAGACCTTCAGAGCAAGATTTAAGCGGCAAGGATACCTGCCAGACAGTATGGATGAACAACATATCCATGTCTCTAGAAATGAGTGTTGTCACTATTGGGTGTGTTCAGTAAGCATGCAAGAAGAGTAGCTCAAGGATTTGAAACAAGACAAGGTTAGGTATAACTACACACAATTATACAAGTTACTCACCTGTAACAGGGTTCTAAGAATGGTATATGTTGTTCATCCACACTTCATAGCCAGATTCCTTACTCACTAAATCTTGCCAGAAAAGTCTTCAGCTGCTTCTCTAACCACCTGGGTGGCAAAACTTTTAGCTCCGCCCATGAGCCAGATCTAGCGCTGGAAGCCAGATCGAAGCAGGGGAGGCCAGGAGGTTGTGTGGATGAACAACATATACCATTCCTAGAACTCCTGTTACAGGTGAGTAAACCTGTATTTCAAACAATATGAAGTCTTGCTATATTATGACTATTGCAGTTTGTCCCAGCCTTAGAACTGCTCCAGGGTGAAAGTTAACTTCCATGCAGAGCAAATGGAGCTTAAGCGAGGCTTTCGGTTAAAAAACTCTGTTGGTTGGTTTCAAACCGAAACCGTCAGATTCTTTACTCCACATCACTGAACAATCGCTCCGGAGATTCCTCCTGTTGCTCGGTTCATTTCATACCGGTTTAAAGCGCGATTTAATTATTTATAACATAAAACCGATCAGTTCAAACTCTGTCTATGGTAATGCATGAAGTAATAGATAGTTTTTCTGTGTGGAACTTGAAAAGTGTGTCATCGATTCGGTTGAACGATCGAATTATATAAAATTTAAGTTTAAAGCCTATTAAAGCTTCTTAGAGTGCAGTTCCAGTTCTTATCGGTTCCTAAAAAAGATTTCATTACGGTTTTCCATGACCCGTGACACGGTTTGCGAAACGATAAGGGTGTCTTGCTCTGGCACTGCCATTAAAAGGGCAAGTTTGTTGGTTTGGTTGGCATCATGTCCTGAGAAACCCAAAAGAAAACACGGCCCACTGGGTTTCAACACTGAGTGTCTGTGAAACCTTTGCCAAGGCTGACCACACACTATCGTCTATTGTCTGGGGTTTGACCACCTCAATTCAGACTGCCAGATTATAAAAATTTCCCTGCAGCCAACCTGCTCAAGAGAGTGGGCAGGCTCAGGGAAGCGAGAAAACCAAAAGTCCATGACCCGGATGGCCAGCCCGGTTCGGTGCCAGACCGAACGGAGGAGATGTCCCTCTGACCAGGGCGAGACTTCCTCAGGCAAGCAGCTGGCTCTGAGGAGCCAGTTCCAGCAAAGAAACTAAAAATCAGCAGGTTTGGAGTCCAAATTCCTTCTCCAACTGCAGCAGATAACCAGAGCAATACAGATTGTCCAGTCCCTGTCCCCGGTTCCTCTCGAACCGCCACTGTCTCTGCAAAGGTCGGTTCCAATGGTTCAGGATTATGATATAGAAGAGTTCTATGAACCAGAGGTAGGATGAAGTTATGATCAGTGTGAATGTGACTTTGAGAGTCTGGATGTGCCCATTGAACCGGATATCTCCCCAGACAGACACTTCAGGTGAGTCTCCCCCTAGACTTTCTGAGTCCCCTTCTCATTTTTTTTATAAAAAGTTGCTGAGACCTCAGCTTCCCTGGGAGGCATTTGGATGAGCAAGAGGAGCCTGACTATGTGGAGATGATGGATATCCCAGAGTCCAGGAGGTTGTCCATCCCTTTACATAAAAATCTTTAGAAAACAAACAACATTTTAAAAGCTCCTAATTCTGTGCCTCCTGTGGATAAAAAGATGGACAGGAGGTACACCTTTATCAGAGTCCTGATACAGATTTTCTTTCACAACAATGCAATCATGTTGGGGTAGTTCAGGCTGCAGCCTGTGATAAAACTAATATTCCATGGCTTCACATCCTCCTGACAAAGATTCAGGAAGATTGATGCCATGGCCAAAAACAATACATGGCAGCATCCTTGGGACTCAGACAAGCAAACTATATGGCTTTATGTTACGAGATACCAGAAATCTAGATGGAAGCTGTCATAGCCTTAGCCAAACAGGTCCCTGGCCAGCTTGCAAAGGAGCTGGAACAGGTGGCTCTTGATGGGATTGAGGCATCTAGGTGTAATTCCATGCTGAGTGGATTCCAGCGATGTACTCCTCTAGAGTCATGGCTACATCTGTAGCTTTTAGGAGATTGGCCTGGCTCAGGTGTACTACTTTGTCTCGGGATACCCAGTCTAAGGCTATGGATTTTCCTGTGGTGGAAATTCTCTGGGAGCAGACAGAAATTATATGAAGAAAATGGATGAATATAGAACCACTTACAGGAGTGCACAAGCCAAGGAACGGCAAGCCACTCCTCAGAGGCAGCCCCAGGGGTGGGGAGTGAGCCTTTCACAGGCCTTTTACCAGACCAGGCCTCCTCCTCCTCCTCCTCTTCAGCCTATGTACAGAGGGGTTCTTCAGAGAGAGGCAGGCGAGGATCGAGCAGGCCTGCTCCCACCCCTCAGCCTAAAGCCCCTACGAAACAGGCACCTGATGGGATGCCCAGGGTCGACTCTCCACTACCTGTAGGGGCAGGTTGGCTCACTTCAGTCAGGACTGGCAGTCTTTAACTTCAGACAGGTGGGTCCTGGAAGTAGTGAGCCAGGGTCTAATTCTCAGCTTCAAGAAATTTCCAAAGATGAGAGCCAGATCTTTACCCTACAAACCCTTTAGAGACTCTTGCTTTGGAAACAGAAGTCTCAACCCTCTTGGCTCTCAGAGCTGTAGAAAGGGTTTCTCCTTCACCAGGAGCAGGGGTCTGTGCTCAGGTACTTCCTTACCCCAAAAAAGACAGGAGAGTGGCGGCCTATCCTGGATCTAAGATATCTAAACAAGCACCTTTTAAAGCCAAAGTTCAAAATGGTGACATTGGGAATGATTTTACCCTCCCTAAGGCCAGGGGACTGGCTAGCCTCCCTGGACCTCAAAGATGCCTACTTCCATGTTCTTATCAGAAGCTCCCATCGAAAGTACCTCAGATTGAGCTGCCCTCAGGCCATTATCAGTTCAGAGCAATGCCCTTCGGCCTCACTTTTGCCCCTAAGGTGTTCACAAAATGTCTGGCAGTAGCAATTGCTCTCATCTAAGAAGGCAAAAGATCCCATTTTTCCCTACCTGGACGACTGGCTCATTGTAGGTTAGTCTCCAGACCAGGTCAAATCACACCTGCTAGTTACCCAGCAGCTGCTTACTCTCTGGTTCCTTCTCAATCTTCCAAAGTCAGTTTGGAACCTGTCCAAGTACTCACCCTTTTATAGGCGCAGAACTGGACACAAAGCAGGCCAGAGCCTTCCTTCCCTTGGAAAGAGTGGGACCTTAGTGCCCCTGGCCGCCTCCTTCACTTGCAGGTCTCTCGACCAGCAGCGCATTTCCTGCAGCTCCTAGGCACAGCTGTGGTGCAAGGAGCAAGATTTCAGATGAGGGACATTCAGTTCCATTTGAGAGCTTTCTGGTCTCAAAGAAAAGATCCTCTATCAAGTTAATCCCAGTGACTCGAACTCTGATCCAGGGCCCTTCAGTGGTGGCAGGATCAGAGCAACCTGAACAGGGGTGCCTTTCATCCTCTGTCCCATTCCTTGACCCTTACTACAGATGCATCCCTCCTGGGATGGGGAGCTCACATGGGCGACCTTTCCACCAGGGGTTATGGTCCCCTCAGGAATCTCTGCTCCACATCAATCTGTTGGAACTCAGAGCTGTTTTTCTAGCACTTCAGGTTTTCTCTGCATCTGTTCAGAACAAGGTGGTACAGGTCAGAACAGACAACACCACTACAATATGGTACATCAACAAACAAGGGGGGCACTCGGTCTTGACCTTGTGCACCAGGCGATAAGTTGTGGTCTCTGGCTTATTCCTGAACACTTCCCTCATAGCAGTTCACCTCCCAGGCAGGGACAATGTCCTGGCAGATGCTCAGCAGGATTTCCCAGGGCCATCACGAATGGTCACTGGATCCCTAGTACTGGGGATAGTGTTTGCCAGATGGGGCACTCCTCAGATAGATCTTTCTAGAGCCCCAGACAATCATCAACTTCCACTGTTTTGTTGCAGGCCCCCAGTGTTGGGCTCAGTTCCCCTGGATGCCTTTCTCCTCGTTTGGGAAGGGAAGTTTCTTTATGCCTTTCCCCCCTTCCCACTCCTGTTCAAAGTACTAGTCAAAATCAGGTCTCAGCCCTGCAAAATGATCCTGATTGCTCCAGACTGGGCCAGGCAGTCCTGGTACCCACTCCTTCTGTCCTTAGCAGTCCATCTTCCCCTGTGTCTCCCCAGGAACCACAATCTGTTAACCTGTGCTCAGGAGAGATTTGGTATCCAATCTCAAATCCCTCAACCTCAGGCTTGGCTCATGAGCAGTTAGAGTTTGCTGATTTACAACTTTCTCAAAGTGTTCTCGAAATCCTGAAGGCTGCTAGGAAGCCTTCCACCAGAGACTACCTATAACTCCAAGTGGAAAAGGTTTTTCCATATGGTGTTCTGGAAGCTATGTTTCCCAGGAATCTGCTGATCTACCCACTGTATTGGACTACATGGTCCATCTTAATTCTTTGGGACTGAGACCAGCTACCCTGAAAGTACACTTGGCAGCTGTCTCTGCCTTCATTTCAGCAGGGAAGCCCTCTTCTCTTTCTGCTCATCCTGTATTTTCCAAGTTTTTTAAAGGATTGCTTCACACCAATCCTCCATTCAGGGACCCTGCCCCGGCTTGGGATCTTAATGTATGCATTGCTCAGCTAATGCAACCCCCCTTTGAGCCTCTGTCTTCGGCAGAGCTTAAGTATTTGACTTGGAAAACTGTATTTCTGGTAGCCATCACTTCTGCCAGGCGTATAAGTGAGTTACAGGCTTTATCAGTAGAGAATGACTTTATTTCCTTTCACAGGGATAAAGTAGTCCTCAGGACTAACAGGAAGTTTTGCCTAAGGTGGTTTCAGATTTCCACCTTAACCAGTCATTTCACTTCAGTGTTCTTCACTGACCATTCCTCCTCTGGTGAGAGGGGAGCTGCACAACTAGATGTTAGAGGGCCCTAAGTTACTACATAGGCGTACTAAGGGTCACAGGTTTGACTCCCTCCAACTGTTTCTCACTTATGGTGAGGTTGGGAAAAGGGAGACCTGCCACTAAGAGATCCATTGCCAGGTGGATCGTTTGCTTGTATCAATTTGCTATCAAAAGCTGGGTAAGGTTCCCCCTCAGGCCTGAGGCTCACTCTACCAGAGGTACAGCTGCATCTCTAGCTGCTGCTAGAGACATTCCTATCTTAGAGATATGTCAGGCAGCTACTTGGAAGACAGTACACACTTTCACCAAGCATTACTCCCTGGATATTCAGGCCAGGAGGGCTGCTCGGTTTGGCACAACCGTGCTTCAAACCTATTCCTAAGTAGGTTCTGTCCTTCCTCCATGGAGAGTACTGCTGTGTAGTCTGCAGTAGTCATAATATAGCAAGACTTCATGTTTGAAGAAAAATTACTCACCTTAGTAATGTTGTTTCTTCTAATGGAGTCTTGCTATGTCTCTTAACCTGCAGCTCCCAGAACTCCCTACTTTGGGTATGGGGTGGGTAGTCCTCTGTTGGCATTTACTGATGCCCTCTTTCATGTTTGGGTGTTGTGTTTATTTAGTTATTTTATCTTGTTTTTCTGGTCCACTGACTTGAGTCTTTGTGTTGGGACCAAGAAAATGTGTTAATATATTAGTGGCCAGTTGGCCAGTGTAGGTTACAGCTTCCACACAGAACTTTAGTTAGTTTTTGCTCGTAAAGATCTGACGGTTTCGGTTTGAAACCAACCTAACAGAGCTTCTCAACCGAGCTCGCGCTCTAAGCTCCATGCTGTGCATGGAAGTTAACTCTTTCACCTCCGGAGCAGTTCTAAGGCTGGGACAAACTGCAATAGTCATAATATAGCAAGACTCCATTAGAAGAAACAACATTACTAAGGTGAGTAATTTTTTCTTCTAGGGACATGGATATGTTGTTCAATCCACACTTCATGGCAGACTCCAAGCAGTTCTCTGGGAGGAGGGAGGCAAGGCGCACACCCTCTACTTAGGAAACGAGGTCCCAAAACCAGCATCCCAGCATGACTCAAGGTCGATGTGGTAGTGGGTAATGAAGGTGTGTGCTGACTTCCAGGTAGCAGCCCTGCAGATTTCCTGGATAGGGACGTCCCTGGAAGCAGCCACCAAAGCAGCGGTATGGCGGGTGGAATGAGCTCTTATCCCTCTGGGAGGCTCCATGCCCGCCAACCTACAGCAGAGATCTATGCAGGAGGTGACCCACCTGCCTACTGTCCGCTTGGCTGCATGTCTGCCAGGTGTGGCTTCAGCGTAGGTGACAAACAGCTGGCGAACCTCTCCCCGAACTTCAGCCGTCCGCTCCTTATAATAAGGCAGCGCTCTTCTAGAGTCCAATGTATGGAGCCTATATTCGGCCTCCAAGGTGTGACTGGGGTAGAACACCGGCAGAGTCAACACCTGGTTAAGGTGAAACTACGACACCACCTTTGGAAGGAATTTCGGGTGGGGGCGCAGGACAATCTTGTCCCTGTGGAAGACCAGATAAGGAGACTCTATGGAAAGCGCCTGGAGCTCTCCCATCCTTCTGGCTGACGTGATAGCCACCAAGAAGGCGGTCTTGCACGACAGGTGAGATATGTCACACCTGTGCATCGGTTTGAATGGCTTGCCCATGCGCTAGCCAGTACCAGCAGTAGATCCCATGGAGGTGGAGGTTCTGCCGGAGGATATGTGATCAGGCCTTTGGCATGCCCTACCTTCCTCGTCACCAACTGCTTTCCAGCCCGCCCGGTAAGCAGAGATGGCTGCCAAGTGCACCTTAAGGGTCGTCGACCGAGGCCGTTGCTGAGAAAGGGACCACAGGTAGTCCAGAATGCTTTCCAAGGAACAGGAAGAAGGGTCCAACCCCTTGCCCTGACACCAAATGGAGAATCTCTTCCATTTGAAGGCACAGCATTTCCTGGTTGACTCCTTACGGGATGCCTCAACAGCGTTGAGGACCTTGTCGGAAAGACCCAAGGCGTGGAACTCTAGCCGCTCAGGAACCAGGCCGTCAGGTGCAGGGATTGAAGGTCCGGGTGGAGAACCTTCCCCTGGTTGATTGAGATCAGGTCCGGGTGGGCTGGGAGCCACCTCGGGAGCCTGGAGCTGAGGCCGAGGAGATCTGGATACCAGAACTGGCGGGGCCAGTCTGGGGCTACCAGAATCACCTGTGCCTTGTCCCTCCTCGCCTTGAGAAGCACCTTGTGGATCAAGGGAAATGGGGGAAGGCGTAGAAGAGGCCCGGGGTCCACGGCCTCGAGAAGGCATCCCCCTGCAGCGAGCCCTGCTGAGGGGGGCGGGCATGAAGCTGCCTCCAGGGAGACTGCGAAGCTGAGGCTAACAGGTCCACCTAAGGTGTGCCCCAGAGGGAGAACAGATCTTGTACTACCTCCGGCAGGAGAGACCACTCGTGAGACGCAGCCCCTATCCAGCTTAGGGCATCGGCCAGAGTGTTGGAGGCTCCTGCCACATGGATGGCTAGGAGATCTGCCTCCAGGCTGCGCACGAGGGACCAAGTGCGGAGAGCTTCCTTGCACAGGGGCATGGAGCGTGTCCTGCCCTGGCGGTTTAGGTAGTACATGGTCGTGGTATTGTCCACCTGGACCTGGACCACTTGACCCCGTACAAGCAGAGCGACGGTGGTGAGGGCTAGATGGACCGCTCGAAGCTCCAACAGGTTGATGTGGCATCGGGACTCCCGAGGTGACCAGAGGCCATGCGCTCTGTGCTCCCCCAGATGGGTACCCCAACCCAGAGAGGCAGTCGATAGACAGACCGTCTGTTCGGGGCAGACAAACGGGATGCCCTCCTGCAGATGAGCTGGAACAATCCACCACTCCAGTTGACAGCTCGTCCGACGGGTCGAGAAAAATCTCGACTGCGTCGACAGGTGTCTCAGATGGCTGACTTGACGGGGACACCATGAAGCCAGCGGCCTTAGCTGCAACCTCAACCGAAGTAAAGTGTCGACTGCCCGGGGAAAGGGGACCTCTACCACTCCCACGAATGCCGACGGTGGGACTTACCCTTAGAGTCCTCCTTCTTGGACTGAGAGGAGTGTCCCGATGGACCCTCACCTTTCGTGGAGAGGGACTGACAAAGCTCCTTAAATGAAGCTGTGTAGGAGGAGCCCAAGGAGAGTGGGATAAATGCCGTGACCGAGGAGGACGAAGATGCAGCCTGGGCCGCCTGCTACTCGAGGGCGATCATCTGCTCAAGTTGCTCAGCCGAGCCCACTGCCGGACACTGTCCAACGGGCCTCCTTTGACTTCACCGGTTGAATAAGTCTCTCGGGGCACCCAAGTTGGAGTCTGGCAGCACTGTCTTCGAGGACATTGGCTGAGAAGGACTTGCACAAATTGCAGGCCTGCGGATCGTGGACAAGCCCGAGGCAATAAACGCAAATGGAGTGCCGAGTGGTCCGAGACATCTTCTGCCCGCATGGGCACCGCCGAAAACCAGGAGTCGACCTATCCATCGCAGCCGTGAAGGAAGACACAGGCCGAAGTCTTGCAAACTTTAAAATTAGTTTTGGGTTAACCGAAGAGTTTGGATCCAGTCTAAACGCAAAGCGCTAAGGAGGGAACCTGAGCTTCCAAGCGGTAAGGAAGATCTGGCGTCGTGGGGCAGAGCCGAGAGTTTTACCACCCAGGTGGGTGGGAGGAGCCAGCTTGAAAACCTCCGGCAAGATTTAAAGCGTCAAGGAACCTGCCATGAAGTGTGGATTGAACATATCCATGTCCCAAGAAACATGCATTTCAGTTCTGTTAAAGTGATGTTCCAACCTAAAGCTATTGGGCTTCATAGCCCAATACCTTATAGCTGCATGAACTGACAGGCGCCAAAAATTTAATTTAAAACACTTGTTGTGTAAGGGATAAGTAACTGGCCCGGCGTGGACAGCTGATCCTTCCAGCTCTGGTGCCCTCGCTCCACCCCAACTCCGCCCCAGCTCTCTGAAATAAACCGTGTAGCCGGGAGGCGAGAACAGAATCTATAGAACCTTTTTTAAAGCGTTTTTGCCATTTAAACAGTCTTGGGAGAAATTATAGCAGTCGGCTTAACTAGTTCCTTAATTAGCGCACCTGCTGTAATTTTCTCCTAAGACTGTTTATGGCAAAAAAGGGCAAAAAAAAGCCCAACAGACTGAATGGGCTCGCCCCCACGCCCTCCCTGACCACATCACAATTTCAAGCGCAGGGGCGGAGTTGGGAAAGAGCGGGTGCACCAGGAAGCTGGAAGGGAATCGGCTGGCCGAGGCTTTGGCGACAGTTACGATCCCTTCCACAACAAGTAAGATGTTTTAAATTACATTTTTGCCACCTGTCGGCTCATGCAGCTATAAGGTATTGGGCTATGAAGCCCAATACCGTATATCGGAAATTTCCTTTAAGAAAGGAAGCAGATAAAACAACCGGGCACATCGATGAACTTTAAAGAAGATAAACAATCATAATATGTGGGTTCTCAACTAGAAATATTATGATGCAAAAAGAGTTGACAATGTCCCTTTAACTGGGTAAGCCCTGGGGGAACAAGTCCCTTTTACAAGGGGCACCCGAGGGACAGTCAGTGACAACACAAAGGCAGTACAGCAGAATGTATTACACAACAAAATATTGACAATACCACGGGCAAGTGAATACATTTAGGGTGCACATCGGCCAGAGACAAGAGCATTTACATCAACTTTGTTGTAGAAAGCTGGCCCGGTGGTACAGAGGGCTGAGGCGCTGGATGCCTTACCTCTCGCCGCACCGACAACCCGTGTTTGGGAGCGAGCGCGGGTTGCCGGAATATCACGGGTGGGGGGGCCGGGGTGCAGGATAAGCTGTCTACAGGCAGATCTCCTCTCCAGGGAGGGACCTGAGCCTCCCTCAGTGCTTGGCTGCCTCATGGTGGAGGCTAGGGGGCAGCGCAGCTGAGGGTGCCAGGGGAACTAGGCCAATGGGGTGGGAGGATGGGGTCGTCACCGGAGCAATAGGGTGCATGCACGCCTCCACGCATATGCACCTCTCTGTCTTCGGGCCCCGGGGTAACATGAGGGTAAAACACGAAAAAGGTCAGGGGCTGCAGCATGATGCCTCCAGGCCAGCTTCAGGGGTCCGCCGGAAACGCACAGCATCATAAGATCCCGAAAGAACCAGAGTCCAGTAGGTTGGCGGACAGCAGCTGCGGGGCGCTGAAGGAGCTACAAAACACCGATATGATGGAAAAACTTTGTTGTATAAATATTCTGTAAGATGGTTTTGAAAGGATCTGACTGAGTTACAGTAGCTGGATCGGGATTGAGTTCTACAATCCAGGTGCTGTGTAAGTGAAGGAACGTTGCCCCATTTGCGAAGTCATCTGAGGGACACAGTCATTTTGCATAAATATGCAGTACTGCAGTTTCCATGGCCGCCTTTTATTTATTGATTTAGTCATTTGATGATCGATATTTGTTCAACTGAGCAGCAGAGTGCCTACCACTACATAGTACTGCCTGCAGTTTTGGAGACTACATTTAAAGGAGGACAGGGACAGGGTGGTGGCAGTACAGAAGAGAGTAACAAGGATAAACCATGGACAGCAGGCAAGGACATATGAAGACAGGCTGGCAGATCTCAGCATGTACACACCAGAGGCGAGAATGGAAACAAGGGACATAATTAAAAACATACAAATACTTCCATGGAGTAAACAAGGTGGACAGCGGGGAATTGTTTAAACTGAGTGAAAAAAACAAGTACCAGGGTAACTCCATGAAGCTGGAGGAGGGCAAATTTAAGAGATAACAAGAAATATTTTTTCCAGAGAACAGTACCAGAGGGGCGGAATAAGCTGCCGCAAGAGGTGGCCTGTGTAGTCGGTGGGGGATTCAAACATGGGAGGGACTGATACATGGGCCTGGTAAAAACAGTACAAAAACAGAGTGGGGAGAAGGGGAGAGTAAAGTCACTAGTGCTCTCACATTCAACATTAGATTGGTAGGTCTGGGGCAGATGTATTGGGCCATGGTGCCCTTTTCTGCCAACAAATTCTATGTTTCTAAACCAGTCCAGTAGCATGGAGGGTTGAGGCATTCAATGCCTTACCTCTTGCCATGCCGGCGATCTGTGTTCGAGAAGCAACTAGGGTTACCAGGAGTTGGTAGGGTGGGAGAGGACTGAGCATCGCAGGACTACTCTCCTCTCCTGGGGAGGGGTGGTCAGTCATCTCGACCTCTGACTGCCACCGGAAGGAGGCCCGGTGGTTAAGCAGGTTGCAAGCAGCTCAGAAGGCATGTGCACCTCCATACGCACATGCTGACGTGTCGTCATGGCAGTGGCATGGGGAGAACACACAAAAGTGGGAGGGTGGGCTTACTTAATCGCCCTGCCTGTTCCCTTTCATCCCACAGCCCATAACGCCGCTCAGCTCCGGAAGGGTCAAGATATGTCGGCTGCGGGGGTGGACGGAGGGTTAAGGTGCTGAATGCCTTACCTCCTGGTATGCCGGCGACCCATGTTTGGGAGCAAGCATGGGTTGTTGGGGGTTGGCAGGGTGGGACAGGACTAGAGATTACTCTCCTCTCCTGCAGAGGGGTGGTCAGTCTTCTCGGCCTGTGACTGTCACCAGGTGGAGGCCTGGTGGTTGTGCAGGTTACAAGCAGCTTGAAGGGCGGGGCTGTGGTTCTGCAAGACGTGCGTGTCTCCACACGCACATACTGACTTGTTGCCATGGCAGGGAAGGACATAAAAAAGTGGGAGGGCAGGCTTAATGTTGTGGCCCGTGATACCGCTCAACTCTATGGGGCCTGGATATGTTGACCGAAAGGGGGTTGGCCCAGCCATGATGGAGGTGAGGTTCCATGGGAGACTATACCGTGAGTTGAGAAAGGTGAGCGACAGTCGGAAGGAGCGGGGACAGGGCTAAGACAGACACCCGTCATCCCTGGAGATAAAAAGTTTTATAGGAAATACAATTCTGTTCCTATTTTTCCTTCCATTTCACAGAACATACCACCAAAAAAAAAAAAAAAACATTCTGGACTCAAGACATTCTTGCTTTGCATTAATCCTGGGACTTCTGTTTAGCGATACTGATGGCTGGCTACATCAACTGTATTCCGTCATATGTTCAGAGGTCTTCAATGACTTAACCCAATGTCAGACCATGTGTTTTAGTGGTTACCACACCGGCTTGGGAACTGGGAGATTGCAAGTTCGAACCCCACTAGAGCCAAATACTCACTGCGTGACCCTGATCAAGTCATTTAACCTTCCAGTGCTCCAGACCACTCAGCAGAAGTAGGACTCCACTGGAAAGAAGATGATGCATCTCAGCAGGGCTAACCTTGGTAAATACATTGTTAGACACTGCTTAAGTTTAATTTATTTTATTGCTCTGTAAAAACAGAAGTAGGCTTTGTGCTGGGTCACTAATGGAAAAGAGACCTGATCCCAATGAGCCGACTCGGTTATCGACCTGGTCCAAATGAGTTTATCCAGTTCTCAAAATAAATAAAAAGATAAAGCCCTCTCCTCTGATAGACATCAGCTACTTCATTTTTAAACCCAGCACTGGGTTAAAAGTCACAGAGGGTAAAAAAAGTCATATGAAAAAACTAATTAGGACTGAGGATTACTCACTTGAAGTTGCAGTTGATGTAGGACACTCTCCATGCATTCTGTAAGTCAAAGCCCATCCTGGCAACTTCCATCTCAAACCTATGCTTCACATGGTCTCCTGAAATATCCAGAGAAGAGAAATATTCAACAAAGAAATGGAACCCAGTAATACTTTCCATCATAGCCCTTCCTGGTCTAGATCCTGCAGGTCCTTGTCAGCTCTGTTCCCCACCATGGCCCTTCCTGGTCTAGACCTTGCAGGTCCATGACAGCTCTGTTCCCCACCACAGCCCTTACTGGTCTAGACCTTACAGGTCCATGACAGCTCTGTTCCCCACCACAGCCCTTACTGGTCTAGAGATCCTGCAGGTCCCCGTCAGTTCTGTTCCCACCCATAGCCCTTCCCGGTCCAGACCCTGAAGGTCCCCATCAGTTGTTCCCTCACCACAGCCCTTTCTGCTCTAAACATTACAGGTTCATGTCAGTTCTGCTCCCCACCACATCACAGCCCTTCCTGGTCTAGATCCTGCAGGTTCCTGTCAGCTGTTCCCCACAACAGCCCTTCCTGGTCTAGACCCTGCAGGTTCCTGTTAGCTGTTCCCCACCATAGCCCTTCCTGGTCTAGAGCCTGCAGATCCCTAACTGGCACTCAAGTTCTGTTACTGGCACTTATGTAACCATGTATTGCCCTCGATGTGTACCCATGATATGTACACCCTGTCCTTGATGATCATGTTCTGTACTGTTCTCCTTATGTAACAAGTTCAAATGTAATCCCACCCAACTATGTTCATTATCTGCATTGCTCTACTTCTAAATTCAACTTTAGTATGTATACCTTCCTCCACTGTAACCCCTCCCCCCAGGTCGCACCGTTAGACTAGCATTTTTTTGCTCAGTGTGCCTTTCCTGGTGAAACATTTTCAATAAATAAATAAACCACTCTGTTGCCATTAAGAGCCCTTCCTAGTTTACACCCTGCAGCAGTTTCCAGTTATGCATCCCCCCACACATCTGGATCCACGGTCAACATATGGGGGCAACAGAGGGATATAACCATTGTTAGTCTCCCTACCCCCAAGTACTGCATCCTGTTGGACCAGGAAAGCGAATCCAGAGCAATGCTTGGACCTCTCTGTTGGATAAGCAGAGAGCAGGTTCTCATCCACAGCTGCTAGTTTATCACTTTCAACTCTCTTACTGGTCAGACTGCTTATGATGGCTCACCAGGGCAACAGAGATGTGCATGCTGATCCTCTTCATTTATGCAGAGTCCGAGGCACCAGGCATGATAGGCGAAGGCAAACAGGTCCTCCAGCCTCACTGGGCGTGCTGTCGCTCTGCTTAATCTCTTCAGCCATTCCTGGCACTGTTTAAAGGTGGAGAAATGGCACCTAGGAAGGAAGGAACAACCAAGGATTGGATTATTCAGGAACTCAGCAAGCTGCAAGGTTTTGATGGGTCTATGTTTTAGGAGGGTAAACCCCAGCTATGGGAACTTTATTTTCAAGGCAGATCGACTTTTTTTGGGGGTGGAGATACTGCGAATATAATATGGAGAGCAGCCTTTGGTTCAAGGCAGCTTGACTGGCAGGAAACTAAAGATGAAACAGCAAGGCATAACCAGGGGTTATATTAATGGTTGGTTAATCCCCCCCGAGGTGTAATGTGGCTCAAAGCATAGATGAATGCCACGTGCCCCTAGAGGGTGACTGACTGACCATTAACTTAACCCCTGGGAATACCTTATTGCTATTATAACAGTGTTTTTTTAAATATTGTTGCACCTCGTTCAGCATGTGATTAGGCTGTACATGTACGTTAACAAAAGACTGAGATTAGGCTGACAGGATGCTTACAGCCAATCGGAAAACTCCATTTCCCAGACCCTTTTAATAACATGATCTAAAGCAGCAAACCACACCAAGGAGAGCAACTGTAGTTAATGCAATGCTGACTTTACTGAAGAACATTTTTACCTGACAGTTTTGGAGTCCTTGCAGATAACGTGCAGCTGGAACATGTCCCGACTCTCCACACACTCAATCAGCCTTAAAGGCACCTGCAAAAGAAGGTCACAGCAAGAGGGAGTCAGGGCCACAACATTCCACGCCATCACCACTACTCAGCCAATGACAGGATATGAAGGACACCTATGGTATTCACAACCCTCTTTACATTCACAGGTAACAAAGACAGCTACAGTGCGTCCAAGGCTAGCAGGAAGTCATGTTGACTGCAACCTCAGTGGACAAAAACCCAACTCCGGTAAATACTTGAAGTGGGAAGAAACCGCCATCCGATGAACAGCCCCCACTGATCCTTACACATTTCAATATGGGAGGAGGGCTTGGCCTGTGGTAATACAGGTGATACAGAAATTTAAGACAATAAGTAACTACTTGCTAAAATAAATCGGTCAGTGGACCCATCAGAGCAGTGCTAGAGCTACTGCTCTCTAGGTTGGCAACCTGGGTGCAGGAAAAGACCTGGGTCACTCAGGGGTCAGCTGTCCATGGGAGACGGAATTTAGCATCTGGCTCAGTAACAGCCTTGGGGGGGGAGGGCAGGTTGCATCATAGCGGGTGCTTGATTCAGGCAGAAGGCAGTTGAGAGATGCTGATATGCATGTGTGTGTCTATCACTGAAAGTCAGCATCACCAGTAGGAGAATGAAAAACATGGAGGAGAACCCCCCCCCGAGACCGCCAAAGCTGTGCCAACAACCTCCGGCAGGCCCACGCACAGCAGACAGGGCAGGCCATCTACCACACCTTAGTTCCATATAAGTGGTGGATAACGTGTAAGCACCCAGAGAGGGCATCTGCCATCCGATGGAGTGGCAGGTGAGGGGGCCAGAGAAAAAAATGCAAGACTTAAAAAGTCTCAAAACTGCAATATTTACAAAAGTTATGCTTAAAGGAATGTTAAGTACTACAAAAAAGCAAAAAATAAAATCAACAAGCTGATTTATAATACGAGAGAAGGTTAAGAAAATGCATATTATACACTAAGACACTTATCTATTATTCTTTTTTAGATGATCTCATTAATCCAGAATCATGTAAAAGGAACTCACCAGTACTAGTCAAATTCCCAGTTCCTGTACATCCCACCAATATTCAGAGGCAAAGACTGCAGAGTCATGGTACAAACTGTGGGTCTTTTGTGGAAATGTGCATTACCCAGCATCTCCATCTCAGTTCAAAAGCTAGGCGTCTATGATTAAGCTGGGTCATTAACTTTTTCATAATATAGACATGTTTCCTTAGTTCCCTCCAGCCAGGGCGAGGCAAATCAGGTAGCCAGGTGGCCAAGGGCTACTAAACAAATTGGTTTGGCAACAAGAATCTGAAAGTTACTGGCCAACATGGCTACCTGCCTACAAAGTACAAGGTAGCATAAACGGGAAGACTGGATGAGCCTGGCGGCCCTTATCTGCCGACAGTATCTATGTAATTTTTGAGTCCTTAAAAAGGAGGTCCACTAATAGGAAAAAGGGAAATTGTTTAACCAGGAAAGGCACACTAAGCCAGAGCTTGTTTCCAGGTTCTACCTGAGAGCACAAGGAAATTAAGTGACTTGCTCAGGTTCACACAGTATGCAAGTGGGGGCTGATGGGATTCAAACCCAGGTCTCCAGGTTTGCAGCTCATAACCTAGCATGATAACTAATAATATTGTTTTGGCTCTCAGCTTTTATAACTGATTTGTGCCTCCCCGCCTCCATGTTTCAATACACGGGGGGCAGATCTTGGTAATGGATTTTTTGGCCAGCACCATTGTTACACTGAATAATTTTCTAGCATCAGTATCCCTGCATCCTTCTGTTCCATCCAAAAATAATACTGCCTGGCTGGTAATTTGTATGGTACCCCCTAGAGAGTCCTGGAGCTCCCTTTGAAAGGTGTCAAAGAATGGTTTCAGCATAGGACAAGACCATAATATCTGGCTGTGAGCAACCTTCGACTCTCCACATCCTCTCCAGCAATGTGCTCTTGTATTAACTTGACAGTGAGCCTGCCTATCCAGGGTAATTAAAAAAAACGAAGTACAGTTTTCCAGGAATACTCTCTCCAGGTACATGAAGTGACATTAAGGATATTCCAGAGGCAGTGTTCCCACTGCTGGTCTGTGAGAGTGATATGTAAATCCCTATCCCAGGCCTGTTTAACATGAACTACAGTGGATCATCTTGTGTTAGTAGGGCTTGACAGATGCAGGAGATAAGGTGCCTAGCATATCCTTGGCCCCTAACTGCTGCTATAAGTAACTGACTCAGTGGAGGTATTCCTGCCTCGGCTGCCCAGGACCGTAAACAGGTCTGTATAAAAGCTCTAGCCTGTAAATAATATTTGAAGAAATGTGACTTTAGGATACCAAACACAGCCTGTAAATTCTCAAAAGTCTGTATTTCCCAGTCTGTCAGAAATTGAAAAATACATGACAATCTCAACCATGCCCACGTACAAAATCCTGGGTCCATCCTTGCAGGAAGGAAGGCTATTGTGTCTATAAAGGAGTAACGTGAAGAACACTTGCAACCATTGCTTCAGTTTTTAACGACTGTTGCCAGTCAGTGTGGACTTCATGCAAAGGTTTTCTGCTTGTATGGGAGGTATCACCTACGGATCAGCAAATAATGTGGCAAGAATGAGAATCTCTCCTACCAACTCCACTGATTTCCAGTGTGCCCCTTATCCTGTAAGCAACCAGCACAATGCTGTACGGGTCTGTGCTGCTGCATGACACAGTGTTATATTTGGCAGGGAAAGCCCTCCCTGCGATTTCAGGAGATAACAGAACCATGATGCGGACCCTAGGTCGTTTACCTTGTCATAAATATTGAGATATCTGTTTATTCCATTTCCTAAAATAACTAGTTGTGGGGGGGGTCACTGGGAGAGTTTACACCAAATAAAAGGAGCCTAGGTAGCAAGTTCATCCTACTGCTATCCACCCTTTGGATCAAAGGAAGTTGGAGGTGCGACCAGACTTCGATATCCCTTGATACTGCTGGTGTTTGATAATTAAGAGCCATGACTGTCTCCGAATCACCTGCCAGTTAAGACTGCCAGGTATTTTAACACCGGTATACCCCATTTAGACAAAGCATCTTTGAATGTTCTGTAAGGGAATATAACGTAACCGTAGCAGCTCTGTTTTTGCCATATTCAGGTTATAACCTGCCAATGATCCAAATGTTGGGAGGGAATTCCAGGGATGGGGAGGGCATGTTCAGGACTGGTTAGGTAAATAAGAAGACAGTTGGCGTATAATGCCAGCTTGTTTGTTTGTTGACCCGGTAGGCCCACAGACTAGAAGTCTCTTTTTCAGGGGCGACCGGGGGGGATGGGGATACAGATGGTAACCAACTGATATTGAACCAGATTAAGCAGCTGTTGGTGGTATTTTAGCTTCTGTTTCCTATTCTCTAAATGCACCCCAGTGATGGTGGGCTCCTGTCTAATGGTGTAAGCCAGAGGCTCCAAATACAGGGCAAACAAAAAGATGGGATAAGGAGCAGTCCTGTCGGGTTCCCCTTCCCAAAAGAAAAGAGGGGAAAGCTGGCCATTAACTTTGATAAATGCAAAAGAGGAGTAATAGATGGCTTTTATCATTCCTATATATGCTGGTGGGACCCCAAAATGTTCCAAGACTTGAAACAAAAATGGTCATGCCACCTGGTCAAAGGCTTTCTCAGCATCTAAACTTATTAGAAGGAATGGTGCCTTTGACTGAGCAGCATGAAAAAGGTCCCTTTTGATACTGTCTTGCATCTGTCGAGAGATACAAACCCTAAGTGGTCTTAATTAATATAGGTAGGTAATCGTTTGGCCAAAAACGTGGTAAAGACTTTATAGTCTACACTGAGGACAAATATAGATCTATAAGAAGTACACCAGCTCCGGTCCGTCCCTGATTTCGGGATGGCAGATATAATGGCTTGTCTCCACATAGGTGGGAGTGAGTTACCCTTCAGGATTCCCTGTCCAGCACCGAGGTGGTCATGAAATGTTTTAAAATATGGGCCAGGGCTCTTCAGATGTTTTATCCCCCAAAAGCTCCTCCATTGTTACAGGTGCCATTAGTGTCTGGTGCTGAGACAGCAGCAAAGTGGGTAACTTCAAGGGTAGCAAATCTTATTCGGAAAGGGATGCGTTATCAGCTTGATAAGAGTGCTGACAGTAAACATGGAAGGTCCTCAGAAATCTGTCAAAGTCGTTTCCTTTTGCTTAGCAGCAGGGTGTTTGACATAAGTCACCGTATTCAGAGCAATGTTTTGCTGCAGATGGTAACCTAGCACCTGAGTAGCCCTTGCCCCTCCTCATAACATTTATGCAGTAAAAAACAGGGGGCAATTTCAGTTTTTAAATCTATGATCTGTTGCATTTTCTTACTGACCTCTCGAACTGCGGGAGTATGGAGATATCCCCTTGAATGTGGAACTGCAGCTCTACCTGCAGTGACTGTAGTTTTTCTTCCTTCCGAGTCAGGTGGAATAAGCTATTATCCCCCCCCCCCCCGGAGTACAAACTTTGAAGTGTCCCACAAAACATTCTTCATCATTATGGGAAAGAATTTACTGTATTCTGGCCTGCACCGAAGTTTTGAAGTAAGGAATATTCAAAACCAAATTATTCAGCCACCCAACAGAGCTGTCCTCGTTACCTAAGGCCAGTTCCACATACAACAGGGCATGGACAAACAGCAACGTAGGAAGAATCGCACACTTCTCAACAGTATGGGCATGCTCTGCCAAAACCAGTACACATTCAGTTCTAGTATAAATCCCGTGTGGGAAGGAGTAATGGGTGTACGAATGAAGTGACGGATGTTGGGCATGCCAAATGTCTGCTCATGCAACTTCCCTGAAAAAGGACTATGTTTTTGCAATGAAGTATCCTTAAGAGGCTTACTATTAATCATATTCTTATTAGAAAGTATAAAATTAAAGTCCCCGCCCAGTACAAGCATGCCCTTCTGAGAGTCCACCATTCTCCTATACAACTGTTTTCAAATACAGAAGTAGATCCAAGTGGGAGCTATAGACTAACCATGGTAACAACTCCTTGGGAGGCATGGAAGCCTCAGCACAGCTCCCAGGAAGGAGGGCTCATCACAGCTCCCGGGGCAGCATGGAGGGCTCAGCACAGCTCCCAGGGAGGCATGTAGGGCGCAACTCCTGGGAAGCAATGGAGAGTGTGGCTCCCGGGAAGGGCTGGAGAGCAGCAGCTCCTGGGAAGGAATGAAGGGCGCGGCTCCCAGAGAGATTGGCAAGCACGACTGCTGGGAATGGATGAAGGGCACGGGTCCTGAAGAGGGATGGAGGGCTCAGCACAGGTCGCAGGGAGGCATGGAGGGCACCTGCTTCTGAAGAGGCATGAAGGGCGCTGCTCCGGGGAGGGACGGAGGGGGATCTGCCTCCGGGTGGGACGGAGGGCCTGACCAGGGGTGGGACGGAGGGGCCTCGACCCCGGGAGGGAGAGAGAGCTCGTGCACTGGTCCCAGGGACACATGGGAGGGCACTGATCCCGAGGAGGGTTTGGGGGGGGGCACTACTACCGGGGAGGGTTTGGGGTGGCACTACTATCAGGGAGGCATGGAGGACTCGGCTCCCGGGGAAAGAGGGATGGAGGGCTCGGCTCCCAGAGAAGGAGGGATGGAGGGCACTGCACCCAGGGAGGGATGGAAGGCACGGCTCCCGGGATGGGATGGGATGGAGGGCATGGCTCCTGGGAAGGGATGGAGGGCTCGGCTCCCAGGGAGGGTTGTAATGCTCAGCTCCCAGGGAGGGACTGAGGGCTATGCCATGGCTCCCTGGGAGGGAGGGAGGGAGGGAGGGAGGACTCTGCTCCCAGGGAGGAAGGGCTCGGCCCACGGGACTGAAATGAAGGACACGGCTCATGGGGAGGGAGTGGAGGGCACGGCTTCCGGGGTGGGATGCAAGGAACAGCTCCCGAGGGAGGGATGGAGGGCTCAGATCCTGGGGAGGGATGGGAGGCAGGGCACAGTTCCTGGGTAGGAAGGAAGAGCACAGCTCCCAGGGAGGGAGATTAAGCACAATTCCCTCGGAGGAATGGAGGTAGGACACAGCTTCCAGGGAGTAAAGGTGGGCACAGCTTCTGGGGAGGGATGGGGGCTCAGCTCCCGTGGAGGGATGGAGGGCTCAGGTGATGGGAGGGAGGAATGGATGGCTCCTGAGGATGGAAGGCTTGGCACGGCTCCCAGGGAGGGATGGAAGGTTCGGCACTGCTTCCGGGGAGGGATGGTGGGCTCAGATCCTGGGGAGGGATGGAGGACTCTGCTCCCTGGGAGGGATGGGATGGAGGGCTCAGTTCTGGGTAGGAAGGGAGAGCACAGTTCCCAGGGAGGAATGGAGGTAGGACACAACTTCCAGGGAGTGAGGAAGGGCACAGCTCCCGGGGAGGGATAGGGGCTCAGGTCATGGGGAGGGATGGATGGCTCGATATGGCTCCTGGGGAAGGATGGAAGGCTCAGCATGACTCCCTGGGAGAGATGGAGGGCTCAGCAAGACTTCTGGGGAGGGATGGAGGGCACAGCTCCCAGGGAGGGATAGAGGACGCTGACTCCTGGGAAGGATGGAGGACTTGGTTCCCAGTGGGTTGGGATGGACAGCATGGCTCCCAGGGAGGGGTGCAGACTACCTGGCAGGGTTGGAGAGCTTGGCTCCCAGGGAGTGATGGAGGTCATGGTTCCTGACAGGAAGAGAGGGCTCTGTTCCTGGGGAGAGACTGGCTGTCAGGGAGGGATGGAGCCAGGAGATTTCAGGTTTCACGCCCACCAAAGCCACTGGAGGTCCCAGGTTTGAATCCCACCAGACACTGTGTAACCAGGAGATCCAGGTTTAAATCCCACCACAACCACTGTGTAACCAGGAGATCCCTGGTTTAAATCCCACCACAGTCTCTGTATGATCAGAAGGTCCTAGGTTTGAATCTGACCACAGGCACTGTGTGACCACGAGATTCCAGGTTTGAGTCTAACCACAGCCACAGTGGGACACGGAGAAAATCGCTTCACCTCCCTTGACTTTAGCTCTCCCAGCAATAAAACCTGGTTGAGCCACCCAGATGGCCCAGCAGAGCAGTGACTCTGGCTGCTGTGCAGGGTACTCGAGTTTGGGTTGCTACGTCGGGAGACAGGCTTGCGGCAGTGCACTGTGGTTAACGACAGATGGCACTGAGCACTCAGTGCTGCATCGTCTCCTGCGTAGGACAGGGAAGCTCCCTCCCTCTGCAGGATGTTGCTGCGCATGTCAGAGGCCTGTGGAGCTATGCACATGCCAAGGGGGAGGAAAATCAGAGAAAAAAATGTACCAGGTATATGACAGCTTGGATTCCAGGACTACCCAGGATCCTAGTGCCAGCCAGATACTGGACACTAATAGTTTATTATGACTTCCTTTCCTGGAGGCTCAGGTGCCTTAAAAAGCATACGGTAAGTATCGGCAATACATTCAAAATCATCATAATAAAATCCACACATAAAAACAGGAACAGAAAGCATATTCCTAGAAGATAATGAGGCGTTGCAGTATCTGAAAAGACTAGACCTGTCCCTTAGCCTGGTCCAAGAGACGCTACAGACAACTGCAGTGAAGGAACCATAGACAACTGCAGTGAGCTACTTCCTCAGACCCAGCAAATCATCGGGAGACACTATTTACAACCTTATCCTGGGGGATGATGGATACAGATAGAAACAGACACTGAATCAGATTAAGTTGTTGGTGGTATTTTTAGGGAATGGGGGAACTTCGGCCAGGACATTGGGAAAATTCCTATATTCTTTTCGTGAAGTGCCATGGGATTTTCAGCAACCACCTGAACCACCACCATAGCTGGCAGACAGGACTTTGGTTTAATGTCTCATCCAAAAGACGGTACCTCAGGACTGCAGCACCCCCCAATGCTGCACTACAGTGTCAGTATTGGGATTTAACCCACGTTCCTGGTGTGGGGTTAGAACCCACAGCCTTCTGATCCTCCAGCCTCAGAGGCAAGTGTGCAACCTGCAGAGCAACTGTAACTGATTAACTTGTTCCCCTATTTGCCTGCTATGAAGGGGGTGGGGGGAGGCTCTAGTTATTAGACATGTGATAATCCAGGGCAGGAAACTGATATGGGAGGCAGGAAAATGCAGTAAAATGTTACCATCACACTGTGCAGGAAGTGTACACAAGTTTTTCCCTGTCATGCACTACACAGAACCAAAAGGAGACGATGCACAGTGTGGAAAGGTTTCAAAAACCTTTGCAGCAGATTTCAAAACAGAGATCTCCCCCTTCCTCCCCACCACCTAGTAGTGACTACTGTGGACTATTGCTGGGACTCTGTTACAGCTGCCGACAGCTTGACAGAGCTAGTGTGAAAAGGCGACTGGACAGAGGTGAAGCCACAACCCATGATACAATTCATTCCTTTCAGCCTAATGATACCCTGCCTTCTCTTTGACAGACCCAAGTCTTGAAGCAATTTAATTAAAACATTCTCGGTCTCTCGCTGAGAGAAGCAGTTGCAAGTTTATATTGCTGGATCAGTTTTTCCCCTTCAAATTATCCAACACGCTCGAGTGGGTGAAGGAAAAATACTGGATCTGTCCCAGCCTGTCCAGATTACTCCACACAAATTACCATAGCCAACCTGTCTGGTTTAGGGTCCCGTCAGTCCCTTTTTTCTAAAAACCCCATATTGGTCTGGATTTTAGATTCATGATGTGTTGCAGCTTGCACAGAGTGGGTGGGAGGGGTAGAGAAGTAAACACAGATGCATTTTTTGTACACAGTGCCAGGATATGCAGAAATATGCAGTGCTTGTGGTGACAGGGTATGATTCTCACTGCTGCTGTCCCATGTAAAGCTTCCAAAACACCATTCCAAAATGTAACTCCCCACCCCAAAACATACATATTTTTGTTGAAAAAGCCACTCTACCCCTTGATGCAAAGACACTTACCTAGAGTCAAACATCAGTCTATGTGCTAGTAGCAGGCGCTGACCCAGTTCATAGCCCATTCAACCCCCCTTAAATCCTATCAGTGCTGAGAGCACCAGTGTAAAATGTGCGTTAAACACAGCAGTGGTATATTATACATGTGAATGTGCTAGCAGGAGGGAACAATGTCGCCAGTCATGCATGTACTTAGAGCAGCAGCTGAGTGCACCTTCCCCCTTCGTGGCCAGGCAACACGCTGCTCCAGTTTTTGTTTCTGTGAAAGAATTCAGTGACAATACAGGGGAAGGCCGTAGGCACAGGAGACTACAGCCTCTGTGTAGTAATACGGACAGATGCAGTGTAAAACACACATACACACGCGTGCGAACAAGTCAGTACCCAGGAAAGGTAAAGGAGAGTAAACATTAGAGAAGCATGCCTACTGTTTGATGCAAAGGCCAAGTGCAGTGCAGACTTGTACTGCTGTAGGTCCACGCAGACAGTGCATCATAATTTGCCAGGCTATCCAGAAGCTCAGATGGTGTGTAGAGGGCATTTATTTACCCATGATAAAAGTTACCCATCTCTTTGCCTAACCAGCTTACCATCCCTCCTGAAGTGGTGAATAAAGACGCATCTTTTCTCCCTTGCCTGGAATTGCTAGTATCTCTCCCTACTATCACCATTTTCTTTCCTTTTTTTCCAATTTTGGCTTCCCCGACTGCCAACGACTCCAGCAGGTACTGCCTTAGCTGACCAAGTGCCTACTACTCGCTGGAAACCCTCTTCCCACAGTGTCATATGACCCAGCCAAGTGAGTCTTATTAAAGAATGACTGGGGGTACCTCTGTTCAATGTGAAGGCTGGAACGACAAAGCGCTAATAGCATGGTTGGGCCTGCTGTGCACTAGTAACATCACACAGAATTCCAGTAATGTACGCCAGCCTGGTGGCGCTGAGGGTTGAGGTGCTGGACGCCAGGGGGAGAGAGGGATTGAGTGCCCATCGGTCGCTCTCCCTTTCTGGGGAGGGTTCTATGCGTGCACCGCTGCTCTACTGCCATCTCCCGGTGAACCCGTGTATTGGCAGTGCAGTCGAGGGCAGCAGCAAGAGAATGGGAGGGGTTGGCAGAGGGCCCTGGGTGGAGCCACATCCTGGCGCACTCCTGTCCCACAGGCCCTCCTTGTGTGCGGACACCAGAAAAGAGGAGAAACCCCTCGTCGAGCCTAGGTGTTGCTCTCGCCAGTCACCCACGCTACTGAACCAAGGGCAGACACTCCTCTGAAGTCAGGGGAGGTAAGGGGGAACCTTCCTCGCCCCACCCAGGGGGTTATCCGGGCCTCTAGAAAGTACCGGAGTGGCTAGCACTCTAGGGGCAGACACCGCGGTGGTCGTCAGGGTGTGAGAGAGCTGACTGAGTGGATTGACAAGGGCAGTCAGGAGGGAAAAATAATAAGTAAAAAACGAAAAAAAAAGGGTCATCTGATAGAGCCTTACTGTCGGAACAGAACCAGCTGTGCATGGCTAGATACTCCCTGCTGATTCTGTCCCACGGTATACGGATATGAACAACACTTCCCTTTGGGACTGGCTGAGCGCACTACTGGGCCCACTAATGCCTTACTGCATGGTACAATACTCAGTCCTGATCGTCACTGCACACCACAGCTTATGCAACGAGCCTGCACCTAATTTTGGTCATACCAGCTTTTGCAGGGAACCTGGACTCATCTATAGTCACAGCACTACATGCAGGGTGTCCAGGCTGGTCCCCTATTAGAACAGTGTGTGCAAGGCGCCTGGGCAAAGCCTCAATCAGACCAGCCTGTGTAGGGAGATCAGCCCCATCATCGGAGATACTAGCTCGTTCAGGGTGCCCGGGTCCTCCTTAGTCACACCGGCTCATGCACAGTGCCTGGGTTCCTCCTCAGACACACCAGCTCATGCAGGGTGCCTGGGTTCCTTCTCAGTCACACCAGCTTGTGCAGGGTGCCCAGGTCCCTCCTCAGTCACACTAGCACGTGTAGGGTGCCCAGGTTCCACCTCAGTCACACCAGTTTATGCAGGGTGCCCAGGTCCCTCCTCAGTCACACCAGTTTGTGCAGGGTGCCCAGGTCCCTCCTCAGTCACACTAGCACGTGTTAGGGTGCCCAGGTCCCTCCTCAGTCACACCAGCTTGTGAAGGGTGCCCAGGTCCCTCCTCAGTCACACCAGCTCGTGCAGGATTTCCAGGTCCTGCCTCAGTCACACCAGCACATGCAGAGTGCCCAGGTCCCTCAGTCACACCAGCTTGTGTAGGGTTCCCAGGCCTATCCTCAGACACTCCAGCAAGTGCAAGGTTGCCCAGATCCCTCCTCAGTCACACCAGTTTGTGCAGGATGCCCGCGTCCCTCCTCAGTCACCCCAGCTTGTGCAGGGTGCCCAGGTCCCTCCTCAGTTACACCTGCACGTGCAGGGTTCCCAGGTCTATCCTCAGTCACACCAGCTTGTGCAGGGTGCCCAAGTCCCTCCTCAGTAACACTAGCATGTGTAGGGTGCCCGGGTCCCTCCTCAGTTACACCAGCACATGCAGGGTACCCAGGTCCTTCAGTCACACCAGCACGTGCAGGGTGCCCAGATCCCTCCTCCGTCACACCAGCATATGCAGGGTTCCCAGGACCCTCCTCCATCACACCAGCATGTGCAGGGTTGCCAAGGTCCCTCAGTCACACCAGCTTGTGCAGGGTGTCCAGGTCCCTCCCCAGTCACACCTGCATATGCAGGGTGCCCAGGTCCCTCCCCAGTCACACCTGCATATGCAGGGTGCCCAGGTCCCTCCTCAGTCCCACCAGCTTGTGCAGGGTGCCCAGGTCCCTCCTCAGTCCCACCAGCTTGCACAGGGTGCCCGGGTCCCTCCTCAGTCAAGCCAGCATATGCAGGGTTCCCAGGTCTATCCTCAGTCACACCAGCTTGTGCAGGGTGCCCGGGTCCCTTCTCAGTCACACCAGCTTGTGCAGGATGCCCAGGTCCCTTCTCAGTCACACCAGCGTGTGCAGGGTGCCCGGGTCACTCCTCAGTCACACCAGCACTTGCAGGATTCCCAGGACCCTCCTCTGTCACACCAGCACTTGCAGGGTTCCCAGGACCCTCCTCTGTCACACCAGCTCGTCCGGGGCACCTAGGTCCATGCCACAGAAAATACAAGCAGCAAACCCCACTCAATGCGCAAACAGTCTCAAGACATGGACTTAAGACGTGCAGCCAATACTCACGGAGATCTCATTTTCTACCCCTTGCTGGAAAGTCTAGAACAAAACACAAAAAGAGGAAGAAAAAAAAAAGGAATAAACAAAAAGGATGAATGGAAAGGCTAGAGTAAAGAATTATGACTGGCAGGGGAGGAGAGTGGAGATCGGTAATTACATCATTACACACGAGCCTACTGTACAGCATCCAATGGGGGCATGTGAGCCAGCACCGAGCTCTGCAAAACTTCTTGATAATCTCTAAGAAACACATTTCTGCTGGTTAGCCCTTTCAGAATGCCAACTCCCTTATAGAGATACCCAGTTCCACAGGGGGAGAGAAGTAGTAATTATCCCAGGAGCCTGAAACATCTAGATTACAAAACTATCTGAGTCTGTCGTGAGACCTGCACGTGCCCTTCCTCACAAGGGGAATGAGCACAGTGCATGTCATCATTTAGGAGGTGGGAGTGTCAAAGGGTGATGACCCATGAGTGCCAAGTATTCCCATACCCATGTGCCCTGGGTGAAGTAAGTGTGTGTGTGTATGTTGGGGTTGGTGGGTTGATGGGACAGGGAGGTCACTCACTCACTCTAAGCCAGAAGGGGTGGGGTGCCAGCTTGGAAGATGATTACATATAAAAAGCACACATGGTCCACCGAGGCTAACAGAATCTCTCATGGCTTCAACCAGTCATGGATGTCAGCAGGGGATTCTGGGATGCTGCTTGCACGACTGCGGCTCTGCTTAAAAAAAAAAAAAAAGTACCAGGACAGGGGCTCAGTAGATAAATCAACAACAAAAAGCTGAAACATCCCTAAAAAGTAGTAAGATAAACATTTTTTCTTTTTAAGTGTAGTAGCCTCCCACTAGTGTGTGAAGTTTTCAATTGCGCCCATTCCACTTTAACTAGGTCATAACCCACAGCACACAAATCTCAAATAAATAAATAACGGTCATTATCCTGAGCAGTTTGTAAACTGGAAACCCTACTGAGTTTACAGCACGGCCAGGAAGATGGAAGAATGACAGAATGGGAACCTGTAGTTGAAACATTGGGGACACAGTTCTCAGTCGCACTGGCAGAAACCAGTTGGCATCAGTCGTCACGCTGCAGTATCATGGACAACAGGGGTCACAACACTTCCTTGTGTGGTCACTAAAGATTCTGTAATCACTGGAGGCAGACAGAAGAGGCCATCATGCAAATGGGACGTCCAAAGCATGGTGGGCCTAGCTAACCCCACTGCAGCCTTGCCCGACCACCAAGTCGCCTGCAGAACCTCCAAGGGGCTGCATACTGAAACAAACTGTAGCGGGAAAGGGTTAGGGGATGAATGCAGATAGTGGGGATAATTTTCAGTGGGATAAGGGCTCCCCCCACTGGACGCCAGGTTTAAAAAAACAAAAACAGAAAAAAAGCATTGTGGTGCCCCATGGTGGTGGTGGTGGTGGGGGAGAAAATCAAGAGGGCAAGAAAAATTAAAGAAGGTCTGGCACAAGGGGGCCAAAAGGTGAGAGAATGGGCAGATGGAGGGAGGCACACTTCTGATCAGCCCCACCTGGCTGCACAGACTCTCTGCATGATGTAGTGCCATGCGACTGGCCGTGTGCCATGCTGGTACTGTCAGCTGCTTACCAGCATAGCTGTGGGTGCAATTTCTGGATGGCCAATTTGAATTCTGATTTGGGGGGCTCCTTTCCTCAAGAGTACACTGCCCTCCAGCTTGTGCTACCACCGTTTGTGACTCAGCAGATAATACCCAGTCCTGTCACTAACTATTCCTCTTAGAGACTGGATCCAGAAGCAAATGATTTGATACCTTTTAATGGACCAACATAGATGTAACAACAAGAACAAAAGTGCTCTAGCTTTCGGACCAACCAGTCCTTCTTCAGAAGCTCATGGCACTGGTTGGTCCGAAAGCTAGAGCACTTTGTTCTTGTTGTTACATCTATGTTGGTCCATTAAAAGGTATCAAATCATTTGCTTCTGGATCTATTCTTGCAAGGACCAATACGGCAACTACTAAATCTAGATTTCTTAGAGACTGGGGAAGAAACCTGAGCTTTTTTCTTTTCAGGTCTTGCAGTTTCAGATGCAGGTGCCACTATTAAATGTCATTCTGTATTGCAATACAGGTTGGTGAGCTTCGATTGTAGACTTCAACATGTAAGGTGAAGCCCAGTGTTAGACTGCAGGGACAAAGGTAAAGAGGAGGAAGACTTGATGAACCGCAGGTCTCTTTCTATCTGTAACCTTCTACTGTTCAATGCAAGGTTGGTGCAAAGTTAACCTTTTTGGGAAACTGCTGAAGTGTTTGTACTCTCCAGTGTTCACCAGAACACACAGATTTACAGAGCTAGTAACATCAAGAAAATACAGGCAGAAAATTGTAGAAATTTTTAAACGAAGTCCTTCATTACTTTTTGTTTCTGAAGTATTATTTTCCTGTGTGCTCATTAGATGGTTTTCTACCAAAGAGTATTAGGGAGGCTATAAAGAGCACTGCTTTACCTGGAGACCGACATATCACGTTCTGTTCCTCCCACTACATTATCAGCGTTTAATATATATATATATATATATATATATATATATACACACACACACACACATATGCATACAGTATATACATATATATATATATACACACACACACACACACACATACACACATATATATATATATATATATACACACACACACACACACACATACACACATATATATATATATATATACACACACATATACACACACACACACACACACACACACACATATATACATACATAGTCTCTATGCCTCACCCATTGTTGCATCAAAAGCCCTGCTGCCGATTGGTAATATGTGTCACAAGTAGACAATCAAGCAGCAGAAGATTGGGTCTTGGTTACTAGTGATGACCCAGTTAGTGATGTCACAATGCTGACGATGTATTAGGAGGAACAGAACTTGACCAGGCAGTGCTGTTCCACACATCATACTTAGTACCGTCAGGTAGACAATCTCCTAATTAGAAACAAAAACACAGAAGAAATCGAAAGTACCAAGGGTTCTGAAAGGCACCAAACCTTCAGTATGAAAACTGCAGAGGAAAAATTAATGAGTGCCCATTATCATTTACCATTTGTGGACCATTTTAGTAACTGGAAACCTCAAAAGTTAAGTTACTGAGAACACTGTCCACCCCAAAATTAAAATCAGAGAAACAGCCAACGATAAAGCATGGGTGAGAAAGGCAAACATTAACAGCAAGGAAAACTGGACCTCCTCCACCAGTAATAGCACTGCCTACCCCCCCCCAACAGTCACAGCACCACCCGACACCAACAGTCACAGCACTGCCTACCCACCACAGTCACCGCAGTGACTCCCAAACCCAACAGACATAGCATCTTTCCACCCCAACAGTCACAAGAGTGTCCCTACCGACAGTCACAGCGCTGCGCCCCACACCCCCAGTCACAGCACTGCCCCACACCTCCAAGTCACAGCAGTCAAAGCATTGCTTGCTCACCAGTCTCAGCACTGACTCCCCAAACCAACAGGCATAGCAGTGAACCCAACCCCGTCGGTCACAGCACTGACCACCCATCCCCAGTCACAGCACGTATCTGCAACCCCACAGTAACAGCACTGAACCCCATACCCAACAGTCACAGTACTGACCACCAAACCCCCAGCAGTCACTGCACTGTGCCCCCCGGCCCCAAGGACAGTGACACACTGACCCCTCCGCCAACACCAGCCACAGCAATGATCCCTCAACCCCAATCACAGCACTGTTCCCTCACTCCCAACAGTCACAACAGCACTGTCCCACAGACCCCTCAGCCACAGCACTGAACCCCATCCCCGACAGTAACAGTACTGCCCCCCCCCCCAAACTGTCACAGCACTGACCACCAGATCAAGCTGGACAGGACTCCGCTGGAACTCAGTTCAAGCACCCTCACAAGGTACACTGGAGGGGACCCGGAACTTGGCTGAAGGAAAAGACTGGTGGCTAGGCAGCATACTGGTACTGCAAATCCACAGGCTGGCTGGTGCTGGTGAATGAGACAAGTGGTGCATGGAAGGACACGTTCGAAGGTGATCAGGAGCGGGTGGTAGGGTGTACTCTGCTTTGGAAGAGTACAACTGTCCTCTTGCTTCATCTCCAGCTTGAGGAACACACAAACAAACAAACATGTGTTCTCATGGGCAGAACAGGGGCTGACTGAAAACAAATGCAGAGAGACACAGAAAGACACACTCAAAGAGATCAGAAAGTTCCAAAAAAGTATTAGTAACAAATGTCTGCAGTTCATGCTATCCAAATTTATATATCACACCCAAAACTCAAAGAATAAAACATGCAGCACTGTAGCCTACAGGGGACTACCATGCTACACCTAGGATACTCTTTCTGCAGCTAAACTGCTGCACCTTCACTACTCCTACATGGGGTTACAGTGCTGCACCTTCGCCACTCCTACAGGGGCCACAGTGCAGCACCTTCGCCACTCCTACAGGGGCCACAGTGCAGCACCTTCGCTACTCCTACATGGAGCTAGAGTGCTGCACATTCATTACTCCTACAGGGGCTACAGTGTTGCACCTTCGCTACTCATACACTGGGTTACAGTGCTGCACCTTCGTTATTCCTACAGGGGCTACAGTGCTGCACCTTCACTACTCTTACATGGAGCTAGAGTGCTGCACTTTCATTATTCCTACAGGGGCTACATTGCTGCACCTTCGCTACTCCTACAGGGGCAACACTGCTGCACCTTCGCTACTGCTACAGGGGCTACACTGTTGCATCTTCGCTACTCCTACAGGGGCTACACTGCTGTACCTTTGCTACTCCTACAAGGGCTACACTACAGCTTCTTCGCAACTCACAGGGGCTACAGTGCTTCACCTTCGCTGCTCCTACATGGGGCTACAGTGCTGCACCTTCGCTACTCCTACACTGGGTTACAGTGCTGCACCTTCGCTACTCCTACACTGGGTTACAGTGCTGCACCTTTGTTGCTCCTACACTGGGTTACAGTGCTGCACATTCGCTACTCCTACATGGGGCTACAGTGCTGCACCTTCGCTACTGCTACACTGAGTTACAGTGCTGCACCTTTGTTACTCCTACAGGGGCTACAGTGCTGCACCTTCGCTACTCCTACAGGGGCTACACTGCTGCATCTTTGCTGCTGCTACGTGGGCTACAGTGTTGCACCTTCGCTACTCCTACACCGGGTTACAGTGCTGCATCTTCATTACTCCTACAGGGGTTACAGTGCTGCACCTTCGCTACTCCTACAGGGGCTACACTGCTGCACCTTCACTACTCCTACAGGGGCTAAACTGCTGCACCTTTGCTACTCCTACAGGGCTTACAGTGCTGCACCTTCGCTACTCCTACAGGGGCTACACTGCTGCATCTTCACTATTCATATAGGGGCTACACTGCTGCACCTTTGCTACTCCTACAGGGGCTACATTGCTGCACCTTCGCTACTCCTACAGGGGCTACATTGCTGCACCTACGCTACTCCTGAGGGGCTACAGTGCTTCTCGCCCCTACTCCACCAGCAGGGCTACAGTGCTGCAGTACGCACTCCTACAGGGGCTACACCGCTGCACCGTCGCTACTCCTACAGGGGCTACACCGCTGCACCTTCGCTACTCCTACAGGGGCTACACTGCTGTACCTTCACTACTCCTACAGGGGCTACATTGCTGCACCTTCACTACTCCTACAGGGGCTACACTGCTGCACCTTTGCTACTCCTACAGGGCTTACAGTGCTGCACCTTCGCTACTCCTACAGGGGCTACAATGCTGCACCTTCGCTACTTCTACAGGGGCTAAACTATTGCATCTTCGCTACTCCTACAGGGGCTACACTGCTGTACCTTCACTACTCCTACAGGGGCTACATTGCTGCACCATCGCTACTCCTACAGGGGCTATACTGCTGCACCTTTGCTACTCCTACAGGGGCTACACTGCTGCACCTTCGCTACTCCTACAGGGGCTACATTGCTGCACCTTCGCTACTCCCACACTGGGTTACAGTGCTTCACCTTCGTTAGTCCTACAGGGGCTACAGTGCTTCACCTTCGCTACTCCTACATGGTGCTAGAGTGCTGCACATTCGCTACTCCTACATGGGGATACAGTGCTGCACCTTCGCTACTGCTACACTGAGTTACAATGCTGCACCTTCGTTACTCCTACAGGGGCTACAGTGCTGCACCTTCGCTACTTCTGCATGGGGCTACAGTGCTGCATCTTTGCTACTCCTACAAGGGCTACAGCGCTGCATCTTTGCTACTCCTACAGGGGTTACAGTGCTGCATCTTTGCTACTCCTACAGGGGCTCCAGTGTTGCACCTTCGCTACTCCTACACCGGGTTACAGTTCTGCATCTTCATTACTCCTACAGGGGTTACAGTGCTGCACCTTCGCTACTCCTACACTGGGTTACAGTGCTGCACCTTCGTTGCTCCTATACCGGGTTACAGTGCTGCACATTCGCTACCCCTACATGGGGCTACAGTGCTGCACCTTCACTACTGCTACACTGAGAACCAGTGCTGCACCTTCGTTACTCCTACAGGGGCTACAGTGCTGCATCTTTGCTACTCCTACAGGGGCTACACTGCTGCATCTTTGCTACTCCTACAGGGGCTACAGTGTTACACCTTCGCAACTCCTACACCGGGTTACAGTGCTGCATCTTCATTACTCCTACAGGGGCTACAGTGCTGCATCTTCGCTACTCCTATGGGGAGCTACAGTACTGCACATTTGCTACTCCTACAGGGCCTACAGTGTTGCACCTTAGCTACTTCTACAGGGGCTGTAGTGCAGCACCTTTGCTACTCCTACATGGGCTACAGTGCCGCAGCTTTGCTACTCCTGTGAAACTAGTCTCTGAACAAGAGAAGGCACCAACTCCATGGCCCTTGCTCATCATAAGGAGTGTTTCTGAAATCTATGCAGGGGGTTATTTGGTTCAAAAACAATGCACCACGTGCAAGTCCACCTCCAGATGCCAGCAATGCCCCTTCCAGCCTGAACGTGGTGGAAGGAATAGCTTTAATGCAGTCCACAACACACCAGTTACACTTTTGTTCTCTCCTTGAATCGCACACAGTTGCTACAGATTTCTTGATTCAAACTGCATTTCAATATGCCACCTCTAAGCTTCATAAATATTAAACTACATCTGTAACTCACAATTGGTGGTTATAACCGCAGGCTTCTTGTTCATTGTGAGATTCATTCTGAGGCCACGAGGCCATAAAACGATAGCATACGCCATCAGTGTAGTTCAGTGCTGTGGTTCCTAGATCTTGGTTCCCCTCAGGTTCGACACCTGGATGTCACAGGACACTGGTGCTGGTGTCCACACGTTAAGTCTCGAGTTGTGGTGTTGAAGGTGGAGGCCTCACTGGCAGCCAGAAATTTTGCAAAGTTTTATGTTATCAGTGTTCCAGCTGAGTTGTGAAATTCAGCTATCTGAATTAGTTTGCGAAGTTCTCACTTCGCCACTTTACAATGAGTTTTCCTGACAAAAAGGCACTTTTTAAGGTAAAGTCAGGAAAGGTATGGCGAAGTGGTAACTTTACCAGGGAATTCAGGTCAATCTGTGTAGAGAAAGGGCCACTTCACCTAGTGAAAACTTTGTTGACTTGGCACTTCTGCCAATTCCACAAATGTACTTGCAAAGCGAATTTCAGCCAGCCATCTCTACTGGCAGTGTCAAGAGGAAGGCTTTAGGAGCCGTCTACACAGAAAGTTCCAGGCAACCAAAACCTACTCCTGGTTGGTGAAAGGCTGACCCTGGTACAATTCCTTGTGACAGGAAAGAACAGGAAGAGGGTGGGATAAGAGAGGAAACAGAAGAAAAAAAAAAACACCAAGAGCAAGATGGGGCTGACAAATCAGGGGAAAAGAAGTGAAAAAATAATGTCTCGTTTAGTGCTTCTCAGTACACCACACATTCTGAAAAGGCCACCCACAGTATGGAGCTAGGTCATTAATTAAGCAGCAGTTGTGTGAGGGAAAACAATTCTGTGTAATTAGCATGTAATGAAGCAGTATGACTGGGTGGTTCATCACTGTGGCACCTAATTAAATAATATACAGTCAGAATACTCTTAACCCGTGATCACATCTCGCAACATAACTCTCATCATGGCTCTTGTTTATTTCTTTGTACAACTTATTTACCCAAGGTAGACCAACGGAGATGCAAATTCTAGTTCCCAGTGGGGTCCTGCTTCTGCCCATTCCCATTTCTACAGGTGGGTAAGAATGAAGCTCTGAGAGGCTAAGCGACAAGCTCACAAGAGTATTCGGCTCTGGCGGGGGGTTGAAAATGTGACCATCACTTTCACTAGCTGGTTACCTACCCACTGCACCACACTGCCCATCCACAGTAACAGTAAAATACATTTCTGAAATCAAAGCAAGTTAAAATATTTGAAATCAAATGAAGGACACACAAAAAAGTTTGAATAATAAAATAATACGAACACACTGTTCTGATGAGACGCCACTACACCTCCAGTGATTATGGTATCACTCACCTTCACCCTGTGCCTCCACCCCTGAGGAGTGCTAATCTCCAACAGTAACACAGTGTCCACTAGTGTCTCATTGCTGAAGTAGGTGGCAGCAGCATGAACCAAGCCATCCAGTTCCGCACCAGTCAGATAAAATGCATTTGCTTTAGAGAAACAGATGTGCTGGTACAGGATGCCCGAGGTGCTACATGCCTGTGTAAGTAAATAACGCGGCAGTCGAGGAACTAACCAGACCAGCGAAAGAGTAAAAAAAAAAAAACGTTGCTACTCCTACAGGGGCTACACTGCTGCATCTTCACTACTCCTACAGGGGCTACACTGCTGCACCTTCACTACTCCTACAGGGGCTACACTGCTGCACCTTCGATAAATGGATAGAAGGATAAATGGACAGAAGGATTTTAAGACTCTGGGTTCTCAACTAAAACCAATCTCATTGCTGAACTGTCGGCACAGTGCTAGCGCTACACTTTGTGATGCTCAGGACCTGGGTTCGGGAATGAACTAGGGTCATTAGGAGCTGGGAGGGGGAGGACTGAGCACAGGACACTGTCCTGCAGGGAGGGAGAGTCACTGTCTCCACTGCAGTACTGCCACTGGATAACCACGGGTGGAAGCACAGCAGGACATGGAGAGAGGAGAATGTCTGCTAGGCTTGCGAGCAGCACGCTGATGTGTTTTCCTGCTTGGAGCCCACTGGATGCAGATGTCCCAGTGGCTGGGAGATCAAGGTAGAGAATGACCCCATCAGCAGCAGATGGCGGTCCCTGGTACATCCAGACCCAGCAATGCCTTTCACCATGCCACCTGATGCATCAAGAGTTTAGAGGAGGTGTCTCCCCTCCCATACCCCACCAGGGTGGGCGAAACCATGACTATATGGAGGTAGGATGCACCGGTCAGGGGTCACAGGGACTGTAAGCCATGAGGTCCTGAGGGAAGGCTGTGCTAGAGAACACACTGGGGCATTACCAGGAAGTAAAAACAAAACGCTTCCGATCAGTGATGTTGGCAACAGATTCTCTGGAATGCTGATAACTTTTGGGGGGAGCATTTTGGTTAAACATGTTTTGATTTGTGTCCAACACCTCTACACAAAAAAGCAAATTCTTCAAAACCATTGAAGCGGAAGTCTTGCGACTGTCCTAGCTGTCTTGTTGTGTGCCACTTCATTTTGCTAACAAATATATGCCGTGCTCACAGTCACTAGAGGTGCCGCAACTTGAGGCAAACAAGTAAACAAGAACAAAAAAGCACACACTCAAGTGCAACCAGGCAAAGGTTTTATTCCATCAGGCAAACCGTAAAAGGCCAACATTTTAGTGCTTTGTGGCGCACTGCCACTACATCAGGGGTGGTGCCACTTAATTTTGCTCCCTAGCTGTGGTATTTATTTGCCCCCTCTAAATGTAATCCATTTTCCACCCCACTAATCTTCAGTGCAGGCCTCCTCTCTTCCTTAATAAGCAGTGATGGGTCACTTCCCCCCAGTCATTCTCCCCCTTTACAAAATTATGCGCACCCCCTCCCAAATCTCCACTCATTTCCCTCATGTTTCCTAAACTGTGAGTGGCCCTTCCTCCCTCATTTTCTCCAAACCTAAAATGGGATCGGACCCTCTACCCTGTTCATCCTCGTCCCCCACAAGACACCACGCCCTAGACTTGTCTGCACGGTCTCAAATAAATTACATGAATCAATCTCTGAATTTGCGGACATATGTTTTCAGAGCTTATGTCTCCATGTCAAAAACAGGTAACCGGTCTCAGAAACGCTTTCTGCTTGGGGCAACCATCTTCCGTACGTAGACAGGTCACCGGTGCAAATCAGTGGAAGGTGGCATTGAGATTACATTTCTGTATGCAGATAGAGGTCACCAATGCAAAGCAGCAGGTCCGCAATAAAACAGCTGACTGTACCAACACAGATGATGGGGCCCAACATGGCTTCTACCATCCAGAGCATGCCGTGCACAGGGATCTGTAATTCCTAAAGCTAGCGGTTTTGAAAGCTGTGGTGCATATAATGGTGCCCAGTTTGTAGTAGTTCTGTTTTATTCTGTTGCACATTGCCCTTTTTATCCTGTCATGTAAGATACCCCTCCACCCCAACCCCCCATTTTGAGTCCGCTTTCACATTTCTTTTTTAAAAGGTTACAAACATCTGAAAGAGCAAGTCTTTAATTACACCTATCTCCACGTTCTGACTTGTACTCTAGGCTTTTTTTTTTTTTTAGTTTTTATTTTATTGAAATCTAGGATTACAAATACCTTTGAGCAGGAACTGCTCGTTTACAAAGGTTCCACGTCGAAGGAATGGGGGGTATACATACATACAAAGGTCAACATAATAATACATAGTTACACAATGACAAGAAGTAAGAGACTGAGGCTTAGGAAATTCCAATAATTCAAAATGTGCCAAATGTTAGGTAGCATGACATAACCAGCCAAAGGCAATCTTGGAAATAAGCACTGCAGGTGAGAGAGAAGGGGGTATGCAGGCAGAAAGGCCATTGTCGGAGGGTAGAGGGTGAGGGTAAGAGCTCTAAAGGGGAGGGAGAGGAGGGATAGAAGTCAGGAAATGCCCCGGGGGAGGAAAGGGAGAGGAGGCAAGGGGGTAGGCAGGTAGAAGGGGGCAAGGTGGGGAGAGATAGCTGTCAAGACTGAAGTGGAGGGCAGTGAATGGTGGGCCCCCAATTAGGCGAGGCAGTCACAACAACTAGTTGAAATGAGATGAAGTCGGAGTTGTCTCTTAAAAGGGCCAAGAGCAGCAGCAGTAAGAGTTTCTTTGTTGAGAGTATTGTACCTCTGTGGGCAAAGGTCCTCTGGCCCATGGTAGTCCGGCATCTGGGGACTAGAAAGGTTAGTTGTTGTGAACTTCTAGTTCTCTGGGTGCTGTGGTGGTCAATAAGTAGCTTTTCAATGCCCGGGAGCATGACCCCAAGGAGGACTTTTTTGGCTAAGAGGCAGGTTTGATACTGCATCCGGCTGATGAGAGGAAGCCATCCTGCTCGAGTGTATAGGTCACAAGTGTGTGTAAGTCGATCAGCCCCAGTTAGCAGCCTGCATGCTTTGTTGAGTGCAACTGTAATTCTGCGGAGGGCAGAGGCGGAGGCAGAACCATAAATTGCTAGCCCGTAATCGATGATGGAGGTGACAGAGCTATTGATAGCCAACCGGAGAGTGTGAGGAGTCATGCAGTGTTTGTGCCTGTAGAGCAGGCCTATACGGATGTTGGTGGCTTTAGCGACAGAATCTATGTGCCGATGGTAGGACAGTGAGCTGTCCAATGTGACACCTAGGTATTTAAAGTCAGGAACATGTTCAAGTAAGGTCCCGGTTTGGTTTAGGATGGTGAGGTCACGGGATTTGTACTTGCTCCTGGCATTGTAGAAGGTCATAACCTTTGTTTTGCTGTAGTTCATGACCAGTTTGTGTGACTTGAACCATTCTTCGATGCACATGAATTCAAGCTGTAATTGTTTCTCGAGGAGCTCTGCGTTTTGTTGGTTGGTGAACATGACTGCGTCATCGGTGTAGAGCAGTAATTTCTGGTGGCAGACACCGGGAAGGTTGTTGAGGAAGAGGCTGAAAAGTAGTGGCCCCAGGATGGACCCCTGTGGGACCCCTGAAAGGACTGGCTTTTCTTCCGAGGTAACACCGGCAATCCTAACCCGCTGGACCCTCTCCCCAAGGTAGCTTGAAAACCAGAGCAGTGCTTCATTGGAGAGCCCAATGTTTGATAACTGCTTGAGTAGGAGTGGGTGGTTCACAGTATCAAAGGCTTTCATAAGGTCAATAAATACTGCCCCTACACAGTTTCTTTGATCAAGTGTGGCATGGATGAAGCCTGTGAATTCTAATAGTGCAGTGGTGGTACTGTGCCCTTTTCGGAAACCATGTTGCTCAGGACACTGGATGTCGTATTTTTCCAGGTACTTGACTAATTGGTCTGAGGCGATGCGCTCCAGGGCCTTAGACAATGGAGGGAGGATGGAGATAGGTCTGTAGTTGGGGTGCAATGATTTGTCTCCACTTTTGTGCACCGGTGTGATGGTTGCCTGTTTCCAGCGAGATGGGAACTGGGACATCCTTAGAGACAGATTGAGGACCTTTGTCAAGGGTTCAAGGACTTCTTCAAGTACAAGTGCTAACAACTTCAGGTCAAGGGAGTCACCGCTGTAGCCTGCATTGTGAATGGCATTCCGAATATAGGTTCTGGCTTCATGCACTGGGATCTCCTTGAAGTAGAATTGTTTTTGAACTCTCAGTGTCCCGTTAAGACAGGGAACATTATCTGCTGCCCTTAGTCACAGGAAAAGTGATATAAAACAACTGTCGTTCAAAAACAACAGAGAATACTGATGAAAGCCTGTGTAGCCATATTAAAAGAAGAGTGCCTTGCATCACTGCCAGTGTAAAAGCATGTTAAAACAGACTCAGAGTGATGAAGAGGGGCATCTTATAAGGAAAGAGAAAAGAGGTAACCTAAAACAAAATGAAAATGTAGAGGTATTACATGCAGCATTGCTTTAAGGGAATGGATTTCCTGGTGATAGTAATTTAAGGCTGCAACTCAACTTTGAGGCTGGGAGTTTGAGGTCTTCAGGTCAACCTTCCCTGCTTCATAAGCAGGAATTATTAAGTATACTGCACAAAACATATACTAATTTATAGGTATTCCCCCACCTCCATCCCACTCTACTAACCAGGGTATCCTGCCATTCCCTTGGTAAGCAGAAATTTGTCCAGGCTTACCTTGAAGGCCTGCACTATCTTCCGATCCGCTGTCTACGCTGGTAGGCTGTTCATACTTTCACCACTCCCTAGTACAAAGAGTGCCCGCCTGCAATAGTTACCCCTGAATTTAGCACTTCTGAGCATGTCCCCACATCCTGCTGGAAAACACTTGATCAAACTTCCGTCTGTTCTATCTGGTCCATACCTTTGAGTATGTGGAAGACAGATCATGACCCCCCACACACACTTTTCTCCAGGGTGAACACACCAACGACCTCAGTCTCTTCTCATAGCTTTTGTCCTCCATGCCCCTAATCACACTGGCAGGCCTGCGCTGCATCCTCCCGACTGCCGTAATCTTATGCAATGGATAAGCTGGGAACACACGCTACTAAATACATCTTGGGTTGGCATGCTCTTCCCCCAACTGCTGGAGTACAAAGACACGAGTTGCTCCGCTGCTTGGCACTGTACGGGGGATTTCATGGGAGATTTGAAGAGATCAGCCAGTATAAAAAGCAGGGTATTAAACAGCTGGTACAGCATAGCAAAATGCTATGCAAACTGGGGTTAATGCTAAGCATTTCTAGAAATGTATGCAAGTATACTGCTAACCAGTTTTTTTTGGAGTGAGTCCATGGCACAGCAGACTACATAAATTTTTTTTTTTTTTGAAGATTTTGTTAATCTATGCCAAGTGCTATGCATTTGCACACTTGATTAGCACTTTCACGAAAATCTGATAATCAGTTTTTTCAGCTTATTTAATACCCTGAATAAGGAACTTAAATTGTCCCTTCCACACCAGCGAGCCATCCTATGGAGGAGTTTGTTTTCTACTCTTAGTTTTGGGCACAAGTGTTTAATATAAAGCAATAAGAATTTGAGTATATCATCCTTGACATGGCACCCCCACCCTCTCTGCCAGGTCTCTGCTCCCTTGCTCCATGCAGTAAACAGAATTTGTGCATATCATCTGGACATGGCACCCCCACCCCCCACCCTCTCTGCCAGGTCCCTGCTCTCTTGCCCCATGCAATAACAGAATTTGTGCATATCGTCCTTGGACATGGCACCCCCACCCTCTCTGCCAGGTCTCTGCGCCCATGCAATAACAAATTTGTGCATATCATCCTTGGACATAGCACCCCCCACCCTCTCTGCCAGGTCCCTGCTCCCATGCCCCCATGCAATAACAATTTGTGCATATCATCCTTGGACATGGCAGCCCCACCCTCTCTGCCAGGTCCCTGCTCCCATGCCCCATGCAATAACAATTTGTGCATATCATCCTTGGATATGGCATCCCCACCCTCTCTGCCAGGTCTCTGCACCCATGCAATAACAGAATTTGTGCATATCATCCTTGGACATGACCCCCCCATGGTCTCTGCTCCATGCAATAACAGAATTTGTGCATATCATCCTTGGACATGGCACTCCCACCCTCTCTGCCAGGTCTCGCCCATGCAATAACACAATTTGTGCATATCATCCTTGGACATGGCACCCCCCCAACCTCTCTGCCAGGTATCTGCCCCCATTTACTTACATTGATGATCGAGTCCTTGAATTTGATGTGAAGGCGGTAGTTGGAGATGGCAATGATGGCATCGTCTGCGCGACCAAGGTACTCCACACTCTCACCCTGAAGTACAGGGAATGGGACCTACAGCAAGACAAAGAGACAAAGAGGCATTAAGAAGTCGTAGCAGGGTGATGTCCCATCAACCCACAACTACTGGAAGAAACAAAACCATTCAAATAAACCCTGCCCAAATCACGCTTTCCTTGAGGAGATTAGCTGTTAGTCAGGTGGGACTTGCCTCCTTTAAAGAGCTAGTAGCACCGAAATAGGTAGAAAATGTTAGAAATTTTTGTATAAGTACTCAGCTGTTACTTGTTAGTTTTGAAGTATTTTGCTTTTTCCAGTTTATTAGAAGGTTTTCTAGCTGATATTAGAAAATGAGTAACAGAAATGCTGGCCTGCGATTGGCTGACCGCATTCTTCATCCATATGTTAGGCAACACCCCTCGGTAAAAAAAAAGAAAAAGAAAAAAAGAATCAGTGTGCAACTCAGTTCTCTGCTTGCAGCATCTACAGCAATCCCTCTGATCTGCTTCCGGCATGCAGCATTTCTCCCACAACAGGCCAGAACTCCGCAGCAGCAGTCAGGACATCAGGCTGAGGGCAAAGACTCTCAGATGCGCACCCCATGGCATTTTCTGCCAAAACTTTAACTTAAAAAAGAACCTCAGGAGAGCCACTCCTGAAGCAAGAGGTCTGACACAGGATTTTGGCCCACCCTACACACTCCTGCCTCCACAATCTTTTAAATGCACACTGGAGGTTCTCAGCTATAGATCAAATTAAAAAGGGGAGGAGCTATTTTCACTCTTGCAGCACCAACGGTATGTACTTTTAAAGAAGAATCCAAGGAACTGCATTCAAACATTCCATAAGTGCATTAAGACTTGTGGATTTCCTGTTTTTACATAAATCTACCAACTGCATTCAGAAACTTAAGTGCATGGTGATTCTTGGGTTTAGGACATAAAATAGTAATTTTTTTTGAAAACCACTACCAGTATCAAATAGGGAAAGATTGTTCAGACAGCAGTACTCTTGTGGATTTACTGTCTTTACAGAAAAATAGTAATTTTGAAAACTGCTACAAGGAGCTAATAAGGTTAAGGCCAATAAGGATCTAATAATAGAGAAGGATTGTGTAGGCAAGATAAATTGTTCAGCCAGCAGTACTTTTACAGCAGGATTGGGTAGCCTAGTAAAGAATATCCTTTGAATGTTAGGATGCCATATTGAGAGCTGCCCTGAAAACTGTCATTACATTGTTGCAAAGGCAAATTAGAGTATGAGTAACTGGTGTAAGTAAGCAATAAGACACGACAGGGTGTGTGTTGAACAGGTATTACCGCACGCCCAGGGGCGTAGTAAAGTACCGCGCCCTGCCGAGCGCCTTCAGCCCCTGGAAGCGTAATATCTGTTCAGCACACAAACCCTGGAGTGTTTTATTGACGCTAAAATGGTTCTTTTTTAAAAATATTTGTAACCTTCAAAATATTACTAAACTGAAGAAAAACTGAAATCAATGTGTTCATTTGAGATAAAATAGTCCTTCCGCCTACTAGGTGATGACATCATTGTCTTCCATTCATGCTAGTGCCCCCCCCCCAACGTCCCGATCGAGAGAACAGGTGTGGTTAGGAGAGGTTTGTGTCCTTTTAAAAGAACAATTGAAGAACAAGAAGTTTATCTATGTACATACTTTTTTGTTTGAATGTCAAGTAGCTCCTCCGTTCTCATGACAGCCCGAGCACCAGAATGGAGCGAGCAGAAGTAACAGGTTCTCTCCGACAGTTTGCGCCATTTTCGCAATAAAAAAAAAAAACGAATAACGGATGAGATTTTTTCTGTTTTTAGTTAACTGTAGTGGGACAGCAGCGTAGTTTGCTGTGAGACGGTGGAGTCAGGATGGTGCGGGATCACGAGTGGTGACTACGGCTCAACCTAGTTCCGTTACAGTTCTTTATAAAAATGGGCATAGCATAATAGAACAGTTGACTGGCAGTTTTGTCGGTAAGCGGTGGAGACAAGTGGGGGGGGGGTAGCTCGTGACCACAGCTCGACATTGTTTACTGTTTGGTACGTGCTTTACAAGGAGGCTGAAAACAAGATGGCTAACTGCATTTTTCTCAGCATTCCATGCCTAGCTCTGAACATTCCATTCATGGGCATTGATTTAGTTACCTGTCCTTTTTATTCTGTATGTGTAATACGTATTTGACACCTCATTTCTGGCCAATCGCAATGCTTCTTTTTACATGCCCATTTTTTAAGTAACAAATAAGGATGATATGGTAGCCTTATTTTTTAGCTTTTCTTTGCATTAAGTAGTGTTTAGACTTAACTTGGTTGTAGTCAGTAGATTAGAGAGGTATCTGTAGGTAGTGTTTTCACTGCAACTGGATCCTGATTGAGGAGCTTGGATCCTTACAGAGGAGGCGGGGGGCGACTTATGAACCATACAGTCCAGCTCGAGAGGGAAGGGGCGGGGGATGCTAGAAAGGGAGTGGGGGCTCCCAGGAGAAACGGTGGACGGGGAGAACAGTTGGGTGTAATGGGTGTGGGGCAGCACTATTTATGGAGAAGGGAGACTGGGGCAACTGGCATCTAAAGTAAGATATCTGGGGAGGAAGTGGAGAGAATGTGGCAGGTAAGTGGGGGGGGGAGGAGACCAGCTACAACTACAATTCATTTGAATCCAGGGAGAACTGGAGGGTTGTGTGTAGGAAGAGAGGGTGGGAAGGCAACAGGGATGGCCAGGGGGTAACTGGGGGCAGGCCAGGATCTGGGGGAGAAAATGGATGGCAAGAGGTGAGGAGGAAGAGGAACAAGGGGTCAGGGAACTGGAGCTCTGAGAGGTGGTGGTTCCTGGACACCTAGGGGCACAAGAGTGTTCGCTGAACGAGGGACTACAGTGTCCAACAGGTTTGCACCACTAGCAGCCATGAGGGACAAGGGAGTGGGGAGAGCAGTGAGGCTAGGAGGAGACAGGCAAGGCAGGGCGCACACAGGATGCAGAAGGCAGTGAGGAGTAGAGCGGAAGTGGGGAAAAGGGAACTGAGCTAGGAGGAGATGTGTGGAGCAGGGTAAAGCAAACTTGAGGGTAGCAGAAGAGGTGAGCAAAGGATAGGGGTGGGGAAAGGAGAGATGAGGTGGTGAGCAGGACAAGGCTAACAGGAAGGGAGCAGTGCCAATAGTGAAGGCGAGCACAGGATTTGGGGGAGGATGATAAAAGGGAAGAGCCAAGAGGAAAGCAAGGGTGGGGACAGGTGGGGCCTAGAAAAGAAGAGGGAGGAACAGGAAGGGAGAAGAAGGTAATGTCTGGAAGTGGTTGGAGAGGGAATTGAGGAGGAAGTGGGGGTGAGCAGAAAGGGCAAGGGCGTGGATCAAGTCATGGAGATACAAGTAAGGAAGCAACAGGGGAGAGTTGTGGGAGGAATGGGGCGGAAGCAGTGGGGGCATGAGGGCAGAGCAAGCCAGGGAAATATAAGAAAAGGAGCAGAAGAGGGGGAATTAGGAGAGGTAGCGGGGGGCAGGTGGAAGGGGCAAGTGAGGGGGACACTAGCAAAGGGGCAGAGGGAAGGGTTCATCAGGCAAGGGATCAGTTTCACTGGCAAGGGCGGGAGAGGTAGAAAAGGTCATGGTCTTCGGGAACTCGATTATCAAGGGGCTACACCGGCTTAGGAAGGAGGTAAGCTACAAGGGGAGATTAGTGTTTTGCGAACCAGGGATGGAAGCGTGGAGGGCGATGTAGAAAATCAGGGAAGGGGCAAGGGTAGTAGGGGGGAAAACCACACTTGGCCGTTCATTTGGGTACAAATGATCTGGCCAGCAATGAGATGGAGGAGGTTCAGAGACAGTTTACAGTGCTGGTGAAAGGCTGCAAGGAAGAGGTGAGATCACTGGCATTCTCGGAGATCTTGCCCGTATCCTGTGCCAGCATGTTAGGAAGCAAAGGATCAGGGAATTCAATGCCTGGCTCAAAGAATGGTGCCGGGAGGAAGGGTTCGCCTATACTGGAGAGTGGGGGGACACATGGGAGAATGAGGACTTGTAATGGAAGGACAGGCTTCACCTCAGCAAGATGTGGAGCTAGGGTTCTGAGGGGAAGCATACAAAGTTACACTGATAAGCTCTCAAGGGAGGTTAAATTGGTAGGGGGGAGGAATACAAGGCTAGGATGAGGGAAAGGAGTACGGGAGACAGGGACTGCCTAGTTAGCACTCCCCCAGGAGGCAGGGAGGGTGGAGAGCAGCAGTAAGGTGGAGGAGGTATCTGGTGGAAAGGCTTGTACACAAATGCTAGGAGTTTAGGGAACAAGATGGTGGACGAGGGCCTAGACATTCTGGCCATAACAGAGACCTGGTGGTCAGAGCACCATACATGGGAAGTGGGCATCCCGGGTTAGACTCTAGAAAAGATAGGCCTGGAAGAAAGGGGGGTGGCACTGTATGTCAAAGATGACATCAGGGTGATGGAAGGGCAGGAGGAACAGGATGCAGCGGAGGTCCTGTGGGTCATGCTGAAAAAAAAGGTCTGGTGCAGTTTTAAAACTGGGTGTGATCTACAGACCCCCGACGCAGGAGGAGGAGGTGGACAGGCAGCAGACGCGGGCGATCCAGAGGATGGCACTCAAAGGGGAACTTCTGCTGGTAGGGGACCTTAACCTCTCAGATGTTGACTGGGACATCCAGTTAGCTAAGTCAGCCAGAAGTAGGGCAATCTTGGGAGTCCCTTGATGGAGTGTTCCTGCAACAGCTGGTAAGAGAGCCAACCAGGGGTGGCAACATACTGGACATGGTTCTCACTAATGGGTAAAGTGTGGAAGAGGTGGTAGTGGGGAACAGCCTAGGTGCAAGTGACCACAACAGGTGAGGTTCCGGGTAAGGACAGGAAAGGCAGAGGGCCGGTTGATCACTAAGATTCTGGATTTCAGGCAGGCAGATTTCGCCAGAATGAGAGTGATTTTTGGGGAGGAAATGGAGAGGAAAGGGCAGACTGAGGATGTGAAGGAGTTATGGGAACCAATTGGGGGTGGGTATTGAAGGCCACGGAGATCTGCATCGGGAGGGTTAAGAAAAGCAAAAGAAGGAAGAGGCCATTGTGGTTCACCAGAGAGGCGAGGGGAGCTATTGGGAAGAAGGGCATTGAAGGTATACAAGAGGACTCGGAGGGAGAAAGACAAGGAGATCTACAAGGAAAAACTGAGGATGGCAGGGCAGAAGATTAGGAGGGATAAAGCGGACAGAGATGAGAGAATTGCCAGAAGGGGGGACAACATTTTAGTTTTTTTAGGTATGTTAGGGAGTGAAAGAAGGAAAAGCAGGGGATAGTCCGACTGAAGAGGGAGGAGGGAGTACAGGTGGAGGAGGACTTCGAGAAGGCAGAAGTACTAAACAGGTATTTCTGCTCAGCCTTCATGGTAGGGGGGAGGGGAAGGGACTGAAGTTAAAGGGAAGGGAAAGCACAGGGGTAGATCAAAGCCCGTTCACCGGAGGCAGGGTAAGAGAGGAGTTAGGTAGGTTGAGAGAGGATAAAGTTATGGGTCCAGACGCCCTGCATCCTAGGGTACTCTGGGAATTGAAGGAGGAGCTGGCAGCTCCCTTGGCAAGGCTGATTAACTTGTCCCTTGACAAGGGGACAGGTGCAGAGGGACTTGAGGAGGGCAGACATGGTACCACTCCAGAGGCGGAAAACTATTGTCTGGTCAGCCTCACCTCGGTAAGGTGATGGAAGCACTCTTGAAAGAAAGGGTGGTCAGATACCTTGCTGATAATGGACTGCAGGACAAGCAACATGGCTTCACTGCAGGGAGGTCGTGCTAGATGAACCTCATCAAATTTTTCAATTGGGTGACAAGGGTGGTGGATTTTGGGGGGGGGAGGGTTGGACATGGCCTATCTGGACTTCAGGAAGTCCCTCACAGAAGGCTGGTTAATAAGTTGGAAAGCTTGGGAGTGGGACTTAAAATAACGAGGTGAGTAGAAGACTGGCTGCGGGACAGGAGCCAGAGGGTAGTGGTGAATGGAGTGCACTCCAGGGAGGAAAGAGTGACGAGGGGGGTGCCCCAAGGGTCAGTGCAAGGGCCCACAGTTTTCAATACATATATCAGCGATGTAGGGGAAGGACTGGAAGGGAAGGTGTGCCTGTTTGAAGATGATACCAAGATCTGCAATAGGGTGGACACCATGGCGGGGGTGGAGGCAATGAAGAGGAACCTAAAGAGGCTGGAGGGGTGGCCAGAAGCATGGCAGCTGAAGTTTAATGTGAAAAAATGCACTGTGATGCACATGGGACATAACCCGCAAGCCAGCTACATTCTGGGAGAGGAGGAAATAAAGGCGACCAGGCAGGAGAGGGATCGGGGGATAATTTCAGATAACCTCAAGGTAGGGAATCAATGCAGCAAAGGAGTGGGCAGGGCAAATGGAATGCTGGCATGCATTGAGAGGGGTATAACATGCAAGGAAGGAGGAGGTACTAATGCCCCTCTAAGTTCATGGTGATGCCCCACTTAGAGTATGGGGGTACAGTTCTGGAGGCCCCACCTGAGGAAGGCTATTGATGGAATGAAAGGGTCCAGAGATGGGCAACAAAGATGTTGCAGGGCATGCATTGGATGCCCTGTGAACAGAGGCTGAAGGAGCTGGACCTGTACTCGCTGGAGACTAGGAGGGAGAGGGGGAACACGATAGAAACATTCAAGTACATGAAGGGATAAATAAGGTGGGAGAAGGGAGCCTATTCAAAAGGAAAAGAAGTGATGGAACAAGAGAACATGGTCTGAGGTTTGGGGAGTCCGGGGCAGTACCCAGGCGCATTATTTCACCAAAAGGGTGGTAGACCCCGGAACAATCTATCAGAGGAGGTGGTGGGAGTGGAAACTGTAGAGGAATTCAAGAGGGTATGGGACATATATAAAGGACTGGCTGGAGGGTGGCGAGAGGTGTATCTGAATAGAGGGGAGTAGAATGGGGGGGGTATCGGGGCAGACTCGATGGGCATTAGTGTCCTTTTCTGCCGACAGCCTTCTGTGATTCTATAAACACCTCAATCTTATCATGCTTTAAAAAATGGGTTGCATTGGGCCAACACAACCCATTTTCTAAGTGTGATAAGACCCTTCGGGGTTTAGGGGATGACTGCCCTTCCAGGGGCTGCAAGGCCCTGCATCTCCAGCGTCTGGGCTCACTATGCCCTGGGTGGGTGGGTATTCCAACACCCCCATCCCACACCCTGTCTGGTTTTATTGCTTATGTATTAAGTGTGATGTGACGAGCAGTACTTTACCTAAAGACTGATATCTGGTTCTTTTCCTCTTCCTACCTCAGCAGCACTGCAAATTCACTTATTGTGACATCACAAGTGACTGATCTGGCAGCAAGTGAGTGACTCTTCTTGGTCAGTAGTGATGTCACAGACACAGAGGTCACAGGGCTGATGATGTATGAGGAGGAACAGATCGAGCCATGTCAGCATCCAGCGAAAGGGAAAATAAAAAAAACGTCAGATATTTATTTTTATTTCATTCTTTGGTAACCAGGTAAGACCCACTAGGCACAAGTGCCTGTTTTCAGGGGCTACCCAGGAGCACTGAGGAGGTTAAGTGACTTGCTCAGAGTCACACAGTATGCAAGGAGGGGTTGTGGGAGTCAAACTTAGGTCTGCTGGATATACCAAGCTTATTCACAGCTCATTACTCTAACCTCTAGGCTATACTGCCAATTCCAAGATATAAGAAGTGCTCACCACTTATGAAAGTTAATATTTTCAAGAGTACACTAGCTCTTTAAAGGAGAACTGCACTGAATCTTAAGTCATTCTTCTCCAGTAGAAGCTGTTTTTCCAATAATGGTTTACATTATTTTATTGTTCTACCTATACAGATTTTTTTAATTATCCCAGTGGCTTTTTCTAATTTACATGCTGCTAGCAAAAAAACATTTTAGAACTGTATGATGTAGTTTATGTCCCTGTTCTACTCTTCTATTGTTTGCACAATACATGCATGTTCCACTGCAGAACTCTGTGTCTGAGAGGGACATAAACTACATCATACAGTTCTAAAATGGCACTTACCATCAGATTGTAAAGCAGAAACACCCACTGAGGATACCAAAAGGCCTGCATAGATGGAACAATAACAGAAATTTAACCAGTATAAAAAAATGGCATGTACTAGGAAAAATGACTTACAGGTTCAGTGCAGTTCTCCTTTAACTTCCAACTATGCTAGCTGTGTATCCCAACAGAGGTGCAGTAAGAACAATGGGGCAGGAGTGCCCCAGGACCCACACTCTGGAGAATAAAAATGTCTCTCCAGTGCCTCTGGGTATGCGTGTTGGTGTTGGGGGGTGGGGTTGAGGGAGCTATCACCAGGTTGTGGTTGAGGGGCTCTGACAGCACAGTCAGAGAGGGCTGCTCAGGACTGTAAGTGTGGAGAATGGAAATCTCTCACTGGTACCAACAGGCGGTACTCTCGCCAGGATGAGGGGCAGTGACTGGGCAGCAAGAGAGGAGTGCCAAGGACAGACAGGGGAGAATAGAAATAGGTATCTGTACCAGAAGGGCATGTTGTTGCAGACTAGGGCACACAGACAATACAGCAGGAGAGGAATCTCAAGGACTTAAATGAGCAGAGAATGGAAATGGCTCCCTGGTGCCAGCAAGTTGGGAAGAGGCGTGGTTAGGCTATTGTCCAGAGGGGTAACCTTGGGAGAGCTTAGCCAGTGCTGGCAGGAAACAAGTGAAATGCACTCTTTGGCACGTCCCTCATTCACCTGGACAAACAGATCCGGAAAATACACACAATACCCTGCACGTACACGTTAGGCCAAGTACGGAACTGGAAAAACAAGCCCCTGACCACAGACATGTTTCAGTGAAATAACTTCACTGAGTAACCTATTTGGTTCTGGGACAGATATCTTGCACAATGTATGCACAGTAGCCAGACATGTCAGTAGGCTTATTTCCTTTCATAGCACAATTCAGCATTCATTGACAGACATCCTTACTGAACAGGGGCTTCTCTCTCTCTCAACCCCCCCCACCCACCCACCAGATGACAGTACCTGCAAGAGTTTCTTTAGGTATTCTGTCAGTGGCTCAATAGATACCACACTCACGTCGGAGTCTGGAATACTGGAAGGTTATAGGTTCTAGCCCCGCACCAGGAACTTATACTAATACCCAATACTAACAATGTAGTGCAGTACCAGCGGTCCGGATGAGATGTTAAACCTGAGGTCCCTTCTGAATAGTTCTAGTGGCTGACAAGCTGGAAGTTAAAGATCCCATAGCAACTACAAGAGCCAGCTAAGCGATTAGGTTTTCAGCATCTTGGTGGTATCTGGGGCTCCCAACATGTCTGCATATACTGCTGATGCAGCATGTCTTTTTGTGATGGCACTTTATTCAACAAAAACCATCATTTAATTAGAAAATAGATGAAATATGCAAGGGTTTTCATAGTTTGGTAGGTGGAGAGGAGCACAACCTGGGGTGGAGGGGTGAGGGGGCTCTGCCTAGAAATTTCCAGGTGAGTCACTCTGACTACCAGAAAGATGCTGCAGAATCAGAAAAGGGTTCAGAGAAGAGTGATCTAGAAGGGCTGCAGTACACAGATAACTACATCTCTGCAGAGAAGGGATGGGCGTAGGGGTCGAAAATTCAACTGGTCCTGGACCACACCAATGAAAACTGGGAAATCATCGAAAATTGGCATGTGAGACAGATTAAGGAGCATACGTTTCTGTTTATACAACAGGTGTACAAATAAAATTGTGCAAGATCAACGCCTTACCTTGTCACTCTACTCACAAGATAACACGTTGTCTTGCAAGTTGATTTGTCACAATTGCTAGAGTGAAGATTTAGGTATATCACAGAGTATGGAACCAATCAGAGAGCAGCGTTCACAGTGCTTATGACACGACAACAGCCCTGTGCAGCACTGAAGCCAGCAAATCAAAGAGAAAAGTGAAATCTTCACACAGATAGCCAATTTGAAAGGCTTAACTAGTAAACTGAAATTATATAAACTAAATACCGAACATATACATTGCCTGTGAGGGGGTAGGACTTCTATAACTCACTCATGACTCTATAACTCATGAGACATGGTCTAGCTTCCTCACACCCAAAAATAAAATGCAGATTTTGAATCGAGACATTTCATATCCCCCGTTTATATCCAGGCAGAGAGATCAATATTTCCATACAGTAAACAGCAAGCTTTAATCAATCATGTCAAGAGTCTACGTTTTTAATTAGCAAAGTGGACCAGTGAAAGCATTTTTAGGACTGCAGAGTTCTTTTTTTGCTTGATTCCGGTCCTGGACAGGTTATCAAAGAGAAAACTGTTTGTTTTTTTGGGGGATATGATTTAAATAATGAAGGGTATGGAGAACGTCAATTCAAGTACGCAATTTGCTATGAGTCAAAATATGAAAACAAGGGACAGGGGCTGAATTTTAAGAGGGGGAGGATTCTAATGGTACTGAAAGGGTACCAGAAATGTGTGTGTAAGTACAGCTGAAAAGTATCTGCAAGTGTTTTTTTTGGGGGACTCACGAGTGGTAGGGGACTCACGAGTGGTAGACTCCTGCTCCCCAACAAGTGAAGACACAGGCCCCCATATTCAGAAGACTTACGTGGCACAAAATGAATATGTGTGGTGCATCCTGGAAAATGTGCGGTGAGGCGATATTCAAAAAGGTGAAATGCACTGCGCCACCCCACCTTCCCCCCTTCCCCAACTCCCAGTCCTGTGAGGTTCCCTAGCAGTCACTACTAATGCAAGCTGCCTGACCATGCCCTCTCGCACCCCACCATTTACTCTAGTACGGCTTCTCCGCTCAGCCTCCCTCACCCCCCCATTTCTCCCTATATCTTAATGCCATTCTTGCCCCACCCTTCACCTCCACCGCAGTACCTACCTCTCTCTTGTACCTCCTTTCTTCACCCCACTGCCAGCTATCCCCATCCCTCTGAACTACTGACGAGGTATTTTGTGGCTGCTTATTCCCCACCCTCATAAACTGTTTTTCCCGTTATTTTAACTTGTACCTATGTTTTGAGTTATTCTGTAAGTTCTGAATCAAAGCTGTATCGTTCATTGCGATGTACCTTTGCTTTCTCCTATTGTACTCTGTTTTGCAGTCTAAGATGTGGAACCTTTGTAAAAGAGCTTGCGCTCAAAGGTCTTTTCTAAATCAGTAAATATCCGAATGCGCAATCGCACACATATAATGTATGCTGTGCAGAAAAAGGGGGTAGACACCTGCATATGCCGCGTATGTGTATATTTAGTGGGACTGCGTGGCGCACGTGCCGTGCATCCCACATTTGTGCTGCACAAAGTTAAGCAAGAAAGGGCTGCCCTAAATCGGCCAGCCACCCACCCACAGTCCGGCTGCTGAACTGCAGCCAGAATATCCTGAGACAGCTCTGTGAGCTGCTCCAGGATAAGTTCCAGGCACCCACACACAGCACACATGCCTGGAGGATAGTGCCCAAAGCCACAGCTACGCCGTGTCTGCTCGGCGGGCACCTGACAGATACCGGTGAGTGACACCACTGGCACTGACCAGTCAGCCACCTCCCTAACTGCACCCAGATCATAGACGCCTAGCTTCCCCATGCTAGTGCGGTCAGTTGCCCCCCAGCACACCAGCGGAGTGCACAACTACAATGCAGCACATGTACTAGGTGCCACTGCCTGCACCCATGTTGCCATCACAGTGTCACCCAGTGGTGGCATGCACCCATGGCCACATCTGGGACAAAGGTGATATGGATGCATGGCAGTACTGGTGGCAGCATGGCATGGATCAGGGACAGACCACTGGCACAAAGCCACGGTGTTATGCCATAGGTGCACACAGCACGCCCCTGCCTGACCCATGCCACCAGGAACCACATCCATGACACTGATGCCATCCATGCATTGTGACAATGCCACAGGGGCTGTGCGGTGGGTCAGTGTGGTGTTCTGGATGTGGATATTGTGCAGGTGTAGGCAGTGTGGGGTGACGGTAGCACCACCTGTGGCCTGGTGGCGTCATGGGCATGTCTCAGACACCAGACCCTTCCGGTGTTGCACATGCGGCCACCAAGGGCACATACATGGCCATGGGTATTAGCACTATACACAGGTCAATGCATTACACACACACGCCCTACACTGCCTGCTGGGCTGCAATACCTGCTGGTCACCTCTGTGGTGGTGCTGCCCCGCATATCTGGAACTGCACATGCAAATGGCCTGAATACACTCCAGTAATGAGATGCAAATTTGCCATTTGGGCGCAGACTATGCAGTGAGGCTATTTGCATATCCTGGCTGAATATTGCAAGTATCTTCCCATCACGCAGTTCTGTATGTTCCACGCTGGACACAGGTCACCTGCCGAGTCATGCATCTCCCACTGCACAATCGCGAATCATCGGGATATTCAGCCATGTTTGTGTGACAGGATTTGCTGGCACACTTTCTGAATATCCCATTCTTTACTGAAGGCAAAAGTCACTGCGCCACGCACCCAGACACTTTTGAATATAGGGCCCACACTGCGTATTTTGAGCCAGTCAGATGAGAAAGAGCACCAAAACAATGTTGGATCCAGGATTTTAACAAGCATTTGTCAATGCCAAATGCCGGTACTGGCATTGGTAGTGCAGGAGTTACAGAGATTCATAATCCACTCCAATTCATCTTTATTTTTATAGCGCCTTTCAAAACTAAGGAGTGTACAAACCATAAATACAATAAAATACCATAAAACTGATTTACAGATATATAAAACCAAATCATTGTCATCCAGCTCTAATTCGGGAAGGCCAAAGAAAATAAATAGGTTTTCAACATTGTTTTAAAACTACTGATGGTCAGGCATTCTCTTAACCGATGAGGTAGAGAATTCCACAGGGTCGGTGCTGCAAATGAAAAAGCATGGGCGCCAGATGTTTTAAGATGAACCCTGGGAATCTCTAGCAATCCCTCGTCGACGGATCGGAGCGGACGACTGGAGGAGTAGGGAGTCAGGAGATCTTTAAGGTAGTCGGGTCCCTGTTCATGTAGGGCTTTAAAGGTAAGCAAGCCTACCTTATATGTAATCCACCACTGAACTGGCAGCCAGTGCAGTTCATGCAGCACAGGTGTAATATGACCGGACCTAGAGGTACCAGTCAACAATCTGCCCACAGCATTCTGCACCAGCTGCAATTGGCAGATATCAACCCCTGACAGCCCTAGGTAGAGAGCATTGCAGTAGTCAAGACGGGTGATAATGAAGGCGTGGACCAATGTTGGAAAAGGGGGGGGGGGGGGATCAGATGTTTCACCTGGGCAATATTCCTCAGATGGAAAAATGAGGATTTGACAACAGCCGACACCAGAGTCTTCAGGGTCAAGCCATTATCAAAAATAACGCCCAGGTTCTGCACCCGATCTGAGGTGACGAGCTGGACACCATCAAGCCAAAGGCCAGACATTTGCCAAACAAGAATACCCATCCCCAGGCGACCTGGTTCCACCACCAACACCTCAGTCTTATCCGGATTTAGTCGCAGCCAACTGGAGCTCATCTAGTCTTTAATCTCGGAGAGGCAGCTGTTAGAACAGAGATTGCATCGACTTGTCTGTGTACAAAGGACATCTACAGCTAAGTATCATCTGCAAAGCAGTGAACACTCAAGCCGTAACGCCTAATGATTTCTCCCAAGGGCAGCATGTACACTGCAAACAACATGGGTGCCAAAATGGAGCCTTGAGGCACCCCACAAGGCAGGGAGAAGGCAGATGAATAAATTCCTGTGACCACCCTCAGAGACCTGCCTATCAGGAAAGATCGAAACCATTTGAGGACTGTACCTGACAGTCCACTAAGAAACCGCAGGGTCTCCAAAAGCACCTCATGGTCCACAGTGTCAAAAGCTGCTGAGAGATCGAGAATGACCAAGATGGTACGAGCCTTTCGATCTGTCGCCATTAGATCATTTAATACCCGAACAAGGGCAGTCTCCATACTATGCCTCTTCCGATAACCAAACTGGAAAGCCTTATAGACACCGTAAGTTACTAACTGATTGTCCAATTGCACTGCAACCACCTTCTCAATAACCTTCCCAACAAAGGGAAGGTTAGAGACAGGTTGGTAGTTAGCTGGATCGTCTGAACCTATGGAAGATTTAAGGAGTGGTTGAATGACCGCCTCCTTTATGGAGTCCAGAAAGGTTCCCCCCTCCAAAGATCTCCAAACAGTTTCAGCTAGGATCAGGCAGATAACATCTACACACTCCACCAGCAGGGAGGTAGGGCACGGATCCAAACTACAACAAGTAGGGCGCAAGGTTTGGACAATCTTCACGATGTCCATGAATTCCGGTTGGCAAAACTCCGTCCAGACAGACCGGGCGTTCGTCACCTCCCGTTGACCACCGCATCCCCTCATGGTGAGGGCTTGGCCAATTCCGAACCTGATGCTTACAACCTTATCTGCGAAGAACTGAGCTAGCTCAGCACACTTAACTTGTGAAAAAAAACTCTTCCAGACTGCAGACAGACTGGATTGCACAGTCCGTAGACAATGCGAAAGAGTTGTACTGGTTGGTTCTGCACAGCAGAAATCTCCCTGGACAGGAACTCTGCCTTCTTATGGGTGATTTCTGATTGATAGGCTTAGATTGACGGAGCGTTATAATATCTGTCAGCACCCAGGCCAGATTTCCACCAAACTCTCTCCAGCCTTCGACCACCCCACCTCAACTCCTTTCAAGGACCCATCATACCATGGGGACCTTGGGCGAAGAGTGAGAGGTCTAACAAGAACAGGAGCAATCAAGTCCAGGGCATCTCCCACTGCCCAGTTATAAGCCAGTACAAGGTCCCCTGGACTTGTGCTTTCACGCAGCAATCCCGACAGATCCAGCACCGCCGGTAGACCATCTGGCGTATCTCCCCTCAAAGGGCGGTACCGGACCATCTCCACAGGGGAAGGTCCAATTGGGGGAGCCCCAGAACTGAACCCTATGGCACAATGGTCAGACCAACTGACTGGTTCCACCACCAGATCAGTAATCTCCATCCCCAGGAGGAACAGCAGATCCAGTGAGTGGCCTCCCATATGGGTAGAGGAGGTAACAACCTGTGTAAGGCCCAGTGATGTCATTAACTGGAGGAGATTTTGACCAAATTGCGAGAGTTCATTGTCGACCCAGGCATTGAAATCCCAGAGAATTATACATCTGGGAAACTCCAATACCATGTCAACAACGAAGTTCACAATCTCCCGCATGAATAAACCCCCATCACCTGGTGGACGGTAGATGAGAAGTATCCTGCAACCTACACCCTCACCCATAACACACTCAAAGAATCTGGCGGTCCCCACTGGAACATCCATAAGGCCCAGTTCAGTCTTAAAAAAGATGGCTACACCCCCACCCCTACGATCCAACCTTGGGCAGTGAATCACTGAGAACCCAGCTGAAACTGCAGAGGCCAAAAGGAATGGCAGTGAAGTACTGCTGTAACGCTACCCCCCCACACACAGAGACTGACAGGCGTTGGGGGTGTGCCTTTGGGTCATCGGCCATAACATTCATGCCATTCCACCTCACCCCACCCTGCAGACACTGACAGGTGTCGCAGTGTGCCTTGAGGTCTTCAGCCCTTATGCGCACCCCATTCTATAAGGAAATAAACTGAGATGGGTGCAGTATAGGAGAATGAGGTGAACGTTAGGGCTGAAGACCCCAAGGCACACCTCAATGCCAGTCAGTGGCTGCAGGGTTGGGGTGGAATGGAGTGTGCATTACGGTCGATGACCCCAAGTCACACCCCCGATGTCTGTCAGTCTGTAAAAGGCGGGCGTTTGTTGGTATTTTCCGCCAGATTTTCAACATGGGCTTTTTGGGACCACACCTCATGAACAGTGGCAGTATAATTTCATTACTCAATCCCAAAAGGTGATTTCGCACAGCAAGTGTGCCATTCGGTGCCACAGGTGCAAACACATATTTCAGACAGGACGTGAAAAATGACAGCTGTACTGTTCATGAGGAGGTGTGAAGAAATGGCAATGCTGACAATTTGGAGTGAAAATATGAAAAGTGGCGAAGTTACGAGTGTGTGTATAAACTATGCAATGCATGCTCGTAGCACAGTCATTTTCTGGAATGTTTTCACCAAGTTTTCAACGTGGCCTTTTTGGGACCTCCGCTCATGAACAATGAAACTGTGATTTTGTTAACCTGTCCCGAAAGTTGATTTCGAACATCGACTATGCCATTCTGCACCACAGGTGTAAAAACACTTTTCGCGAAGGATGCGAAAAATGACAGCTGCACTGTTCCATAAGGGTGTGTGAAAAAATGGCAATGTTGGAAATCTGGAGTGAAAATATTAGAAATTGATGAAGTTACGAGCATGCATAGAAACTGCACAACGGACGCTTGTAACACCGTCACATTTTGTAATTTTTTCACCAAATCTGCAGCATGAGCTTTTTGGGACCCCACCTCATAAACAGTGACACTGTTGTTTCATTAATTGGTCCCGAAAGGTGATTCCGGGCAGCAACCGCAAAGTCACCTTTTGGGACAGAGAAATGAAATGACACTCTCAGTGTTCACGAAGTGGGGTCCCAAGAACCCCATGTTGAAAATTTGGGACCAAAACTCCAAAATTGGCTGAGATATCAACCTAAGTTGAAACCCCCATTGACTGCCATTATAGGGTTTACCGCCATTTCTCGGTTGGTATTTGAAGAGTGCAGATGTGTTAGTAGTCCACAGAAGATCGCTGCTCCCGACCTCCAGAAGTAAGTATGGCTGGGGGTTGCAGGGAAGGGAGGTGCAGAGGAGGGTTGGGGAGGTGGGTCATGAACACGGACCATTTTCTTTTCAGATTAAAAAAAAAAAAAAGGACATTGTGGGACTTTTCTGTTTTACAGGTGAAATATTGAAATGGATTTCGCACACTGGGGTGGGCCCCAGTGTACCGGGGCGGGATCAATGCTGACCCAGGGATTGGACACCCTGAGGTCGGCTGGAGAACATAGAGGCATGGGGGTGGCGGCAAGCATCAGACACTGGGAGTGGACATCCCGTGTCGGAAACATCAAAAAAGTAATTTTTGGCACACTGGGGCGGGTTCCCAGTGTGCCACATTAATGGAGGGAGGGGGATACATGCTGACATGGGAATTGAGCACCTTGATGTCATCAGGGAACGGAGAGTGTGGGGCAGGCAGCGGCAGTTGGGAGGGAGCTAACATTTAAATTTGTTGTCCTGCTGTGTGCCTGGTTGGGGGGGAAGGGAAGATTGCCGCTGCAATGACAAAACTGCCCCTGACTGCAGCGGCACATTTCTTTCAGGTGCGGCGCTTGCTCTAAAACTGCAGTCATCGGCAGCTTCAACATTAATTGATGGCAGAGGGACGTGCCCATTAAAGCGTCCGCTGCACTGGCCACAACACTGCCACACCTCTGCAATGCTCTACTATCTCAATATGTTTCTTGTGCGCTGCGTGTGCAAGCAAACATAAAAAGGTCCTGTGGCAAAAATGAATGGGGTCTGACTTAAAGGGGTTGGGCTGTCAGTAAGCAGATATATCTATCATCTTGTACAGAACAGGACAGCACTTGGTAGTGGGCCATGATAAAATTAATTTTTGTTATGTTGGAAATGTATTATGTTGGATTGCTTCTATGCCATGTAAATGTCAAAGAAGGGTCCTGCTGCCACTGGATTTCTAGTAATGTCGGATCCGCCACTGGGACCGGGGGCATGTGATGAAGCCGGAGAGAGGGAAGTTAAAGAGGGATGTAAGGAAGTACTACTTCACTGAAAGGGTGGTAGATGTCTGAAACAGACTGCCAGTGGAAGTGGGGGGCTTCAAGCATGTATGGGACAGACATAGGGGTATATTAGTAAATTGGTAGGGAGGAGGCAGGGTCACATGAGACAGACTAGGCAGGGAACATCTCAGCAGACTGGGTGGTACAAGTCGAAACTGGCACCAGCCAAGGAGGCAAATGCTGGCAGATTTTGTATTGGTCCGGTAACATTTTTCATTAACGAGCCCTGTTGGCTGGCATTAGTGAAGGTAACAATTCTATAAGTACACCAGCGGGGCAAGTGGAAAAGTCTGTGGGGCTGGTGGATTGTCCCAGTCACAAGCCCTGCTGCTAGTGGCTGCAAAACTTCATTTCAATTTCTGGGTGGGTCAAGCAGTCCTTTTCTGCTGACAATTTTTATGTTTCTAAGTCACTGTGTATTTGGTTTATAAGACATCAGTTTACTTGCTAAAACATATTTATTTACAGAAATTACATCCATCCCCACGGAATGACCTATATTTGACTGTACTTGAGAAACACTGGGGAGGTCTGGGCTCCTGGACCATTTGTATAAAACTGTTTGCTTTACTGACTATAGTAGCCAAAACGGCTTTAGTGCTTTTTAATCATTTTATAGGAGATGATACTTGGCAGTCAGTGCAGTTTGCCCACAATACACTGATGATACTGTTAGCACAATTTGTGTTAACCCCCCCCCCAATCTGGTGTAACTAGTGCAAAAGGTGACTGTATCATGTACTTTTATGATGCTCCCCTGACCATGTAGCCTCAGGTCCCGATGGCCATATCAATACATATTGTAATACTGCAAAGATCTGTAAATAAAATGTTTAAAAATGACATCTGTATTGTTTAGTTTTTATGGAGAACATTCAGTACACAGCTCTGTTTATGAACTCGGGACTTCTGAGTTTTGACTATGTCACTAAATGGATACAGAACTCTGACCACAAGCTACTAACCTATCAAAGCAGTGCTCAGCGTTCTGTACCCATGCAATGCCATAGTCAAAGCTCCAAAGCCTTGCTTCCATTACCAGAGCCGTATAGAATGTTGGCCACAAACAGGAGACAACACAGAACACAGTTTTTCACATCCATTGTTTTTTATCCAGGCTAGAAACCATGATTTTCTGTTTTTCAAAAATGATCAATTCTGTTTTTTACTGGTGTTTTCAGTTGAAAATGGAAAATCATTGTCCCTACCAGGTAGAGTTAAATATAGATACTTTGGGGGGCCACCCCACGACCAAGTGCCAGTGCACCACGCTGCAGTGAAGATGACTGAAGTTTGGGAGCAGACTCTGGTGTCATGTCAGTGGCCAAGTCACAAGAGGCTGCTGAAGGGCAGCTTACCTTGGCTGGGGAGGACTAGCTACGGGATGCAGCATGTATGAAACCCCGCCGGTGGGCTAGGGATCTTTATCCTTCACAGGGGCACACTACATTGCCAAGGCAGTAGGGCACATCCCACGCCACAGGGAAGAAGGGACAGGGTAGAAAGTGTCCCTGCTGTGCAGCTAAGTGAAGGCAAAACACCTGAACAGGGTAGATTCCTGGGTGATGGCAGGAAAAGGGAAGAACAACCTACAAGGCAAAAAATAAATGAATACTTTGAGGGTAGAATGCAAGTTTTGAAAACAGAATCACCACAAGCAGCTGCACATTCACCCACATTTACATATCCCTTCTATAAAGGAAACATTGCTTCACTCCAAGGGTGGTAGGACAATGGGGTATACACCGTCTCAGAAGGCAATAAAATCAAGTTCAGTTGAGTGCTTCAAGTGCAAACTGGAGGAGTTCCTACAGAGGAATGACAACACAGGATGCAACAGGTAGGGCCAGCCTGGGGTTGGGCATGATAGCCCCTGGGTCATCCATCCCATAATACACCTATGTACATGTGCAGGTAAAAGCCTGGTCCCCCCTGTTAGAAGTGAAGGAAGCCAGATCTGTGCAGATTCTCCAGTCTCCTGGCCCTGAGGTGCAGAGGTGAGGAAGTTTGCTAATAGTAATAAAACAGGAAATTTCATTTCATTTATTATACTGGATATCACGATGAGCCAAGATCGCCTGTTTTCACAACCAGTTGAAGAGAACATTTATGATACAACCTGGAAATAGGCAATGTACTATAGAAGCACAAGCAAGGAATGCACGGTATAAATTAGAAGAAACAAATGATGTACTGTTACATTGCATTTTGTTTAACATAAGATGATGGAGGCTAGTGCTGAAGGAAGAGACACTTGCACCTGAGGTGAGATGGGAAGGCAGGACGATGTAGAGACCAACAGCGGGACAGGGCTCTTTCTCCTGCAGCACAGTATCTAAAGAGGAGCTGGTAACCAAATTTGGATTGACAGGGGAGGCCTTTACCTAGGGCAACCTTGTGTTGGAACACCACCAACGTATGGGTGAGGCGGTCCTCCAGGGAGTGGTAGGAAGCAGAATTATACAGTTGGCAGTGGTGGGTCCTATATGGTAGGCTGCACAGGAAGTGGCAGATACTGTTATAAACTGTGTACACCCTGGCAAGGGCCCCTGACGCAGGAGCAGTGTAGACTAGGGAGCCATAGTCAATGATGGAGAACAACAGGCTGAGTACAACTACATTTCTTTGTTTCATGGATCACCAAAAGTCAAATGAGGGGAGACTGGGGGATCTCAATATGCATTCCCTGGAAGAGAGGAGAAAGAGGGGGGGGATATGACAGACACTTTCAAATACCTCAAGGATGTAAATAAGGTACAAGAGGGTAGCATCTTTAAAAAAAAAAAAAGATGCTGAAGAACAAGGGGCCATGATATGAAAATAGAGGGGGGTAGACTTGAGGGTAGTGTGAGAAAGTATTTTGTTTCACAGAAAGAGTGGTGGATCCATGGAACAGCTTCCCCGCAGAGGTTGTAGGGGCCCCGCAGAGGCAGTATAGCGCAGTGGGTTAAGGCTCTGAGCTGCAGGTCTGGAGACCTGGGTTTGAATCCCACAGCCGCCTAGGTGCATACTGTGCGATCCTGAGCAAGTCACTTAACATCCTTGTGCTCCCAGGTCGCATCAGGAAACAAGCTTCAGCTTAGTGTGCATTTCCTGGTTAAAAAATGTTCCTTTTCTCTTCCTTTCCAAAAATGGTAGGAAAATTCAAAAACGCATGGGACAGACAGAACAGGAACTCTGGTGATAAGAAAGAGAGGGTAAATCGCAGATCATTTAGGATCTGCGGTATATGAAACAGATAGGGGAAATGGGCAGACTAGGTGGGTCAAGCAGTCCTTATCTGTCCTCAAATTCTATGTTTCCATGTTTCTAAGATCAGGAACCATTTGACCTTATGAAGAGCCCCAATTCTCTGGTGCAGTTTTTATCAGGTGACTGACGTGGGTGCTGAAGGACAGTGTGCTGTCAAGAAAGATACCGAGATACTTAAACTGTGTGACAAGGAAGGGTGAAAACGAACTACAGCAGTGAATGCTGTTTAGTTAAATAGTTCAGTCTTTTTGGTCCCTAAACTTGCTGTGCTGTGCACCTTTTATACTCGAACTGCACAGTGATTCTAAGTACAGGTGTTGGTGTTCCAAGGTCCTTACATCCAGGGCGTCGCAGACATCGACTGAACAGTACAGTGTTTGTATACCAAAGAAATTACAGCAGACCTTTCCCTGTATTTTTTCAGATCATTCAAGATACGAGTTAAAATTCTAAGTGACCTCTTTACACTGGGGTCTAGCACATTTTTCAACAGCAGCCTTGTCTGAAATCTTAATTTATCTTAAAGGAAAACAGTCATAATCCCCATTTTCCTCCCAGTGTGTACTCACCTGCCAACTTGCAGTTAGAGACCGGCATTTCTGTTGTAGGGCATGTAATTCATTAGTAATCCCTTTTTTTTTTGTTCCAGAGTGAGTGGCGCCACCTCAGAGAGCACAGCGGCCAAAGCCACAGCTACTATGCAAATTACCCGCTGATCTTCCTATGTGCTGGAACACTCGAGCGAGGCACATTTTGATGGAGTAAAACTAAACAGTGTGCTGTGTAGCCTAGCGCTACTGTCCATGCCCAAACTCGGAGCTTAGGTGCTACTTCGCATGCCCAAAGTTGGAGCTGGAACTTTAAGAATTTAACTACCTTACGCTACTCTGTTTTTAATGCAGATTGTTTCTAGAGGTACAGCTCAAGGACCTCTACATGGCACACTATTTTTACTCCGTGAAAATGTGCCTTGCTCGTCATGAACGAGAGTTCCGGCACACAACAGGATGGTCCGGGAGGTACCAAGGTCACGCTCTGTCTTCCGGTGCGGCGGCATTTTCGAAATGGCGCATCCAGGACAGTGCAACAAGCCACCATACAGGCAAGAAACAAAAGAAATAACTCGGCAAAGGTTGGCTGCAGGCATGTTAAAACAAAAAGGTTGAGATAATCGGCTGTTTTTGCAGCCCTGGTAATTGCCAGCACTGTTTTGGACAGTTTTCCTTTAAGCCAGTTGCAAACTGCTTCCCTCCCAGTTACACTTAGACTTACATAAGAGGTTTTTTTTTGTGTACTCTGTCTGCAAGCTACATTGTTGTGCGTCTTAACTGCATATAGCCTGCATGCACATATTTCCCATTTTTTTTTAACAAACTTAGTACAGTACTAATTTGTAACTTGCAGAGAACAACATTCTTATGATTGCCACAGACTGTTTAAATTCAGTCACTGACAAATGAGCCAAGCAGTATGGCATGACTGTGTCCCCTGGCTACCAGGGCTAAATATCACGCCCGATTCAGAGATTTCCCCTGTGTGGTGCTAGTTGCTGACTTACCATAGGATGCCAGCTTATCACAAATGTGAACCACCTTGCACGGTGCTGTGCTGTGCTTCTCGATCTTGCACAGCACAGTAACTCCTCCCCCTAGTGTTCCTCACTAGCAGCTATTCTCACATGAAACCAGACTGTTATGCACAAGACTTCCTCCATCCGCTGCATACATCAACGCGTGAAGACAGCAGCTTTGGCAGGAGGAGGGACTCAAAGGGAAAGAAAAAGGCATGCCAGCACATACATGCGCAAAGACTGAGAGGGATTGCTCGAGTTGGGGAAGGAGCAGGGAGGCCGGATCTTTTGGCAGCTCACGTGGGGGAGGTCGGTGCTGAGTAGTGCTACCCTGCGTATGTGCAGTAGACAGTTCAGGGCAGCTGACAGGTTAAGTCCATCAGACTTAAAGTAAGATCAGTGCAAAAGTCTTCTTGCTAAGTAAGCAAGTCACGGACCTTGGGCTTGGAGATTTTTCATCCCCTGCTGCCTAGTCCTCTGCATGGAACCAGTAATTTGTTGTTTTTACTGTGTCTTGGTTTGTGTACAGAATGCTAAGCACGAGCTACTGTCCTATCAGAACTATGCTTACAGTTCTGTGCACAAACCATGACATCGTTAAAACTCCAGACTCCCTAATAGCAATCAAGCCCTGGATTTCTTTATCTCCACCCTCACTCAAATTATTGATAACCATGTCCCCCTTGAAAAAATGCAGGCCCAAGGGTGTCAAGGCTCCATGGCTTAGCAAGGACCTTAGAATGTTTATGTCCTCCAGAGACTGCTCATGGCGGACTTGCAGAACAAGCGGGCTACCCTCCGATTGGCTGGCCTATAGAAAATTCAGAAATAAATGTAAACACATCCTCCATAAAGCCAAATGCCACCATTACAGATCTTTACAAAACGAACACCTTTGCCACCCCAAGGAGTTTTGAAGACCGGGTAATTACCTGGTCAAAGGGAAAGCTGCTGAACTCCCAAGCTCCCTCATTGCCCAGGGTACCATCCTAACTGACCCCCCTTCTACTGCCAATGGATTTAATGAATTATTTACAGATTTCCAAAAGTACACCTCTCTGTTCCAGAACTCATTTGTTCCCCCGTAAGCCCCATCATCTTCAGCCTACTGTGGCACTCTGCCTGTGTTCCACTTGAAGCTGGCCTCTCTCAAAGAGGTACAGAGGCTTCTTGGTAACTTGAAAGTTGAGAGATCACCTGGTCACGACACCCTGGAGCCCCAGTTTCTTAAATTGGGTGTTCCTGCCCTCGCCTGCCCTGTTCATGACTTATTCTACAGGTCCTTCCTCTCAAGTACAGTTCCTGACAAGTAGAAGGTAGCATTTGTCGTGCCTGTACATAAAAGGGGGAGGGCACTTAGCTAAGTGGAAGGGATCAGCGTGGCTCGGCTCCACGGAGCCAAATTATGATCCCTTCCCAAACAGGGGCTACTACAAAAAAAATTATATGCAGCACATGACTTCTGCCTAGATGAGGGTTCGTCTTGCTTCTTCTTGCAGGGACCAGAATAGTTGCTCTTTAAGGTCAGAAGGGACACTGGGTCTACTATGTCTTTCTTCACTTCATAAGCAAGGATGAATATATAAGCTGTCATAACACATACCAATTTCTAGAGATTTCCTAACCACTCTACCACCTGAAGTACCCAGTGATTCTCTAGGTAAGTAGAAATTTGTCAAGGCTTACCATGAAGACTTGTATCGTCTTCATGTCCACCGTCTCCACAGGCATGCCGTTCTTACAGCTTCACCCCACTCTGGGAAAAGCAGCACCTCCTAACATTACCCTCAGTGTGTCCCCAGGTCCTGCTGGAGGACACTTGATCAAACATCGGTCTGCTCAATCATGTTGATACTCGTGTGTGCAGAAGACTGACATGATTTCTCCTCTTAGCCTACCTACAGTTTCTGGCCCACATGGCTGGCGGTGCCTCAGCTAGCTATTACCCCAGGCTCTTCCTCTATGATCTATATTTGTTTCTCAACTCCTAGAGGTGGCCTTGCCTCCCTGTAGACCTCTGCCCTCCTGGCCATTGGTCTGACACCTTGCCAGGCAGATTATACACTATCTATATTGACCGGTACAGCTAGCCAATAGAAATGCTATATTATTTTGTTTAAACCAATCTGTATATATATATCCCAACCATTCTGTATAAACAGCCAATTGTTATGTTGTATCTGCCTGGAATATCTACTCTACGAGGATGTGTTGTTGTGTACTCCAATGTTATTCTGTCACATATGTAATTATTACCAGGTCCATCTTGTAAATGAGTTCTTCTCGACGATGTTTCACCTGGCTAAATAAAGACTGACTGATTGATTAAAGTAAAGGGCCCTCTAACCTCTCCTCATACCTCTTGTCCTCCACACCCCTGATCGTTTTGGTGGCCTGGGGCTGCACCCTTTTCATTCCCTCATTGTACTTTTCATACTGAGGAGCCCATAACTGCACACAGTACTCCAGCTGGGGTCTGCCCAGGGTCTTTTAAAGTGGCGACATTACTTTCCCTGCCCTGCTGCCTTCCCCCGTCCCCTTCTTTTAAGGCACTACTGCATTTTGGCGGCCCTCCTGACAGTGGCTTCGCACTGCTTGTCATGCTTTAGCCCCCTGTCCAATACAACCCTCACAGAGACATAGAAATGCATAATTTAGAACCAGACTGCTGGCGCAGCAGCAAGGCATCCACCTGAGACACCGACATCTTGAGTGTGGGGACAGACTTGGGATTTGGAGGGCGGCTTGGGGGACTGAACATCCCAGGGACAGCTCTATTTCTCCGGGGGGCTTGTGTGTCCGACACTCACGCAACTCCTGGCGGAGGCTGGGAGTTCCACTGTGACTGGCACCTGCTTTGGGAGGCGGGACCATCGGGTTTGTCCACGGATGTCATTACATGTCCGCCTCCCGGGGGGGGGGGTGTCAGCATGCAAAAATTGCTAATGGTCCCCTCTATGATGTCTGCCTCCCAATTCCCATTGCACTCGTCGCAACTCTCAGCCCCAACTGGGACAGTTATCTGCTGAGTGGCCCAACGCCGCGGCCCCACTTGGGGGGGTGGAGCAAGCCTAGGGAGCCCTGCTGGCAGCAGCAATCCTGCCGGTACTCTGGACGCGTTTCTGTTTGGTGGGGGGGCCACCTCTCAGCCACCCCACCTTGAGGGGCCAAACCAGGGCAGTCGTGGCTGTTCTGGTGGGCGGACGGGTCCGGAGAGGTCAGGGTAGAGTCACTGGGGACGTCAGCACAAAAAAAAAAAAACTTAGAATTTAACGGCAGATAACGTATGCTTGGACCACCCAGTCTGACCATTTATTTAATTCCTATAAAGTCACCCCAGACCCCACCTGATCTCTGGCTCGCTCCCTACCCCTGCTTCCCAGTAAGATACTTTTGTGCCTATCCCATGCATTCTTGAACCCTACCAGTTTTCGTCCTTACCACCTCCGCTGGAAGACTGTTCCAGGCATCTACCACGCTCAGTGAAGTAGTACTTCCCTCGCATCTCTTCTAAATTCTCCCTTCTAGCTCCACTGCATGTCTCCTTGTTCCCATGTATCTTTCTCTGAAAAATACGCCCTTTTCCTGTGCCTTACCTACCCCTGTGAGTTATTTATAGAGCTCTATCACAACCTCCCCCTTCCAGGATGTACATATTGAGGTCCTTCAGTCTTTCCTTATAGGTCTTCTGATGCAGACCCTGTAACATTTTAGTTGTCCTCTTCTGGACTGTCTCCACCCCATCTATGTCATTCCTCAGATGTGGTCTCCAGAACTGGACACAGTACTCCAGGTGGGGTCCTGCCAGCAGGCTATACAATGGCAACACCACCCCTTTCCTTCTGCTGGTGATACCCCACCCTATGCACCCCAACATCCCACTGGCCCCACCCACCCACTCACTGCCTTGTCGCACTTCCTCACCACCTTAAGTTCATAAAACATGATTACTCTCGGGTCCCTTTCCTGTTTGGTGGCTGTCAATACCTTGTCTCCCATTCTGCATTCCGCATCTGGGTTTCTGTGTCATAGGTGCATGATTTTGCACTTTCCCCACATATACACCTAGCTGCCATGCCCCTGACCACTCCAAGTTCTCTCACGTCTCTGCACATTCTTTCCATCGCCTCTGGAGTATCCACCCTATTGCAGATTTTGGTGTCATCCACAGAGGTGCAGACCTTCCCTCTAGCTCATCTGCAGTGTCACTTATAAAGAAGGCTGTGGGTTCTAACCCCGTACCAGGCACTTGGGTTAATATCCCAGTACTGACAATGCAGTGCAGTATGAGGGGGTGCTGCACTCCTAAGGTGCCGCCTTTCGGATGAGACATTAAACTGAGGTCCCAGCTGCCTGTTCTGGTAGTAGTTCAGCTGGATGTTAAAGATCCCATGGCACTTCTCGAAAAGAGCAGGGAATTTCCCCAGTGCCTGGCCATTCCCCATTCATAAAAATGCCACCAACGAGCTTAATCTGGTTCAAAGTCAGTTGGCATGCATATGCCTTCCCCCGGGACGTGCCTGAAAATAGGCAGAATTTGTGTAGTGTACTTACCTGGTCAACAAACACTAAATAAATAAAATAAATAAAGACATTAAGGAGGACTGGTCTCAGTACTGAACCCTGTGGTGCTCCGTTGGTCACCCTCCCTTCTCCAGAGTGAACTCAATTTACCACCTCCCTCTGTTGCCTATCCCTTAACCAATTTGTTATCCAGTTTACCACCTTCCGAGCCACCCCTAAGCTGCCCAGTTTCCTTCTCTGCCACTTTTATTGAGCAGTGTCAAAAGCCTTACTGAAATCTAAGCAGGCCACATCCACTGCCCCACGCTGATCTATTTCTCCTGTCAAAAAAATCTATCAGATTAGTCATAGACCCCCCCCCCCAATGAATCCATGTTGACTTGGGGTCTTGTAATCACAGCTGGACTCAAGATACTCCATAATCGACTTCCGGTGACGTCGGAGACCTAATGGCGGCGTAGTTTCGGAGCTCCGTCTTCCCCCCCGAATATAATCCTCGTTAATCACCCAATTAAGAAATGTCCTCGCCTACAAAGGGGAAAAGAAACAAAGCAGGAAGGTTACCGTCGACTCCGTCGCAGAAATTAAAAGATATGATGCGCGGAGAAACGCAACCAGATAAGCAGGAGAGGGAGACGGTGGAGGGCCTACTGAGCTCGGAGTCCTTGGGTGAGGAGGCCGCTATGAGCTTGAGAGAAACAATAATACAGACTGCTCGTACAGTAGCTAAAATTGATTAAACCCTGGGTGAACTAAAAGCGGACCTGACTAAGGTAGATCACAAAACGGAACAACTGGAATTGTGCACCAACCAACTCGTGGAGCAATCCGATCGCAGAGACTTCTGCTGTATCTTCTAGCCAGGGATCGTGAGCTGACACGCAAATTGGACGATCTGGAAAGCAGGAATAGAAGGCACAACATAAGGCTTTATGGGATCCCTGAGGGGGCGGAAAGCAAGCATCAGAGTACAGACTTGTTCTTACAGGACCTATTAAAACAATTACTGCCCCAATCTCGAGACCTGGATCTCACAATGGATCGAGCGCACAGATCCCTAGTCCCACGTCCCAAGGACCCAAACGCTAGACCCCGGTCTATTGTAGCCAGATTTGTAAACTACCAGGCAAAGGAGGAAGTACTGAAACAAGCGTGGAAACAGGGCGCATTGATGTATAACGACCGCCAAATATACCTAGACAATGACTACACAACCATGACTCAGGAGGCTAGAAAGCAGCTTTGGCCAATAATGAAACAGCTGCGATCTCGAAATATAAAAGCCCAGATACTGTTTCCAGCCAGGCTGAAAATTGTTACAGACAAAGGCCCAAAAGTTTACCCGGACTTAGTATCAGCTGCGCCGTTTCTGGAAACACTCGGTCTGGCGGTGCCCCCCCTCCTCAAGGAAAGGCTAGAGAAAGACCTTATTTCGTCGGCCTGGTCTGTGGCTCAGGGAGGCCCTCCGCGCCAGAGGGTGATTCGAGGTGCCCAGAAGCTGAATTTCCGAGCGGACATCTCTACACTGGTAACCCAGCTGGGAGAGAGACTGCGACACTCAATAAAAAGGCTGCGCACCTCCATGTGGAAGATGGAGATTCAGAGCTTGACGCAGAGACTGTATTAGGGGACACAACCTGATCTAGAGGGGGTGACCGAAGGTTTCCCATACAATGTTCTTTCTGGCATCTCGGAGCTCCTCTCTTACCTTGGTTTACACCACTCTCTACTGCCAGGTGCCACGCTGAGGTGTATGATTAATTTCTCTCCTTCCCCATGAGGCTTCTTATGCCTAACCCTTCTACACCTTCACAATGATCCCTAGCTGGCATAAGCAGGGACGCTGGAGTAATTTTACTGCCTAATGCGATCTGGGTTTTGCAGAAAGGAGGGGAGAAGCCCCCAGGCTCTGTTGCCTATGGTGTTTACCTGCATATTCTAGCCCTGGGAAGGGTTAGAAATCTCTATCTGTTGCCAAAGAGGGATTTTCCGGGTCAGAAGGATAACTATGGCGTGATGAGACGGGCCAGACTGCGAACTGAAATATGTTCAAACTGTTTAATTGGTTGAACTCATAGTGATGAAACGTTACTCTTTAAACCAGTTTGACCTTATATCCCCCCCCCCCTTTTTTTTTTTTTCTTCTCTCGCTCTCTCTCCTCTTCTTCTCTCTCTCTTCTCTCTCCTCCCCTCTTATGTTTCTGGCTGCACAGCTGGTTTACTATGAATACTTGAATACTGATAATGGGTGAATTATTATATTAAAATAAATCCTCATAGATTTTGGTGGGGGGGGATTTTTGGCTCCCGAATGCCACCCTCTGACAATAAGGCAACCCGGATCGGGGATCCCCCCCTGGGAAAGAGGATGGGTCCTTCGCTTAGACGGAGCCTTCTTCTAATTTGCGTATGCGCATTTGCCTTATGGCTGGACCATCAGCACCAGCCTTCCCTAGGAGAATCATTTTGTAACTAATCCAATGTGGCTAGAATGGGCATGAAAGCCCAATAATCCCTAATCTAACGTGGCTTGGGCCCTCAACAGAGGTTAGTCCCGAGCCTTTACTCCTGATAATTAATCAGGTCTATGTTGCTCTGTTTGTGAGTTTGGAATTTAAACTGTTAATTCATTTGTTCAGGTACTTTGGTTTTGCACAAATGTTATTTTTCTCAGGCAGGATCAGACCCCCACTTGTCCCTCATATTGATAATCAGAACTTGTATACTGTATACCAATGTCACAGCATAACATAAAGGTCTTATCTTATAATATCAACGGCTGCTCCAGCCCAGTGAAGAGGAAACAAATCCAGAAATACATCACTAAACAAGGGTGTGAGGTGAATTTTCTGCAGGAGACCCACTAACCCCTGCAGAAGTCTTAAAGCTGAAAACTAAATCTCACCGCAGTTGTTTTCCTCTTCACTGGAGACAGGACTCAAAGAGGTAGCAATTCTGCTATCAAGTCTTTTCCGTTTGAGCTTGAGGACACTGTGACAGATTCCGGGCCAGATATCTTATGTTGGTGGGAGAGTACAGGACACCCCAGTCACATTAGTTAACGTTATGCTCCTCCGAGCTCCTCAATTCAATTTACACCTCTCTGGCCCAATTAGTTACGAAAGATCTAGGGCTTCCTAATTATGGGGGAGACTGGAACTTAGTCTGGGATAGAAAGTTAGATACCACTCGGATATCCAAGTCCGGACCACCGTAGAGGCGAGGGTAATAGGAAAACCCTGAACCAAATGGGTCTGGTTGACATCTGGAGGAGAGATATCCCAAGTCAAAAGAGTACACGTGCTACTCGCCTAGATATAAAGTGTACTGCCGACTAGATACATTTTTTACATTTAAGGATAGGGTAGACACCTTCCCCTCGATGTGGATGGGAGTCTCCACCATATCAGCTCATAGCCCAGTCTTTCTGGAGGTCGCCATTACCCTTCCCAAGAAAGTGACGCATTGGAGACTGAATCGTCCTGCTTCAAGATAAACAGACAGTGGACAAAATTAAACAGCATATTGTAGAGTTTATGGCTGAAAACTCCACACCAGGGATGGCCCATGAATTGTGTGGGATCGCTTAAAACAACAATCCGGGGTCAATTATATCCATAGCAACCACGGAAAAGAGGATCGCTTATCAAAACAACAAGAATTACACAAAAAGCTAAAGAACTGGAGACCTCACAGAAATTAAGATGGGATAAGCAGAGAGACACTGAACTAAAGTCCTTGAAAGCTGAGATCCAAAAGCTCCAACAGGTGGAGATAGAGAGGAATCTCTTATCTCAGGCAAGAGTATTATGAAGGAGGCCCTAGAGTTACTAAAACATTAGCAGCCCGTTTGAGACAACTCAAAGCAGGAGCCACAATAACTAAAATCGTCTCCCCAAGTACTGGACATTTAACACATAAATCTGAACAGATAACAGAGGCCTTTGTATCATACTACCGTAAATTATATGCACCTCAAGAGCCTATACCAATGCAAGAAACCCTAAACTATTTGCAGAATCTGCCTCACTGTCCTTTCCCAAGAAAAAGCCCGTTTTTAACCAGACCAATTTCACGAACAGAAATCTTGAAGACCATTAAGAACTTGAAGGAGGGATGTCCCCAGACAGATGGCTTGGGCCGAATTCTGAAGACATTCATGACAGAAATAACACGAATTACTAGAGGTGTCTTTCGGAGGTCTGGCAGGAGGCAGACACGTTCCTCCTTCAGCAGCAATATGCCACCATTTAGCTTATACCGAAGAGAATAAAGACCCAGCAAATGTGAATCCTACCTCAATTTCCTTTTAAATTCAGACTATAAGATTTTCACATCTATTCTAGCATCTAGACTGAATCCCATTCTTCGGAACTAATTAATCCAGATCAAGCAGGCTTCGTGTTAGGCAGACAGGCCCCTGACAGTGTTCGCTCAGCTGTCAACATAATTGACGCTATACACACGCACCATGCCTTATGAGCTTAGGCGCGAAAAGGCCTTTGATAAAGTTTCATGGTCATTTCTATTTCTGGTTTAAGTGAATGGGCTTTCCCTGTTTATTCGTTGATTGTATTAAAACATTATATTTGGGCCAGTAAGCCTATATCAGGGTAAATGGTGGACTTTGGGTAGATTCAACCTGGGGAGGGCACCGACAGGATACCCTCTGTCTCCTCTTCTTTTGCTCTTTACATAGAGCCATTGGCGAAGCAGTTCGGACATCCCAGATAGTCCATGGTATTGAGTGGGGGGCAACAACGTAAGATTTTGTTGTCGTGGACGATGTGTTGCTTTGTTTGTCCCACCGGAGGCGTCCATACCCACAATATGGTCAATCCTGGCAATTCGGTAGACACTCAGGTTATACTTTAAACAAAACCAAAACAGAGGTCTTAACATTTAATTATACCCTCCCAGGAAGTAAAGGAATTGCTTCCCTTGGAATGGTCTGCATCCAAGATGTCTTACTTGGGTATCTGGCTTACTAGACACAGTACCCAACTCTTTAAAGCCAACTACATGCCACTTCTCAAACAAATGGAAAGGGACATAGACAGGTGGTTGTTGTTAAATCTCCCATTACACTCCAGGCTACAAGCGGTAACACTGAATATCCTTCCCAAATACTTATATCTCTTTCAGTGCCTTCCAACCTATATTCCCAAGGCACAATTCCAGAGTTGGCAAAGAATAATTTTGAAATTTATCTGGAATAACAAGAAACCTAGAATAAAGGCCAGATACTTCAGATGGTAAGACTAGGGAGGTAGAGCACTTCCGACCTTGAAGATTATTATCTGGCTTCACAGATTAGGAGAGCACTCCAATGGTCTATCCTACATACTCTGCTAATTGGAAGGATATGGAGAGGTTGGAGGAGAGGATCATGGACCTCCACTGGGTGTCCAGCATGCACAAGCGAAGACCTCTCGGGCTTTCCCCTTCCAACCCTGGGATCTGCCAGGGATACCCTGAGGGCGACCCATAGAGCATGGCAGAAATATAAGATAACAAACTCCCTTTGGCCTTTGCATAGACCCTCTTATGATGTTGATTTTGTCCCTTGATTAGACCACACCTTTAAAAGCATGGGAAGGATTGGGCCTTGTTTATATTAAACAATACATGTCTGAGGAGTTGCGGTTCCAGACCCTGAAAAGTAAATCAGGGCTACAGAGAGAGCAGTTTTTCTGTTACCTTCAAATTAGAGACTATATACAATTTAAGCTGTAACAGCCCCCAATCGAATGAAATGGGCCTCTTTGTAGAGACCATCTCCGATTTTGACTTCCCAGAAGACCTCAGGTCTTATCTCTATAATATATAAAGCCCTTGCAGGCTTAAAAAGATCATCTGGAGAAGCTCAGAGCAGATGGAGAGAAGGGGGTAGACCTCAGAGAGATTGGTGGGATTTGGTATTTAAATGGGCATCCAAAACCACTAATTCTCCCTTCTGGCAGGAGTTTAGCTGGAAGGTGAGGATCGTTACTTCCTCTCCCCTTTCACTGAATAGAGAAGCCCTGACAGAAGTCGTCCTGCTGGAGGGGTGTGGAGGAAAGGGCAGACTACTTACATCCTTTGGGCTTGCGCCTGGGCATTTACTGGCGGGTATCTCCAGGCTCTAACCGGGATGTTTGGGTTGGAGTCCCTTTGGATTGGCCATGCCTCATTCTTGGGAACCACCCCAGAACCTGGTTGGGACGGACTTATTATACTTATGGACCCTCCTTCTGGCGGCCACCACAGGCCATAACCAGATTGTGGTTGAAGCCTGATACTCCCACTCTGGTCAGCTGGGCGCTTTCAGTCCAAGAATCGCAGAAATGGAAGAGCTGACGTATAAAATAAACAACAGAACTGGGACATATGCCGGAGGTGGGCCAGATGGGAGCTCTGGAAGGAAGCAAACACTGTTTGACGGCCCCCACCGTTGAGACTCCCTCCCTATGGTAAGGGGATGAAGGGAAGAGGGTTTTCTCCGCACATTATTGTGGACCCCATATGAACCATGGTCCTTGTTTGGCTGCCTGCCGGAGGCTCTCTCTGGTGGAGGCATGATAGGGGATGAGATGCCTCTAAAGATATGGGACAGGGGCCACTGATATGCTTGGTTCACTTCTCTGTTCTTATTATTTTTATGCTGATGGATTAATTGGGAAAAATCGATGTGAGGGAAATTACTGATTATACATGAATATTTAGATAAACTTTATGTAGGTAATTATGAACTGTCTGACCTGCCTGTACCAGATGTACCTGTTGATTGTTAATAAACTTGAATTTAAAAAAAAAAAGATACTCCATAATCCTTTCCTTTAGCAATAGCTTCTTTAGCTTCCCTACCAGTGATGTCAGGTTGCTGGCCTATAGTTGCCAGCTTCCTCCCTGCTACCACTTTTGTGAAGCAGGACTACATCTGCCCTCCTCCAGCCCCACAGAACTACTCCTGTTTCCAGTGAGCTGTTAAAAAGGACAGTCAGAGGTGCAGCCAGCACCTCCTCCTCAGTTCACTCAGTACCCTTGGGTGTACCCAGTCTGGCCACATAGCTTTGTCCATTTTCAGATTTGTGATTCCCTTCTGGACTCTCTTCTGAAAGGGGGCTTTGTGTCTACCCCCACCCCATTTGCTTCTATGTGTCCCATCCTCTTCCCCTTCCTCTGTGAAGACTGGACAAAAGTATTTATTCAGGATATCTGCTCTGTCCTGATCCTCCTCTGCACAGTCCCCACCTGCTCTTCTTAACCACACAATCCCTCCCCTAGTTGTCCTCTTTTCACTTATGTACCCAAACAATGTCTTATTCCCTTTTGGTGCCCCTTAGGCTAGTCTTTCCTCAGTTCGTGCTATGTTGATCCTCACCACTCTCCCTGCCTCCCTCGGTTTCTCCCGATACACCTACCTGTCCTCTTCCCTCTGTGTCTCCTTATATCTCCTGAAAGCTGCACTTAAGCCTTCACCTTTTCAGCCACCTTCTTTGAGAACCACAGTGGTCTCTCTTTTCCTGTTTTTGCTCACCTCCCCTTCAGTATGCCTTCCCTTAGCTTAGCTCATTGTTCCTCCACCCCAACCAGGTCATCTCTCTCTCCCCCACCCCCAACTAAGTCATCTCTGATGCATTCACCCATTTTTCTTTTTTCCTTTTTTTTTTTTATCCACCTTAAGTCCAGGACCCTCGTCCTTGTGTGGTTCACTTCCACCGCTGTCCTTATGTTGAACCACACTATACAGTTATCAAGGGTCCCCAGCTGACCTCCTCCTCGATATCTGCAACACTGTCTCTGTTAGTGAGTGTTAAGTCCAGTATTGCACCATCACAAGTGGGCTCCCAGACTAGTTGTCCAAGAAATGTCCCCTGTAGTGAGTCTAGGATGTCCTTGCTTCTAGCTGAAGTTGTGGCTGGGAGGCTCCAACCTACATCCAGCAGACTTGAGTCCTCCAGCAGCACCAGTCCTTTACCTGCCATTGTGCCAATGGCTTCTACCTTCCACCAGTGCCTTACCTAAATTCTCCCCTTGTCAGAAGTCTGTAGAACAAGCGTGTTCAAATAGTGGCTCAGTTTCCAGTCTCCAGGCTGACTCACAGTACCTCTAACCCTGCCATTCCCCCCTGGATTCCCTGTGTCTCTGTTGCTTTGTTACCCTCCCTTACATACAGCACTACCCCTCCTCCTTTCCTTACCACCCTATCTTTCTTGAATCGAGTATAGGCTGGTATGGCCATGTCCCAGTCATGGATTCCTGTGCACCACGACTCAGTAATGACGATATCCAGGTCTGTCTCTGCCAGGATGGCCTCTAGGTCCTGAATTCTATTTCCTAGACATCTTGCATTTGCACACATGGCCTTACACATTTTGTTACCACGCTGCCTGCTATCTCTCCCCACCCCCCTTTTCCTTTTTGCCCATCCTGCTTTTCCCCTTTCTTTAGCCAGGTCCTTTTTGTCCGAAGAGATCCATATAGCGAATAGGTCCTACCACCGTTTCTGCTTCCGAAGTATAATACCTTTCATTTAGCTACACTGAATCGGCATCTCCAGGAGTCTGACCAGTTGCCCAACTTGTTCATGTCCCCCTGAAGTTTGCACCCCCTTCCCCATGGCGACCACCATCCTGACCGGCTTAGTGTCATCAGTGAACGTAAGTAAACTTCTGGAGCCCCCAGCTTCCAGATCGTTGATCAGTAGTGGCCCCCGGCACGAATACATGAAAGATGTCACAGCCTCTAATGTGAACTGTCCTGTCCCTGGATTTTAGGAGTCACGCATACACACGCACCGTAGGCAGTTCTGAGGAGAGGAACAGCAAGGAGACAGCACACACCACGAAGCTGGGACAACCAGGGAGAGGATCAGATGGTACCGAGATAGAGAGTACAGTGCAACAGATCACTTGACAGTTTGTTTTTCCTCGACAGTAACCAGCTGAGCTGCATGTGAGAGTTCCTGCATCAGAGGGAAGTGATCTGGTGATCAGCTGATATACTATGAGAAGAACAGCAGCTCCTTTTACTAAAATCAGTAAGGAGGGGGAGACAGAGAGGTGAACTTGAACTGCACCATTCCCCCCACAGTGACTGTGCAGATGAAGAGTAGCACTCGAGTCTCCATGCACTGGTGCTGAAAACATGTACTGCATTGTGCTATACAGCAACATTTTGTGAAATAGAGCTACAGCACCGTGCAAGGCCAGCACTTTCAATGTCAAGTAAGGAGAGTCAACAGCTGAGCCCACCCGCCTACCCAGCCAGCTGTCTCATAAACAGTGTCAAACCTCGTGTGATACCATCCACCCACAGATTGCTGAGTCATTTCAACCAGGGTTCTTTTGAGGGGAGGGGGATGCCGAGTCTGACACATTTTAATTAACGCTGTATTAATGACAAATTAATTAGCTCTAGCTTGGAGATCACAATGCTGGCATAGTAGTGCTGCTCCAGCTCACAGACTATTAGTAATTACCAAAACACAAGACAGTCATGGGTACAAGGACAGCACAAGATAAAACTGGAAACCATGGGTGCGAAAAGAGCCACTTCAAGTAGCAGTTAATTGTTTATACTCTCCCATATGGGAGCAGAGCAGCTCCTCCAACAGATGCAAGTGGAGCCCACTGAAGGACCCACCCTTGTGATGTGCAGCACTCTGACAGAAAGGTAGCAATCGTTGTTGCTGGCCTGGCCAGGGCACAGCCAAACCACTACCTGTATGAAAACTGTGTCCATCATTGCCCATCTGCAGTTACAGAAAAACATAGAGTGTGATAGCTGGCTACGTGAGTGGATTCCCTTCAAGAACATTATTGATATCACTGCTGTGGAAATCCCATACTACATGCAACTTGGTCCCAGATGCATACGCCTGAAGTAGCTTCTTATCTCTCTCCACTCAGACGCTGTAAGCAGCGACAGGTAAACAATCATCAGGCAGACAGTGGCCTTGAAGTCAGACACAGTAGCTGGGGAAACCAATCAAAATCCCCAGTCTTTTTCAGCTGCTTTTGTGACCTGAACATGTTCCTGTCAAGAAGATTAATGATACTGGGAATGGCAGAGAGCAGTTTGTTCCAGCTGTCTGCACTGGAGTTGCCACATGCAGGATCCCTTGCAATGCTTTCAATTAACACTTAACTGAGGGAATGCCTGGTGCTGTTCCAAGGCACCCAAGAAAGGTGGGCAAGGTCACAGGCCCCTGAGACCACTCCCAAGAGGAGTGCACTGAACTGAGACCATGGATTCAAAGTGCAGCATGCTTGTAACTGTTAAATTCTTCTTGCCTTCACTGCAGCCAACTAACTAGAAGGCAGCCTGCACCGTCCCCAATTGATTTTTTTATTCACTGCATTACTGAAGTGCTTGAGTAACTGAACTGTCCAGTAATCACTGTTTTAGTACAACACAGAAAAAGTTACTTGGCTACTGAAGCTGTGCTTCTGCTATGGTATGGGATGTGGTCATACTATCTAACTGGGTTAGCCCACTGGAAAGAACAATTACTCAATGTGAGATCTTCGAATCTCCTCCACTGGGTCATAGCTTTGGAACTATCAGCCATCGGTGTCAGGACCACTCAGAATCTTCTGCTAGCTGGAGACCACCCACGGTAACCTGCAACGTTGGTGCCTATATAATAGTGGGTGGCCCCACTGCTCCTCAGTTCCTCACCAGAGATACGCTTGGACGCCCTCTTACCGTAAGGAACCAGGAGACCAGACCAGTACCAGGCACACAAGAGGAGGCATGGGACTGGAGCTGTAGTATATACAAGGCACTTATGGACATCTCCAAGGCATGGGACTAGAGCTATAGTATATAAATAAGGCACTTACGGACACCGCCAAACAAGGCAGTGGACAAACCTGCCAGCTGATAACCTCAGAAAGGGGGAGAAGTGTGTTTGCGGTGTAGTGCAGCATATGGGGGGGGGTACTGCACTACTGCTGTCTTTCGGATGAGATGTCAAACTGTGGTCCCATCTGCCTCTTCTGGTGTTCGTTCAGATGGATGTTCAAGATCCCATGGCACTTCTCAAAGAGCAGGGGAATTTTTTTTTTTTTTTTTTTTTTACAGTTGAAAAACAACAAAACAGACAATCATACATACAAATATTTACAAGAGAAATTCCTTCAGTATAGCATAAACAGACATCAGTTTACACTGCAATCAAAAAATTAAAAGCAGAACATTAAACCGAAGCTACTATACTGACCGTATCTCTTTTTTTAGTTCATTACAGATGGCTCCAGGGGGTGCGTTTCCAAAGAATGTCCATGATCAGACAAACATGGGAGACAAATATTTTCTTTTCCATAAATTGTTACAATTTCCCTTTCTATTTTAAACAGAGAAACAAAGAAACATAGAATTTGCTGGCAGATAAGGAGGACTGCTTGACCCACCTAGTCTGCCAGATTTTTTCCCTGCCTACAATAGCACCGCGCAGATCCTACATGATCTCTGGTCCATATCCCTCCACCTCTTCCTTTCTCCTACATTTGTCTATTGTAAAATAAACTGGCATCTAATTTGCCACATGAATCACTTCAAAACTAATTAAAATTGTTAAAGTTCCTCAGTGGCATTTATTTCATTTACCAGGTAGGTGCACTAGACAAGACATCCCCGAAACTGCCAAACAACAACATGTTATAAGACATTTTATCAAACAGATTGCCCTGCTGCCAATATGCCAAGAGAGGCCCATATGTGTTTAACATATCAGCACTCAAAAAAAATAAATGCTTCAGAGTCTCGAGAATCACAATGCAGTCAGGTCGCAGACAAAAGAGTTGTGAAATGCTTTAGTGGTGGTGATTATTGTGTACATTTAGAGTAGCCCCCGCAGACAAGACTTAAAATAGGCAGAATTGCCTAGTCCGCCTTTCCTGGTCAACAAAAACTAAAGAACTAAATCAGTCTTCAATGAGGATATCTCACTGGGACACTTTTGGAACGATTCAATAACAAGGCACAAGGTACCCAGGGAGGATAGCAAAGTCTGATATGCAGCCAGGACAGAAGGCCTTGCAACACCCCATGACCAAAGCCAGCACATCTGTGAGAGATGACATCTAGACTGTAGTGCCTAGTGAAAGGATGCGCAGTGCTCCACGTAGCAGCAGCACATGTCAGCTGCTAAACATTCTGAAAGCAGCAGCAAAAGTGGCCATACCACCTGCAGAGTAGAGTGGCCACGCACAGCACCACAAAGTTCCTTGCTGTACTTCCTATAACAAAAAGTGATGCAGCTGGCTAGCCACTGTTTAGCTACAGGGGTACCCTCTTTAGCAGGGGCGAACAGAACAAAAAGCTAACAGGACTTTCTGCAGTCCTTCGTGTCATCGAGATAGAAACCCAGTGTTCCATGTACATCAAGTGTATGGAGCAATGCCTCACCCTTATCAACATGCTCCGGATAACACACAGGACGCTGCATGATCTGATTCAATGTAAAATCAAACACCACTTTCAGTAGAAAACAAGAAGTGGCCCGCAAAGACACCTTGTCCTTGCGGAGAACCAAATAAAGAGGCACATGCATCAGAGCCTAAAGCTCAGAAATCCTAAGAGCAGAAGTCATGGTGATCAAAAACAACGTTTCCCATGAATGGAAGCACATCTCAAAGGATGAAGCAGGTTCAAATGGAGCCACAATTTCTCGTGTACAAAATTCTGGTCCCAAGGCGGAAATCAGTTTACGAATCAGGGGACGCATGTGCAAAATACTTTCAAAAATGTACAGGACATCTCTAGTTGTGCCACCGTGGGCCCATCAGTAGGGGCATAGAAGGCCAAAGAGGCAGCCAGGTGCACCTTAATGGATGAGTACTGGAGACCGGAGTCAGATAGGGGCAGAAGGTAGTACAGTATTCACAAGGCACATAAACGGGTCCACTGAATGGGAAGCATACCATATGGAAAAGTGCCTCCATTTCAAAGAATGTGCATCTAGTAGACAGCTTTCTAGCCACAAACAAGACACCAGCCATTTGGGGGGGGCACTAAATGGACTATGGCTACGTCTTCAGGAGCCAGGCATGCAGATGCAGGAACAGCAGATCCAGATAAAGGGGAAGCTGAACAGGAGGCTCTACCACCAGATGCTGTAGAAGCAAAGAAATCTGGCGAGGACAGCCACTAGTGTAAGAGCTCCAAGCTCTGCCCGCAGTTTGAGCAGAACCTTCTGAATGAGAGGAACTGGATGAAAGACAAAGAAACCTCCTTTTCCAGGAGAAGGACAACATGTCTTGCATAAAGCTCCATGACCTGGTACAAGCAAGCAGAAACACGGCAGTTTTGCATGGTGTGGGGACGCAAAAAGGTCCTACTCAAGACACCCCACTTTGCGAAGAGGTAGTTTACCACAGAGGTCAGCACTTCCCACTAGGGTAACAGGGACTGACACTTGCTTAGCCTGTCTGCCAAGACATTCTGGATACCTGGGAGAAACACGGTTGATACAGCTGAAAGCATGAAGCATTGCCCAGTACCACACATTCTCAGTTTCTATGTAAAGTGGATAAGGGCGAGTGTCCCCTTGCTTGTTTATGAAGTAGAGGACATGGACATTGTTTAAAGCAGCAAGAGGCTGGGACTGAGGTGCTCTTGGACAGCCTAAATATCAAGCAGAACAGCCCAGGACTTTATTATGGAGTTTAGAGTCTAGGCTGGTCCAGGACCCTTGGGTCTGAAAGGATCAGAGATGGGCACCCCAGTCAGACCACAAGGCTTCAGTTGCAAGGACCTGCATGGGAGTTGGGGAAACAAATGGAACACCTGGTAACAGCTTCAGACGTTCCATGATCCACCACACTACAGCTCAACGGAGAGGGGACATCACGAGGACCATTTATTCTGGCTTGTCTGTCTGCTAACCTCATTGTACCCGAAGAACTCAATGCGGTAGGCGCATGTGGAGACAGGCAAAGAGAATGTAATGATGGCAGTAGCCATCAGTCCCAGGAGATATAACATCGTCCAAGCAGAAATGTTATGACTCCTGTGTATCAGCAGGGCCTGGGCAACAATAGCCTCTGCCCTGTCTGTGGGCAGAAAGGCAGTGCCCACTGCTGTGTTCAGCAGTGCACCAATATACTGGAGGCGCTGACAGGGATCCAGTATGAATTTCGCTAACTGCTTCCCTGGATGGGGCCTTCAGGAGCCAATCGACCAGATACAGGTAGACAAAGTCCTTCCCTCTAAAGGGCTGCTGTCACAACCACTAAGCATTTGGTAAATACCAACACCATGCTGAGGATAAGCCAGAGGGCAAGACTCAGAACTGATGATGGCTGCCCTCCAGCATAAAAGCAGAGGAGCTGTCTGTGGCAGTTGTGAATTCTGATATGAAATATGGGTCCTTCATATCCAGAGCACGGGGCCAATCCACCTTTTGCAGCAAGGGATAACAGTCTAAAGAGATATCATCCGAAACTTTTTGTAGCTGATGAACAGGTTTAGGTCTCTGGGGTCCAGGACAGCATGCAGATCTCCCAGTCTACTTGGGAACCTGGAAATATCTGAAACAGAACCCTTTGTTTCTTTCTTGGTGAGGAAGGGTTTGACTGCTCACTTGTGTATGTGTGACTGAACCTCCTCCAGCAGAAGGGACAAGTGGCCTGGAGGATAATGAGATGGTGGAGGATAAACTGAAGGGGTATACAGCAACTCCAGAGCATGCCCCCTTTCTACTATTTCCAGACCCACTCATCCATTGTGATCTCCCTCCACTTTGGCAGATGAAGGGAGATCCTGCTCCCTACCAGCACCTCAGATGTAAAAGCAGAGAGGGAGGAACAGTCATAAGTTATTGGGGGTAGCAGGGGCACCGCCTTGACCGTTACCTTTGGATGCTTCTTCATGGTCACCAGAAGGGAAGGCACCCGGGAGGGACTACCACCATGGTTTTATGCACGGCTGCTGATGGAAGGCACTGCAAAATAAGCCTCTATCAGACCCCTCGATAAGCTGAGGGATCAGAGATTTAAGTGACCTCAAAGTTAATTCTGGAGAACTGAAACTCACAAAGATCATTTTCAGCATCACTCCTAAATAGTCTGAAACCTCCAAAAGGAGCACTCAGCACAGCCTGTGAAACATCAGTAGCAAATCCAGCTACTCTAAGCCAGGAGCATCTCCAAAGGCATATGCCAGAGGCAGCAGCCCTGGCAGAAGCATCATATGCAGAGCGTAACAGATGCCTTCCAGTATCTACGCCAGACGAGACAGCTTTAAAGGTGATAGAAATAGTTTTTACACTTCTAGATGCCCTCCAGTTGTTCTTTTATTGGCTACCCAGTATTCTGATATGTTTTTGACCTTTTTTGTTAAATTAATAATCTATCTAATTTTGTTGTCTTTTCAACTACCCTGAATTACCTCTCTCCTCGGCAGTTACTGCTGTCTCTTGTCATATTGCTTGCACATTCTATGACATCAGAAACTCTCATTCCAGGCCATTTAGATGAATAGCATGGAATGGGAGTTTGTGATGTCAAAGAATGTCTTACAAATACGAAAATCAAGTGCAGTAGCTGGTGAGGAGAGTGGAACTCTATATAGATATGAGGACACCCCAAAGTTAAAGTAGCAGCGCAAGATACCAGTGAACATTTTGACCTATACATTTTTATTCTGTTTTGGATTGCCCCTTATCTCCTTCCCTTTATGATACATATCTTTCCTCGTTTTGAGTCTATTTTAGTACTTCTTTTCACATTTGAAATAATAAAAGGAGTGCTCCTTTTCATATGGCTTGGACCAGGTTTACAGCAGTATTATCAGCTGTTTTTCCAACACCTATGTCCCATATGGCCAGGTAACACTGCCTGCTGTATGATAGTTCATTTTTGTCACAAGAAAAGTGATTTTAAACAACTGACTCACCTTGTGGGACAGCAGGTGTACAAACACAGCTGAGAATACTAATGAAAATCTGGTCCAAGCCATATTAAAAGGAGCACGCCTTTTATTATTTCAAATGAGTAAAAAGTACTAAAGCAGACTCAAAGAGGAAAGATAGGTATCATACAAGTCGGAAGATATGAGGCAATCCAAAACAGAATTAAAAAAAGTATAGGTCAAATTTTTACCGCCATCTTGCAATGCTGCTATTTATCAAAAAATCATCAAAGCATATCAGAATACATAACTGGCATGGAAAGGAAGATGTAAGAACAGTTAAATATGTAAAAATCATTTCCTTTAAGCAATTACGTCTTGGCAGGACCATCAATCAAGGCAGAGCCGGAATGGTAGACACAGCAGACTTCCATTGGCTATTCTGATATTTAATCATGTACACTCAGCAGTTTTCAATTCTTAGGCCTAAGGATGCAGAGTCATAACTTTTTTTGCCCATAACATCCTGCTTCCTGGATTCTTTGTCAGGAGGCAAAGTGCTCATGTGTCTAGGGGCTCAAGGGTGGTCATGAGCAACCACGATAACCACAGAATCTGCTTTGGGCTGGGAAGCATAATGAGGCTTAACAGACGGAGCAGGGTACTCTTCATCAACCTTCCTAGGTACTTCAGGCAAGGTATTAGGCCTATGCCATGCAGCAAAAGTAGCATCTTCTACAGTAAGATATGCAAGAGGAGCTACAATGGAAGGTGCAGTGGGAACCTCCAAAAACATCATTAAAATGTTCTTACTGGAGTCGTCCTCCTCAGCTTCCAATCCTATGACATGTTGAATTTGTCAGCAGAGCAAAGCCTGAAAAGGAGGATCTTCAGGAAGAGACCGGGGATACACCACAGAGTCCTCCCTACAAGAGGAGAGAGTAGAGCTAAAGGCAAACGCCCCTCATACGGATAATTAATCCTTTCTTCATCCTCCAAATCCTCCTCCATATTAAGGAGATCAGGGTTACATTCCACTTCGTCCTGTGGAATGACGACAAACAGGGAAGTACATTTTGAAATAAACTGAGCTTATTTTACTGTTTGTGTTTCAACAGCTGGGGCAGAAGAGCGCCTGACAGCAGTGGAGTTCTGTGGGGATGGGACAAAAAAACGTGGAAGTGAATTTGGGGATAGACTGAGCTATTTTACTGTTTGGGCTTAGTTCTGGGAGAAGGGAAATAAGATTTAGGGAAGCTGATTCTTGTGTTTGAGAATACCGATTGCTTTTTTCGAACATCACTGGATACAGTTGGATAATCCTTCCCACCCATCCTGGGCTCATCCAGATTTATAGGAGGGGCGCAGCTTCTTGTTCAGTGATAGGAAGGGGGTGGGTACATCCGTGCAACTACAATATCTAGTGAATCAACTTAGGTCCACATTCATTTAGGATGGTATAGTGTACAGCAGATGAATGGAATTATAATATTATTTAAAAAAAAAAATGTGGACTGACCCGGTGATGCCGAGGGTTGAGGCGCTGGATGCCACGCCTCATGCCATGCTGGCGACCCATGTTCAGGAACAAGCACGGGCCGCCAGGGGTCTGCAGGGGAAGGAGGACTGGCACTCCCACCGAATGACTGTCCCCAGGTGGAGGCCGGAGGATAGTGCAGGTCAGAAGAGCCAGAAGAAGGGAGGGTGCTGTGGGACGTCTGCAGACATGTGCACGCCTGCATATGCACCCCAGCAATGGGAAGGGAGAAAATGGAGGAAAAACACCAGCTGCGGATGGCTGACCAGACCTCTAGGCTCGCACCTGGTGACCAGAGAAGGTACATCCCGTGATACTGGGGTGACGGGCTGGGAGGTCAGTCAGATGGGGGCAGACACGAGGAGTATAAAGTACGATAAAAAAAAAACACATTTGGAGACTAGTATTGTGGGGTGGGGGGGGGCAGGCAAGACTTAATTACATTACCTGGTAGGATGGAAGGCCCCGGAGATTGGGGCAACAGGTTGCATGGGGAGAGGCTTGGGAGGGGAGGTTGCTTAGCAGCTCTGCAAGAGGAGGCGCACAAAGGATAGTAAGTGGCAATGGCTGTGGGCAGCCATCTTCTTAGGAACTGCATGGTGCGTAGGCAGCTTAACCTGCTCAGGGAGGAGAGTGGATGGTTGAGAAGGGAGTTGAGGGGAAGGCGGGACCATATGGAACCAAGGGTACAAAGAGGAGTACCACTGAATGGCACAGCGGATAGACTTGGTTTACGGCAAGGAGGGGGATGCATGAACCACAGTCAACATCTTCTAAGCAGCAAATGGCAGCAGAGTCAAGAAAGTGGATGACTGTCAAAAATGGGAGGACGACAAAACCAAGAACGAAGCATGGAAGCAGTCACGCTACGGGGAACCAGAAGTAGCTCGGGGAGTGAGAGGGGAGCCAAGCAACAGCTTCTCAGTGCTGGCTAGCCTAGGTGATCAAGAAGGGAGGGAGCGAGTGGGGGGGATGGTAAGAGAAATGGGTGGTAACAGCAACATGGGGCTTAGCAGTCAAACAGCAAGAGGGGTCAGGGCACCAGTGGCTGACTGTAGAAGGGGGGAAACTAAGGCAGTTGCTGGGGAGTATAAAGCAGAGAAGAGGATAATGGTATGGGTGATGAGTTTGGTCCAGGTAGAGGGAGGTGGGAGTCAGGTGTGGAGAAGGGGCAAACCAGGGGTCTGGGGAGGGGAAAGGGATAAGGGCAATGAAGACAGTGATCAGGATTCTAACAAAGAGAATGGGAAACGTCTGAGAGAGGAGCAGGAAAAAGGAGGTAGTATCATCATTCTGGGTGACTCGATACTGAAGGGGGTAAGATGGGGTTGCAAGCCTGCCAGGAATAGCCAAATATGGGTGGAATGTATGCCGGTTTATTCTTAGGTGTGTGGGGAGGGGAAGGGAAAAACTTCACATTATAGTGCACCAGGGCACGAATGACCTAGAGGGGAGCAGGGTCGAGGAAGTGTAGGAGAGGTTCAGGGAAATGGGAAGGTTGTGGGAGAAAGCTTGGCACGCAGTTGCATTCTAGGAAGTGCTCCCAGTACCTATAGCAAGTACAGCTAGGAAGCAAAGAATAGGAAACAAATGGTTGGTGGCATGGTGTCAGTCCTTGGGGTATGGTGGGGTGGAATATGGAGAAACAAGACCCTGTATGCCCCAGACAGGTTACATTTGAGTAAGGAGGACTCAGGGGTCCTAAAACGGAAGTTGGCGGAGTACATATCTACCGGAATTCGTTTAAACTAAGTAAGGGGGAGGCATGGTTGGGTGACAAACTGTGTCTCAGGCCAGGGACTCCTAATGGATCTTCTCCCGAATTTGCAAGGAGGAGATGGGGGTGGGGAGTTCAGATTAGGGAGGCAATAAGGGAGTTAGCACAGACAAGGAAGGGCAGGGGACACACTGGAGGGTGGTTTCCTTGAATGCGAAGAGCCTAGGTAACAAGGCGGCAGAGTTGCAGGCACTGATGACAGAAGAAGAGGTGGACATAGCCACCATCACTGAAACATGGGCCACCCAATACCATGACTGGGACCTGGTTGTCCCACGGTACAGGCTGTTTCATAAGGAGGGAAGGGTGGCAATTTATGTAAGGATGTAAGGGAAGGGATATTATGTGGCAGGAAGGAGGGGCATAGGGCCAAGACTTTATGGGTACAGCTCCAAGACTCGAATGGTAGAAGGTTAGGGATGGTGTATAGGTCACCATCTCAAAATTAAGATACCGATAGGGAATTGGGGGAGCAGATAAGGAGGGTCAATGCAAATGGTAACAGTGGTAGTAGGAGACTTCAATATGCCTTGGGTAGATCAGGACACCCCGGCTATCTTAAGCGTCAGGGAAGAGGTCCTCCTGGAGGCTTTCCAGGACAGCTTCCTGGTGCAGATAGTAAGGGAGCCAACCAGAGAAAGTAACATACTGGACCTTGTGCTGATTAGGGTTGCCACCTTTGAATGGGGCAAAAAACGGATCCTAAGCTCCACCCCTGACCCCACCCCTTTTCATGACTCATCATGCATTGTTCCTCCTAGAAGGCCATTTGTTATATCAACGAAAGACTACACTTAAAGCAGCAGTTCAACAAAAATGTTAAGATACTGTACCGTACCTGTTAAAGTTACTTTTCTAGGTTCTTCCTAGTCATCCATTTACTTATGTATTTATTTATTGACATTGGTTTACTAAATAAACACAGAGATTAAAGAAATATTTACAGATATGATCTGGGGGGACAAGGGAAATACTGTAAATAGCATGCAACAGTATACATGGTATATAATAATACATTAGAAATTATTTCCTGTAATGAGTACTTTATATCTTTTTCTGGTTCCATTCCCTGTTCATGTCCACAGTACTATTTCAGAGCCAAAGAAGAGACCATACTTTTTTCTTGAGGAAAAAAAGAATTTAAAACATTTAAAAATGCCTAAATTCTGTTACAGATGAAAATGTTTACCAGCAAATGAAAGTGGAAGACAACTGGCTCTGTTACTTTTACAAAAGGTGGGGGCAGCTGTGCTGCTATGCCACTTTAAGATGCAGTGGTAAAGATTAGGTTAAGTAAGTGCTAACAGTGTTCATGGCCATACTTTACATCTCCCAGTCCCAGGCTGACTGCTTTCACAAGCAAAGGGCTATACTGACAACAGATCTTGTTTGTAAACTGAACATGCGGCTGAAACAATGAATAATAAGACAACATTTGTTTCAAAAGTATGTGAGCACTCAAAATGTCTCAAAAACCTGACCAGCACAGAGCAAAACCGGATTACCTGGTAGGGACCCTGAAAACCTGATCACCAGGTAAAAAACCTGACAGGTGGCAACCCTAGTGCTGATTAACAGTGAGCACGTCCAGGAATTAGGGGTGGAGGATTCCCTAGCAGGAAATGACCATCATACAGTGTGGTTCTCTCAAAATATAAGGAAGCAGCTAGGACCAGGACAAAGGTGGTGGACTTCAGGCGAGCAGATTTTGCCAGGATGGGGCACATACTTTGGGGGGGGGGGGGAGACGGACACCTCATCAACATCCACCCGCATGAGTGCTAACTAGAAGTGGGAGATTATCAAGATTTGTGAAACAGACCCACTTCCACAATCTGCAAAAGGCCAACCTAGGAGACCCTAGAAAATTCTGGCACTCAAATCAGCTCCCTCCTAAACCCCCGCCCCAGCTACGCTGCACCACATCTCAACTCCCAAGATGGGCTGCCGACCGACCCTCACGATGTGGCCAGTGTCTTCAACTGTGAGTTCACCAACTTATCCATGTACCTAAATAAGCTGCCAACTGCCCAACCCTAATACCTGATACACTGCCATCCTCTCCAGCTCTGCCACTCACCTGCAAATACCACCATTCTATTTTAAAGCCCTCTCCATACACGACACAGTGAAGCTACTCAAAAGTTTACCTAACCACGGCTCCTCCAGATCTGATGGGCTATCTCCAGTCTTCCTTAAGCTGATCTCTCCAGCGATTGCCAGGCCACTCACCTTCATCTTTAACCTTGCCCTTTCCACCTCCTTCATGCCTGACCCATGGAAGATAGCTAAGGTTATCCCCATTCTCAAATCTGGTAACCCCAAATCCTCCGACAATTACCGTCAGATATCCATCCTCCCTCATCTCAGTAAACTACTCAAGAGAGCAGTCCACAATCAGCTCACTGAGTACATAGGCAAATACAACCTCCTATGCAACCAACAGCACGGCTTTCGAAAGAATCATTCCACTGCCACTGCCCTTCTGACCGACTACATCCTCTCTAACATGGATAATGGTACAGCCACCAGGGCTGTCTTCATCGACCTCTCAAAGGCTTTTGGCATGGTTAATCATGCTCTCCTTACCTCCAGGCTTAGCCTCCTTGGTTGTTGTCAGAAAGTCACAAGATGGTTCACCAACTACCTTACCGATCGCTCACAATTAGTGTGTATTGGTCAAACCTCCTCCCCCACCCCTGCCTGTCTCTGTGGGGGTCCCTCAAGGCTCAATCCTGGGTCCCTTCCTTTTCTCCTTATTTGTTAATGCACTTCCCTTCGACTGCCTCAACTGTCACTCTCTCCTGTATGCTGATGACCTTGTCTTCTTCCACAGCTGCAATCTCCTCAGTTCTCTCGCATAACTGTGCTGCGGCCCACAGCTGGTTCTCAAGAAACCTCCTCTTAGTAAATGGCAAAAAACTAAATCCATGCTGTTCGGATCTAAGCCCCTTCTGGCCAAAACTAAAAACCATGCCCCCTTACACATTCTCACCCCAGATGGCCCAGCCCTGGGGGATGTTAACACCTACAAATACTTAGTAGTACTGCTCAACCCCTCTGTCACTTTCACTGAGCATGCAAATTCCCTTGTCAGAAGGTTCCATCAAAAGTTAGGTGCCGCCTATAGATTCATGCAATACCTTACTCCTGAAGCCAGACTAGCCATTGTCCAGAGTAATCTTCTCCCTATTCTTGACTACTTGCTCCCCTATTTATGCCAGGATCTCAACTACTGCCATAGCTAAACTCTCTGCTGCCTACAACAGCGCCTGTCGCTTTGCTTTTTTGGCCCCATTCTCCACCCACCACTGTACCCTCTATAATACCCTTGGATGGCTGCCGCTGCAAGGTCGCTTTGACCTAGCCCTCTGCTGCATGGTAGACAATGTCATCTGCACGGCTCCAGAATCCCTCCTAACTGCCTTCTGAAAACCAGAACGCTCCTCCGCAACCTCCGCTCTAATTGTACTCCCCCTCTGGCTGTTCCTAGGGTATCCACCAACATGGGTAGCAGAGCTTGGTCTGCAGCTGCCCCTTTGCAGTGGAACAAACTACCAGCTGAACTCCGTTCCACTGACACACACTCCAGTTTCAAGTCCTGCCTTAAAGTCTGGTTCCTAGCAAACTCATCCTGCCGCTCTACCCTTGGGTCTCGCACTAACCCACACTAGTCAACTCCTCTGCCTACAACTGTTGTATTTTATTTTTCACAGTAATATTAGACTTCCTTGCCTGTACATACTGTGTGTGTGTGTGTATATGTGTATGTATATATATATATATATATTTTACTGAGTATTCTGTGTATTACTTGCTCACTGAACGATGCAGTCACACACTGTACACTGTGCCTACGATTTGTTTGCTTTGTATCAAATCTCATGTCAGATATTGAAACCTTGTATTCACCGTTCTCAAATGGACCTATGCAGCAAACCTGTATATTGTGCTTACTATTGTTGCTTGCATCAAATCTGTTTCACGTGCGTTTCTGTTACTTTGTACTCCACTGTCACCCTGCACCATGTGTTATGGCCCGGGTCATACCTCAAAACGGTCCCTAGGATCAGTGTACTCACCCGGTGATCAAAGTCATAAATAAATAAATAAAAAATGAGATTAACAGAGGTCACTAGATCCTGTAGTAAGCTCCAAAGCAAAACGAACGGGTCCAAAAGACCAAGCTGCTTAAGCAAGGAGGTGGTAGAGAGGGTGAAAGGAAAAAAGATCAGTCTTCAGAAGATATATGAAATCCAGTCGGAAGGAGGATAGAGAGGAGTACAGGAAGAAGTCAAGAGAGGTGAGCAGGGCAGTCAAGGGAGCTTAGGATGGCACAGGGAATCGGAAAAGGACTTCTTCAAGCACATACAAGAGAGAAGGAGTTCCAAAGATCAGATTGTTAGGATTAAAAAAGATGAAGCGTAGGTGGAAAAAGGGGGTAGAGCAGGCAGAAGCACTCAATGACTACTTCTGTTCTGTGTTTACCAGGGAGAAGCTGGGGTCAATGCCACAGGAGAAGGGAAGTGTGGCACAGGCGCAGAGTTACGGATGGGGAAATTCCAGTGATCAGGTGCTGGAGGGCCTTAAGGCCCTGCAGGTGGATAAGGCACCAGGCCCAGACTGTATACATCCTAGGGTTCTAAAGGAGCTGGCAGAGGTCCTGGCAGAATCACTGGAAGACTTGTTTAACACTTCTCTGGGAACTGGTGTCGTTCCCCAGGATTGGAGGATGGCACATGTGGTGCCACTCCATAAAAGTGGGCCCAAGGATGAACCAGGTAACTACTGACCAGTCAGCCTTACCTCCACTGTGGGAAAGTTGACGGAGACTATCCTTCAGGAGAGAACAGTAACCTTTCTGGAGAAAAATGGTCTCCAGGATGAGAGGCAGCATGGGTTTGTCTCAGGCAAATCCTGCCAGACCAGCCTGGTTGACCTTTTATGATTGGGTGACTAGGGCACTGGACCGAGGCCATGCAGTGGATGTCCTGTATTTGGATTTCAGCAAGGCCTTCAACTTAGTGCCACATGGAAGGCTGATCAGCAAGTCAGGTTACCTGGGAGTAGGAGTGAAGCTGGTGGCATGGGTTAAGAACTGGCTGAGGGATAGACAGCAGAGGATGGTGCGGGGGTGGGAGGTCTCTCAACTTGCAGAGCTGTAATCAGTGGGGTACCACAAAGCTCAGTATTTGGTCCAGTGTTGTTTAGCATCTTTATCACCAACATCTCAGATGGGATTAGGAATAAAATCAGCCTTTTTGCTGATGACACAAGATCGGTGCAGAGGTTAACAGCATGGAGGGATGACTAGGACTACGGGAGGATCTGTCTAAACTTGATCTGGCTAAACTTGAGCACTGGTCAGACACCTGGCAGCTGGGGTTCAACACAAAGAAGAAGTGCAAAGTCATGCACTTGGGAGCCAGGAACCCAAGAAATTGTTACCATCTGAGGAGAGTGCAGTTATCCACTACAGAGCAGGAAAAGGATCTTGGGGTACTAATCACAGGTCAAATGAACCACTCAGCACAGTGCAGGAAGGCGGTAGCTAAACAAACAAGATGTTGGGGTGTATTGCTAGAGGTGTCACCTCCAGGAGAAAGGAGGCCATCCTGCCACTGTACAGGTCACTAGTGAGGCTGCAACTAGAGTACTGCATGCAGTTCTGGTGCCCCTATCTAAAGAAGGATGTCAAAGTATTGGAGGGGGTCCAGCGCAGAGCAACCAAGATGATCCTTGGGATGGTGGACAAACCATATAAGGAGAGACTGAGTGAGCTCAACATGTACTCACTGGAGGATAGGAGGGAAAGAGGCGATATAAACGAAACCTTCAAATATGTTACGAGCATAAATAGGGTTGGCTCGAGGGGTATCGTTAAGTTAAAAGGAGGGAGGGAGGGACACCAGGGGGCATGGTCTGAAATTGAAGGGTAGAAGACTCAGGAGAGAGATAAGAAGGCACTATTTCACAGAAAGTCTGGTATCAAGGTGGAATGCGCTGCCAGAAGTGGTGCCCTTGAAGTCGGTGGGCAGCTTTAAAGGGGGGGGGAGAGACAAGGCCAGGGAGAAGGTCACTACGGAGAGGATACTGAAGGGGGAGGGGTCAGCTAATAAGAGCATTGAACCAGTTGTACTGGCAGGGGGGCGGCAGCTGCTGCACACTTGAGCAGACATGATAGACCGTTTGGCCTGTATCTGCTGGCACTTTTCGTATGTTCGTAGGAGTTATCAACAGAACTGGCAGCAGAAGTAGTGATATGGCGACCTGTGTTGGCAGCCATTTTGTGGACAGGAGGAGAGCTGCAATGATATCCAACCAGTTTCAGCTGGCAAGAAGAAACTGCTTGTGATGACAGGGATCCTGGAATAGTGACAGTATATATGGAAGCCCAATTCAAACTTTGCCATACAAGAGAAACCACCAATTTTTTTCTTAGTTCGCCAGGATTACCTTTCAGTGGTAGCAGTTTGTTCTCGCCTGCATGATTTCACACCGTTAATTCTGGGGAGGCATTTTGTATCTTATTTACCCAAGGGAGCCCAGCTGAGAGGCAACATCTGGTTTTCAGTGAGGCCTCATTTCTACAGCTGAATGAATGGGAACACTGGGAGGTTAAGTGACTTGCTCAAGGACACACAGTGAAGGGCTCGGGGGGGGGGTTTGACCTTGTGATCACCTCATTCTCAAGCCAGTGGTCAAACTAGTAGACTACGCTGCCCCCTAAACTACATCATCCTATCATATCATTGCAACTCTCCTTCAGTCCACAAAATGGCTGCCCCACAAGATTTGGAAGGTATTTTTCTATGCATTACTGAAGACTGCATAACAGTTAACCTAGCAATCCAGTCATCAGATCACACCAGTAACTTTTGAAATAAACATCCAGGCAAAATGTATACATCCAAGAGAAGGAAGTATACTGTACTCAAAAACATAACCGGGAAACACAATGTTGAAGCAATGCTAGCAAAATTTACCGTTACAAAAATACGTGGCAAAAGCAGACTGGCAGGTTGTGTTTTTGAGTGTAGCACATATTCTCTTGGATACAGTTTTGGGCTTGTTGTGCTGTCCTGTATTGCACCCCCAGACAGACAGGCTGCATCCACTCCTGCTGTTGATAAAATGTACACATTCCCCTTGAACAGACTGCAACTGGGGGAAGTCTCTTCTATCTACAGCAGCCTTCTCACTTCAGCATCTATCTGACAGGCTGCAAGTACGTTCAGCAGCACACAGAGCAGAAAAGCACAGTGGGTTACGGAATGGAAAAGGGTGCATTACGATGAAGAGTGTCTCAAATTTTTAGCTGCGCAGTAATGCAAACCCTGCAAACTGTTAAACGCATAGTTCATCACAGGTCACAGAATCACGGAGAATCCAGCACACTGTACATATTTACAAAAGGAATACACCTGGAATACAGGGCAATCTGCAAACACATTTTCACAGCATGGAGCATCTCTCTCTCTACCAAGACTAAAATCTGAGCACCTCTGTGACTCCCTACTGTTACAAAATTGAAAGCCTTTTCCAAACTGAAGTATCTGACTCCAGTCAGCCAAACCACGACGATGCTGGCTGCCAGTGCAGGGGTTCAGTTATATGTAGTCTACGTGCGCCCCAGTCAGGGCCTAGTAAGGTATGCACTCCTGAAACAAATGTACCGAAATTAAGACCTAGTACATTTACCGCAAATAAACGCAAACCAAAAAAGATAATTTCAGATCCAAAATGTCTGCTATACTGCTGCTGCCTCTGGAGGCAGTTCCCTTGTCATCCCCATATTAAGTTGAATATTCCTCTGAGAATAAGAAATTCTACGTAGAAACTGAAGCAACAGAAGAGTGGAAGTACAAGGAGGGCACATCATCCCTACAGGCTTTGGCAGCACCAAGGAAGGGGAAGACAGATTCATCTTCAGCACATGGAGTCATGGGAATGTGGGGCTACCAGCATGAATAGATGCAGTAGCCGTGGAGCCCACCCCTGAGACTATAAAGAGGAGACTATTCCTGGATACTGCAGTATGTAATACTATTATAAAACTGCAGGAAAACAAGGTCACAGCACAGCGGTAGTGCTACTACTTGCGACGATGGAGTTTGGGAGCGGACCCTGGTCGGCGAGGGTCGGTCAGTGGGATGAGAGGGATTGAGTGTCCTAAAGGACATTCTCCTTCCCCAGGGAAGGATGCTGTGCGATGCCACAACTACAGCACTACCTGGGTGACCACAGCTGATGCTACAGGCAGAGCTTGTACTCGAGGAAGGAGTTTGTTGGCAGACACTGTGCATCACACACTTTGTGCATGCCAGAATGCACAAGGAGTTACTGATGCCGCCAACCTAGTGAGTAGGAGAAAAACATAAGAAAACCTGGATTACTGCAGACAGACACCAGTATATCTGGGGCCATGCGCTGTAACCGACCACTGCCTAACACAGGACACTATCAGGAATATATCCCCCACCTGGGGCTATCTAAAGATGCATGCAGGCAGATGAGTGTGAGGGAGAGATGCAGGTGGGGTGGTGACCTCCTTGGTGTCTTCATATACTCTCTGATCCTGCCAGGGCTCCCACTCAATTCCTCCTGCAGTCCTGTGCATCTCCTTCCCATCCTACTGCTACTCCTCACAGATGATGTTGAAAGCTACCCTCTCCCAAACACCCCCTCTCATCCACAGTGACCCCCATGGCTGAACAAACACGGGCTTATAATTGTGCATCTAAATGTACGCAGCCTACTGTCCAAGCTCACTGAACTTGAAGCATGGGTCTCACTGTATAACCTTGACATATTGGGCATCACTGAAACATGGCTGAAGCCTACTACACCAGATGCTAGCTGCTGCATAAGTGGCTACACCCTTCTAAGAAATGTCCGGCCTGGGACCAAAAAAAAAAAAGGGGGGGGGAGCACTTTTATAATTCAAGGATCCTCTTAGCGCCACCCTAGCCTCCCTCAGCTCACCTGATACATTCAATAGTGAATGGCTCCTTGCCGAACTATATACTGGATCTTACAAAAAGTTGTACATCAGCTGCTGCTATAATCCCCCCAAAGGTGGAACAACAGGCCCTACCCACCTACTAAATGGCACTGGTCAGCTCTCCTCCTCCAGAGCTATCATACTGGGTGACTTCAATCTAAACTAGCTAAACACCTTCCAGACCAAGTGTTGCGATCTATTAAAACAGTTAAACATTACCCAGCTCATTTCCACCCCCACTTATAACAACCGTACCCTGAACCACTCCCTCCTAGACTGGATTCTGACTGATTGTAAGGACAGGGACCTTCATGCCGGAATCCTATCAGACTCCATCACCAACCACTCCCCCACATTTTGCATCTGGTCCTCCAAACCTCCCACCAACTGTTCCTGTACTGTGTAATACATACAGAATAATGTATACCCAGCTATCGGTAACAGGCTGGTTAGTTCATAGAGCGGTTGCCATGGCGACCATTTAAACCTCGAGTGTGTAGCTCGAGAGGTTCGTTTGCCATTGGTGATCTCAAGATGAAGTAACGCAGCTTGTTACGGACAGCTGGGTATACACTGTTTTTTTATAGTTTAGGATGGAATGCTGTTATGAAGCGTGACTTACTTTGTTTTACTTCTTCACTTTGCTGCTCATTTCACTGTTTTCACTGCCGAGGCCGCATCCTGGTCTTATCACGCGCATGCACTAGCGTGTTTGATGTTATGCTGTAGTAGCTGTGTAGCTAGTGCACAGTAACAGCTGCGATGACGTAGCTACTACAGCATAACATTTCAAAAGTGATGGATTTTAACAATAACAGCATTCCCTTATACACTTTTAACTGTTCCTGGGTACTGCAGTGTTTAACAGACGTTCGCAATATCAGTTTCTGCATCCTCCTCTACCAGAGGTTTCTGGATGCAGTAACATGTAATACTAATCATTCATCGGTAGTATAGCTTCTAATACAATTAATTACTGTGTAGAGTTGTGCACAAGTCGTTTCAATTCCCAGGTATGGCAGTTAGTACAGGCTTCAGCGATGACTACACAGGTCACAATGTAATTATGCCATTACCTGCAGGCTTTCTTCCTCCTTCTCCAACTCCTTCTGGGGGAACAGGTCCTTGGCCTGAATATACTCCAAACTTGGAAGGCCCTCCTCACCCTGAAACAAAGAAAGGAACGCTTGATAAGTAATGGGTCAGTGAGTAGTACTAATCAGACAAGCTGATATACCAAACTTTACTCAAGATCAACGAATGTTTCCACAGTAATATGTTTTAGTATGGCATCATCATAACGCGACACTTTTTTCAAAAGCTGATACAAACATCTTCCACGGCTTCAGTAAACCAACTAACACGTGGCTTCTAACAGGGCGGATGACAACAGTGCAGGTGGAATCTCGCTGGTCAGCAGACTAATCCAGAAGCAGGCTTTGTCGGAGCAGTGGGCAGAGATGTAGAGGTCGAGTCAGCAGCCTAACACAGAGGGTGCTCTCACAGGGATGGCACCACTGCAGCTGGAACCCATCTGGTCAGCAGCCTAAAGTGAGGGTGGGCACTCACAGGGCAGGCAGCTATGGTGCAGATGGAACCCCACAGATCAGCAGTTAAATTCATAGGTGGATTGTCACAGGGCAGGTGGAACCCCACTGGCCAGCAGCCTAACCCACGGGCAGCCTTTCACGGGGCAGGAGGCTACACTGCAGGTGAAACCCTGCTGCTTAGGAGCCTAATACATAGGTGGACTCTCACAGGGCAGGTGGCTGAGATACAGTTGGAATCCCACTGGTAAAGCAAGCAGATGCCCAGGCGAACTCGCAAGGCAGACAGCTACACTGCCGGTGGAACCCAGCTGATCAGCTAGCTGCCTTACATACAGGCACAGACACACGGGGCAGGAAGTCACATCCAGCATGTCAAGGACAATGCTCAGGAGCACACCCACAGGGAAGGAATGTGCACCACAGAAGCATGCTGCATTCTCTCTTAATTAGATGAGACATAGTTTTCATTAATGGGGTGCACGATATGAACTGTAAAGCTACTATTAGCTGTGCATGAAGAAATCTCGGGTCTTCGATCCCACTGCCTTTAAATGCAAGCACAGAATCATTCCTGCAGAGCAGCTGTAAAAAAAAACGGTCTGTAATAGCAGAAACAATGCCTGCAGGGACAACTGAGCACACAACTGAAAGGGCAATGCTAGCAGCACACATACACCATAGAAAAGGTTACATTTCAATCATAAGTTAGTGAAGAGATCAGGAGTCTCGGGTGGGATTCATTAAACACCTCCTTACCTCAGCTCTCTCTGTGTATGCAGCCAAGCCAGCCACTCGCAGCCCTTCATCACAGCATAAGCATATAATTCTACACAAGGGACAGCAAACCTGCAATAATGTACTTTGAAGAAATTGGAGGGCAACCATTTATGCTACACACGATGTCTTCTCAGGCTGTCTATTCGGAACATAAGGAATTATTTACTCCTCAGTTTAGGGGGGGTTGTAGTTTCTTATGGCTAGCCCCATCTCTCACCCAATGTCACAGACACTTGTGACTCAGGTGGCACTGAATTAGGGCAGTACTTGGCCTCATGCCTTCCCCATGCACTACTCCATCACTTCACTACTTCACTCCATCTACCCCCTCCCCCACCCTGACAGGCACAGACAGCAATACTATTCCACCTGCACCAACAGTGATCTGGCTAGGTAGCAGCAACAAGCGGGGCGGGGGGAGGGGGGCTGGAGACAGTGATCAGGGATGGAGCGGCAGCTGGGCGGTGAGCTGGATACTGCTTGGGGTTAAGATCTGGGTGGCAGCAACCAGCTGGATGGGGAAGGTGGGGATGTGATTAGAGTTTGGGACAGGAGGGAACGGCAGCTGGGGAGCAGCTGAGTCAGGGTGAAAGTAAACTAGGTGAGGACTGGGGATGGGATCGTGGCAGACATACTGGACGGGGACAGGGATGGGATCAGGGCAGGTGACAGTGACATGCTGGGTGGGAACGGGGAATATGATCAGGGCGGGTGGCAGTAAAATGCTGGGTGGGGACAGCGGATGGGATCAGAGCAAGTCACAGTAACATGCTGGGTGGGGACAGAGATAGAGATCAGGGGAGGTGGCAGTGACATGCTGGGTGGGGACGTAGGAAGGGATCAGGCAGGTGGCAGTGACATGCTGGGGCGGGGTGGATCAGTGCAGGTGGCAGTAACATGCTGGGTGTGGGCAGGGGATGGGATCGGGGCAGGTGGCAGTGACACGCTGGGTGGGGACTGCGGAAGGGATCAGGCAGGCGGCAGTGATATGCTGGGTGGGGACAGAGGAGGTGATCAGGCAGATGGCACTGACATGCTGGGAGGGGCAGGAAATGGGATCAGGAAAGGTGGCAGTGATATGATGGGTGGGGCAGGGGGCGGGATCAGGGGATGAGATCTGGGCAGGTGCTAGTGACATGCTGGGTGTGGGCAGGGCATGGGTCAGTGCAGGTGGCAGTGACATGCTGGGTGGGGATGGAGGAAGGGATCAGGGCAGGTGGCAGTGATATGGGTGGGGGCAGGGAGCAGGGTGTGAGATTTAGGCAGGTGCCAGTAACATGCTGGGTGTGGGAAGGGGGAAGGGATCACGTCAGGTGACAATGACATGCTGGGTGGGGATGGAGGAAGGGATCAAGGCAGATGGCAGCGACATGCTGGGTGGGGACAGAGAAAGGGGACCATTCATGTCAACCTGGCTAGAACATTCAGTCTTAGCCTGTAGGGTCACTTCAGCCACGTGCTGGAGATGACTTTCGAGGAAGTGTTAATATCAGTTCCTCCGTACCCCAGAAATTGTAGTGAAATACATGGCTCCAACGTTGAGCCAGTGCTGGCAAGGATGCAGAACTATCATGGCTAATCCAACCCACGTGTTTTGGGCTTGCCCCAAATCGACGTCATATTGGAGAACATCACTTCGTAACTGGAAGAGATATTCCAGTTGCCTAGAGGTATTGCTCCTTCACTGGTCCTTCTAGCTACCGACTCCCCAGAACACTAGATACAAGGATGTACGCATTAACTGCTTCTGGTCTTACTTCTGGCAGCCAAAAAGGTACTCACTAGCCTGTGGCACACACTGCGTATCCCAGTCAGCTCCCAGTGGTGGAAAACTGCTGACTCTACGTACAAACTAGAAAAATTCTCCTACTAACTTATACATAAGCTTCCACTTTTCAGGAAGATTTGGAACAGATAAGTGAGATATCAATGATACCATAATGATGATTTTTTTACCACGAAGTTGATTCCTGTTATCATACACATACTGCATGAGGTTAACTCTTCTAACCTTTGAGGATTTTGCTCCAATTCCTGGTTCCCACTTACTATTGTACAATGAAGCTGAATTTATTTTTTAAATTTGTAACCATGGCAAAGCTACTACTGTTGATGTATTCTGGTATTACTGCCTTACTGCTAAACTGTATAAAACTGGTTTTGAAACCCTTAATGAAAACTTTATTATACAATAATAAAAATTAAAAAAAAGGCGAGTACTGTATTATGCATACCTCCAGATTAAGCTGCCCACACAGAGCCTGCACTTTAGCTAGTTTTGCAAAGTTGACCGCTATGACTGTGGAAGCCCTTCGTGATGGGACAGACAATCAAAATGATATTGTAAAAAATCTGCACGAAGAAGGATGTGCAGACACGTAGGGCCAGTGTTGCTGTGCGCAGAAAAGTGACCAGAAACACCAGGAAAAACAATGCACTTCAGCACAGACTGTCTTGCACCCCTGAGGACACTGCACAGGCATAGAAGCAAATGTGAAGTACAGGACACCAGTCAGCCCACAAATAAATACTGTATGTGCACTTTGCACTCTGCAAACCGTTTCTGTACTGGAGACGATAAACCCAGTGCCCAATGATCTTCATATGGAGACCGAGTTTGTTGCCCAGGGCGCAAGATTCTCAGGGCTCATGCAAATGGCAGGTAAACTATACCTGGATGTACACTGGGTTTCCAACAGTTCCTTTTGCAAAGAGACAAGCAGTTAAACATGTCACACTGAGCTGGCCCAGTGGTGCCGAGGGTTGAGGCGCCGGATGCAACACCTCACGTCATGCCGGCGACCCTGGTTCGGGAGCGGACTCAGAATGCTGGGGGCGGGCAGGGGAAGGAAAGGACTGAGCATCTGGAGGGACTGCTCTCCTCTCTTGGGGCGGGTAGTGGGTAGGCATCGCTCTGCAGCTGCCTCTGGTGGAGACCAGGAGTACTGCAGAAGATGACACATGGGGAAACACGGAAAAGCAGAAATCGGCTTTGCGACTGACCGGATGACGGCTGCCGGTCCTCCGCTGTCGCTGATGCCCTGAAGGAGACCCTCCACCTCGGCAGCACCCTGGGGCCAAATATGTACTGGTTGCCACCCCCCGCCTTCCCCCTCGGAGGGGGACTCGCCTGACGAAGGGTCACATCCGGGTTACCCTAGGGGCGGCTGCAATATGAGGCTGGAGGGCTCAGGAAGGGACAGGCAAAGAGGATGGGACCTAGGTAGCCTGAAGGAGTGGTGGGTCACGAGGCACAAGGGGATAAAAGAAATACAAAGAAAAAAAAGCCACTCTGAATACGGCAGACTAATAAAAGAACTCTTCAAATTCTGTCCATACTGTTCAGTCCACTCATACTGAACGTCAGCCACAAGGTTTTCTAAAACTCAACACCACTTTTCCAGCAAGCTTGTACATGCACTGCAAACATGTTTCTTCCTACTAAAATACTTCAGTGTGTAATACAATCACTGTGTAAACATTATGCCAAGTCAGAACCTCAAAGCAGCGGACATTTAGTTCCCTCAGGGTTAGCAAACTAAAAGACAGTTTACGGGAAGCGCTGTGCATGGGATCCGTAACTGGATACTAAGAGACAAGAAAAATCAAAGCTGTTTGGTTCTGTGGCTCTCTTCAAACCTCACACATACTCTGTAGCCCCAATCCCAGAGCAAGGTATTGTGGGTATGCAAATCGGTATGTAAGACAAGCTGACAAGGCTTCGTCAGACAAGCACAGCCTTCTAAGAGGCTTGTACATCTGATCCAGTATAGACCAAGAATGACAAGCTACAAATTTCATCCTGTTGCACCTTCCCAGTGTAGTGCAGTTATTGTCCGAGCCAAATACAGAGTCTCACTCTGCCTCTTTAGCATGCCAACTCCGAGTGTGCTCAATATAAACACCCTTGAAATTCCATCTATACTATTTCAGAAATTATACTGGTACTGACACCTACTGATAAGATGACATTGTGGGGACAAGCGTGCAGCTGTGACCTTACCCTATGCACAAGAGGGTATCTCATAACAACTGTGCCTTAATCTTTGGGGAAGAGCACAATTTCAGCACTCCATATTTGACACCTATATTGACTGCGCTTCCTAAGGTTTTATTATCACTGATGTAATAAAAAGAGCCAGCAGGGGCCTGGGAAATCTGTTGCAACAGAGGACATATTCCTGGCTATGAAGGGGTCCAGGAGAGAGGCTTCACCCAAATAAAAATTTTTATGAAATTTCTTATGACTTCAAATACAGCAGTTTTCATGATTATGTCTACTGTTCCTAATTTGAGAAGATGGAGGGAAAGGAGGCTGACACTCGCTCTAGGCTCTGCCTGCCATCAGAGGACAATTACCTAAGGTAATCATCAAAGCCTCTGCAAAAAAAGCCTCATTCTCAGATGTTTCAAGGCGCCCTAAACATTCCAATTTAACAATCACCACAGTCTCGATTTAGTCTGGTCTGTTTGTCAAGATATTGCCCGTGGCCTGCAAGTGCTGAAACTGCACACAGCAGGTCATCTTGCTGTTTTGCCGAGTCACACAGGGACGTTCATTGTTCAGCTGTGCATGAGATCACACAAACACTTCCTTCCCAGGTCACTGTGTTGACATGGTAACAGGTCGCTGTACAATCTGCAAAAATGAGTGTCCTAGTCTTTCCTTCATTTACATGCGGGATTTACAGAGGTGCCAGCACCTCAGAGAAAACCTCTACAACTTATGTTGTTTAGATTTTTTTTTTGCATCCCCGTTCATTATGTAAGACACTGCCTCAGAGCATGTACTGTGTGCTCTTGGGATTTCCTCTGCTCCTTGTCCACAAACAACATCATAATCCTTCTTTACAGCGACAGATTTCTGATGTCGCAAAAGAAATGTATGACCAATTATATTTTTATCTGCACACTTATTGTATCTCATATGGGTTTAAGAGTGCATTCTCGAGTTCTTTGGGTGATGGACTGTGAAGTGGAGTCGAGAAGTGAATCATGGTGAAGATCTCTGGAGCTTGAATTCAAAATAAAAATGTTTTGCTTTGTAGAAAAGAGAAACCTCGGTCATGGGACATGGACTCTGCCAACGGAACACAGAGCTTCCAAATTTCAGAACTATTTGCATGACATACCCATTTATGGCTATGAGAGTACCTGGAATGTTTTGGAAATAATCCTGATTGGCCAAGAATGGTGTCATGATTTATAATGCAGACAAGCAGCACGATAAATATTGAGGTAGAGAATACAAAACATGTAAGAAATACAAGCAGAATTGCATCTAAATATTATTCCCACACTTTTCCAGGACGGGTCACTAGCTCTTTAATGGGAAGGTGTACCTTCACAATAGAAAATTTCATCTGCAGTCCCACCTTGCAGCCCAAGCTCCGCCATCACCCATCAAGGGCAGCCAGCTCTGAATTTTTTTTTTTTTCTTGCATCAGAGCAGTCGGACTGGGTAGTGTCATGTTCAGGAAGGCTGGGTACTGTCGATGATGTGAGGTCGTCTCCAGTTCCCATTCCTATAGGAATTAGCTGTCCGACAGGAGCAGTAATTAACTTCACCTCAAGTGAAAATCTAGACTCTGACACTGACAGGGCACTGCTGTGGGTTCTACTCCTAGAATTACAGTCAGCCATGACTGGGCACTGCTGTGGGGCTACACCCCTGGAATTACAGTTGGCCGTGAGTGGGCACTGCGGTGGGGTTACAACTGGCACCAATAGGGCACTGCTGTGGGGCTGCCCTGCTGCGGTAAATGCTGGCATTGATAATGCACTGCTAAGGGTCTGCACCCCTGGGGTCACAGATGACACTGATAGCGCACTGCTGTGGGGTTACATCTGGCACTGGTGGGGCACTGCTGTGGGATTACAGCCGGCACTGGTGGGGTTACACCCCTGCAGTTACAGCTGGCACTGCTGTGGGGCTGCACCCCTGGGGTTACACCTGGCACTGATTGAGCACTGCTGTGGGGTTACAGCTGGCACTTTATCCAGCACTACTGTGGGACTGCACCCCTGCAGTTACAGCTGGCACTGATAAGGCACTGCTGTGGGGCTGCACCACTGGGACCACAGCTGATATGGATAGCACACTGCTGTGGGGTTGCACCTGGCACTGATGGAGCACTGCTGTGGGGCTACAGCTGGCACTTTATCCAGCACTGTCGTGCAGCTGCACCCCAGGAGTTACAGCCAACACTGCCTAGGGCAGTACTGGGAAATAGTTATACTTCTGGAATTGCAACAGACACTGGGCACTGCTGTGGGGTTACAGCTGGCACTTTATCCAGCACTACTGTGGGACTGCACACCTGCAGTTACAGCTGGCACTGCTGTGGGGCTGCACCCCTGGGGTTACAGCTGGCACTGATGGAGCACTGCTGTGGGGTTACAGCTGGCACTTTATCCAGCACTACTGTGGGACTGCACCCCTGCAGTTACAGCTGGCACTGTTGTGGGGCTGCACCCTTGGGACCACAGCTGATACGGATAGCACACTGCTGTGGGGTTACACGCGGCACTGATGAAGCACTGCTGTGGGGCTACAGCTGGCACTTTATCCAGCACTGTCATGCAGGTGCACCCCAGGAGTTACAGCCAACACTGGCTAGGGAAATACTGGGAAATAGTTACACTTCTGGAATTGCAGCAGACACTGGGCGCTGCTGCGGGGTTACAGCTGGCACTGATGGGGCATTGCTGTTGAGTGCACCCCAGAGGTTACAACTGACATTCACTAGGACCATTCTGGGGAATCGTTATACTGCTAGAATAATGGCAGACACTGGGCACTGCTGTAGGGGTTACACCCCAGGAGTTACAGACTGCATGGAATTGATAGAGCACTCAGTGACAGCACTAGGGTTTTTAAAACAAAACAGCAGCATAGGTCTGTGGTGCACAGCCTGCGTAGTTAATTGCTGATGTTACTTCATTAGTCAGCATGGCGTTACTTTATTTTCCCAGACTTGTAGCTGAAACCCCAAAAGATTTACGGTACTGAAGCATTGATACAAAATGAGATGCAAAAGAATATTTTGTTGTTGTTATACCAAGATACCCCCGTGTAGTACAGCGATGCAAAATAGAAACACAGATTGATGGCAGATAAGGACCACTTGGCCCACCTAGTCTGCCCATTTCCCTACCTACAGGATAAGCTGCAGATCCTAATTAACCAGCAGCCTATTTCTTCCTACCCCCACAAGAATTGCCTTATGTCTGTCCCATGCATTCTTGAATTCTCCCACAGTTTTAGACCTCATAACCTCCTCAGGAAGGCTGTTCCATGCGTCCACCAGCCTCTGTGAAAAAAATACTTCCTCACATTGCCCCTGAGCAGTCCCCCCTCTATCTTCAAATTGTGTCCCCTTGTTCTTGCACATCTCTTCTTCTGAAAGATGCTACCCTCTTGGACTTTGTTGATTCCACTAAGGTACTTAAAAGTTTCTATCATGTCCCCCCTCTCCCTCCTTTCAAGAGTATACATATTAAGCTCCTTTAGTCTCTCCTCGTATAGCTTCTCTTGCAGACCCTGCACCATTTTAGTTGCCCACCTCTGGACTGCCTCCATCCTGTCTATGTCCTTGCGGAGAAGGGGTCTCCAGAACCGGACGCAGTACTCCAGATGGGGTCTCAACAACTGTCTGTACAGAGGGATAACTTCCTGTTTTCTGCTGGTGATGCCCCTCCCTATTTTTTTTTTTTTTGTATTTATTTACTTATTCAGTCTTTGATTACAATACCTTTGAGCGGGAGACCGCTCTTTTACAAAGGTTCCACGTCATAAAGGTTGGTTATACATACATTGTGGGTTTAGGAGTATCTAGCTAGGTGAGTAAACAGACAAAAATACATTGTAAATAGGAAACAGATGGTTTTAACACTAGGATAATTCAGGTAACAGTAGCAGCCTGGGTGTCACTGTCAGGTAACACATCCTGTCAGGATACATCCCAGTATCACCCCAGCCCTCCCTACTGCCTTTTCACATTGCTTGCCAACCTTAAGGTCATCCAATATGACTACCCCCCAGTCCCTTTCCATTTCTATTGTTGTTACTACCCCCCCCCCTTGTAATCTTCCCCTGGGTTTTTGTTTCCCCAGGTGCATTATTTTGCAATTCTTCTCATTGAATCTAAGCTGCCATACTTCTGACCATTCCTCTAACCTTGCCAAATCCCTTCTCATCCTTTCCACACCTCCTTGTGTATCAACCCTGTTGCAGATCTTTTTGTGTCATCTGCAAAGGGGCACACTTTTCCTTCCAGTCCCTCTGCAATGTCACTTATAAAGACATTAAAAAGTATTGGACCCAGTACTGAACCCTGCAGTACCGCACTAGTAACCCCCCTTTCTTCAGAGTGGACTCCATTTACAATTACCTTCGGTGTCCTGTTCCCCAGCCAATGTTTTACCCAGACTACCATCCTGGGACCCACTCCCAGTCTGCTTAATTTGTTTATTAATCTTTTGTGTGGGACTGTGTCAAATGCCTTGCTAGGTAGGCCATGTCCACGGCCCCTACCTGGTTCTACTACTTTGGTCACCCAGTCAGAGAAATCAATTAGATTCGTCTGACATCACCTTCCCACTGTGAACCCATGCTGCCTTGGGTCCTGTGCCCCACTGGCCTCTAGGTACTCAACAATTCTTTCCTTCAGAAGTGATTCCATCACTTTCCCTACCACAAAGGTCAAACTGACAGGTCTGTAGTTTCCTGCCTCTGTCTTGCTCCCACTTTTGTGAAGGGGAATCACATCCGCCTTCCTCCAGTCCTTAGGTACCATACCATCCTCCCATGATTTGTAAAAAAGGGCAATCAGTGGTGTCACTAGTTCTCCCCTTAATTCTTTTAGAATTCTGGGTGAATTCCATCAGGCCCCACTGCTTTGTCCACCTTCAGTTTTAGGAGTTCTTTCAGAACCCTTTCTTCTGTGAAAGGACTGGGATCAACCCCCCTATCCAGAGTGCTTCTGTTAACTGGAATAGGCACCTCCCCCTCCTCGTTTGTGAATACTGAGCAGAAGTATTTGTTCAGTACACCTGTATTTTCACTGTCCCTCTCTGCCCACTCACTGTCCATTCTATTCAGCCTCACTATCCCTCCCTTTGTCTTTCTATGCTCCCTAATGTACCTATAAAAGGTGTTATCCCCCTTCTTAACTGAATTGGCTATCTATTCCTCAGTTTGGGCCTTTGCTATTCTGACTGCGTTCCCTGCTTCCTTCTGCCTTAACTGGTACAGTTCTCTGTCCTGCTCCTTCTGTGTTTCCTCATACTTCCTAAATGCTGTATTTCTCCCTAACCTTCCCTGCCACCTCTTTTGAGAACCACAGTGACTTTCTTTCATTTTGATTTATTTGCTTCACACAAATGCTTGTTGCCTCTGTGGTGGCAGTTTTGATGTTTCCCCATTGTTGCTCCACCCCTCCTTCTAGCCTGTTTGCTAGTGCTTTTCTAAGGCACTCTCCCATCTTGCCAAAGTCAGCCCTCCGGAAGTCCAGTACCCTCACTTTTCAATGGCTTGACTCTGCAGCTGAGTTTATCGTGACCCACAGCTTGGTGGTCACTTGTTCCCAGATGGCTACCCTATTCTAGATCGGAGATCCTCTCACTGTCCTCATTTGAGAGTACGAGGTCTGTAATTGCTCCCTCACAAGTGGGTTCCAAAACTAGCTGTCTAAGCCATGCCACCTGTACGGCATCGAGAATGGCCCTGCTTTTAGATGTGGCTGCAGCAAAGGTGCTCCAGTTAACATCTGGCATATTCAGGTCCCCCATCAACAGTATCTCCCCTTTCTCTGCTATCCTAAGGATGCCTTCTAGCATATCTTTGTCCATTCCCTCCCCCTGAGATGGGGTCTGTATACAACCCCTCTGCGGATTGTGGTGCCGTTTCTAGTCTCTAAGCTGACCCACAGTGCCTCTCCTCCTCTCTGTTTACTCTTTTGTTCCGGTGCTTTTATCCCTTCCACCCCCTCTTTTCCCCTTCCTGTTTCTCCTGTAGGTTGTGTACCCTGGTATGTTAACATCCCAGTCATGGTTCTCTGTGTACCATGTTTCTGTGACTACTACGATCATATACTAAATATTTTGATTCACGAATATTCTATGTTACGCTGAGATGTGAATATTTTCAAAATATTAGTATTTGGGATCTCGGTATAGTATAGCAATGCTATAGTGCATAAACTACATCTCGGCGTAACATCAATAAGCAATAATATTAAAGGATTATGCACTGAAATCAGAAACAAGTTAAAGATACAGTCTCTACGGTCTTAGCAACTTGAGCCCGATAAGACAGTGCCATCCAGGACAGTCTTAGCACCTATTCTGATCTTTGCATGCCACACAGAATAGGTGCTAAACTGACAATTTAAACTATTATCACCTGAGAATGGCAATGTAATGTGCAATGATTTTACTGTTTCTGTGAGGGGCCGCTCCCTACCCCTGGGTGTTCCGATGAATTTTCTACAATCAATTAGAATTCATTTTAAGAACATTTTGTGATTGTTATTGTTTCTTGTTCCAATGAAGTTGGAGTCCTTAGCGGCTGCAGTCTGGTGCGAGTTAGCGCATATGTACCGTGCTGCGGTCTACATAACAGAAAAGCGCAGGGCAGTCTGGGAATATATAGTAACACCGTCAGCATTTTATATGGTTCCATCTGCTTTGCAAAACCTCAACAAACCAGCTCCTGATTTGAAACTGGCGCTCCTGATGCAGCCCTAAAATGGTAGCAACTTTATGCCCGATGCCTGTCACTGGAGCTCCAGCTGTCACTGCAGCACAGTTTTAAAAGTACAGTTGCGCAAGAACTTACCTTAACAGTAGATCTTCGAGAGGAGCTCTTGCAGCAGTCTATAACAATTAGGACTGTACTGCAGGCACTAGGACCCTCCAGAAAACTTCTTGGCCAGCAGTACCAAGCAGGGACCACCCCCAAAGTCAGCCCTGGTACAAAAGGGGGCGGACCCAGCTCCACCTCAGTCCCCCCCCGCCAAGGCCCGCGAACAAGCCCTGACAAGAGAAGGAGACGAAGCACTAGATGAAAATATAGATGAAGATCTGCACACCTCGAGGAGGAAGGCAGGTGGGAAAGTAACGCCTGCTGCAAGAGCTCCTCTCGAAGATCTACTGTTACGGTAAGTTCTTACGTAACTGTACTATCTTACTTCGAGTGGGAGCTCTTGCAGCAGGCTATAACAGTTAGAACTGAATACCAAGCAGTCCCATGGCAAAGAGGTAGTCGACCCCGGGAGGTGGAAAATTCTGACTCCAGAGGCCTAGGACAAAAGTCCCTGCAAAACAGCCAGACCAAAACCGGCATGGCGTCTGGAGACGATATCCAAGCTGTAATGCTTGACAAAGGTATGCACAGAGTTCCAGGTAGTGGCCGCATATATGTCCCTTATGGATACATTTCTCATGGCGGCAAAAGATGCAGACACTTCCCTAGTGGAGTGACCCCTGACTGGACCCGATAGGAGTTTATTGTGCTTTTCATAGCAGAAGGATACGCAGTGGATGATCCACTTCGAAATAGTCTGCTTGGTCACTGGTTTGCCCAAGTATTGCGGTGCAAAGGCCACAAATAGTTGCTCCGACTGACTGTGCGCAGCCGTCCTTTTGAGGTAATACCTCAACGTCCTGTGGATGTCCAATGTGCGAAGTAGAGCTTCCCCTCTATTAGATGGGGAAGAGAAATAGACTGGAAGGTCAACCAACTGGTTGAGGGTCAACTCCGAGACCACTTTCGGAAGAAACTTAGGATTTGTTCTAAGGGAAACCCTTTCCCTGTAGAAAACCAAATATGGCTCTTTACACATCAGAGCCTGAAGCTCAGAAACTCTTCAACCTGAGGTACTAGCAACCAAAAAAAAACACCTTCCAGAAAAGGAACTGCAGCTCACAATCCACTGCCAGTTCAAAAGGAGGGAGGATAAGCTTCTCCAACACAAATAGGAGGTCCCAGGGTGGGATAGGATCCCAAATGGGAGGTCTCATATGCAAAATTCCCCTCAAAAAGGTGCGGGCTACATCCAACTGTGCTAAAGCCTTGTCTCCAATCAGAGCATGATAGGCAGAGACAGCCCACATGTGCACCTTAACAGAGGAGTAACTCAAGCCATGTTGGTACAAGGAGAGGAGGTACTGTAACGCTGAGTTCACTAGACAGGTGACATGGTCCAAATGCTGTGATGAGACCCATAAACAAAACCACTTCCATTTCATAGCATAGGCGGAGGGCTTCCTCGCCGACACTAGGACTGCCGCTACCTCCAGGGAGACCCCGTATCTCTGTTGGGCTACATCTGAAGAAGCCAAGCATGCAGATGTAAGGAACGGAGATCCAGATGGACCAGCGATCCCTGTTCCTCGGATAGCAATTGTGAGCATATGGGCAGCATAGTTGGAGGTTCCATAGATAACTGCTGCAGGAGTGGGAACCAAATCTGCCAAGGCCACCAGGGGGCTACTAGAATCATTTGAGCCCCTTCTGCCTACAACTTCAGTAAAACTCTCTGAATGAGAGGGAAGAGTGGCAAGGCGTAGAGAAACCTCCCTGCCCAGCAAAGGGATAACGCATCTGGCCAGAAAACCCCAGGCGCGTGCTCTCGCAAGCAAAAAATTGGCAGTTTGGCGTTGCGTGGTGACGCAAAAAGGTCCAGCTCAGGATGACCCCACTTGTCGAAGAGCTGATCTGCTACGGACTGTAACAGCTCCGACTCGTGAGTTCTGGATCGAGACCTGCTTAAGCTGTCGGCCAGACTGTTTAGGATGCCTGGAACGTGCACCAATGACAACAGAAGGTGTCGTTCCAGTGCCCAGTACCAGACTCTCATCACCTCCCTGCAAAGGGGATATGAATGAGTGCCCCCTTGCTTATTGATGTAAAAGACGACCGCTATATTATCTGTCTGAATTAGAAGACAGCCCGGCACCAGGTCCTCTTGAAATGCCTGTAAGGCATAGAGGACCGCTCGCATCTCCAGCACATTGATATGGAGAGATCGCTCCTCGGGTGTCCAAACCCCTTGCATTTGACGAGTACCCAGGTGCGCTCCCATTCCCAGATCTGATGCATCTGTCATAAGGGTCTGACCTGGTGGCTCCGGATGAAACCAGATCCTGTTCTCCAAATTCCGGGGGTCCATCCACCAAAGCAAAGTTCTCCTGACTGGCTCTGTGATCCTGACTAGAAAGTCTAGATCATTGGAGCCCTGGGTCCCACTGCACCCTGAGCATCCACTGTGGGACCCGCATGTGGAGGCGGGCCAGAAGAGTAACCAGAATGGCCACCGCCATGTGCCCCGGCAGCCTGAGGAAGTTCCTTGCTGGAACCTGAGAAGTAAGTGAGATCCACTTGGCAATCTCCCGCAGGCAATCGCCCCCGTCTGGGGGAAGAAAGGCCATGCCCTGGACAGAATCCAGGACCGCTCCAATGAAGACGAGTCTTTGACTGGGCTCGGGGGATGATTTCTGAAGGTTCAGGGTGATCCCCAGCTCTCAGAACAGAGTATAGGTGTTTCCGAGAGCGTGAAGCAGGCTTGACCTGGATGGGGCCGTGAATAGCCAATCGTCAAGGTAAGGGAAGACGTAATGTCCCTGACGTCTTAGAGCTGCAGCCACCACTGCCAAGCACTTTGTGAAGACTCTAGGAGTGGCCGAACGGAAGAACTCTGAATTGGTAGTGCTCCCCTTGGAAGTGGAACCTCAGAAACTTCCGGTGGGGAGGGAAGATCCCGATATGCATATATGCATCTTGCATGTCTAGGGAGCAGAGCCAGTCTCCTTGGTGCAGCAGGGGAAGTAGACCTGGAAGGGTCACCATCCTGAACCTTTTGTACTCTATAAAAAGATTGAAATAGCTGAGGTCCAGAATGGGTCGAAGATCCCGCGTCTTTTTTGGGACCAGGAAGAAATGGGAATAAAACCCCTTTCCCCACTGATGCAAGGGGACTACCTCTATTGCCTTTGTCTGCAAGAGAGTCTGAATTTCTCCTTCTGTAAGTGGAATATGAGAAGGAGGATATCGGGAGTACTTTGGTGGAGTATTTGGAGGAAACTCTGAACTCTAGTGTGTGTCCTCGCCTGATAATATCCAGGACCCATTGGTCTGCAGTTATCGATCTCCACCCTTCAAGATGAAGGGAGAAGCGGCCCCCGACCGTTTCCCCGGAGTCTTCCTTTGGGTGGGGGGCGTAAAAGAGTCATTGGGCTGAGCCAGGCATAGGCAGAGAGGCCTGGGAGGACTTGGGCCCACGGTTAGGAGTGCCTCCAGGATGCTGGTTACCGGCTCTCCTATGAAAGCAGACTCTCTGACCCTGCTGATTACTATGGGCTTGACCACCTGAAGGCTTGCGAAAGAGCCGTTTCTGTTGTCGTCGCTGGTCACCGCGGTACATTTGGCAGACCGACCAGATGGACTTGCCCGACTCCTGGAGATGTGAAATCAGAGCTTCCATCTCCTGCCCAAACAACACGGTACCTTGGAATGGCAGCTCCTTGATACCAGACTGCAGATCCTGGTGAAAGCTCGAGACTCTTAACCAGGCATGGCGCCAAAGGCAAACCCCGGAGGCGGCTGACCAGGCTGCCGTATCTGCAGTGTCATACGAGGCTCTCAGGACATGAGAACCTACGTCTGAGCCCGATTTAAGTATGTCCAGAAGTTCCGTCCTCTGCTCGGAATCTGGCATGGCTCTCAGTAGCTCTTGCCCCCTCTACCACAGAGCATTCTGGAACTGGACCATATGCGTCAGGAAGTTGAGGGACCAGATGGAGCAGGTGGAGGCAAAGTAAACTTTCTTGCCCACCTGGTCCAAATAATGAGACTCCGGATCGGGAGGCTGCGAGCTAAGGTGCTTCAGCTGCCTGGACTTGTCATGGACAGCCGTAATGACCGAAGAGTCCGCCTGACGGTTCTCAGCTAAAAAGGCTTCTGCCCTTGGGGCCTTGCACAGCCTGTCCGATTTTTGAGGAACAGCTGGGATGGAGGCTGGACGCTTCCAGGTAGTCAAGGTCAGGTCCTGGAAAAAGTGTCCAACAAAGGAGGAACCAATGGTTTCGGCTCCTTTTGCCTCAGGTACTTGGCCAACCTTCGGCGTTCTGGATCCAGGTCCTCCATTTCCCACTTATTGGAGGCCTGGATATGCCTCATGACATCCATAAAGGTTGGATCGTCCGGAGGTGAGTGAGGCTGGTCCTTCTCTCCCGGGGACTCCCCGATCCCAAGAGAGGAAGAGAATGCCGATGAAGAAGGGGAGGATCAACTATTAAGTCTGGAATAGTCTGATCTCTCCTTGTGACCAGATTCCCTCTGTCATTGGTAGCTGGGGGACCGATGGTCCCGAGACCGGCGACGGAGCGCAGACCATCTGTCAGAGGACCGACGTCGGGAGCGCTCTCGTCCAGAGGAACGAGTAGGGCTGCAAGTTCGAGACCTGGACCGGCGACTGTCTCCAGAATCCTTGGAGCATCGGCGGTGGTCTTTGGACCGGGAGCAGGAACGAGCCCTGGATGGAGGTGTAGGCAGTCACGCGGGGGACTTCCTCAGGGAAGGCTCACTTCCAGGCTGTGGTTTGCTGCCGGGTCCGGTTCTGGTGTCTGGGCCGGGGGGCGCTTCTGGACCTGCCCCCACCACAAGGAGAACAACTCCTGTAGCTCATCCTTCGAGAAAACCTCGTCCGCTCGTCCTGGAAAAGGAGTATCCAGGACGTTAGCCAGTGAAGAGACCCCTCTTGGGAGCCCAGGAGGAAGGAGGACTTGGGGGCAGGGGCGTCGGCTGTTCCGTGTGCACATGACCCTTCACCCCTACAACTGGCGCTGGAGGAGGGACCGGCGGCGGGTGTCTCGGGGGACACGGAGAGTCCTTGGCTCCGAAGCCGCCTTTAGCAGGTGGGACGAGCTTTCATCTCCAAGGTCTTGGTGGTGACCCTTAGCGGGTTACCTTGAAGCGGCCCGCTTCTCCCGATGGGCGCCTTGGCCTGAGACGACTTCGGACGCTCACCTGGGCCCGGGGACACACGGGTCTTTTTGGGAGAGGGCCGCGAGTGAGAATGGGACCGCGACCGGTGTCGGGACCTACTGCGGTCTTTCCCGTGGCGCTTGGTCTTCTCCTTGCACATCCTCTCCAAAGTGTGCAGATCCATCTTTTTCTCTAACAAAAATGCCTTCAGGGCCTTGAGACGTTGGATCCGGGTCCGGCTGGTGAATGCCTGGCAGGCTGAGGAGGCCATGGTATCGTGGTCTGGCCCGAGGCAGAAGACGCAGCGCTTGAGCCCGTCTTTGGCAGGGATCTGCCATCCGCAGTCGCACTTGTTTTGGTGAATCTCCGGAGAGACCGACGGTGAAGACATCCGTCGAAACACTCGAAAAAAACATAGAAAAACGGTACCAAAAAAAAAGTAACAGAAGGAATTTCACTGTTCCTGGCAAGCAGAGGAAAGAAGGCTTCTTCTCACGTGCACGGGACGCGGCAGAAAAAGAACTGACGTGGATCTGGGTCCACCCCCTTTTGTACCAGGGCTGACGGGGCGGGGCCGACGTTGGGGCGGTCCCTGCTTGGTACTGCTGGCTGAGAAGTTTTCCGGAGGGTCCTAGTGCCTGTGGCATAGTCCTAACTGGTATAGCCTGCTGCAAGAGCTCCCACTAGAAGAAAGATCACAGGTTACTCACCTGTAACAGTAGTTCTAGGAGTAGTAGTGTTATTTCTCCACACTTGTTGGCATGTCCCTTTCCCTTTAAATCTTGCCAGAAGGTCTAAAAGCTGGCTCCTTCTACCCACCCGGCTGGTATATGGCCCGGCTCCATCCCACGATGCCAGATCTTGCTCGCTGGAAGCAGAAGTTGTGCACTGAAGCCAGGGAGGTTGGGTGGGTCAGTGTGGATGAACACCACATACCATTCCTAGAACTACTGCTACAGGTGAGTAAAGTACAGTTATGCAAGAACTTACCATAACAGTAGATCTTCGAGAGAAGCTCTTGCAGCAGGTAACGCATGTAGAACTGATGCCACCTGGCGGCAGATCCCGGCAATTCTTTTCTCCAGCAGTACCGACGTGGGACTGCCCACCAGATGTCGGTTCCACCCCCGACGTCACCCCGAATAAAGGCAGAAAGCGGTCCCCATGTGCTCCAGTTCTGGTTCGCCAATGACAGGTCAAAAAGTGGACAGCTGTGGATAAAATAAACTGCACAGAAAAAACAAGGGCAAACAACAAGCCCACAACTGAAAACTTGAAAGTTGGCTTAGAGCAGAGAGAGACTTATTCCCGGAGGAAGGAGAGAGGGAAAATAATACCTGCTGCAAGAGCTTCTCTCGAAGATCTACTGTTACAGTAAGTCCTTACGTAACTGTACTATCTTACTTCAAGAGGAAGCTCTTGTAGCAGGTAACACATGTAGAACTGATTCCCAAGCAGTATAAAACTAAAGACAACCCTTGGGAGGGGGAAAGGAAAAACAGACATCGGGAAAGAGACCTCTCGTGAGATAAGGCCCTGGAGAACCGCAAGATCAAAACCTGCTCGACGCCTGGAAATAATATCCAGGCTGTAATGCCTGATGAACGTGTGAACAGAGTGCCAAGTGGCGGCAGCACAAATGTCAGCCGCCGACACTCTCTTGAGTGCTGCAAAGGAAGTAGCAACAGCTCTGGTGGAATGCGCCCTGACTGCACCAGGAAGGGTTTTCTCACCCTTCTCGTAATAGAAGGATATGCAGTTGACCAACCAATGCGAAAGCATTTGTTTTGTAACCGGGCGCCCCAAGGACCTGTCCGCAAAGGACACAAAAAGTTGATCTGACTGCCTGACCTCCTTAGTTCTGGAGAGGTAACAGCACAAAGCTCTATGCACATCTAAGGTGTGCAGACGTACCTCACCCCTATTGGAGTGTTCCAGGTAATAAACAGGGAGCCGAACTGACTGATTAAGAGTAAGCTCCGAGACCACCTTAGGAAGGAATTTTGGATTGGTGCGAAGATCCACCCTATCCTTATGAAAAATCAGATAGTGTTTTCTACACATCAACGCATGAAGCTCAGAAATGCGTCTAGCAGAGGTGACTGCTACCAAAAACAGCATCTTCCAAGAGGGGTAACTAAGTTCACAACTCGTGGCCGGTTCAAATGGGGTGTAGCCTTTCTAGAACAAACAGTAAATCCCAAGGAGGAACAGGATCCGAATAGGGATGGAGATGCAGGATCCCCTAAGGAAGGTTTTAACCACCTCCAATTGAGCCACTGTCCTGTCATGGATGCAGTGATGACAGGTAGAAACAGCATCCAGATGTACTTTTATGGAGGAGTGAGACCTGACTCTGAAAGGGATAACAGGTATTATAAGATAGAGTTGACCGGACAGACCAGAGGGTCCAATCTCCTGGCTGTGGCCCACAGACAAATGCGTTTCCATTTCATGGCATTAGTGGGCTTCCGCACCTCAACCAAGATTTGAGCTACCTCGTCCGATACTCCAAATCTGAGCTTTGCTAGGTCCTGAGGAGCCAAGCATGCAGGTGAAGTGAGCGTAGATTGGGATGGACCAAAGCTCCCTGTTCCTGTGAGAGTAGCTGACCCGAAAGTGGAAGGGGCCACGGAGGCTCCACTGTCACAAGCCTGAGCAGTGGGAACCAAATCTGCCTGGGCCACAGAGGAGCTATCAGGATCATTACTACCCTCTCTGATTGGGCTTTGAGGAGTACCCTCTGCAAGAGGGGAAAGGGAGGAAATGCATAAAGAAACCTCCCTTTCCAGGATAGGGACAATGCGTCTTGCCAAAAAGCTCCAGGCTCGGGACTGAGCGAGCAGAAACTGGGCAGTTTTGCATTGCATTGAGACACTAAAAGGTCCAACTCTGGCATCCTCCGTCTGGCGAACACTGTGTCTGCTACCGACTGTAGCAGGGACCACTCGTGAGAATGGTTTGGCTCGGCTGACAGCGTCTGCAACCATGTTCAATGAACCTGGAACACGGACTGCTGATAGAGTGAGTTGACTCATCGCCAATCCCACACCCTCATGGCTTCCCGACATAGGGGGTAAGTGTGTGTGTGTGCCTCCATGCTTGCTGACGTAGAACACCACAGAGGTGTTGTCTGTCTGAGCCCGAAGGTGACCGGGAAGGAGGAATGGACTCTGTGCCTGTAGAGAGTACAGGACGGCTCTTAACTGGAGCACACAGATATGCAGTTTCTCCCCTAATGGGGACCACAGTCCTAGAGTCCTGTGGACCCCCAGATGAGCCCCCCCATCCTGTTCCAGACGCATCTGTAGTGACAGTCTGGGTAGGAGTGTCTGGCTGGAAGGGAAGACCTCTGCAGAGATTCTGAGGGGCCCCCACCAGCGGAGTTCTCAACAAATTGGTTCTGTGATCCGGATAGGCAAATCCAAGTCGTCCCTGGTTTGGTCCCACTGGACGCGAAGCATCCACTGAATGGTGCGCATGCGCAGTCTGGCGAAGGGAACTGAAACTATGGTGGCCACCATGTGTCCCAGAAGCCAAAGGATGGATTAGGCCAGGACGACAGATGCTGAACAAATTTGGATTGCTAGTGCCCCGAGGCGCTCTGCTCTGTCGGAAGGGAGGAAGGCCTTCCCCAAGGAGATATCCAGTAGGGCTCCAATAAATTTTAGATGCTGGGAGGGAAGGAGCTGAGACTTTTCTGGGTTCACTGTGATCCCCAGGCACCAACAGAGGGAGATGGTGTCCAGGATGGTCACCCAAAGACAAGACCTGGATGGGGCCAATAGAAGCCAATCGTCTAGATACGGGAACAGGAAATGTCTAGTTTTTGCTCAGTGCCGCTGTGACAGCAGCAAGGAATTTTGTGAAGATCCTGGGGGAAGAGGAAAGGCTGAAAGAGAGGACCCTGAATTGGTAGGACCGACCGTCAAACCTGAATCTCAGGAATCACCGATGATTTCTGCAGATGGGTATATGCAGATATACATCCTGCATGTCCAGGGAAGCCATCCAATTCCCGACCGAAAGGAAGGGAAGGAGATTTGGAAGCGAGACCATTCTGAATCTCTGACAGGAGACCCACTGATTGAGGTCGCTGAGATCCAGGATGGGCCAAAAGTCCCCCGACTTCTTGGGAACAAAGAAGACATGGGAATAAAAACCAGAGCCTGACTCTGCCTCCGGAACGTGTTCTGTAGCGTCCTTGGCCAAAAGAGACTGAATCTCCTGTCTGATGGGAGCTCTGTGGTCTCTCGGGTAGTGAGATGGGGGCGGAGGTCTGTCTGGGGGCAGTGACCTAAACTCTATGGAGTGCCCGAACTCCACGAGGTTGAGGACCCACTGGTCGGAGGTCACTTCTTTCCAAGCTTGGGCGTAAAGAGAAAAACGACCTCCCACCAGCTCTCCTGACGACAGCTCTTTGGGGAGGTCACTTAGATAGTCAGAAAGGAGGAGGGAGGGCGGCGGCAGGAGGTCTAGCCTGCCTAGAGGAGGTCGAGGCAGCACCTCTGGATCCACCCCTTCGACCAAAGCCTCCCAGTTGAGTGTGGAACTGAACACAGGGCTGCTGAGGCTGATGTCTCCCTCTGCCACAAAAATGGGATCGGCGAAAACGCTCCCATTTCGGGTGGTACATGGACTGCATGGAATGGATGGCCTTTCCGGAGCCCTGTAAGTTTAACAACGACCTTCTCTGTGTCTTCACCGAAGAGCACAGAGCCTCTGAAAGGGGTGTCCAGAAGCGAGGTCTGAACCCCTGGGTCGAACCCTGAGACCCGGAGCCAGGAATGGCACCGAAGACAAATTTCAGATGCAGCTGCCCTTGCAGAAGTATCTGCAGAGTCGTTCACTGCTCGGAGAATGTGGGTACCCACGTCCGAGACCGTCTGTAAAAGCTTTGCAAGTTCTGCCTTTTGAGGGCAGTCGGGCATGCCTTGCAGGATATCCAGTCCCTGCTCCCAAAGGGCATTCTGGAACTGGACCATGAGCGTCAAAAAATTGAGGCTAGCCGGCCCGTTGACGTGGAAGTTTGAGGCGCTGTCGCCTTACTTCGACCCACGCCAGCGAGCTGGGTTAAGAAACAAGACTCAGGGAGCCAGGGGTCGGAGAGGATCGAGCATTCGGAGGACTGCTCTCCTCTCCTGGGGTGAGCTGTGGGAGTGCGTCATTCTGCAGTGACCTCCAGTGGAGACTGTGGGTAATGCAGACACACGTAAGAAAGGGAACGTCACCAGAAAAACAGAAACTGGCTCTGCACTCAGCTGGATGACTGCTGCCTGGTAGTTCAATGCCATCAATGTACCGGGAGTAATCCATCCCTCAGCAGTACCCCAGGGCCAAGTAGTGCGCTTGCCTGCCCCACAGGTGCTCTCCCCTCAGAGGAGGAGCCCGCCCGGCGAAGGGTCACATCCGGGTTACCCTGGGGACAACTGCAAATGTGAGGGACAGGGCACGGGAACAGGACGGATCGGAGGTGCCTTAGCACAGCCTGAAAGAGTGGCTGACAGCGGTAGCATGCAGGGGAAAACAGATGACACAAAAAAAAAAAAAGAGGCTTCGCAAGCTGCAGGTGGCAGCAGAGTACACCCTATGGGAATCCAGCCACCAGGGACTCCTGGTCTGGCTGCTGGATACTTAGGTGCTTCGCCCTGCAATGATCATGTGCAGCCGATATGACCACAGAATCAGCTGTGGGATGTTCGGCTAGGTGTGAGTGGTCCCTGGGGGCTCGGTACAAACGATTTGCCTTTTTGGGCACCGCAGAGGAAGAGTGTGAATGCTTCCAAGTGGCAAGGGTGACATCTTGGAAAGTATCCACTAATGGGGGGATAGCCACTGGCTTGGGGTCCTTCTGCCACAAATACTTTGCCAGGCACAAACGTTCGGGGTCCAGGGCCTCTGTATCCCATCCCATCCCATATTCTCCTGTATGTGCCTCATGACCTCCATAAAGCTGGGGGCATCGGAAGATTTTGGCAGGTTCTCTGCATCTCCAGGAAGCGAATAAGGGTCAGAATCCGGGAAGGAAGGTTCTGATCCTCCATAGTCCTCTGAAGAAGAGGAGGAGGAGGAACGGCGTCTCCTCTTCTTGTGTCTAGGTCTTCTGGGCAAAAAGCAGGAAAAGGAAGGAGACCTGGTCCTCCTGAGCTTAAGTTTTGTGCTTCCTGGGGCTGGTGGGGGTTTTATCCCCCTCATTTCCAAAAGGAAAGTACAGTTACATAAAAACTTACCGTAACAGTAGATCTTCGAGAGAGGCTCTTGCAGTAGGTAATTACAAATAAGACTGAAGTCGGCAGGCATCAGGACCCCACGGAAAAATTTCTAGCTAGCAGTCTCTGGAGGGGGACCGCCCCCACGTCAGGTGACCAACGTCAGTATAAAGGGGCGAGCCTCCACGCCCGCCTTCCAGTTCTTTACCATCAAAGGCCAAAAAAGGCAAGACGAGAGAGAAGCGGATGTTTCTTCTGCTGGAAAAGGAGCCGAAAAAGCTTAGGGGGGTGGAGACCGGGAAGGTATTACCTACTGCAAGTGCCTCTCTTGAAGATCTACTGTTACGGTAAGTTGTTACGTAACTGTATGGTCTTACTTCGAGAGGGCTCTTGCAGTAGGTAATTACAAATAGGACTGAGTTCCAAGCAGTCTGGAACAAGCAGAAGCAAACAGGAGGAGGAAAACTACTCAAAAGTAGATCCTCTGTCTGTGAAGATCTTCAATCAATCAATCTTTATTTATTTAAGGCACCTTTCTTAAACCAAGGTGCCTTTACAAATTACATAAAACAATAAATATTTAAAACAAGATTAAGATTAAATAATTAACAGTCATTAAAGGCTTTGTTAAAAAGGTAGGTTTTCAAAGCTCCTTTAAAACTCTGGACAGTCGGGCAATTTCGTACCTGACGAGGTAGAGAATTCCACAGGGTCGGGGCCATAAAACTAAAAGATCTTGCCCCTGAAGTTTTTAAGCGAACCCTGGGAATCTCTACCAATCCCTAAATCAGTGGATCGGAGCGAGCAGGGGGGCAGTAGGGACGCAGGAGATCTTTCAGGTAAGCAGGTCCTGATCGTGTAGGGCCTTATAGGTCAGCAAACCGACCTTGAAGGTGATTCGCCAACAAACTGGCAGCCAGTGCAGTTCACGGAGCACAGGCGTTATACGACTGGACCTAGAAGAACCAGTCACAAGCCTGGCTGCCACATTCTGCACTAGCTGCAGGCGGCGAAATTCAACCCCCATAAGCCCTAGGTATAGGAAAGAGACCCTGCAGAACAGCCAACCCGAAGCCTGCTCTACGGCGAGAGGCAATGTCCAAACTGTAGTTTCGTAAAGGTATGGACAGAAGTCCAAGTAGCGGCTGCACAGATGTCTGCCGCTGACACATTCTTGAAAACAAACAGCGGAGGCAGCGATCCCTCTGGTGGAGTGCCCTCTGACCCGACCCGGCAGGGTCTTGTACTTGTCGTAACAGAAAGTGATACAATGAGCCAACCATTTAGATAGGCATTGCTTAGAAACAGCATTGCCTTTTTTTTTATGAACAAAAGAGACAAACAGTTGATCAGTCTTTCTGAGATCCTTCGTCCTCGTGAAGTGCTGCATAAAGAAAGCAGGCAGCTCCATGGATTGATTCAGCGTAGATTCCGCTACCAACTTAGGGTTGGTACGCAGAACCATGTGTTCCTTGTGCAAAGTCAAGTATGGGATTTTGCACATGAGGGCCTGAAGCTCAGAAATCCTTCAAGCAGAAGTAATGGCCACTAGGAAGAGGGTCTTCCAAGAAAGGAACTTTAGGTCTGCAGAGGCTGCCGGCTCGAAAGGAGGCAGAGTAAGCTTCAAGGATAAAATTTAAGTCCCAAGGAGGGGCAGGAGCACGAATAGGGGGTCGCAAGGGGAGAACCCCTCTAAGGAAAGTCTTAGAAACTTCCAACTGTGCAGAACTCCTGTCCCCAAAGGGAACATGATAACCGGAGATGGCCACCATGTGAACCTTCAGAGAGGAATGACTGAGACCCAGATCAAAGAGATGGCACAGGTAATCCAACAGCTGCCCAACAGAGCAAGAGAATGGCTCGAAATCTTTGTAAGCGGCCCAAATAGAGAACTGTTTCCATTTCATAGCATAGGTAGAATCTCAGTGAGCAAATGGGAAACCCCGAAACAAGCCTGAGCTACATCTGCAGGAGCCACGCGTGCAACTGAAGGAACTTGAGGCCTGGATGGACCAGGGTGCCCTGATCCTGGGTCAGAAAAAGTTGCGACAGAGGAAGAGGAGGATCTTCTGAATACTGTTGCAGAAGAGAGAACCAAACTTGGCTGGGCCAGAAAGGAGCAATGAGGATCATGCGAGCTCCTTCCGAGCTGAGTTTCTGTAAGACCCTCGGAATCAAGGGGATCGGGGGTGAAGACACAGACGAATCTCGCCTTCCAGTCTAAAGACAGAGCGTCTCTCCAAAAAATTTCATGCCCTGGAGCGAGCGAGCAGAAGGTGGGAAGTTTTGCCTTGAGAGGAGACGCAAACAGGTCTACCTGTGGTGTTCCTTAGCGTAGGAAGATATCGCCCGCTACCCCCGATCTAGTTCCCACTCTGAAGCGTGAGCAGCCGACCGGATGAGGTGGTCTGCCAGCATGTTCTCGACCCCTGGGACGTGAATGGCTGTGAGGTGAAGGTTGTGCTGCACTGCACAAGCCCAAACCCGCATCGCTTCCCTGCAGAGAGGGTAGGAACAAGTTCCTCCCTGTTTGTTGATGTACCAGACTGTGCACATGTTGTCCGTCTGGACAGCCAGATGTCCGGGAAGCAGATAAAGATGCAGAGCCTGAAGAGCATAAACCATGGCCCGAAGCTAGAGCACATTGATGTGGAGAGATTCTGAGCTTGGACCAGGTGCCCTGGGTCCTGTGAGGCCTTAGATGGGCTCCCCAACCCTCGCCCGAGGCGTCTGTAGTCAGCATCTGGGAGGGGGGAGAAAGGCAGAAGGGAAGTCCCCGGCAAAGGCTCTCCTGAACCATCCACCACTGCAAGTCCCGAGCCACAGGACTGGAGACCGGAACTAGTTGATCTTGGTTGTCCACCAGCTGATCCTACTGAGACTGAAGCATTCACTGAGAGATTCTCATGTGGAGCCAAGCGCAAGGGACTGTCGGAATAGCAGCCGCCATGAGCCCGAGGAGGCGAAGGACCGACCTGGCGCTGACCCACCTGTGGCTGGACAACAGGCTCACCTGACCCTGGAGTGAGGCCGCCCTGTCCAGCGGCAGGAATGCCATGCCGGAAGTCGTATCCAGGATCGCCCCCAATAAACTGGAGCCTCTTGGACAGGAACAGGTGGGACTTGGCCTGGTTGACGGTAATCCCCAGGCAGGTAAAAACCTGCAGGGTAAGGAAAAGAAAGCGCAGGAGTTCCTCCCTGGACAAAGCCACCAGGAGCCAGTCCAGGTACGGGAAAACCTGCATCCCCTGGGTACACAGGTAGGTCGCTACCACCGGAAGGCATTTGGTGAACACTCGGGGCGCCGAGGAAAGACTAAATGGGAGGGCCTTGAACTGGTAGTGGTCCTCCTGGAACGTAAAACGCAGGTATTTGCGGTGGGAAGGGCGAATAGGGATATGCAGGTGAGCATTTTGCATGTCCAGAGTGCACAGCCACTGTCCTGGCTGAAGAAGGGGCAGAAAACTCTGCAGAGAGAGCATCATTAACCTTTTGTACTCCACGAACAAGTTCAGAGAACTGAGGTCAAGAATCGGCCTCATCTCCTGACTTCTTTGGGACCAGGAAGAAATGTGAGTAGTAACCCGTCCCCTGGAGATGGGGAGGAACGGGCTCTATAGTCTCCTTCAGAAGAAGGAAGGATATTTCTTCCTGAATCAGAAGATGATGTTCTAGGGAGGGGAGTAAGATGACGTTTGGGGGGGGTGGGGTTCAAGGAGGTTTCCAAAGCAACTCTATTGAGTGTCCTTCTGCGATCAGCTGGAGCACCCAAGTGTCTGAAGTGATCCTCTCCCAAACCGGAAGATGAAGGAAGAATCTCTCTCCTACCGGTTCCTCTGGAAGGCCCAGAGGCTGTGGGAGAGGAAAGGAGTCAGAAGGTGTGAGGCAGCGTTGCGGCGGAAGGCCCCGCTGCTTTTTTGGGCGGTGGGGGGGGCTTGGCAGCCGGAGGGGCCCATCTGTTGACCCGCTTTCCCTTCTGCCGAGAACATCTGTGAAAGGGACGACGCTGAGCCTGAGGGGGTCTGTACATGGAGTTAACTGACTTAAGTGCAGTACCCTTCTGCTGCAGATTGGTGATGATGTCCTTGACATTGCCACCGAACAGCACTGAACCCTTGAAGGGTGCATCCTGGATAGCAGACTGCACCTCTGGGACCAAACCTGACACCCGGAGCCAGGCATGATGCCGCAAACCCACGCTGAAAGCTGAGCTCCAACCAGCAGCGTCCACTGCATCATACGTGGCACGAAGCATGTGCAGACCAGACTAGATCTGCCACTTCCTGCTTCATCTGAGACTCAGGAAGGGAGTCCAATTTAGCCTCCACCTCGCTAAGGATCAACTTTTAGTAATCCCCCATATGACCAACATAATTCAGGGCCCTAATACCTACAGTGGAAGAAGCGTAGACCTTCTTCCCGTACTGGCCCAGAAGGCAGGATTCCTTATAGGGTGGTGACGAGCTCAAGTGCTTGGGGTTAGCCGTCCGGCCATGAGCGGCGCTAATCATGACCGAATCAGCTCGAGGGTGTGAATTTAAAGAGTCAACACCCTCCGGAGCCTGATAAAGCCTGTCCAACTTCCTAGGAAGGGGGACTAATGCCGACAGTTGTTTCCAAATTGTGGAAACAAGGTCAGCATGAGGCTCAATCCAGGGTGGCACCAGGGTAGGAGCGGTCTCCGGCAGATCCAGATGTGTGAGTTTCTTACGCTGTGGATCTGGCTCCAAGGAATGCCACTGATGAACTGCCTAGATTTTGCGCAGCAACTCCGTAAAGGAAGGATCCTCCGGAGGAGTCCTTGGGTCTGGGCGTGTCTGGAGTGTGTGGCTCGTCATCTGGATCAGAACATCCATCGGAGTCATCCGAGGTCTCCGAGGAGGATGAAGACGAAGACTCCTCCTCCTCCTCCCGGCATGGGGGAGGAACGGACCCCTTGGGAAGCCCTCGGGGAAGCATATCCTGCCCTGCCCTGGAACAAGAGGGCTTGCCTCTGGTATCCGGAGGTGGTCTCTCGTCTCCGACATAGGGGGTTCAGAGCCGGGACCAGCGTCGGAAGACTGCTCTCTACCTCCCTAGTGAGCTGAGCCTTGGCCTCAGCCTACCAGGAAGCCAGAGTCTCCTTCAAGTCCACCGGCGACTGAGGGGGCGGTGGAAGAGGAGGGGGATACTGGGGCACTGTGTACTGTGGCGTCGGGTACTGGGGTGACTGATACTGTGGGCCTGGGCATGACTGCATCTAGGATGGGGCGCCGGATACCCAGGTACCGGGGGGTCTCTGCGGAGCAGAAGGCCCCAGAACGCCCCACGGGCGGGCCCGAAATGGGAGGCCTGGCGGGCAGCAGGCCCAGCGTAGGGGCAGCATCCAGTAATGGGATATTGTCGGGCATCGGGTAGGCCGGTGTCGGCACCGGCGTCCAAGGATCCGGCATCGGGTCATCCAGCCCTGCGGGATGGAGACCCAATGGCAGCGTATCTACCTCCTCTGTGTCGCCTGGGGAAGAAGGATTACCATCCCCGGGATCCAGCAGAGGAGACACTGACACCTCCGAGTGCAACAAGCGTTGCGGCGAGCTCTGGACGCCGGATAGGCCCGACAGGTCCGGCGGTGGTTCTAATACCGAGAGGACGTCAGAGGAGCCAACGTCAGTCTTATCGATGTGATCCGGGAAGACTGAGGAGGAGCCGGCGTCCAACTTATCGGATCCAGCGCCTGAAGGCCACGAAGGAGGGGCAGCCTTGGCGGGCGCTTTGGAGGCTGTGCGCTGCCCCAGAGGGTCGGGCGTCTTAACGGCTTTACACGGGCAGCGTCGGAGGAGCCAACGTCAGACTTATCGGGGCTGCTCGAACCAGAAGGCCGCATGGTGGCGACCTTACTGGGAGCAGCTGCCTCCTTATACCTGGAGGCCCCCCGAGCGTGAGCCCGACGGGAGGGTTGACAGAGTCTTGGAAACCTCCAAGACGGCCGCCATGGAGCTGCCTCCCAGGGGAGGCGTTACCTGCAGCACCGCGACCCCAGCCGAGGCGACTGATGAGGAGCCCCTGGTCCTTCTTCTTGTGGTGGTCCTCCGGAGAAGTCGAAACCGCCGAAGGTTTTTCAGTTCCCTTTCCATGGAGGTAATTTTTTGTTTAAGAACATGGGCCTCCAGGGACTGCTACCTCCGCTTTCGGCTGGCCGCGTTAAACTGCTGGCTGAGCTAGCACTTCGACGGGATGATCAGGGCCTAGATAAAAAAGGCACTGGTAATGTCCATCCTTATGCGGGAGCTGGGCACCACAAGAATATCACATATTTTTGTGCTCGGAGGGAGTTGTGGACGATATACACGGCAGCTGCAGGTAAGGCTGATGAAAATCAGGAAAAAAGGTGAAAATAGGCAGTAAAAATACCGACAACTGACTGCGAAGCAGTGAACTTAACCGTGAGGCACTGCACGAGCTAACGGTGGGAAAGAACTGGAAGGTGGGCGTGGGGGATCACCCCTTTATACTGACGTCACCTGATGTCAGTCACCTGACATGGGGGGGGGGGGGGCAGTCTCCCGCCAGAGACTGCTAGCTAGAAATTTTTCCGTGGGGTCCTGACGCCTGCCGGCTTCAGTCCTATTTGTAATTACCTACTGCAAGGGCCCTCTCGAAGTAAGATCACGTGTGACCTGAACATCTGGTTCAGGGGTGATGGGAGGACATTTAGGAGTGGGAGCAGGGGGAGAAACCAGATCCTGCTTCACTGTATCCCACCAATAGGTGAACAGTTCTTTCACCTGAGACATGCCTAGTTTTGGTGACTCAGGCTTTTGTGGCGACGTCAGTCGGCCTTCTCCCAAACTGGTGTCGGTCTAATAGGTGACGATGGTGGTACCTCTGTGGCACCATCGTTGGGGTCAGACGTCGGGTGGGCTGGCGTACGGTCTCGAGGAGAGATGTCAGAGCTACCAACAGGAGGTGTTTTGGGGGGGGGGGAGAGAATCAACGATGGCGGAGGTGCAGAGGGTGGCTTAGCCGGCACTGGAGGAGCCGTAGGATGTTTCTCTGGCGTCGGGCCAGAGGCCTTATCCGACAGACATCCCCTTACAGGAGAACGGTGGGGACGGTCAGAGTGAGGAGAGGCCTTGACTGGCCTATCAGCAGTTTTGGGGGGCTTGTCCGAGGGGCATCGGTTGGAATCCGGGGGCTGATGCTGGTCAGACTTATGCTTTGGAGGCAGGGACGAAGCCCTGGAAGAAAAGTGCACTGCGGCCTGTTTGGACTCCGTGGGATGAGCAGAGGCTGATCTGGAGGAGGACTTACCCTTTACCACTGCGGAGCCGGTATCAGAGGGCCTCTTGGCCACCAAGGAGCCAGAGTCTAAGGGCCTTTTTGCCACAGCAGAACCAGCGTCCAAGGGCTTTTCAGCTGCTGCAGAACCTGAGTCAGAGGGCCTGATTTCAATAGGCTGAAGAGTAGTCCCCTTGGCAAGAGAAGCTGAGGTGGGAGGCCTGAGGGAGGTAAACCGGGCCTCATGACCCGAGGAGCCAGAGTGACCAGAGGACTAGGAGCTGGAAGACATGGGTCTGGAGGGCAAGTGATCCCGGTCCCGGTGGTGGCGCTTCTCCTTTCTGTGTTACTTCTTGGATGGAGAGGGGGGAACAAGACTCCCTCCTGGAAGACTACTCCCCCTGCATCTGAGCCAAACGATGGGCTAGGAAAGCCTGGAGAGATTTCTGTCTCCAAATCCTGGTCCGGCTGTTGAAGGCCTGGCAATGGGTACAGGTGCCGGTGTTGTGGTCTGGGCCCAGGCAAAAAAGGCAGGCATAATGTCCATCTTTGGAAGGGATCTGCTTCCCAGAAGAGCACTTATTACGGTGCCCGGTCGGTGGAGATGACATACGTTGAGGAATCGCTGAGCGACACCAAGAAAAAAAGTTCTAAAGGCTGAGGAACTTGCTAGAGAGCAAAGAGCTGACTAACTCGCGCCGTGGCAGGAAAGAACTGGAGCACATGGGGACCACCTCCTGCCCTTATACGGGGTGACATCGGGGGTGGAACTGACGGTGGGTGGGTGGTCCCATGTCGGTACTGCTGGAGAAGAGAATTGCCAAGATCTGCCGCCAGGTGGCATCAGTCCTACATGTGTTACCTGCTGCAAGAGCTTCCTCTCCTAGTAAGATCCTGTGTGTCTAGGGATGTGGATATGTTGTTCTTATCCACACTTGTTGGCAGACTCCTAGCAGTTCTCCGGGAGGAGGGAGGCAAGGCACACACACCCTCAATACTTACTTGGGGAACAGAGATTGGAGAACTGAGGCCCCAAAACCAGCATCCCAGCGTGACTCTAGGTCAGTGTGGTAATGGGTAATGAAGGTGTTTACTCACTTCCAGGTAGCAGCCCTGCAGATATCCTGGTTAGGGACATCCCTAGAAGCAGCCACCGACACAACAGTATGGCGGGTAGAATGAGCTCTTATCCCTCTGGGAGGCTCCTTACCCGCCAACCTATAGCAGAGATCAATGCATCATGTAATCCATCTGCCAATCATCTGCTGTGCTGCAGGTGTGCCGGGTGCGGCTTCAGCGTAGGTAACAAACAGCTGGAAAACCTCTCCCCAAACTTCAGCTGTTTGTTCCTTATAGTAAGAGAGCACTCGTCTCTGGTCCAAAGTATGGAGCCTGTACTCAGCCTCCAAGGTGTAACTGGGGTACTACGCCAGCAGAGTTGACACCTGATTAAGGTGAAACTCCAACACCACCTTTGGAAGGAATTTCGGGTGGGGGCACAGGACAACCTTATCCCCGTGGAAGACAAGATAGGGAGACTCGACAGAGAGCACCTATAGTTTCCCAGTCCTTCTGGCTGACATGATAGCCACCAAGAATGCGGTCTTCCACGATAGATGTGACATCTCACAGCTGTGCATCGATTCGAATAACTTACCCATGAGCTTTGCCAAAACCAGCAGTAAATCCCATGGAGGTGGAGGTTCACCCACCGGAGGGGATATGTAGTCAAGGCCTTTAAAGAAATGCCAGACCACCTTTTCCTGTGCCACCGACTGCTGACTGGTCCGCGACCAGTAAGCAGATGGCTGCCAGGTGCACCTTGAGGGTCGTAGACCAAAGACCTCCTTTGGAGAGAGATCAAAGGTAGTCGAGGATGCTAGCCACGGGACAGGAAGAAGGGTCCAGACCCTTGCCCTGACACCAAATGGAAAATCTCTTCCATTTGAAGGCATAGCAGCTCCTGGTCGACTCCTTCCTAGATGCCTCAACTACAGTAAGTACATAGTCGGAGAGACCCAAAGCCTGGAACTCTAGCTGCTCAGGAACCAGGCTGTCAGGTGCAGGGATTGAAGGCTGGAGATCTGGATACCAGAACTGGCGGGGCCAGTCTGGACTACCAGGATCATCCTTGCCTCTTCCCTCCTGACCTTGAGGAGCACCTTGTGGACCAAGGGAAGTGGAGGGAAGATGTAGAAGAGGCCTGGGGTCCACGGCCTCGAGAAGGTATCCACCTGCAGCAAGCTCTGCTGAGGGGGGCGGGCAAGAAACAGCCTCAGCTTGGTGTTCTCCCTGGAGGCGAACAGGTCCACCTGAGGGGTGCCCCACTGAGAGAACAGGCTGTAAGCTACTTCTGGATGGAGAGACCACTTATGGGACACCTTGCCCACATGGCTGAGGGCGTCCGCCAGCTGATTTGAGGCTCCTGCCACATGAATGGCTAGGAGATTTGCCTCCAGACGGCTCACGAGGGTCCAGACATGGAGCGCTTCCCTGCACAAAGGCCGGGAGTGCATGCCACCCTGTTTGTTGAGGTAGTACATGGTCATGGTATTGTCTGTCTGGACTTGAACCACTTGACCCCCCAGGAACGGAGCAAATGCAGCCAGTGCCAGCCGAACTGCTTGGAGCTTCAGCAAGTTGACATGGCATTGGGATTCCTCGGAGGTCCAGAGCCTGTGGACTCTGATTCCCCCATATGGGCACCCCAGCCAGTGATAGAGGCGTCGGTCGTGAGGACGACCATCGGCTTGGAGTGGACAAACAGGATCCCTCCCTGTAGATGTTCCCGGACGGTCCACCACTGGAAAGTGTCCAACATCTTCTGGGTCACAGTGACCAGCTTGTCGAAATGACCTTGTCGCTGGGACCACTGGCTTGCCAACTCCCACTGAAGGGGACGCATATGCCACCGGGCCCATCGGACCATGGTGGTGCAAGATGCCATGTAACCCAGAAGTCGCAGGAAGTCCCAGGCAGGGCACAATTGCCCAACCAGAAATGACTGGGGAAAGGAGGAGAGAACCTCTGCTCTGTTCGCCGGGAGCCTGGCTCAGCAAGAATCAAACTCTGCCCCGATGAAGCAATTCACTTGCAAGGGCACGAGCTCCGACTTGGCCTCGTTTACCAGGAGGCCAAGGCTGATACAGGTCTGGAGGGCCAGATCCCTGGACCTCTCCACCTCTAATCTGGAGGGAACCGCTATAAGCCAGTCATCGAGATAGGGGTACACTCTGAACCCAACACCAGAGATGGGCTGCCACCACCGCAACACATTTGGTGAAGACCCTGGGGGCCGATGACAGGCTGAACGGCATGGCTTGGAACTCGTAGAGGGTTCCCTTCACTCTGAAGCGGAGGAACCTCCGGTGGGATGGACGGATCAGGACGTGAAAGAACGCATCCTGGAGATCCAGTGCGCAGAACCCCGCCTTGCTTGAGGGATGGTATGATTTGGGACAGAGTGACCATCTGAAAGGTGCGCGACCTGAGGAACTGATTCAGGTCGTGCAGATCTAGAAGGGGGCACCAGCCCTCCGTCCGTTTTGGGACCAGAAAGTACCTGGAAATGAACCCTGGTTTGACTGGTGAGTCTGCGACTCTGACCACTACCTCCTTGCAGAGGACTTAGGCAGTGTTGTCTCTGAGAGCAGACCAAGTATGAGTGTATACCTTTTCCTCCCATGGGGCATGGGCATGGCTTGGAGGGTACTGCTCGAATTCCAGAGGCATGACACTGGCCGACCACCTCCAGAAACCACCTGTCCATTGTAACAGTGGACCAGGCGAAAAGGAAGTGGCGGAACCGGACCCTCACAGGAGGACCCAAAGTGGTTGTGGCAGGTATGGGGTTGGCTGCCCCCATTCCGTCACTGCGCAGGCTTGGAGGATGAAGAGCCAGCAGTGGGGCCGCTGGAACCTCTACCTCCAGGCTTACAGTTCATCGAAGACCCGGGCTTGGGCCAAGGGTGCAAAGACTGGGCCTGCTGCTGATGCTACCCAGACTGATACTGGGGCTGCTTGGCAGCAGGGGCAGAAGACTGAAAATTCTTCTGCAATTTCTTAGAACCCTGGGGTTCTTTTTGGGCAGAAGTAATGGAGTCAAGGTAGTGCTGGACTTAGATACGTCGAAGGTGACCATCAACCCCTGGACTGAACAAGTCGGTGCACAAGAAGGGAACGTCCGCCAGTTTGTGCTGGGTCTCTGCCATAAAGGTTGATGCCCGCAGCCAAGCCCTGTGGCACATGGCAACTGCAGCCGCTACCAAGCAGACACAAGAATCCCCGATATTCAAGGCTGTCTGGAGCTGCTGTTTCGCAACAGCTCGGCCCTGATCACAGACCTGCTTGACCGTGGTCTGGAGATCCGCCGGGAGATGAGGAAGCACATCATCCAGGGAGCTCAGAAGGGCGTGGGAGAAATGTGCCATGATAACAACTGAACTCGCCTGTCAGAGACAGAGCAAGGAAGCAGCATAGACTTTCCTGGCTGAATGGTCCACTTTTATGGACTCTTTATCTGGAGGTCTATCCGTGTCTCCCGAATTGCCCGCGTGAAACAGAGACTCAGTCACCAAATCCTCAGCCGAGAGGTGCTGTCTAAACCCCAAAGAGGCGCCGATGGGAACCACATATCTGCAGGCCATACGAGTGGAAGGCGCAGGGCAGGAGGCTGGGTGCTGCCAAAACTCCAGGGCCAGACCAACTATGGCTTCAGTCACTGGGAAGGCTTCAGACAGAGACTCCCCTTTTCTGAGGATATCAATGAGGGAATATTTGGCCTATTTCTCAATGGGCTCCAATGGCATCCCTGCTGATTTGGAGATGAGACGGAGGATGTTCATGAAGGACATGGGACCTTCCTCCAGTGACAGGCTCATCGAGTCATCGTCACAAGGATGCGAGTGAAGGTCCGAATCCTCAGACCCAGAGTCCTGGTAAAGTGGCCGACCACCTGAGTCACTTTTAACCCGCCGTGGACGGTCAGAAGTGAGGGTGACTGACAACCTGTGCGGGAGATCCTGATCAGGTCGAGACTCCTCAGCAGAAGCCCCTGAGAAAGGTTGCTTAGGTGGTAGAGCCACCAAAATAGGTGGAGAGGCCAGCTTCGGCCGAGCCGGGAGGGTCTTAACCGGCTCCACGGGCAGAGGAATGGTGTCAACCAGCTCCGGATGAGTCGACCTAGAGGGAGATAGCCAGGTGATGGCCAGAGTCGAAGCTGGGGTCTACTTCGGACCAGCAGTAATTAGTTGTTGCCACGTGAGATCCTCTTAGCGACAACGCAATGTCCGTCAAAACCTCTCCTCATCAGAGGAGGACGAGGATGAATGGCAGCGGCGCCACTTCCTGGAGCGCCACTTATGGGATTTCCTCAGCCTCTCAGTCAAGGGAGTCCGAGACCTAGAAGACTACTGCTGGGGGCACTGACTGGGCTTCTTGGAAGGAGCCTGGGAGAACCGTGGCTCCTCCCAATCAGGGACCGTGACCAAGGGAGCAGCACCAGCAGGCTGAGTCTCCTCCTTGGCCAGAAGGACTGGAGTCCTACATAAAGAACTGTCAGCCTCATCGAGCGACAACGGGTCGATAATTTCGACCTGATCTTCGTCCCACGTCTGAGCCATCTGGCCTGGCAGGGGTACAGTGAAGCCAGCGGCCGAGGCCACAATTTCAACTGAAGTAGAAATAGGAGACTCCTGTGACTGAGATCTCTCTCTCTGTCCCAAGAGTGTCGACGGGAGGATTCTTTTCTCAGTTCTCTGTCCTTTTTACGGGACCGGGAGGTGTGCGAACCCGATGGTCCCTCCCCTTTTGTAGGGAGCGACTGGTACATCTCTTTGAAGGAACCAGAGAATGAGGTGCCCAGTTTGAGCTAAACAAAAATCGACAATGAGGAGGATTGTTCAGCGGCACGAGCTGCCTCTTCCTCAAAGGATTTCATCTGTTCCAGTTGGTCAGCGGATCCTGCAGCTGCACAGACCACATGACAGGCATCCTTAGATTTGACCAACAGGTGCTGTCTTTCCGGTCATCCCAGCTGAAGAGATGCGAGGCAATCGTCGAGCACCTGGGGGTGGAAGGTGCAGTAGAGACTGCAGACCTGAGGGTCATGAGTATGGCCCAGGCAGTACATGCATGTGGAGTGCGGATCGGTGTGGGACATTTTCTGTCCGAAGGGACACCACTGAAACCTGGGTGAGGACTTGTCCTCTATCGCAGTTGCAATAACGAACTTTCGAGGAGATACTCGAAGGATTTAATTTTGGTAATTTAGCCAAAGTTATGAACACCAGGGCCTTCTCAGCACAGAGCATAAGGAGGGAACCTGTATCTTCCAAGCGGAAAGGAAGATCTGGCGTCATGGGGCGGAGCCGAGGGATATACCACCCGGGTGGGAGGGAGGAGCTAGCTTTTAGACCTTCCGGCAAGATTTAAAGGAAAAGGGACATGCCAACAAGCGTGGATAAGAACATATCCACATCCCCAGAATATAGGATTATATTTATTACTATTTATTCATTTGTAATGTATTTTACCAGGTAAGCAGAGTCCAGATGGGCACTTTTGCAAATTTGAACTGGGGGAAGGGAAACGGGACTCATTAAGGAAAATAAAGTACGAAGAACTCCAATATCAATATTCTATGTCAAAATTAATTTGGACTAAGTTCCTACTGTTTCTTTCGTGTAATATGGTTTGTGCTACATAATATACAATAATACAATGCTGTGATAATTTTTTTTTTTTTTTTTTGGTAATTAACAGAATTTAGCTCGGTGCCAGTCCACCCTTTCCCTTTTCTGGCACGATATGCTTGTATGTTTGAAATACCAATAAAACTTTAAACTTAAAAAGTCTGCTTTGGAGGTTTGAGTATCCTTTAACCACGCAGGCAGACACACACACCCTACTCCAATAAAACCCCAGCTACCCCACCCCCCATCAGACTTCCTTTAACTACCACCCACCCCACTCAGGAGTCCCTGATAAAATCCCCCATGGTGTGCTGCAGATAGTCGCTGCACCAGCTTTCCTGCAGTGGTTTTGGGGGAATTAAACAATCAGATAAATAATTACATTCATTCTTGCTGTCTGCTGATAACTAACAGCTTGCTCGAAATTTCCACAACTAGCTTTTTCCAGCCTGATATGTCATTTTTCCTAGGTCTCCAGAGAGCATGCCTTCAGTGGGGGGTCATCTATCAGCCACTTGTGAATCCTTATTTATTTCTGTAAAACAAGGACTGTCTACACCAGCAGGCTTCAACCCTTCCCGCCACCAAGACAGGAGAGTTCTCTCTTCACACACTAAACTAACAGGAATCGCCTCCCATTCAAGTACTCACACTGCTTCTCTGGGTACAAGGCAGAAAACAGTGATGACCAGGGGGCACCCCCTTGTTTGTCAGCATGGGCCGTAACAGTGACACAGAAAAGCTGCTTTGGACTTCCTTCCTGCAATCAGTAAACAGTGTTTCCATAGTAACACCGGGGGGGGGGGGGCAGTATTTTCATTATCTATTCTGGGCAGGAGAGGTCTAAGATAATCTCCACTACAGAACAATGACTTGATTTTGTGGCCTGCTGGGTATTTCCCCTCTCTTGTGCCTCTGACAGAAAATGAGATGTGGGCTGCTCTATCATTGTATGCGGATTCACAGATAATTTGTTAGTTTATTAATTGCCTTCCTTTAAACCCTGCACAGCAACCTATGCTGCTTGGACGAAAAGCAAGTATAAAATACTTAAGGGAAAACCACACCCTCATGTCTTGTACATTTTGTTTCCATGTCAACAAACAACTCTTCATGTAGCTGTTGGGGATATATGGGATTGCTTTAAAGACCAGCTTCCTAGTAGCTGCCTGCCCCAGCCTGTTTGATTCCTTACCGTTTCAGTAGCGAGCTGCTGAAGTTTGGCATAAAAATTCCATCTGTACCAAAAGTAATATCCCTCGTAATTTTGTAGATGTGTATTCTGGCAACAAAAAGACAGACTTCCCGGTCTGAAAAACCACGCTCCCCGTCATTGACCCATGGCCCGTTTTATGATGTCACGAAATGAGAGCAAGTGAGTGCGCTTCATTCAGTTCTATGGGGCTGGGTATTTTCAAACATATTTATACCCTTTAGTGCTGGGATTTTAGTATACCAAACTGAGCGATTAATAGGGACCCAATTAGTCAATCAATTGCTTTGATATACTAAAATCCCAGCACTAAAGGGAATAAATATGTTTGAAAATACTAGCCCCATAGAACTGAATGGGGTGCACTCATGCAACCTTCATTTTGTGACATCACAAAACAGAGCTGCGTGGGCCGACATGGGGGCTTGTTTTTCAGATCGGGAAGTCTGTCTTTTTTTTGCCAGAATACACATTCACAAAATTACGAGGGATATACTGTAACTTTTGGTACAGATGGAGTTTTTATGCCAAATTTCAGCAGCTCGCTAATGAAACGGTAAGGAATCAAATGGGCTGAGGGAGAGTAGCAATGCCCAGAGTAGGAACCTGCTCTTTAATTCATTTTCACCATTCGTTCTAGTCACTGTAACTATTCTGGCAGTCTCCATTTTCTGGTTGTTGAAATCCCACTGTCCCTGAGAGCTTCATTAGCATATGAGAATATGATATGACATCACCCTTTAGACTCTACGGTATGCCTGTCTGCTTAAGTAGATGTCCATGAACATGTTGTAGCAAGGTGTGAACAAACAAGTTACTCACCTGTAATAGTAGTTCTAGAAGTGGTGCATATGATGTTCAGCCACACTATCTGGCAGTGTCCTTTCCTTTTAAGGTTTGCTGGAAAGTCTTCAAGCTGGCTCCTCCCACCCACCTGGGTGGTAACTCCCTTGGCTCCACCCCTTGATGCCAGATCTTGCCCGCTGGAAGCAGAGTGTGTGCATCAAAGCCAGGGTAGGTTGGGTGGGTCCGTGTGGATTAACATCATATACCCCTCCTAGAAAGTACAGTTACGCAAGTCCTTACCATAACAATAGATCTTTGAGGAGTGTCTCTTGCAGAAGGTAATACACTTGGGTCATCACCAGAGGTTGCTGTGGTGCAAAACAGCTCTTCTGGCAGTCTTTTCCAGGGGCCACCCACACATGACATCAGCTTCCTGTTTCCTATACAAGTGTGTGCTGTCCCTGGTATCCTCAGTTTCCCCCGCCGGATTCAGCTCGCTAAGTGAGGACTGAGGGGAAGACGAAGTACCATAGGTATCCCAACCCAAAAGTCACTGGACCAGAATTTGCTCTCCCAAAGATGGAGGGTGGGATTGTACCTGCTGCAAGAGACACTCCTGAAAGATCTACTGTTACGGTAAGGTCTTATGTAACTGTACTATCTTCCACGGAGTGGTCTTTTGCAGCAGGTAATACACTTGGGATGAATCCCAAGCAGTAAACCCAAGAAGGGTGGAATTATGACAGGAGGCCTTGTAGGACTGCTCGGCCAAAGGCTGTCCTACAGCGTGAAGCAACGTCTAAGCTGTAATGCTTCGTGAAAGTATGAATCGTGGACCAGGTAACTGCATTGCAGCTATCTGTAATAGAGGCCCCTTTAAAGCAGGCCGCAGTGGTGCCCATAGCTCTGATAGAATGGGCTTGGACAGGTCCTGGCAATGGCTTGTTGTATTTTGTGTGACTAAATGTGATAGTGTGCTAGCCAATTGGAGAGGGTCCATTTAGTGACCGGGAGACATTCCTTGCTTGAGGCGAAGGTGACAAAAAGTTGAGCGATCTTCCTAATCGACTTAGCTAGATTAGTATAGTATCGTAGTATACGATGGACGTCTAGAGTATGTAAGAGGTACTCACCTCGATTGGAGTGTTCAGGATAATATACTGGTAACTCCAGGGACTGATTTAAGGTGTGTTCAGACACTACCTTAGTAGGAAGGAAGGGTTGGTACGAAGTGCCACTCTGTCTTTGTGAAAAATCAAGTAAGGTTCTCTACACGAGGGCATGAAGCTCAGAAATACACTAAGCTGAAGTGACAGCCACTAAGAATAGTGTTTTCCAAGAAAGAAAATAGAGATCACAAGTGGCTGCCAGTTCAAAGGGCTCAAGAGTTAATTTCTCTATTAGAAACATCCCACGGAGCAGTGGGTCTTCCGATAGGTGGCTTAATATGTAACATTCCTCTTAGAAACATTCTGGCTAGATGACGTTGATACAGTAATCTGCCACACAGAGGTTCGTGTAAGGCCGAAATGGAGGCTAAATGAACTTTGATAGAGGAATAGCTCAAGCCTATCTTGGCAATTGAGGACAGGTAATCCAAGACTTTCGTCAGTGGACAGGAATACGGATCCAATGACTGGGAAGCAGCCCAGATGGAAAAGTGTTTCCATTTGGCATTACAAGTTTCCCTGGTCGCTGGTTTGCATGAGGCCAGTAATATATATTGGCAACAGGGAAGGACACTTGTAAACATGCTATGAAAGCATTCTCTAGACCCAGGCGTGAAGGTGTAGTGCCTTCTTAGCCAAGTGCCTATCTTAATATCTATAACCTTGAGGAAAGGAGTGAGAAAGGGGACATGATAGAAACTTTAAGTATCTCAAGGGAATTAAGTAAAAGAGGGCAGCATCTTTTAGAAAAAGAAAAAATTTGAAGACAGAGTGGGGACGACTCAGACATAATTTTTGAAAGTATTTTTTCCCAGAGAGGGCTGTGGATGCATGGAACAGCCTTCCTGAGGAGGTTGTGGAGTCAGGAACAGTGGGAGGATTCAAGAATGCATGGGACAGACATAAGACAATTCTAGTTGGGGGTAGGAGGAAGTAAGTTGTTGATTAACTAGAATCTGCAGCTTATCCATCAGATAGGGAAATGGGCAGGCTGGGTGGGCCAAGCGGTCCTCATCTGCCGTCAAATTCTATGTTTCAGGTTGGCATGTCGAAGGGTCCTTTGATTCCGAGTCAATCGATCTGGTCTGACTGGCAATGGGACGGGATCCTCCACTGAGAACTGCTGAAGGAGGGGGAACCACACCTGCTGAGGCCAGAGAGAGGCAATGAGAATCATGGTGGCAGGTTCAAGTTGTAATTTCAGTAGAGTTCGTTGCAGGAGTAGGATGGAGGGGATAGCATATAAGAAGAGTCCTGTCCATGCTTGGGACAGGGCATCTATAGACCATCCCTTTTTGCTCGGGATGATGGAATAGTATCTGGGGAGACGGTAGCTGACCCCACAGATGAAAGAATTGTTTTAAAATACTTTGTGATGAAGTGTTCATAAGTGTGCGGACGACTGGTGACTAAGAAGGTCGGCCAGGAGGTTGTGACGTCCTGGTAGATGGACGGCTGTCAGTACAAGGTGCTGCAGGATGGCTGCCCGCCAGACTGCAAGAGTCTCTTTACATAGAGTGCGGGATTTCGTACCTTCTTGTTTACTGAGGTAGAATAACTACTGTGGTGTTGTCTGACTAGATCAGCAATGGTCCCGGAGGCAAGCAAGGTTGAAAGGCCTGGACGGCTAAGCGAACCGCCCTCATCTCCAGGAGATTGATGTGGGGATGAGGGATGGAATTGGTCCACTTGCCTTGTGTCCTGTAAGGACCCAGGTGTGCACCCCACCCTTTCAGGGATGCATCCGTAGTCAATATCTGCTGGGGTGGGGTAGACTGGAAGGGCATGCCTTGACATAGGTTAGCTCGGAGGGTCCACTATAGTAGGGCGGACCGCAACATGGAAGTGACTCCGATTTGTCTTTGAAATTTCCTGTTCTTTGAGACCACTGGTTCTGGAGAACACACTGGATTGGTCTCATACAAAGACGGGCAAATGCTACCTTAGGGATGGTAGCGGCCATGTGACCTAGGAGACATAGCATGTGTATGGCTGTGACAAATTTCTGGGTTTGTATCTGCAACGCCAGAGATAGAAGCTTGTCTTGTCCGTTGGCCGGGAGGTAGGCCATGGTGGAGACAGTGTCTAGGGCCGCTCCTATATGTTGGAGTGACTGTGCAGGGGTCAGACTGGACTTCGGCCAATTGACTGTATTCCCTAGAACTTGAAACAGAGTTAGGGTTGCTTCTAGGGAGAAAATCAGAAAGGCTTTGGACTCTGCCTTGATGAGTCAATCGTCCAGATATGGGAAGACAAAGCACCCGTTCTGTAGTAGGGCTGCTGCTACTACCACTAGGCACTTGGTAAACACTCTTGGAGCAGATAACAGATCGAACAGGAGTGCTCGAAATTGGCAGTGTTGACCCAACAGGTGAAAACAAAGGAACCTGTGGTGGACAGGATGGAAAGGGATATTTAGGTAGGTATCCTTCATATCTAGGGCACACTGCCAATCCCATTGTTTCAACCTTGGCATGATGGAATTTAGGGTGACCTTGCGGAACCTTTTTGTACTGGATGTATAGGTTCAATTGTCTGAGGTCCAGTATTCGTCTGAGATCTCAAGTTCATTTGGGTACCAAGAAGAAGTGGTAGTAAAACCCTTTTTGGTGTTCTGCAGGGGGTACCGGGTAAATGGCCTTCTAGGTTAGGAGAGTCTGCAGTTCCTCCTGGAGGATAGCAATATGGCTAGGTGAGTGATGGACAGAGCGGGGTGGATGAGGGGGGAGGCCTGGAAAGTAGTTCCAAAGTGTGACCACCTCCGAATGATCTGAAGTACTCACTCGTCCGATGTGATAGTTTTCCAGGCATCCGAGTAGAGGGCAAAACGATCACCCACAGCTTCCGAGGCCTGGTTGAGGAATCATGGACAGAGCCCCAGCTGGTCACTGGGAGGTGGGCTGACCAACCCCCACCAGGAGGGTGGGATTGGGAGCCCTTGGCAGCAGAGGTGTTGGTTCTGGTAGATTGGGAATGATCTTGAAATCTGCCCCTATGTGAGCCTCTGTTATTTTCCACCTCTTTTGTTCGAATAAAAGGAGGATTGAGGACAATAAGATGGCTGGGAAGTATGGTACATGCCATGCACCGTTCGTAGGAGTTCTTCCTGAAGACTGGAGATCATCTATCAGTGTTTGGGTACCTGGCCCGAATAGTTTGGACCCATTAAAGGGGACACTGACCACTCTGTTACACATCAGGTGTAAAACCTGAAACGTGAAGCCAAGCATGGCGACACAAGGTAATGCCGGTTGCTGACATGCAGGCCAAAGTATCGACCGAGTCATATCCCGAACTAAGTAGGTGTCGGGAAATGGAGTTGCCAATAGATAGTGTAGCCAGTAATTGTTCCCTTTCCTGTGAAAGAGGGAGTTTATTGACTAATTCAATGGCAGAGGACCAGAGTGTACACTGGTATTTGACCATATGTCCCATATAATTTAGGATTCTGAGATTCATGGTACTTGCTTGGAATACCAACCCCAGATAATCTATCCTTCAGGAATTTTTAATCAGGAAGGTAAGGAACTCATGTGTTTGGTCATTTAGTACGATCCTGAGTGGCAGGAATCACTACTGAATCCGCTTCAGGAGTAGTGGATAGAAAAGGATGATCCAGAGGAGCCTGGTAGAGGTGATCCGCCTTGCGAGGAACAGCCGTAACAATGGAAGGCTGGTTCCAGGCTGCAAGCATAGAATTTTGGTAGGTCTGGATTAGTGGGGGTACCACTAGGACTGGATCCTTTGGCAATTCTAGATAGTCTTCCATATCCTTACATTGTTTGTCATGTCTGGTAGTGGGAAACCCCATGACTTTCTCAATTTGGACCATCATCACAGAAGGATGGGTCTTCTGGAGGAGAGGCAGCCGCCCGCCTGGATAAATCCTTCTTTAGGGAGAAAATATCCGAGAGGGGAGACTGGGGCTAGAAATCCATGTCCTGGAATACTCTGTCCTCCAGCTCTCCGGTAAAATCTACCAGAAATTCAACCTTGTCCAATAGATAGTCACTGACGCATGAGCAACCCTCGTCGACGGAGCTGCCTGGGAAACAGTATTATGAAGTGAAAATTACGTCCCTGTTGACAGGAGAGGAGCCCCCATAGGTGGGACGAAGGAACTCACCAGAGGTTCATCACAGACTGCCGTCAACACGCTGGAAAGTGCAGTCGACGAGAGGGTATAACCTACCGTTGACAAGGAGACAGAGACCGCATCATCAATGGTGGGACACCTGTAACGGGAGCCGTCAACAAGCGCATAGGCATGGAGGTTGAGGAGGGCTTCTTCTCCTTTTTGTGCAGTTTAAGAGAATCAGTGGAGGGGGAAGCTCTTGGGATGAGCCCCCTGATTCTCCATGAGAGAATTTCTGCTCCATTAAATGGTTTTTGATTTCCTGCAGCCATCAGACGGGTTGCCTGGTTGAAATCTTGGCAATGTATGCAGGAAGTAGTGTCGTGTGTGGGTCCCAGGCACCTTACACAAGTGCTGTGGCTGTCGCAGTGGTAGATCTTTCTACCACAATGGCAGGAACGAAATAGCGCCATCTTGCTTGAAGATTCTTTAGACATTCATTTAACTTGCTCAAATTCTCGTCGATGACTGCTGTTAAAGTTGCTCTGACTTGCTGCATTCCAGCTGAAGATGGCGGGAAAATGAACTGAGGATACCAGGGACTGCCCACACTTATACAGGAAACTGATGTCATGTGTGGGTGGCCCCTGGAAAAGACTGCTAGAAGAGCTGCTATGCGCAACAGCAACCTCTGGCGACGACCCAAGTGTATTACCTGCCTCAAGAGACCACTCCATGGAAGATCTACTGTTACAGGCGAGTAACCTGTTTTTCTAGGGATGTGGATAAGATGTTCTAACCACCCTAACTAGCAAACTCCTAGCAGTTCTCCAGAAGGAGGGAGACAAGGTGAACACCCCCTACTTAGGGAACAGAGATTGAAGAACAGAGGCCCCAAAACCAGCATCCCGGCATGACTCTAGGTCAACGTGGTAATGGGAAATGAAGGTGTGTGCTGACCTCCAGGTACCGACGCAGTGGTATGGTGGGAGGAATGAGCCCTTAGCCCGGCGGGAGGCTCCCTACCTGCCAACCTATAGCAGAGATCAATGCAGGATACAATCCACCTACCAATCGTCCACTTGGCTGCAAGTATGCTAGATGTGGCTTCAGCATAGGTGACAAAGAGTTGGTGAACCTCTCCCTGAACTCCACCTGTGTGCTTCTTATAATAAATGAGCACTCGCCTCAGGTCCAGAGTATGGAGCCTATGCTCAGCCTCCAAGGTGCGACTGGTGAAGTACACCAGGAGATTAATCACCTGGTTAAGGTGAAAATCCAACACAACTTTCAGAAGGAACTTCGGGTTGGGGCGTAGGACAACTCTGCCCCTGTGGAAGACAGTCCCTCAGTCACTGCTAGATCACTGCCTTGTGCAGGCAGGGTCACCCAGCACACTGGTGGGGTACTACCCCCCTCCCCACTATAGCTGACCTCTGCTACGCCCTCCCACAACATCCTTCCCCCAACACCTCCCTCTCTTGCATCACTATATAACTCATCACCTATAACTGGTGTCCTATCAGTAGGGCTGTCCACCGCCCTGCCCATATAGGGATAACAGGACACTGTTGAATTTCAACTCCCCCCTTCCCCCCCTTGGATATGACCCCACCACAATACCTCTCTCTCATCACCCTGACACACTCTACCTCTCCTCCTACCCCCCCCTTCCAGTTAACATGGCCTAACATTGGCTTACCCCTACACTCAATTAAGCACTTATAACCAACCCCTATACCCCTCTTACATGCACTTTAGTCCACCCTATCATCTCGGTTTGCCTCGGAAATCGTGTTCTGTCTGCACCTCTCCATAAATTTCCTCTCCTTCCATTCTACCCTCTGCAAATTGTCGTTTCCTCCTTCCATTCTTCCTCTCTTTACTACAATCACTGTAACTCTTGAATATCTATGTTACACTAATGGCTACCAATTACTATTAGGTCACTTTACCATCTAGTGCTACATACTGCTGCCAAGTTTTTATATGTGTGTTCCAGTGTTACCAACTGTTGCCAATTTGCTATATATGTCTTCATACAGTATCTGCTATGCTTAACTGATGCATTGTTAGCCAATGTTATCCACCTGTAATCCCTCCTGCTCTCACTGTATGCAAGCAAGCAAATTGAATTCTAACATTGTAACATTTCTCTGTATTCTCTCCCATTGTTCCCTAACCCCCAGGTCGCACCGGGAGATGAGCAACATATTTCAATAAATAAATAAGGAGATTCCACCGAGAGCACCTGGAGCTCACTCATACTTCTGGCTGACGTGACAGCCACCAGGAAGGCGGTCTTCCAGGACAGGTGAGACGTATCACACCTGTGCATCGGTTCGAATGGCTTGCCCATGAGCTTTGCCAAAACAAGCAAAAAGTCCCACAGTGGTGGTGGTTCACACACTGGAGGGGAAATGTGGTCAAGGCCCTTGAAAAAGCACCAGACTACTTTCTCCTGCACCACTGATTGCTGACCGGCCCGCACCCGGTAAACAGATATGGCTGCCAGACGCACCTTAAGGGTCATCGACCAAAGGCCCGACAGAGAGGGACCAGAAATCCTCAAGAATGCTAGCCACAGGAGAGAACCAAGGGTCCAACCCCAAGCCCCAACATCAAATGGAGAATCTCTTCCATTTGAAGGCATAGCACTTCCTGGTCGACTCCTGAGATGCCTCCACAATGGTGAAGACAGCTTCAGAGAGACCCAAAACCTGGAACTCTAGCCGCACAGGAACCAGGCTGTCAGGTTCAAGGATTGAAGGTACGGATGGAATACTTTCCCAATTGATAGAAAGCTGGTCCAGGCATTGGGGCAGATGCCTTGAGAGCATGCTGCTGAGGCTGAGGAGATCGGGGTACCAGAACTGGCGTGGACAATCCATAGCCACCAAGATCACCTGTGCCTTTGTCCCTCCTGGCCTTGAGGAGAACCTTGTGGATCAAGGGAACTGGAGGGAAGGCATATAAGAAGCCTGGGGTCCAGGGCCTCGAGAAGACATCCCCTGAAGCGTTCCCTGCTTTGGGAGGCCACAAAACAGCCTCAGCTGTGTGTTCTCCCTGAAGGCAAACAGGTCCACCTGCGGGGTACCCCACTGGGAGAACAGGCTTTGCACTACCTCTAGGTGGAGAGACCATTCGTGAGATGCCTCACCCACTTGGCTGAGAGCGTTCGCCAACTGACTAGAGGCCCCTGCCACATGGATGGCTAGGAGATCCGCCTTGAGGCTGCACACAAGGGTCCAAACACGGAGAACTTCCCTACATAGGGTTAGGGAGTGCGGCCCAGCCTGTTTGTTGAGGTAGTACATGGTCATGGTATTGTCTGTTAGGACCTGGACCACCTGACCGTGGATGTGCGGATCGAATGCAGTCAGCCCTAGCTGAACTGCCCGGCACTCCAGCAGACCGATGTGGCATTGGGACTTCTCAGGGGTCCAGACACCATGGACTCTGTTCCCCCAGGTGGGCACCCCAGCGTGTGAAAGAGGCATCAGTCGTCAGGATGACCATCGGCTCTAGGTGGACAAACAGGATCCCTTTCTGCAGATGTGCTGGGACTAACCAGCGTTGGATGGTGTCCCATATTCATTGGGTCACAGTGACCAGCTGGTCTAAGTGACCCTTGAACTGAGACCACTGGCTGGCCAGCTCCCACTGCAGGAAGCACATTCTCCAGCGACCCCATCAGATCTCGCTGGTGCAGGCTGCCATGTAACCCAGCAAGCGCTAGAAGTCCAAGGCAGGGCGCAATTGCCCAAACCAAAATGATCAGGCATAGAAGGACACAACCTCTGCCCTGTCCACTGGGAGCCGGGCTCTGGCTCTGCAAGAGTCAACCTCTGCCCTGATGAAGTTAATCACCTGTGAAGGCACGAGTTCAAACTTGGCCTTGCTGACCAGGAGGCCAAGGGAGATGCAGGTCTGGAGGGTCAGGTCCCTGGACCACTCTACCTCCTGCTTGGAGGGACCTGTGATCAGTCAATCATCCAGGCTGGGGTAAACCCGGACCCCTCGGTGCCTCAGGTAAGCTGCCACCACTGCAATGCACTTGGTAAAGACCCTGGGGGCCGAAGAGAGATTGAATGGCATGACCTGTAACTCATACAGGGTTCCCTCAGCTCGGAAGCGGAGGAACCTTCGATGAGATGGACGGATCGGGACATTGAGGAACACCTGCTGAAGATCCAGGGAGCAAAAGCACATGTTTTGTTCTAGAGATGGTGTAATCTGAGACAGAGTTGCCATCCTGAAGGTGCATGACCGCAGAAATTTGTTCAGGTCGTGCAGATCTAGAATAGGGCGCCAGCCTCCAGTCTGCTTTGGCACCAGAAAGTACTTGGAGACAAACCCTGGGTGTTCCCAGAGGATCTGCGACAGGCACCATGACCTCCTTGCGGAGGAGCTGGGTTATGTTGGCTGTGACAGCTGACAGCATGTCTGCAGAAACCAAGTCCTCCTGTGGGGTGCGGGCTCGGCAAGGAGGGTACTGCTCAAATTCCAGAGGTAGACCTTGACACACCACCTCGAGAACTCACCTGTCCAAGGTGACCGCGAACGAGAAAGGAAGTGGCGTTGCCGAACCCCCAAGGGAGGACCCAGGGGAGGAGTGACGGACATGAGGGAGGCACCCCTCATCCCGTCACTCTACAGGCTTAGAGGAGGAGGAGAGGGGCCCGGCTGAAGGTGCCACCAAAGCCTCTCCCTCCAGGCTTGCAGACAACCAAAGCCACTGACTTGCGCCAAGGTCGCCAGGCCTGAGCCTGTTGGCCAGCCTGAGGCTGGGTGGGATTGGTCGCAGGAGTGGAGATGGACCGAAAAGGATTCCTCTTCTGCTTGAAGCCCTTAGGGTTCTTCTGTACAGATGTCACGGAGTCCAAGGCGGCACTGGACTTCTCAATATGGGTGAGGTGGCCCTTGACCCCCCGGGCGGGCCTGAACAGTTCTATGCCCAGGAAAGGGACATCTGCCAGTTTGTGCTGAGTGTCCAACGTGAAGGTTGAGATCCTCAGCAAAGCCCTGTGGTGCACGGCCACTGAGGCTGCCATGGAGTGGGCACAAGAGTCCCCAGTGTCCATAGCTGTCTGGAGCTGTTTGGCTACAGCCCGGCCCTGGTCTCAGACCTGTTTGTGGTTTGAAGGTCTGCTGGCAAATGAGGAAGCACGTCATCCAGAGTGTCCAGCAAGGCATGAGAGAAGTGGCCATGAGGAGGGCCGAGCTCACCTGGCAGAGACCACGCAAGGAGGCAGCACAGACTTTCTTGGCCACATGGTCCAACTTCTTGGACTCCTTGTCATGCGGTCTGTCAACATCCCTGGTGCTGCCAGAGTGCCTAAACACAGAGTTTGCCACCAATCCCTCGGCTGAGGGGTGCTCTGTGAAACCCCAGAGGTAGCCAGTGGGTACTGCATATCTGCAGGCCATCCAGGCAGAAGGCTCAGAGCCAAGAATTGCCTCTGCCACTGGGAAAGCCACTGTAAGAGTGTCTCCCCGGTCAAGGATCTTGGTCAATGGTTAACGAGCCAGCTTCTGGATGGGCTCCACTTTCATACCCGTTGACTCAGAGATCAGGCGGAGAAGGCCCATGAAGGAAGATGGGCTGTCGTCCATCAATAGATCCCCCCCCCCACCACGGATTCCACATCAACCAGACAGGAGTGCAGAGGAGATCCCTAACACTCAGAAGAGTCATTAATGAGTGGTCGACCGCCCAAGTCCCAACTGACCCTCCGCGGACGGTCAGGGGTGACTGACCAACAGCCGATGGGGAAGCCCCTTAGACGGCTGAGACTCCTTAGTCGGAGCGCCTGTCAGCGGCTGTTTAGGAGGTGGTCCCACCACTATCGGAGATGCTGGGGTCGGCTGTGCCAGGTTCGTTTTGGTTGGCTCCATCAATGGAGACAGCATCAGCCTTTCCGGCAATAACCAGGTGATGGGAGGTATAGAAGCCAGAGTCAGCTCGACACCGGTAAGCACCAACTGTTGCCACATAAGATCCTTGTATCGTTGGCCAGTCTGGTGGCGTCAAGGGTTGAGGTGCTGGACGGCACACCTCACGCCACACCAATGACCCAATTTCGGGAACAGGCACAGCCCGCCGGGGGTCGGCAGGGGAGGAGAAGGATTGAGCACTGCTGTCCTCTGGGGAGGGGGGCTCTCAGTCTCAGCGCCTCTTTGCCCCCTGGCGGAGGCTGGGGAGAGGGCGCCAAGCTGCAGCAGGGGCAGAGCTGGGGGTAGACCCTTGGAGTTCCATCTCTGCTGGTGCCACTGCACATCTCCCAGCTCCTGTGGAAAATAAATAAATAAATATCTGCTGGCCCCCGTCAATGAGCTGGTTCTGGTGTTGGCCCACTGGCTTCCCTCATTCTGCCATCAGCTGCCCTGCCCCAGTATGGGGGAGGCGAGCCCATTCACCGGCTTGGGGTGTCTGGCAAGGAAAAAAGAAGCATTAAAAGATCCTTGTATCATCAATGCAATTTGTGCCAAAGTCTCTCCTTACCAGAGGAGGACAAGGATTAAGAGTAGCAGCGATGCTGCTTCCCATGGTGCCGAGAGCGGGAGTGCTGATGCCGGCGAGAGTAACCTGACCCATGGAAGTAAGACTGAGACCTCGGCCGTTGGGGGACAAGCAGTGGGGCTCAGAGGGAGTCAGCAACTGCTGAGGTGCCTCCTGGTCAGGGTCTGGGACCAGAAGCGGTGGGTCAGCGTACTGATCTGTCCCTCCAACTGTCTGCATCAGGACTGGATTCCTGGACAAAGAAGTGTTGACCTTTTCTGTCAACAACTGGGTCGGCTCAAGGAGAATCTCAGCTGGGACCTCAACCAGTGTCTCGGCCGACAGGACCATCGAGGTTACCGTGGAGCAGGTGGCCAAGACCGCGGATTTGACCAAAGTTGAATCCAGAGAAGCACGGGGAATCGGAGGCTCTCAACCAAGTGCGCTCCCAATCCCACGACTGATGGAGAGTCCTATCCTTCTCATTTTTGGAGTCTTTCTTGGATTTGGATTTGTGCCCAGAGGGTCCCTGACCAAGGGCTGGCAGAGATTGGCACAATTCTTTGAAGAAACCCATAAAAGTCAAGCCCAGCTGAAGCAGCATGAAGGCAGAAGCCGAAGAGGAGACGGATGTGGCCTTGGCTGCCTCCTCCTCAAAGGCCGCAAGCTGTTCAGCGGACCCCACGGCTGCAGAGACCACCCAACAGGCGTCCTTGGATTTGACCGGGCTGCCCAGTTGAAGTCGGGCGAGATGGTCTTCCAGAATGTTCGGGTGAAAGGAACAACAAAAGTCGTAGGCCTAAGGATTGTGCTCGCGCCCCATGGCGTGCAAGTTGGTTTTAGACATCTTCTGCCCACGAACGCACTGGCGGAATCCGGCAGCAGACTTATCGTCCATGACAGCCACGATCGGAGATCGAGCTGAAGTCGAAACTCATAAGAGTTTAAAGTTTTAGGAAGTAAATCAGAAGATTTAAGTGCGAGGGCCTACTCAACGCGGGAGCAGTAACGAGGGAACCGACTTCTTCCAGCAGAAAGCAAGATCTGGCGACAAGGGGCAGAGCCAAGAGAGTTACCACCTGGGTGGATGCGAGGAGCCAGCTTGAAGACTTTCCAGCATGCCTTAAAGGAAAAGGACAATGCCAGATAGTGTGGATAGAACATCATATCCATGTCCCTAGAATACCACGTTTACCTTCAGTTAGCTTTGTAAACTGTTTCAGTTGTAATACAGGGTCTTCCCCATTAAATTGTTTTCAGGTTTGTGTTTCCAGAGGTTTTTTTCAGGATATTTGTACTTTCAGCATATACATGATATAGATGGGTGATCTGACAATGTTCTCATATGCTGATGCAGCTCTCACTGACAATTCAATTTCAACAACCATAAAATGGAAACCCCCAGGATAGTTACAGGGGCCTAGCATGAAGACTGAAAACAAACTAAAGCAAATACGCATATCCCCATTAGCTACTGGAAAAGAGTTGTCTGTTGACAAGGAAACAAATAAAATTTACAAGATATGAGAGCGTAGTTTTCCTTTAAAATAATTTTATAATGGTTTAACTCACTACTATGCACTGTAACAATTTTTATGCTTCTATACTTTGTCGGTTTGGTCCCTCTTAGTTTCCACTGTCCACAACCATAAGCTAGAGCTACTGTAGCTGCAGTATATCTGTGCCCTTCCTGCAGCCTATCTGTATCCTTCCTGTAAACTCCCTGCACCGTATCTGTAACCCTTCTTGCAGTCTACCTGCAACCATCCTTCAGTTTTCCTGCAGCCTATGTACAATCTTCATGTACTCTTTCTGCATCATTCCTGCAGCCTACCGGTACCCTTCCTGCACAGAGTCTTAAAAACACAAACTGTGTGCAAAAAAGGACCGACAGGACCATCTAGTCTGTCCTTTTTTTCCCTGCATATTTTGACAATCCAGACCCTATTTAGCCTCCGGTGTCCCTCCCGCCTCCATTTCCTCTACCTATTATGTCCATGTGCATATCCAATGCATGCCTGAAGTTCCCCACTGTCTTCATCCTCACCACCTTTCTGTAAAGAAGTGTTTTCTCACATCCTTCTTAACCCTTCCAAGCTTTGATGCATGCTCCTGTGTTCTGGTGCCCTTTCTCCTCTGAAAGAGATTCCCCACCTGCACCTTGTTCATAGAAACATAGAAACATAGAAGTTGACGGCAGATAAGGACCGCAAGGCCCATCCAGTCTGCCCATTTCTTTTTCTACCTTATAAATGTGCCATCGGCCTTTGCTCTGTCAGTGACCTATCTATTCATAGTCATTTGTATTGCTCCCTTATGCCTATCCCATGCCTGTTTGAAGCCCTGCACTGTATTCATAGCCACCACTTCTTGTGGTAAGCCATTCCATGCATCTACCACCCTTTCTGTGAAAAAAATTTCCTCACATTCCCCTTAATCGGCCTCCTCTAATCTCATGCTGTGTCCTCTTGTCCTGCTATTTTTCTTATATTTAAACATGTTAGACTCTTTCACCTGTTTATGCCTTAAGGTGTTTAAATGTCTCGATCATATCACCTCTCTCCCTCCTTTGCTCAAGGGTATACATATTGAGCTCCGTTAATCTGTCCTCATATGTCTTCTGATGCAGTCCCTGCACCATTTTGGTTGCCTTCTCTGGACTGCCTCAATTTGATTAATGTCCTTGTGAAGGTGTGGCCTCCAATACTGCATGAGTACTCCAGATGGGGCCTAACCAATGTCTTGTACAGAGGGATTATTACCTCCCTCTTACGACTTGTGATACCCTACTAATACCTACTCTCAGCCTTACCTACTGCTTTAGAGGTCTGCTTGGATGATTTTAGGTCATCAGTGATGATGATGCCCAAGTCTCTTTCTTCCTTTGTGACTGCTAGCAACTCCTCCCAGCCTATAAGTGGCTTCAGGGTTTCTCTTCCCTATGTGCATGATTTTGCACTTCTTTGCATTAATCCAGTTGCCACTCTTCTGACCATTCTGCTAGTTTATCCAGATCTCTTCTCATTCTGCCCACCCCATCTGGATCATCTACTCTGTTGCAGATCTTGGTGTCATCTGCAAAGAGACAAGCCTACCCTCTAGTCCATCTGAGAGGTCACTAATGAAGATGTTGAATAGGACTGGCCCCAGGACTGATCCCTGAGGTACCCACTTGTGACTTGCATCTCTTCTGATTGTATACCATTTACTACCACTCTCTGTTTTCTGCCAGTCAACCAGTTTGCCACCCAGTTGACCAACTTCTGACCCACCGAGCCTACCTAGCTTATTTATCAATCTTCTATGTGGAACAGTGTCAAAAGCTTTGCTGAAGTCAAGGTAGGCGACATCAACTGCTCCCCTTGGTCCACCACTCTGGTTACCCAGTCAAAGAAATCTATGAGATTAGTTTGACAGGACCTTCCTTTGTAAACCCATGCTGTCTTGGATCCTGTGCCCCTATGGATTCCAGGTGTTGCACTATCCTTTCCTTAAGAGTGCCTCCATAATCTTGCCCACTACTGAGGTAAGACTGACGGTCTGTAGTTCCCGCCTCCTCCCTGCTACCACTCTTGTGGGTGGGATCACATGAGCCCTTCTCCAGTCTTCTGGGACCTCTCCTGTGCTCAGAGACTCACTAAACAATTCTGCTAATGGCTCTGCTAGTTCCTCCTTTAGCTCATAAGTACCCTGGGATGTATGCCATCAGGTCCCAGCCTTATCCACCTGAGCTTAGCAAGCTCTTGTAGGACCCTTTCTTTTGTGAGGGAGTAGTGCTCACCTCCCTCCCCTGTGTCCATGATGTTGAGCTGTGGGCCCTGCCCTACCTTCTCTTCAGTAAATACTGAGCAAAAGTATCTATTTAGGATAGATGCCTTTACAGGGTCCTCCTCCTCACATGCTCCCTTTTCTCCATTAAGCTTAGCAATACCCCTCTGGACTTTCTCCTTTCACTAATGTATCTATAGAAAGTCTTGTCACCTTCTTTACTGTTCGTACTAGTGTTTCCTCAGTTTGGGACTTTGCCTGCCTTACTGCCTTACCTGCTTCCCTTAGGGCAGTTTGGTATGCCTCCTATCTTCATCCCGCTGTGTTCCTTATATTTTCTGAAGGCCAGCCTTTGGCTCTGACCTTTTCTGCTACTGTATTTGAGAACCAAAGTGGTTTCCTCTTCTTTTGCACTTGTTTTCTGTCTAACACAATGGGATGTTGCTTCAAGTATTGTATCCTTAATGCTTGCCCACTTTGCCTGTACCTCCTCACCTGTGTTTCTTTTGCCAGGCTAGCTTAACTCTGTTGGCCATCTTATCAAAGTCAGCTCCTCTGAAGTCCCATATTTTGCCTTGGAATGGGATGATTTAGATGTAGTAGCCAAATTGAACCATACCATGTGATGGTCACTGGCCCCAGGTGACCTTCTACCTGGAGATCTGTGATCCCTTCTTTGTTAGTCAGTACTAGATCTAGGATAGCCCTGTCTCTTGTGGGTTGCTGTACCAGTTGTTTGAGGCCCTCCCTGCAGGGAATCCACTATGAGTCTAGTTCTGGCAGATGTTCCTGCTGGTATTGACCAATCTGTATCTGGCATGTTGAAGTCTCCCATTATCAGAACCTCCCTTCACCTCTGAGATACTAACAGGCTTCAATCATGCCCCCCCCCCACTGCTCTTCTCTCCTCTAGAATGAGTCATTCAGATCCCACAGCCTCTCCTCGTATGCTTTCTCACGTAATTTCCTCTCCATTTTGGTAGCCCTCCTCTGGACAACTTCCACCCATCAATGTCCTTGTGGAGGTGCGGCCTCCTGAACCGAACATTGTACTCTAGGCAGAGTATCACTAGTGAATGATAAAGAGGCAACACCACCTCCCTTCTCCTGCTAGAAATCTCCCTCCCTATGCACACCAGCATCCCATTAGCCTTACATACTGCATTTTCACACTGCCCTGCCACCTTAAATTAATCAAATATGATTACCCCAAGGTGAAAGCTTGTTTACAGGTGCGACCTGTGAGCACAAGGAAGTTAAATGACTTGCTTAGGGTCACACAGTATGCAAGTGGGGGCAGTGGGATTCAAATCCAGGTCTCCAGATTTGCAACTCAGAGCCTTAAACCACTGTACTATACTTTCTCCCATTCCTTGGACACTTCCTACAACCTTCATGCAGCATTCCTGAACTCTTCCTGCAGCTGTGAGGACAGGTTAGGGGTTGCCTTTCTGGCCCATGCCAATGCCCTTCCTTGGCTCATCAGCAGAAGGTTGCATGAATGCTGTGTGGCTCACCCATACCCGCTCACAGAGTATAGTGCCATGCCTCTGATGTGCCAGACCCCCCTTGCCAATTCCAGTGTGGATTCTGATGACTGCGCACGAATGCTGGTCTTGCAGGCAGCTGCACAACATGCTGCTGCCGCACCCCTAGTCCAGGCTAGCGTGTCTGTGTGAGAGTTGGTTGCTTCTGGCTCAAGTTACAAATACCTGGCTGCTGTCCCTTCCTTTTTATTTCTTGTGACTTTAATCACATAGTGCCCATGGAAATAATTTTATATGTTGCAGTGTTGGGGTGAAGTTTATTGTTTTCTGATTTTCTTTATTTGTACTGTGCTTCAGATACAGAAAAATGCTTTTCCATACAAACTGCATCCCAAATTCTTCACAGCCCAGGAGATGGGAGGGATGGAAAGTACTGCCATTAGGTGCACTGGGGTATGAAAACAGCATAGGCCTAGAGCAGAGAAAGATTACAGAGAGGTTAAGCCCCGAGAGGTTGTGTGACTTACTCAGAGTCACACAGTAAGTTGTTGTTGAGGGATTCAAACCAGGTGTTGGTAGGTTCACAGCTCTGTACTTTAACCACTAGAAAACTGCCTCCCTAAATTATCTGATCTACTCTCTCTATCTATCTGTTGACAGCATGTATTTATCTACAGCCAGTATCTTTATAACTACAGACAGCAGCCACCTAGAGAGATAAAATCTATGTTATCTAGCTCTCTATTTCTATATCTATCCATCCATCAACGGCATAGAATAGTTGCCTACTGTTACAACAGATCTTCAAGAGACTCTTCTCCAATGAGCCACATCAGAGAACTATAAGCTGTCAGCGTCAGGACCACCAGGAAATTCTTCCAGGCTGTGGCCGCCCACATCGACGCACTTCGTCAGTGCCTATATAACATGGGCATCCTCGGCATGCCTCGGTTCGGACAGGCAGGGACCAAAGCAACCAGGACCAAAGCAGGCACACAGGAGAGGATATGAAAACTTGAGTACTGATGTCATAGGAGGCATTAGAGAAGAACCAACATGCGAGAGCAGGCAGAATAGTCATGTGCAGGCGCGGAGGCAGGAGGGAAAGCTGTGGCTCAATGGAGGAATTCTCTCCAAGATCTACTGCTATGGTAGGTAACTACAATATCTTCATTGAGGATTATCTCCTTCTGTTGAGTAACATTATGGAACAATTCCCAAGCAGTACCAAGCACAGAGGGAGGATGGCAGGACCTAGTGATCCTGAGTAAAGAGGCCTTGAAGAACACAGAGGCCAGAGCCGGCAGGTCTCTGAGAGATGAGGTCAGACACGGTGTTTAGGAAATGTATGAACTAATGTTAGCAGTGAAACACATTCTGAAAACAAGAAACTGAGGTAGCCACCCCACAGGTAGAATGAGCAGGACCAGGAAGCTGCTTACCGCACGTCTGGTAACAGAATGCAGTACAACTGGCCAGCTATTTGGACAGACCCCATTTCGAAATCAAAGATCCCACCATTTGGGCACAAAAGCAATAAACATTTGAGAGGATTTTCTACAATACACTGTAGGATCCAAGTACCAACACAATGTCCTACAGATGTCTAGCGTAGGAAACAACATTCCCTACTGTCTGTGGGGGATGAAAAGTTAACAGGAAGGTCTACAGTCTGACTGAATGTTCTTTCAGACACAACCTTCGGAAGAAAATGAGAATCCCTCTTAGAAATCTATGGGAAACCTCAGGCTGGGTCGCAGTCTTGCCCTCTTGTCAGGGTATGAAAAGCTGACACAGTGGCCATGTGGACCTTTACAGAGGAATACTCAAGTCCTTAAGGAACAAGAGGCAGTCCAGCACTTTTGGAACTGGACACGGGGCATGCCGTGTACACCAAACTGTAAAATGTTTTCATATTTGTGAATAAGTGTACCGGGTAGACTGCTTTCTAGCCAGCAAGAGAACATCTGTTACTGCCTTGGAAACGCAAGTATTTTCTGTGCACCTTGCGGATCATTAGATGAAGGTCTGTGTCTTTCATGTCCAATGCAACCAACCAATCCCCTTTCAGTAGCAGGGACAAAAGGGATTGCAGAGAGACCATTCTGAAACCGGGACTAATTCCACTGCCCTCTTGTGGAGGAGGGTTTGAACCTCCTCCAGCAAAACGGCAAGATGTCCCGAAGGATATCCGTTAGGCAATGGTGGGGTAACTGAAGGAACAGTAAGGAGCTCTAGGGCATCTCCATGCTGAACCACCTCTACTACCCAAGCATCTGTAGTGATCTCCCTCCACTTCTGAAGAAAGGGGGAGATGCGCGCCCCCCCCCCTATAAAACTCCCTAAGGCAGTGACGTCAGAGGAAGGGGAGAGAAGACAGCAGGGGTGCTGGTAATGGTTTGACCTCTTGTAAGTTTGGCATAGGCACCTGGGGACATGTCCATAGCTTGGGAAGTGGAAGGCTGAGGTTGTTGGGAACCACATCCGGGGCCTCTTTAAGTAGTCAGGGCCTGAAAGGGAACAGGGCCGGCAAAAAGAACCATGGCCCCTTCCACAGGACTTAGGGCTCAAAGTATGAAGGGATCGCAGAGTCATTTTAGAAGACTGTAAATCCCTTAAAGCATTTTCAGCATAATTTCCGAACAACTGTTTGCCCCGAAAGGAGCATTCATCACAGACTGTTGCAAACCAGACGCAAAACCAGCCACTCTTAACGAGAAGCAGCGACAGAGGCATATCACAGAGACAGCAGCCCTGGCAGAAGTATCTGATGCATCATAGGCCTATCTCAACAAGTGCTTAGTAGCTTATTGGCCATTATCTATTAGTTTACCGAGCCAGTATTTTATCCTGGTCCTCAGGCAATTTTTCAGTCGGGGTGGCCATTGTCATCCAAAGGCAATCTGGTATCTAATCATATATGCCTAATACCTGGCAATTCTTAGGCCCAGGGAAGCAGAAGCTCTCTTCCCCATCACATCCAAATGCTTCAACTCCTTGTCAGGATGAAGACCACTCATGTGCTTTTGATCCATCTTGAGCAGCCATGATTACTACGGAGTCCGTTTCAGGCTGTGATAAATAATAAGGCTTTGCAGTAAGGGCTGTATATTGTTTATCAGCCTTCCCGGGAACTGCGGGCAGATGAGCAGGCCTCTGCCAGGTTGCCAAGGTAGCATCCTCAAGTGCAGAATGCACAGGAGGAATAATCACAGAGAGGCAGAAACCTCCAAAAACTCAGAAGTTTTTCTTAGTGGAATCCTCCTCTTCAACTTGGAACCCCAACTCAGCCTAAACCTAAGGAAGGCTTGAAAAGAGGCATCTTTAGAGAGAGAGAGAGAGAGAGATATCTTGGTGTGTTTTTTACACTCTCCTCGAAGAGGATAGAGTGGAGCTTGAGCCTACCACATCTATCACTTCTTATTCCTCATCCATGACCTACTCCACCTGCTCTATGTATTCTGGATTACATTCAAGGTCATCATAGACATCAACCAACATTGGCAAAGGGTCGACTGGATGAGGACACAGATAAGGAGGAGCAGTCAATGGAAATACCGCTCACAGCCATTCGAGGCCCAGCACTAAGGCAGGGACAGAGAACTGTAGCATCAATGGTAATGTCAACAACCGACCAGCCAAAGGCGCTGACTGAGCTGGCATAGACAGTGCCAGCAATCGCTGAAACAACTCTGACATTGTCTGGTACAACATCTGAGCGTCGGCAGGCCCCGAAGGGGTCGATAATGGTTGAGCCATCAATGGGACAGTGACCAAAAGCTGAATAGGCTTTGAATCCCTCTGTCATACGGGATTAGCAGACGCCGGAACCCAACCTTAGTGTCTGAAACATAGTTGGGAGGGCAGGACCCATGGCCAGGCAGGGGACCTGTTTTATCATCAGATTTATCCCATCTAATAGGTGAATGGGAGCAGTCTAGAGAAGCAGCCTTATCCTTCCGGCACTTGTCCTTCTTGGGATGATGGTGTTTTGCCATCAACTTAGAGGACTTATCCTTTTTTAACGAGTCAACAACAGCTGCTGCAGGGATCAACGAGCCGATGGTGAACCAGAAACATAAGCGGCTGATGACAGTGAAGATGCCTATCCCGCAACCTGTTTCTCTATTTCTTGAAGCTTTAGAGAAACCTCTGAAGCCTTCGTGCAATGTCTCCTGGTTGCCTAGTTAAAGCTCTGGCAAACTGAGCAGGCTTTAATGTCGTGGTTTATATTGGGGCAACGGACAGAAATGGACTGGTCATTTTCTTTATCAATCTTAACGTCCTCACTATGGCAATAACAGAACAGCAGCTTTTCGACTTTTCACGACAGAATAAAACAACATTTAAATAAAAGAGTAACAGTGTTAGCAAATACTTGCAAAAAGTTTGACGGTGTTCTTCCGCAGCAGTGGCCTGATGAGCATCTCAAAGCAGGAGAAAGAACTGAGGCATGCTGGTGACGCCTACATTATATATACGTCGACGAGGTGGGAACTGTAAGCTGTCATTGTCCAGGTGGTCTGGATGCCGACAGCTCACAGTTCTATGATGTGACTCAATGAAGGGAGACATCCTTGAAGAACATCAGTCTAACTTCAGACAACATACGACTGTTTAGCTGTCTATCTACAAACAGCTGTCTACAGTGTCCATCTATGCCTACAGACCACATCTAATCTACCTACAGTATCTATCGTATCTATGATACAGCATGTGTGTACTGACAAATAGCAAGATAAAAAGTCTTACTGTAAACCAACATGGCTACATAATATTATCCTGCAATGCAGAGTATGTCACAATTCAACTATCTAGCTACAGACAGTATCTATCTCTCCACAGAGATCACTCAACTTTTTTTTTTGTACTGGTCCACCCGGGAAAGTGATGACCAGCTACACTGCCCCCCCCCCCCCAAAAGAGACTGCACTAACCCCAAGCAAATCTCAACAGGGAGGGATCCACCTGTCCTAACACAACACCCAAGCCACACTCCTTGCAGACTTGCACTAAACTAGCTGCTTTAAAACAAAGTCCCAGTGACTTGGAGAGAGTTGTTTTTTTGAAATAAATACAATGCCTAAAGAGACTGATACTAACACAGATATTAACGTAAGTGACTAAACAAGCTAATGGGTCCCCAGCAAACTATTGTATCCATACAACAAACAGAATCAAATACAGTAATTTCAGAGATGAAAGGCCTTAAAATCTGACCCGTTTCTCTTAAGTTTTTCTGCTTACATTAGGCAACATTAAGTTAAGAGGCATCAATAATTGCCAGACTGGTGGCACTGAGGGTTGAGGTGCTGGACGCAACACCTCGTGCCACATTGGCAACCCAGGTTTGGGGAGCCTGGCCACCAGGGGTTGGCGAGAAGCAGATGACCAGCGGCCGGGCTGGGCTGCTCATCTCCTGCACTGGGGAGGTGTAGTTTCTTGATCTTGGCCGACACCTGCTATAGGCCAGGTTTCACAGCAGAGTCAGGGGCTGATGCAATGTCAGGGAGCTCGGAGGAAGCACTCTGTTTCCGGGAGCATGCACTCACCTCCATTCACATGCTGTACTTCCCATTGCTCCAGGGGACGGGAGAAAAGAAAAAATTACTCACCTTAGTAATGTTGTTTCTTCTAATGGAGTCTTGCTATATTATAGACATTAGCAGTTTGTTCCAGCTCTAGAACTGCCCCGGAGTAAAATGGTTAAAACCATTCCAAAATAGAATTTTGGCACGAGAGCAGCTTTATCTGTGTCATTTCAAACTTGAACTGTCAGATCTTTACGAGCCAAACTCACTAAGGTCTGTGTGGAAGCTGTAACCTACACTAGCCAAATGGCTACCTAAATAATAACAACCATTGATGGTCCCAACACCCAAGACTCAAGTCAGGGGACCAGAAATACTAACACCATTCTAATAATATGAAAATGGAACATAAGTATAATAAAACACTGCAGCGTACACATACACACCCCAAAGTCCCAAAGGGACAAAATGCTAACAGGGCATAAGTAGTGCCCACACTAAGTTGCCCGCACCCCACCAAGTAGAGGTTCTGAGAGGGGCAGGTTGGGAGGTTCATAATATAGAAGACTCCATTAGAAGAAACAACATTACTAAGGTGAGTAATTTTTCTTCAAACAACATGAAGTCTTGCTATATTATAGACATTAACAGAATACACAGCAGTACCTCCATGGAGGAGGGACAGAACCTATAGAGAATAGGCTCTGAAGAACAACTGTGCCAAACCGAGCATCTCTCCTGGCCTGGACATCAAGGGAGTAATGCTTGGTAAGGTGTGTACCGTTTCCAAGTAGCAAGCCTGGCAAATCTCTAATAAAGGATATCTCTGGCAGCAGCTAGAGACGCAGCTGTACCCTGGTAGAATGAGCCCACAAATCGGGGGCTCTGCCCACTTTCTGATAACAAAATTGGATACAAGAAACAATCCACCTGGCTATTGATCTCTTAGTGGCAGGTTTGCCTTTCCCAACTTCACCATAGGTAAGGAAAAGTTGGAGGGATTCAACCTCAGACCTTTAGTACGCTATATAATAACTAAGAGCTCTCTTAACATCCAGGCTGTGCAACCTCCTCTCACCGAAGAGGGTGATCAGTGAAAATACTGGAAGGAGATAGATTGATTAAGATGGAAATCTAAACCACCTTAGGCAAAAACTTCCTATTAGTCCAAAGGACTACCTTATCCCTGTGGAAAGAAATAAAGTCAGTCTCCACTGACAAGGCTTGCAATTCACTTGTCGTCTGGCAGAAGTGATAGCCACTAGAAAACAGTTTTCCAAGTTAGGAACTTAAGCTCTGCAGAAGACAGAGGTTCAAAAGGGGTTGCATTAACTGGGCAATGCAAACATTAAGGTCCCAAGCAGGGCGGTTCCCCAAAGGAGGATTAGTATGGAGTAATCCATTAAAAACTGAGAAAACACAGGATGAGAGGAAAGAGGGGATGACTTTCCTGCTGACACAAAAGCAGACACAGCTGCCAAATGAACTCTCAAGGTAGCTGGTCTGAGACCGAAGGAATTAAGATGTACCATGTAATCTAACAAAATGGGCAATTCAGCAGATTCTGGGAAATATTTTTCCCAGCACACCAAATGGAAAACCTTTTCCATTTAGAACTATAAGTAGCCCTAGTGGAGAGGCTTCGGAAGCCTTTGGATCTCAAGAACACCCTGAGAGAGGTGTAAATCAGCAAACTCTAACTCCTCAAGAGCCAGGCCTTGAGGTTGAGGATTGAGGTCGGATCCCAAACCCTTCCCTGGGCACAAGTCAACAGATTGTGATTCCTGGGAGGCACAGGGGAAGATGGACTGTCAGAGACAGAAGGAGGGGTACCAGGGCTGCCTGGCCTCAATCCGGGGCAATCAGAATCACCCTGCAAGGCTGAGATCTGATTTTGACTAGTACTTTGAACAGGAGAGGAAAGGGGGGGAAAGCATAGAAGAACTTCCCCTCCCAATCCAGAAGAAGGGCATCCAGGGGAACTGAGCCCAGCACTGGAGGGCTGCAAAAAGATCTATCTGAGGGATGCCCCACCTGGCAAAAATTATCCCCAGCACTTGAGGATCCAGGGACCATTCGTGATGGCCCTGGGAAATCCTGCTGAGGGCATCCGCTAGGACATTGTCCTTCCCCGGAAGATGAACTGCTATGAGGGAAGTGTTCAGGAATAGGCCAGAGACCACAACTTCATTGCCTCGGTGCACAAGGTCAAGACCGAGTGCCCCTTGTTTGTTGATGTACCACATTGTTGTGGTGTTGTCTGTTCTGACTTGTATCACCTTGTCGTGGACAGATGCAGAAAAAGCTTGAAGAGCTAAAAAGACAGCTCTGAGTTCCAGCAAATTGATGTGGAGCAGAGATTCCTGGGGGGACCAAACTCCCTAAGTGGAAAGGTCGCCCATGTGGGCTCCCCAACCCAGAAGGGAAGCATCTGTAGTGAGAGTCAAGTCGTGAGAAGGGGAAATGAAGGGGACCCCCGCTCTTAAATTGCTCTGATCCTGCCACCACTGGAGAGCTAGGATCAAGGTTCGAGTCACTGGGACCAACTTGGAAAGGGGTCTCTTCTCTGAGACCGAAGGTTCTCAAGTGAAACTGAATGTCTCTCATCTGAAATCTGGCTCCCTGCACAACAGCTGTGGATGCAGCCATGTGCCCCAGGAGCTGCAGAAAGTGTCTTGCTGGTTGAGAGACCTGCAGAGTGAAGGAGGAGGCCAGAGCCACTAAATTCCTTACCCTTTCTGGGGAAGAAAGGTCCGCTAGCTTTGTGTCCAATTCTGCCCCTATAAAGGTGAGTACCTGGACTGGTTCCAGAACAGACTTTGGTAGGTTTAGCAGAAAACCCAGGGAGGTGAGAAGCTGCTGGGTGACCTGCAGGTGAGATTTTACCTGTTCTGGGGACTGGCCTACAATGAGCCAGTCGTCTAGATGGGGAAAAACAGCAATCCTCTGCCTCCTTAAGTGGGCCACTGCTAGACACTTTGTGAATACCCTTGGAGCAGAGGTAAGGCCGAAGGGCATTGCTCTGAACTGGTAATAACCCGAGGGCAGTTCGAATCTGAGGTACTTTAGATGGGATCTTCTGATTAGGACATGGAAATAGGCATCCTTGAGGTCCAGGGAGGCTAGCCAGTCCCCTGGCCTTAGGGAAGGTAAAATCATTGCCAGAGTTACCATTTTGAACTTTGGTTTCAAAAGATGCTTGTTCAGATATCTGAGATATAAAATGGGCCGCCATTCTCCTGTCTTTTGGGGTAAGGAAGTATCTGAATACAGACCCTGCCCTGATGCAGGAAGGAACCCTTTCTACTGCTCTGAGAGCTAACAGGGATGAGACCTCTGTTTCCAGGCGAGGGTCTCTGAAGCACTTGCAGGTAGAAAAAGTCTGCTTCTCAACTTGGGAAACTTTTGAAGCCGAGAACCAGACCCTGGCTTACTACTTCCAGAACCCACTTGTCTGAGGTTAAAGAAGCCCAATTCTGACTGAAGTAAGCCAGCCTGCCCCCCACTGGTACAGGAGAATCGGCCCTGGGCACCCCATCAGGGTGCCTGTTTCGCAGGAGCTTTAGGCTGGGGGGTGGGAGCAGGTCTGCCCACCCCTCGTCTGCCCCTGCCTCTGAAGAAGTCCCTCTGAGCATAGGCAGAGGAGGCCTGAGTCTGGTAGAAAGGCCTGTGAAAAGGCCTACCCCTACCCCTGGGGCATGCCTTTGAGGAGTGGCTTGCCGCCTCCTAGCCTGGGCACTGTTGTAAGTAGTCCCATATTCATCCATCTTCTTCATGTAATTCTCTGTCTGCTCTCCAAACAGAGAATTTCCCACCACAGGAAAATCCATAGCCTTAGTCCGGGTATCCTGTGACAAACTAGTACACCTGAGCCAGGCCAACCTACTAAAGCTACAGATGTGGCCATGACCCTAGAGGAAACATCATTAACATCCACAGCAGCATGAAACTGAACCTTAGAGGCTTCAATGCCATCAGCAGCCACCTGTTCTAGTTCACTAGCCAGCTGGCCATGGGCCTGCTTGGCCAATTGCATAACAGTATCCCATCTAGATTTCTGATACCTAGCTACATAAGCCATATAATTTGCTTGCCTGAGTCCCAGAGAGGCTGCCATATACTGTTTTTAGCCATGGCATCAATCTTCCTGGAATCCTTGTCAGGAGGATGTGAAGCCAAGGAATATTAGCTTTATCACAGGCAGCAGCCTGAACTACTAACATGACTGCATTGCTGAAAGGAATTCTGTATCAGGGCCTGACAATGTATACCTTCTGTCCATCTTTTATCTACAGGAGGCACAGAATTAGGAGCTTTTAAAATTTTAATTGTTTGTTTCTAAAAGACTTATGTAAAGGAATAGACAATCTCTAGACTCTGGAATATCCATCATTTCTACAAAATCAGGCTCCTCTTGCTCATCCACAGCCTCTTCTAAAGGAAGCTGGAGGGTTTCAGCAACTTTTTATAAAACATAAAATGAGATGGGACTCAGACAGCAGATTCTAAAGGTCTGTCTGGGGAGATGTCCGGTTCAATGGTCACACCCAGACCTTCCCAGCCACATTCATACTGTTCATAATCCTCCTCCCCCTCCTCTGGTTGATAAAATTCCTCAATATCATAATCCTGAACCACTGGGACCGGACGAACCGACCTTCTACCAGATAGTGGTGGTTCGGACGGACCCTGAGACAGTGACTGGACAATCTGTATGGCTTTTGCTATCTCTGCAGCAGTTAGAGAAGGAATTTTGGACTCCAGACCTGCTGATTTTCTTGTTTTCTTTACTGGAATTGGTTCCTCAGAACCAGCTTTTCTTTGCCGAGAAGTCTGGCCCTGGTCAGAGGCACTCCCTCTGGTTACGTTGGCACCGAACCGGGCTGGCATCGGGTCAGCGGACTTTTTGGCCTCTCGTTCCCTGAGCCTGCCCAATCTTTTTTCCAGGGTGGCTGCAGGGAAATTCTTACATACCTGGCAGTCTGACTGGAGGTGGTCAAACCCCAGACAATAAACACATGTGGTGTGTGGGTCAGCCTTGGCAAAGACTTCCCCACAAACATCACAGAGTTGAAACCCAGTGGGCCCGGTTTTTCTTTTGGGTTTCTCAGACATAATGCCAGCCTAACCAAAAACTTGCCCTTTTCTTGACAGTGCCAGGCAAGACTGCCCTTATTGGTTCCCTAACCGTGTCCGCAGTATTGGAAAAAAGCGTAATAAATCCGTTTTTAGAACCGATAAGAACCGGGAACCGCACTCTAAAATAGTAACTTTTAGTTTTAAATGAGTTTTAAACCCACTGATCGGTTCAAACCGAACCGATAACCACAAGTTCCACACAGACAAAACCTTCATTTACTTACGGTTACCACAGATAGAACTTGAACCGAGCGGTTTTGCGGTTAAAATAAAACTATTCCGGTTAAATCCAACCGAAAACACTTTTTAAACCGAGAAATGAACCGAGCAGGAGGAGAAAACTCCGGAGCGACTGTTCACTGAGGCGGAGTAAAGAATCTAACAGTTCAAGTTTGAAATGACACAGATAGAGCTGCTCTCGTGCCAAAATTCTATTTTGGAATGGTTTTAACCATTTCACTCCGGGGCAGTTCTAGAGCTGGAACAAACTGCTAATGTCTATAATATAGCAAGACTTCATGTTGTTTCAAACAGAAAAACCCATGTTGTTCCACGGCCGTATGCGACAACCGCTGCCCATCTCTTGGATCCTGCTCCTTGTGGATCCCCACCAGTAAGACGGTGGGGGGGGGGGAGAGAGAGGATGCCGGGGTTGGGGGGCAGAAGGGGGCCTGAATGACAGCGCAATTGGTGGTCACGGAGGAGCAAACAGCTATATAACAAAACAAAAGTCACCAATAATTTACTTAAACCTCTTAGCCACTACAATACTGCAGGCTCCTAGCCTAACTCAACACCTGAGACACACTCCAGCCAGACTCACTTTAAGCTGCTTTAAACTGACATCGCCAGTATCTTGGAGGGAGTTTTTTTTTTCCCCCCTTAATCATTTTTCTCCCATGGGCAACCAGTCAGCCTTACCTTTCCACGTCTTGGCATCCTCCTTTGTTTCCGGCCGCCATCCCAAGGACCTTCCTCAGCTCCAAATCGGGTCCTGCAGCTTCATCCCTGTGGCTTACCCCCCCACGACGGGAAGGCGGCAAACCTCACCCTCTGCTTGTCCACCAGAATCGGAGCCAATGTTGCTGCGCTCCCCTCTGAGCCAACGCATCCCCCATCGAGAGGCCATCATGCCGCACCATGACTGATGCCCTATTTTTCCCTATTCGAGTTGCCCCAGACGTGTGAGGTGTGCAATACCGCCAAGGGACAGGAGCACGCGCATTTCCGCACGCACTTCTTCCGGGCGTCTGCCCCAGCATGTCGCCCTGTATTGCCAGGAAACACTGAGTCACCCTCCCCGCTTCCGCAAAGGGGACGCTAGTGCTAAGACGGCTACACACACCCCTTCCCGGAGGAAAGCAGTCCAATGGACGCTGAATCCCTCTCCACCCATGCCAACCACCGATGATCCAGGTCCACTCCTGAACCCGGGTTGCCAGCGTGACGCGAGGTGTGGTGTCCAGCGCCTCAACCCTCAGCGCCACCGGGCCAGTAAGTTTTTTTTTTTTTTTTTTTTTAAACCTTGAAGTCCAGTGACGCCCACCGTCACAATCACAGTGATGGGTCCTCCTTCCTCAACTGCAGCCACGTGGCTTTTCAACAGGCTCCCTCTCGATCACAGTGGCTCAGAGGTGAGGATGAGCAGCAGGAGACGCAAAAAATCTGGAACCGCCTTTTTTTTTTTTTTTTTTTTTTTAAATGCACCCACCCCGCACCCTGATTGATCCCTCATTCAAGCCTCTCAAGGATCTTCTCACCTGGCAGCTCTCGACTCCAAGGCCCCACATCACAGCCAGCCCAAGTAACCCCGATGTATTCCTTCATCGGGAGGGTCCCTTACCTTCATAGGGGATAAGCCTTCTGGCCATACCAACGATACTGGGTGCAGCTGAGGCAGCAGATGGAGGTCTGGGAGCTCGGCGATGAGGATCTGATGAGGCCGTTACCCAATCTGCCAGGGTGCCATTTTCACGTTTTTTTACGCAGGGGAGTGGTGTCCCACAGACGTCAAGGCTTAAGCCAACGTCCACCACTTCCCACTCATCTGAGGGCCTGATGTCCTGCTGTGCTCCCAGCCTCCGCCAGGGGCCAGCAGGTACCGGGCCGCATCCCCACCCTCCCCCCACCCTGAGAGGCGAGCTGTCACAGGATGCTTCATCTTTCTCCCTCGAGCCGTCCCCTCCAGCGACTCAGGTCCGTTCCCGAACCTGGGTCTCTGGCATTGCCGACAGAAATCCAACCACTGCACCGACCAGCCAGCGAAACTGCATTTTTATCGAGATTCCCTTAAAGGGCCATTACCACATAATGACTAGATAGCACTAGCCAAACCGGAAACGTCTAGGGACAATCACACTGGTCCGAGGCACTTTGCACTATGTCCCGGACAGTAAAATAGCATTAAGATCAACCCTTGCATCTATAATATCTATCTATAACCAGCATCCATCCCTCCATCTCCCCCCAACCTCGAGGTCAGCTTCAAGACAAGAATCATCGAAAGAGGTGGAGAGTAGGGTAGGGAGAAAGTTAGATGATGGGGTGGAAAGTGCAGGTCCAGAAGGGGGGGGGGAGAGAAGAAGTAGTGGGAGGTTGCTCGGGTGGGGGATCGGAGGATTATAGCTCAAGAAGGGAGATGGGGTGGAATTGGGGGGGCCAACACTGGCCACCCAGGAAATTAGGGGGGTGTGAGGAGCAAAGTGGCAGTCACAGGTAGGAGGAGTATGGCAGGGCTAGCATATGAGGGTGGCCTCCAGGCTGACGGAGGTGGGAAGAGAAAGCAGGGGGTCGATGGCAGAAGGAAGAACCTGGAAATAACTAACCGGGCTAACAAAGACCCCCAGGCTGACGAGAGCAGCAGGGGTTCGATGATAGGAGGAGGAGTCTGGAGAGACCAAAATGGGTCAAAAAAGTGGGGATGGGGTGAAGGTGATACTGCTGGGGGATTCCATGACCAGGGGTATCCAGTGGGAGGGGGCCGGGGAGAATAAAAGCAGCCCTGTCAAGGCTAAATGTATACCAGGACTATCCATACACAAGGCCAAATTCCACCTATACTCAACAGCACTGGAATGCTGGGGATCCCCAGATTTCCTAGTACATCTGGGGACAAATGACTTGGAAGGGAACAGTGAACTGGAAATACAAGATAGGTTCCGGGAACTGGCAAGGGTTTGTCACTCTACTGTATAGGAAGCAAAATTTCCTTCTGTGAGATTCTGCCAATACCAAGGGCAACCGGGGATAACAAGCTAAAAATTAGAGGGGTGAACCAGTGGCTCAGGGACTTGTGCAAGGCAGAGGGGTATGGGCTGGTGGGCTACTGGGGAGATGCTTGGGAGGATACGGGGCTATATGCAAGGGATAGGTTACATCTCACTCTGGAGGGGAAGGAGATCTTGAAACTAAAACTTGCTGGATTTATAGGAGAGAGGTGGGGTTTAAACTTGTAAAGGGGGAGGTCAAATAAAAGAAAGGCCCCAGGGAGGCTGTTTGTGGGTCCAGGTCTAGGGCACAGGAAGAGTGCAGGGGACTGCGTTGCAAACCTAAGGAAAATTGGGCAGAAAAGGGACTGCGTAGGGCTGGCGGGACTGGAGAGGGGGTGGAGGACAGTCCTGATCAATGCCAGGAGCATGAGCAATAAAATGCCCGAGTTACAGGCTATGTTGGCTGAGGGAACAGCGGATGTGGCGGCAATTACAGAGACATGGGTCACCCAGAGAAATGATTGGGACCTAAATTTGGAGGGCTATAAGATATTCAGGAAAGACAGGGGAGTGGGAAGAGGGGGAAGGGTTGCACTGATAGTCAGAAATGACGTAGTGGTTAGTGGAGTGGAGGGGGTGTGGAGGCGATTTGGGTAACCTTGCAAATGAGGGAAGGGGAAAAAAAACTGAAAATGGGGTGGTATACAGGCCCCCCACAATAGAGGAGGCTCTGGAGGATAAACTGGTTGAGAACATCAAGGGTCATTGTGACCTTGGTAAGGGTAGGGTGGTGGTCATGGGTGACCTTAATATGCCGGGGTGGACTGGGACACCATGACATCCTCTGCAGCCAGGGAACAGCGACTGATGGACATTTTTCAGGATGCCTTCCTGGTCCAACAGGTGGGGGAACCTACTAAAGACGAGGGCGGATATTGGACATTGTCCTAGCGTAAAGTGACCAGATAATGGGCCTGGAGGTGTGCAGTCCACTGGCGGGTGGTGACCATGCCATGGTCTGGTTTCTGCTGTATACAGGGGGTGAGGAAAATCAAACTAACAGTAGTGGTAGACTTCAGGGGAGCAGACTTTGTGGGCATGGGTAGGATTCTAAGGGAGAGGTTGGACAAGATTAGGCTGGACGTGGATGCTGGAAGCTTGTGGGAGACCGTTAAAAAAGGGTGCAAGAGACTACTAAGTACTGTACAAAATTAAGGTGAAAGCATGGTAGAACCAGCAAGCCATGTTGGTAGACCAAGGAGGTGCAGGAGGCAGTGAAGGATAAAAAGGCTGCCTATGCACATTTTAAACGCTCAAGGGGAGACGAGGAGTGAGGAGAGCATGAACTATTTGCCAAGAAGGTCACCAGAATGGTGAGGGGAGCCAAGGCAGGGATGGAGCAAAAACTGGCTAGGGATATCCCAGGGGGGCCGGGAGTCTATAGATACATAAGACAGAAGAGGAAAGGGAGGACACAGATCAACAGGATTAAAACTGTGGGGGAGGATGGGCTCAGGAAGTAGGGGAACAGGCAGAGGTGCTAAATGAGTACTTTGCCTCAGTCTTTGCAGATGGGGACTGGGGATCCCTACAGGCTGATGGGAGGGAAGAGCATCGAGCTAAAGCAGAGGTCAGTCTGAGACCAGAGGACGGAAAGAGGCTAGGTACAGGCAGGGCCAGACCCAGAAGGGTGGGGAAGTTGAATGAGGGGAGGACTGGGGGGACTACAGTGGATAAGGTAAGGGAGGCCCTTCGGAAGCTAAAACCTGATAAGGCGCCAGGGCCAGATGGGCTACACCTGAGGGTTATGAAGGAACTGGCAGAGGAGCTGGCAGCTCCACTGGCTACACTCTAATATCTCTCTGCAGACAGGATTGGTGCCCCAAGACTGGAGGGTGGCTTATGTAGTGCCTATCCATAAAGGGGGGGGGGTCTAGAGAGGAAATGGAGAATTATAGGTCTGTCAGCATAACGTCTTTGTGACAGGGGCCTTGGACATAGGCTGGTGGACGTCCTATACCAGGATTTTAGCAAGGTGTTTGATTCAGTACCCCATAATGGGCTGGTGACAAAGCTGGGGGAGATGAGGGTGGAAGGACAGGAGCTCAAGTGGGTTGAAAATTGGCTTTCAGGGCGAATACAGAGGGTAATGGTCAGTGGGACTGTCTGCTCCCCTAGGAAGGTAATCAGTGGGGTCCCCCAAGGTTCAGTACTGGGGCCACTCCTGTTCAATGCCTATGTCTCGGATATAGGGAGGGGGATTAGGAGTAGGCAGAGTCCCTTTGCAGACAGTTCCAAACTGGGAGCACTGGTGGACTGGGAAGAAGCGAGTGTGACAGTCCAGGGGGACCTGGATACCCTGGAGGAGTGGTCAAGGAGGTGGGGATTGAAATTTAATGCCAGGAAATGTAAGTTACTTTACTTGGGGGTCAAAAACCCAGGCCATGTTTACACCCTGGGAGGGTCACACTGTAAGCCACATTGGGTGAGCAGCATCTAGGGATGGTGGTAGACGTCAAAATGAATAACACTGAAAACTGTAGAAGAACCGCAGCCAAAGCAGACAGGATACTGGGCTGCATAGCCTGGGGAATTATGTCCAGGAGGAGGGAGGTGATCCTCCCTCTATATAATGCCTTGGTCAGGCCGCAACTCAACTACTGTGTACAGTTCTGGAGACCTCATCTGAAGAAGGATATAGCGCTGCTACAGAGAGTCCAGAAGAGAGCGACCAGGATGATTCTGGGCATGAAGGGGTGGTCCTATGAGGAGAGACTGGAACAGCTTGGGCTGAACACACTGGAGAAGAGGAGGGACAGGGGAGATATGATAGGGGTCTTCAAGTATATAAAGGAATAACAGGCAGAACCAAGGAGCTGTTTATGCTAAAAAAATGGGGGAGGAACAACTAGGGGGCATGAGTGGAAGCTGGAGGGAGGGAAATTATGGGGGGGAGCGTAGGAAGCATTATTTCACTGAAAGGGTGGTGCAGCCGTGGAATGCGCTGCCTGGGTGGCTGGTGGAGGGCTTCAAGAAGGGGTGGGACAGGTACAAAGGAAAACTAAAGTCAAAGATTACCCTCTTGGGGGCAGGGAAGCGAGCACCCACTAGGTGGCTGGTTACCAAGCAGATACAACAGACCACTGGGCAGATTCTGCTGGCCTTTAGTGTGTTAGACAATATCTACCTGCAAACAGTATCTATGTGATTTCTCTACAGTCAGTATGTATGGTATCTCTCTCTTCAGCCATTATCTACTGTATCTCTCTACAGCCAGTTCTCTTTCTATTTATTATCTGTGGTATTTCTCTAAAGTACCTATCTCGATCGACAGACAGTATCTACAGTATCTTTCTACAGCATCTAGCTTTCTACAGTCCATCTATAAATCTTTGTCAGTCTGCAGACAGTATCTACCTACCTACCTATAGTGTCTCTCTCAATGAGGCAGCAGCGAGTAAGTCAATAACCAGCAGTCAGAACACTCGGGAACATCTTTCTCACAAGTACACAGTGTGTTCTGTAAGTGCCATAAAGCAAAGCAGCAATGCATGAGACTGCGCATTTTTCAGCCCAGGTGGCCTCTGCACTTCAGAAAGGTCAAGATTATCATAATTCCTGCTCCCCAATATCACAAGTAGCAAAGCTTTAGTTTTCCACACTGCATCTCGTTTCACGGATTCTGGTCAAACTGTGACACAGAACAGACCAGTACAGTCTGTGTAATGAGGATCTCATTTCAGTGAAATTACAAAAGAGAAAACATGAGCAGCAGTCTGCAAAACCACAGCAGTCATTTATATTCTCCATCAGAAAGAGGTCAGAGGACTAGGTCTTCGGGAAAACACTGCATGTTAACTCTTTTTCAGTGAGCACTAAAATTCCTATGCTTTAGAAATCTGTATAAACCTTGCACAAACCGTTTAATTCTGGACACTACTGGCCCATTTCCATGCATGGAGTAGCTCTGACACGTATACAAAATCCTCCTTTATTGAAACTGCCCAGCGAAGAGAAGAGACAACAGCAAGACCCCACCCTCAGCAATAGGACTCCCCAAAACCCCAGTCTACCTTAAGAAAACAGGGGCATGAATCTTGCTGTCGTTCTCACAGCTGTAGATCATATAGATGAAGATCTTCTCCCAGACGTTCTTAAAATGACCAAAACCACCCTGGCTACGCACGTCTGTGTGCAGAATCCATAAACCACGGAAATGCAGTGAGGGGCATGCCACGCTCCATAAACCAGGGACAGAGTGAGGGTACACCACCCTACATAAACCAGGAACAGATAGCAGTGGGCCAGCAGTGTCCACAAGGAAGTTAAGTGACATGCTCAGGATCATACTGAGTTATCCTGAGCAAGTCACTTCACTTCCTTGTGCTCCCAGGTTGCACCTGTAAACAAGCTTTCAGCTTAGTGCGTCCCCTGGTTAAAAAAAAAAAAAAAGACCGCAAGAGGTATATCACCCTCCTTAAAACGGGGACAAACAGCAAGGGGCACACTGCCCTCCTTTAACCAGGGACAGACAGCAAGGAGTAAGCTACTCTCCCTTAAATCAGGGAAAGGCAGCAGGGACAGACAGCAAGGGGTATACCACCTTCCTTAAACCAGGGACAGACAGCAAGGAATATACCACCCTTCTTAAACCAGAGACTGAAAGGAAGGGTTAAACCAACCTCCCTAAACCAGGGGCATACAGCAAGGGGTATACTGCCTTCCTTAAACAAGGGACAGAGCGCAAGTGGTACACCGCCCTCCTTACACCAAGGACAGATTGGAGGGTCTCCCTTTTTCAGAGGCATAGAGATTATGGTGAAGTGCCATATAATGTCTTTTGTATCCGATTTCTGTGACGTGGAACCTTTGTAAAGGAGTCTCTGACTCAAAGGTACTTTTCCGAATCCTCAATAAATAAAATAAATGTGGTCGGAATCCAGGAGCAGCACACAGCCTCTTAACCCCCAAAAAGGCTAGCGACATTGTTGCTCAGTCTGACGGACAATGCAGCAGGGCTGTGTATTGAAGAGTAAAAGTAATAACTTGTCCTTCAGCAAGACTTCAGGTTGTAAACACTACAAACAGGCTGTCCCCATGGGTAAGCCTGCATGCTCAGGCAGTGAGGATTCCCCCCACCCCCACCCTATTAGCTTTCTGCTTCCACAATCAGCAGTAGGCTTTGCACTGAGTGAATCAGCAAGATGCGTTTCCAGAAGCGGTATCCTCCCTTCAGACTGCATAGTACTCCACGCATACAGGTTTATGCAGTAATGGTAGGTGCAGTCCACTCCTCCCCCACACAGGTCCACTGCAAGGTAGGTTTTGTCCCTGTCTTTTGCAATTCCAGCGGTTCCAAGCAGGAAGAAAAGAAGTAATTACTTACAAAGCAGTTCAGCATGGAGCAGGAGACCCTCCGTCGCTGCGTTGTCAGGCTCATGTTCAGGGATGAAGCAGGATGAGGGAGGGCCCGCCACCGGGCAGGAGGAACAGCCAAGATTGCAGCTCTAGGAGAAAGCACAGAGTCAGGAAGAACAGCATCCTCTCACCAGCACAGATTAACGGCCACCTGATTAATGCAGCCACTCCACACACACCCTCTGTTTCAAGCTGAACTGCATGTTGTTCAGGGGATGGAGAGTGGAGACCTAGCAAATGAAACCACGTTCACTGCAAGCAGCCGGGGCCTATAGCAGGTGTGCCGGCTGGATCAGAGAATGGTGTGGGGAGGAGGAGATGTAACAAACTCCACCTACAGAACCCACAGAGCTCTGTAACCCTCTGTCTGCTGTCTGCCTGCCTAGTCAGCGCTCATCACCACCTGCTATATTTGTATCAAACCTATAAAAACAGAATATTGTGTGTATGTACAGAAGACCTGAAAACAAACACATACAGAGGTGTGTGCCTATACTGCAACTCCAAAAACGTTCACACACACACACACACGTGTGTGTATATAGATCTCAAAATGCACACACACAAATAAGTACGTCTGTATGCAGATCTCAAAATGCACACAAACAAGTGTGTGTACACAGATCTCAAAATGCACATGCACACAGATACGTCTGCACACAAATCTCAAAATGCACACACAAACATGTGTGTCTGTACACAGATCTTAAAATGCGTGCGTGCGCACACACACACTTGTGTCTATAAACAGATCTTAAAATGCACACAAAAAAAACAAAAACACACAACCGGCCAGATATTCAAAACAACGGGCACAAGCGCAGCGCAAACCGCCTGACCCACAGCCTGCTACAGTCAGTCAGATAGCACGCTGGTGCAGGTGCAGAGCTTAAAATAGTTGAAGAGGTGAGGAAAAATAAGACTTTTTTATGTTCGATCAGGGAAATGAGAACAAGAAGGGATTCAAGAAGCAGAAAGGGCGCATATAAATGGAAGACGATAGACAAAAGGCAGGTACTGTAAGGCCAACACAAAATTCTACAAGTGCAGGGTCTGAAGGCAGGTCAGTGAACCTTCCTGCCCTCCACAGCTTCCAAATAAGCAGATGCCGAATTCTACAAGTGCAGGTATGATTTCCCAAGCAAGCTACTCAGCCAGATTTTGAACTTGGCGCAATTCCTGTGTAGCCTCCTCTCAGCTACCTGTGTGTGCTGCTGCACTTTGAGCATTTTTCATTTGGCTGTGATTTTAGTTGCTCTTTAAGCTCAGAATTTTGCATTTAGCCCTAGCTTAGCAATTTGTATAACAGCTTACATTGTTTAGCTGCTCTAAATTTAATTGCTGGTGCCATACAATATTGTTACCTGCTAGCTGAAATTTTTAACAACTTGTTTGTACTCAAACCCCTCAAGCCCCGTCCCTCTGTCTCTCTTCTCTCTCTCCTGCACTCGCTCTTCCTTCCACCCCCCACCCTGCATTTCAGCCCCAGCCCCTGCTTGCCCTTATAAAATGCTTTCCAAGTTTTAAATCCCTCGGTTTCCTTCCAGGGTCTGAAGGCAGTGAACCTTCCTGCCCCCCTTCCGACTGAGGCGATGCCAAATTCTACAAGTGCAGGTACGATTTCCCAAGCAAGCTTCTCAGCTAGCTAGATTTTGAACTTGGCGCGATTCCTGTGTGACCTGCTCTCAGCTCCCTATGTGTGCTGCTGCACTTTGAGCATTTTTTCACCCGCTCCTGCCACCCTTATATTCTAAAACCCCACCCCGGTCTTTAACTGGCCCCAGAAGTGTGGAGGCGTGTCTACAGTCCAGCAAGCTTAGAGATCCCACCTCCTGCATTTCAAGCCACCCCCTTCTCCCTGAAGGCACACCCAGCCCGCTGTGAGTGTACCCTAGACCCCAAACCAACTAATTTCTACATTCGCTCCTTGTTTTTGGATACTCAATACTTGTGCAACTTGTTGCTGCACCCACCATACTTGATTCCTTCCTGGCCACAGTCTCTACAAGCCAGTTCTGTCTTTGTACTCTACCTGTCCTCCCACCACTACTGGGGATAGCTTCACAGCTTCCTGAATAACTAGTGCTTGGCACTAAAGTGCTCTCCTTTTTAGCAGTACTTCACCCTCACTACATATAATTTCTGCTCACCCCATTTCTACATCATTTCACCGTCTCACCCTCTACCTTACTCATTTCTACCTACCCATCCTGTTTCTCCACACCATTATGCTCGCTCACAGTCTCTTTTTCCTCCTTCTGCTGTTTCCATTGTTGTCCCTTCTGCCCTCTTCCGCCCCTCTCTCTCCAGTTATTAAAGGAAAATTACACCCAAAATTTGAAAAAATATATGTTGTGCAGAGTGATTTAATTTGTATGTGAAGTTCTAGTGTTTCCTTCCCTCTGACTGGTATTAGTAGTTTTTCCTAAATTGGCCTGCTAGCTTTAGGGTAGTTTTACGACCCCTGGGGATCTTCATACCTGATAACTATATTGTATTTCCAAGGGGTGGAGAAGTATAACATTTTGGCATCTAGCCCTGGGGCAATACTTGAGGACTGTTCCTCCTTTACATACCTTGGTGTTTGGCTTGACCGAAACCTCAACTTTTCTGTACACACTGAGGTCATACACAAGAAACTGCACCCTAAACTGGGTGCACTGTATCGCAACCGGGGCTGCATTCCGCTGCCAGCTCGCCGGGCTCTTGTACAGAAAATGATTCTCCCCATCTTCGATTATGGGGATGTCATATACAGTGCCACCCCATCCTCCTCCTTAATCAGACTGAATACACTCTTCCACTCCTTCTGCCACTTCGGCCTCGACTGCCCCCCTTGCACTCACCACTGTACCCTTTACCAATCTGTCTCTCCCCTCCCTTGAGAATAGACGGCGCACTCACTACATCAGCCTCTTGGCCAAATTCTGGTCACAGTCCCTACCTTCCTATCTCTCCTCCTCTCTCTCCACCCTTACCTCTCTCCCTTCTTATTCGCTCAAAAATTCTGACCCCCTCACTTTAATCGTTCCTCGTCGTACCTCCTCAGCCGGTCAGGCCGCCTTTTCATACAGGTTTCCAACTCTGTGGAACTCCCTCCCAAGGCATATTCGATTTTTCCCCTCCCCCGGGTTTTCAATTACTTCATAAAATAACACTTCCACCCCACCCCCCGCATCGGTTCCATATCCTTTGCCTCAACTGCCCTGGCTGCCCCCTACCCTGCTATCTTCCACTGGTGCGTTCAGGCTTTAGGCATTTAAGCACATATTAATCTACCACCAAAGCAGCTTCTATACCCCACTTATTGCACCATGCAACTAGTACCGTGTACTAGATTCTTGCAATTTGCTGGCACTCTGTTGCTCTATTCTTAAGTTGTGTAAAATGTGTATCTGCATTATTGTAAACTTCCTGTATTTTAGAAGTGTATTTTCGCTTATTTTGTTTACTCACACTGTATTGTGCTGGTGTGCATACGTATTGCGTGTATTCTCAATCCTCTGAAAATGCTGTATTCACTGTGATTCTGTACTTCCATCCTTGTTCCCCTTCCCCCCAGGATGCATCTGGAAATGAGCTTCTGCTCAGTAAGTTCTTCCTGGTAAAACTTTAAATACTTCTGCTTAGTTTTCAAAGTACAGCAGGGAAAGCCATTGCCAGAGTGCATCATCAGTCAGGAGGGAAACACAAATAGCAAAGGGGACCATCACCAAAGAAAGGGTGCTCAAGGGATTAAGAGGGCTAAAGGTGTGGATGGGCTGCACCAGCAGGTGCTCAGGGAGGTGAGGCAAGCTTTGGAAACTCCCTGGCGGACCCGTCCAACTGCTCGATTGAGATGGGCATTATCTCCAAGGAACCGGAGGGTGGCAGATGTCCTCCTTCTGCAGAAAAGTGGGGACAGATGAGACCCAGGAAACTCCAGACTTGTCAACCTGACCTCCACTGTAGGGAAGATCTTTGAGACTATTATTATAAATCAGCTGGTTGACTTCCTAGAATCCCAGTCTCCAGGGTAGCAAACAGAGCAGCTTTGTGAAGGGATGGTCCTGTCACACAAACCTCAGAATTCTTCAACGTCATGACTCCGGCACTGGATAAGGGATAAGGGCTGGACATTCTGTACTATACCCTTAGTATACATGGCCTCTGAGTTGGTGCCTCATAGAAGGCTAGTGAAGATACTGGGTGACTTGGAGTGGGGGAGAATGTCACGAGGTGGATGGAGAACTGGCTAGTGGGGGAGAACCCAAATGGTAGTACTACAAGGTCAGGGGAGTGCCAAGTGGGTGCCACAGGGGTCAGTCCTGTGTCCGTTACTCTTCATCTGATTATCTGTGACACTGGAGAAGAGATCTAGTGCAAGATGTGTGTCTGCAGATGGCACTAACATATGTGGTAGGGTGGATGGGTGTGTGTGTGTGTGTAAGGGAACTGAAAAGGGATCTGAAGAAATTGGAACGGTGGTCCTGGTAACTTAAATTTAATGCCAAACGTGCAATATATGCACTTTTGCACTTGGGGAAGGGGACCAGACAACTGAATATGAGATTGGTGGTAAGGTTAAGACTAGAACAACCCAAGAGGAAAGTAACCAAGAAATGACATAATTAGCAATAGCCTCAAAAGCTTGGACCAATGTAGCAAGGTATATGGAAAGGCTAGCAAGATGCTGAGGTGCATAGTGCAGGCCTGTCCAAGTAGAAGGTAGGAACTAATCCTGCCTATTTACCGATCCTTTGTGAGGCCACATCTGGAGTACTGTTCACAGTTCAGAACCCTCACTTAAAATCGGACAAGCACCTTGATTTTTCAGATGAGATTAACATATGCAGAACAACCGGAGAGATGGCCAAGGTTTTCCCCCGTTTCTCTCAAAAGCCACCCTCACACATTTACACCGTGCCGTGCAGGAGGTACCTTGCCACACAGCTTCCCATGCTGAAGGTGAAAATTCCACAATCACCAGCACATCCCTTCCACAAACAAGGAGCCATTTCTGCCAGCAACCCGCTTGCCAGCATTGGGAGTACACATGCTACCACAGGACAACTGGTCAACTCATGTACAGCCCCTTTAAATACACACACTACAGAGAGACAGAAATAAAGCAGCTACTTCTAAATCATAATCAAAAAATGTTAGAATGGATTAAGATGCGATTCACGCAACTGGACATCGGCATAGGTCAATAGGCGAGAATCATGGGATAGGAGGAAACCCCAAGTTACATAGCTCAGTGTGTTCGTCCTTGTCAAAAATTACAAATAAAATATCCAGTCATTTCTCTTGCTGCCAGCTTGGTGGTGGTGTTGAGTCATCAACCCTTTTGTCTGGATTGCATCAGACTTAGCCTAATATTCATTACAGGTAAATAAACATCCTACATTAGTAATTTACAGGAACAAAAAAGGCAGTAGGAGTACCATAATTTAAGGGCGTATTTATTCGAGAGGGTAGCTCTAGAGAAACTACTGGATCAGATGGTGGTGCAAATCTCAGTTGGGACTATATGCTACACGTAGTTAGAGACATGGACACATACAGGTAGGATAAGCACAGACACAGGACTCTGAGCAGGAGACATGCCTGTACACAAATGCAAGGATATGCACAGGAGCAGGAGATGCATGCAGGGACACGCACAGGAGCAGGGGATACATGCAACTACACACACACCAGGATGTGCACAGGAGCAGGAAATGCATGCAAATACACACACATGCAGGGATAGGACCTGGAGATAATATGCAGTCATGCCCGCAGGAGATACCTGCAGGTGCACACATGCAGGGACGTGCACAGGAGCAGGAGATACATGCAGTTACACATAGGCAGGGATGAGCACAGGACCAGGTGATGCATGCAAGCCCGCAGATGCAGAGATGTGCACAGGACCAAGAGATATGTGCAGGTAACACACGCAGGGATGCGCACAGGACCAGGAGATGCGTGCAGGCCCGCATATGCAGGGATGAGCATAGCAGCAGAAGACACATACAGTTACACACATGCAAGGATGTGCACAGGACCATGAGATACATGCAGGTACACACACAGGGATGCTCACAGAGCAGGAGACATGTAGGTACACAAGTGCAGGGATGCGCACAGGACCAGGAGATACATGCAGGTACATACACACACAGGAATGTGCACAGGACCAGGAGATACGTGCAGGTACATACGCGCACAGGACCAGGAAATACATGCAGGTACACACACAGAGATGCACACAGGAATAAGAGACACGTGGAGGTACACACAAAGGAATGTGCTCAGACATAGGACTCTGAGCAAGAGTCACATGGGATCACACAAGACACTAAGCAGGAAACATGGGTACACATTAAAGAAGTGCATAGAAACAGGAGTCTGAGCAGGAGACACAAGCGGGTACACACACGCAGGAATGTGCACAGACCCAAGACTCAGGGTAGGAGACGCATACAGGTACACACACAGGACTCTGAGCAGGAGATACATGTAAGCATACATACACAGGGATGTACCCAGGAGCAGGAGATACATGCAGGCACACACACAAGGATGTGCGCAGGAGCAGGTGTACACACGCAGGGGCGTGCACAGGAGCAGAAGATACATGCAGGTACATACGCAGGGATGTGCACAGGAGCAGGAGATACATGAAGGTACACACACGCAAGGCTGTGCACAGAAATAGGAGATACATGTAGGTACACACACGCGGGGATCTGCACAGGAGCAAGAGATACATACAGGTACACATACACAGATGTGAACAGGTGCAGGAGACACATGCAGGCAGCGGTGTGCAAATCCCATTGCCGTAAGTTTGAGGCTGACCTAAAATCTCAGTCAGGCATATCCTTTGATCTGCCGACTTCAGCCCGAGGACAAGTGATTTTTGCCTTTTTTTCTTCCTGCCTGTGCTGTATGTGGGGATATTTCACCCATCCCCAGCTGGCAGTTTTTTTCCCCCACACACATCCCCGTCTGCTGTTAATTACAAATATCCGTAGCACTGACTGGGCTACAGACAGGATTGTCCGTTTGCCATAGGAGGAAGGAGGACATTGTGAGGTGGGAAAGATCACAGCAGCGTGCCCTTGCAGAGAGAAAGCATGTCACAAGAAGTTGTCCTTGAGAATCGACTAGAGTCGTGACAGTCTAAGATGAGTATTAAGCAGTACTGTCGTCGAAAGTCCAGAAGACAGTTAACACTGTCAGCAGTGGTAGTTTTTTTTATGGCCAGCAAACTTTGTATGCTTGCTTGTTTCAGTTGAGGAATGCCTCTTGGACTGTAATGGATGGTCAGAGCGTAGAAGGTTATGTGTGTGGTGGTGCTACTGGCGGTGTGGTGGGCGTCTCAAATGTAATGATTTCCATTAGGGGGTGCGCCTTTCTGTGGTGCATAATTAGTTAATGTGCTGCTGCTCTGAGTGTGTGTAAAGTGATGCTGCTCTGCTATCTTGAGCTGGGGTGCTGCTGCAGCTGTCTGGTGCTAGGGTGCACGTCGCTGGAGCATTTTTATTTTTTTTTTTTGAGGTGACAGTTGTCTGGCCTGGGGATGGATGGGTCCATCTAGCCTTGCCACTGCAGTCTACCCATCCCCTGCTCCCCCCCACCCCTGACCGTTCCCAATTCCTGTCAGGCACATGATGAGGGAGCCAGCGATTTCTTGCTTCACGCCACAGTCTGACTTTCTCTCCCTGCCCACTGAAACACACTGTTCCCATGGCCTGCCACGTACTGCCTCGGATTCGCTCATTCCAGCTGAGGGCAGTGAACACACTAGCCCTCTATGACTGTGTGACGAGAGTGCACACGAAGAGAAACGGTCCCAGAGTACATTCCTCAGGACCCAAAGGCTTGTTCAAAAAGGAAGGTTTTGAGATATTTTTAAAAAAACTTCAATGGATGGCACTTCCTGCAGGTACTTCGGCAGCGAATTCCAGAGGTCCAGAGCTGCAACTTCAAATACCTGGTCCCCGGAAGATTTTAACCTTGCCCTAGGGACCTCCAGGAGGGCCCCTCCAGCCAATCTATTCTTACTCCTTTCACCAATGTACCTATAAAAAGTGTTGTCCCCTTTCTTTACAGCCCGAGCCATTTTTTCCTCCGTTTGCACCTTTGCATTCCTGACTGCCTTCCTGCATCCCTCTGCTTATCCAGATACACTACCCTGTCTTCCTCCTCCTCCCGTGTTTTCTTGTACGTCCCGAAAGCCAACACACACACACACGGTTGCGCACAGACACAGGACTCTGAGCAGGAGATAAATGGAAGTATACACACACACACAGAGAAGTCCACAGATAAAGACTGATCGGGAGACATTAGGGATCACACAGGACTCTTAGCAGGAGACAAGCACATACACACATGCCCGCATGCGTACAGAGTGATTAAGACAGGCTGTCATAAATGGGTCTCCATTTCCCGTTCATTAGGAGTTTCGATTCCTTCAGAAGCAGCATAGTCTGACCACTCTTAATTTGTCTAATGTTGTAGCACCCCAAGTGAAGCTCACCAAATAGCTCAACATTACCCCTGCACGATGTGCCAAGCGGAACTCAGAGCAGTCTATAAAGCTACCGTCCATTCTTTTGAAAGATCATTTCTTAACATTTGCAAGAGGCATGTGCGCTGATCGTCACAGAAGCTGCTGATGTTTTATAGGAAGAACAAGGCAGTCATACACCAAATAGACACTGGTACTTCAGGGATTCTTAAATAGACAAACACAGCAGTCACTATACGACGACGACTTAGATACTGGCAGTGCAGGGACCATATACATACAAAGATGGCAGTTATACAACCGTGAGTTAGATGCTGGTAGTTCAGAGACTATCTACATAAACATGGCAGTCAGTCACACACTATTAGCAGATACTGGCAGTGAAGGGTCTGCATGCAGAGAAACAGCAAGCCATCTGGGGACAAATGATCTGGCTAGGGATAAGGCAAGGATAGGAAGAGTGCAGGAGGAGTTCAGGGAGTTGGGGAGGGGCCTTGGGCAGGTAGCAAGCTCAGTGACCTTCTTGGAGGTGTAGCCTGTCCATGGCAAGGGGGAGGCTAGGGATCTCCGCACCAGGGACTTCAACGGATGGTTGAGGAACTGGTTGCAGAGAGAAGGGTTTCAGCTTCACTGGGAACCCACCTGGAGGGATGAGACCCTGTACAAGGGCGATGGCCTGCATCCATCCAGGGAGGGGACCATTGTCCTTAGTGAGCGGTTTAAATGCTTCATTGGCAAGCATTTAACTTAGCCAAGGGAGCTGGCGGAAGGAAGAAGGGAGAATCAAACTGCCCATCCCCACAGGTTAATGTAGTCCGCAAGGAGAACCCAAACATTCGGAAATCGTCAGTTGTAACTAAACCACAAAAATGTAGAATGGCAGAGAAAAAGAGAAAGGGGGTTAAAGGCGGGGGGTAGTGAGGGAAGGCATCGGGATATAAAGGGTGATGACAGGAGGGAAAGTAGCAAAATATGGAAGGCCATGTGTGTGAATGCTCGCAGCACAGGAAATAAAATCCCGGCTCTGGTGGCCTTGATGACAGAGGCTGACTTGGACATTTTCACTATTACTGAGACATGGTATAACGGAAACCATGACTGGAATGTAGTTATACCAGGATATACTCTATTCAGGAAAGACAGGGAGGTTAAAAAGGGAAGAGTAGCTGCTCACTGCGCTAGGGAGGGTGTAAAAGTAACTAAGGTACAGGGATTGCGGGGGGCGGGAGATGGGCAGTGGCACTGCTGTTCGCATAAGCTTGATCTACAGACCTCCAGGACAAGGGGAAGAGTCGGACAAGGTTCTAAGGGAATCCATCCATAAGATGGCAATTAAAGGAGAAGCTGTGCTGGTAGGGGACGTCAATCTGCCAGATGTTGACTGGAGCATACACCACACAAGGCCTCAGCCAGGTGCAGGGACACACTGAAGTCCCTGCAGGGGTCATGCCTCAGGCAGCTAGTGCTAGAAACCCACCCATGAAGGTGCAATTTTGGACCTGGTACTTACCAACGGGGACAGAACTGCAGATGTCATGGTCGGTGGACATCTAGGGTCCAATGATCATCACACGGCCTTCAGCACCATTCCACATAAGAGGCTTGTAAACAAGCTAGGCAGCCTGGGAATGTGTCCCAAGGTGGTAAAATGGGTTAGAAATTGGTGGAAGGACAGAACACATAGGGTGGTGGTAAATGGAGCTCAATCTGAGGAAAGGAGGGTGACCAGCAGGGTGCCACAGGGATCAGTTCTAGGGCCAGTCCTATTTAAAGTTTTCATAATAATAAAACTTAATTTATACCGCTCCTTTCTCAAATTCAAGGCGCCTTACAATAAAACAGAAAAATATCGATCTGACATCAATCTGAGCTCATAACATCATATTAGTCAACTAAAATAAATCTTGGACCTCAAATAGGTCTTCAAGGCCTTTTTAAATTCCTCCACGGACACACACTGACGAAGTGACATTTATTTATTTGCTTTTGGTAACCAGGGTAAGTGCACTAGACAGAACTGCCTATTTTCAGGCATAACCCGGGAGAGTACAAATCAAGGAACAGATTAAAAAAAAAAAAAAAAAAAAATACATATACAGTGTTGTACAATAGGAGATTCCAAACGGTTATACAGTGGTGCAAGTTACATAGTACATAGAGGAAGTACATATCACATGGTATAATAGGAACAAACAGACAAAAAGGCACAATTTACAGTTAATGTACAAAACATGACAGTGCTGTTGGTAAGCCAGCAAGGAGACAATTCCCAGGCAGAGACAGGGAAAAAAGTGTGTAGCTGCAGCTGAGGAAGAGTGGGGATAGGAGGAATCAAGAGGCCACAGGGAAATTTAAGTGCAGGACAATGGTAAATTTGCATGACTCGTGAAGCTAGGGACATTTGCAAATGTCAAGGGAGGCGAGGTAATTGGAGAGGCCTTTCTTGAAAGTGGGGTGGGATTTGGAGTGCCTAAGATCAAGTGGGAGAGAGAGAGAGTTCCAAAATTTGGGAGCATAGAAGGAGAAGGCAAGTTCATCCATCCTGGTAGAGCATTTTGGGACAGATAACAGAGCTAAAGACATGGAATGGAGGGAACGAAGGCAGTCCATTGGGGTGAGCATAGCAGCAAGTGTGGAGGGGATAGAAGAACGAATAATGTTGTCAGTCAGACAACCTAATGAATAAGCCAGACATGAGGAAGGAGACAACCAATGGAGGTCAGACTAGAGAGTACAGTGGTGCTTAAGATGAGAAGCAGATAGTGCAAATCTACAGACATTGTTGTAGGCAACGTCCCACATTTGCAAGACGCTAGCCTGTGCCATAGCGAAGACAGGCAGAGCGTAGCAGAGTCCAGGGAGGAGAAGGCCTTGGGTGAGAGATCCTGGTGGCAGGGGTCAGAAACTAAAGGACTCTGTAAACCAGTCCAGTTTTAACATAGACTGATTTGCAGACAGCTCTGACATGCAGAGAGAAGTTAAGAGATGGATACAGTGAAGGGGCTGGACGGAAAGGTATGCTTCTTTGCAGATGATACTAAGATTTACAACAGGGTAGACACTCCAGGAAGGGTGGAAAAATGTGGAGGAACCAAAGTAAACTAGATGAATGGTCAAGAGTGTGGCAGCTACGATTCAATGCAAAGAAGTGCAAAATCATGCATTGAGGGTACAGGAATCCAGGAAGGCTTAATGATGGGGGGAGATACTGACAGCTACCAAACAGGAAAGGGGTCTGGGGATAATCATATCAGATGACCTAAAGGTTGCCAAACAATGTGCAAAAGCTGTTGGGAGAGCAAATGGGGTACTGGGGTGCACAGGGAGAGGCATCACCGGCAGAAGAAAAGAGGTGGTGATGCCACTGTACAAATCAATGGTGAGACTCCATCTGGAGTACTGTGTCCAGTTTTGGAGGCTGCCTCTCCGTAAGGACATAGACAGGGTAGAGGCAGTTCAGAGAAGGGCAACAAAAATGGTGCAGGATCTGCACCAAAAGTCATATGAGGACATATTTAGGACCTCAATATTTATTTATTTGAAATATCCGATTTACAACCTTTGAGCCATGGGCTCATTTACAAAGGTACCTCGTCACATGGAGGACAGAAAAAACAGAGGGTACAGTTACAGTGGATAGCCGTCATGTATAGGTGGTTACAGACATTGTTTACAAAACATTATATACAATTTTGGATACAGAATTTACATAAGCACAGCAAGAACATTGTTACCATGAAAGAGCATCCGTTACAGTATACTCCATCTTATTCATGAGCCAGAGGTAGACTAGACATTGATTGTAAGTGGTGGCAGTCCAGAATGGACTTTGTCAGTGGTTTGAGCCCTAGAGGCCAAGACAGCACAGGCTAGTTGCAGTTACAGGAGCGGACACTGAGGAAGTGGTTGCAGAGAGCGACTTTGAAAGGGGCAATCTTGGGTGTGCTGGAGATGGTGGTTGGGAGTGCATTAAACCAGACAGGGGCCCTGTAGCGGAAGGAACTCTGGGCAAGGGAGGTTTTTACCCTGGGTACCACCAGTATAACTTGGTCCGAGGTGCTGGTGGAGAAAGAGAGGGTGGCAAGTTAGAGAGAGGTGGTAACCCCAGGAGGGGAAGAGATCGAGGAGGATTTTCTTGGTCAGTAGGCAGGTCTGGTACTGGAGTCATTCACTGAGGTTGAGGAGATTGGCAGTGGAATAGAGGGAGCAGGTGTGGGTGAGCCTAGGGGCACCAGTTAGGAGCCTGCAGGCCTTGTTGAGGAAGATTTCAATTTTCTGGAGAGTGGAATTATTGACTGCCCCATACACAGGGAGCTCATAGTCCACTAGGGACAGTATTGAGGAAGTAATGGCAAACCTAAGGGCATCAGGAGGGAGGCAATCCTTGTGCCGGTAAAGGAGTCCAATCCGAGTGTTTGTGGCGGCCACTAGGGTGTTTATGTGGTCATGGAAGGTTAGGGCAGGGTCGAGGGTAAGCCCAAGATAGTTGTAGATGGATATCTGTTCAAGGGGGTGCTGGGGAGAATGAGGAGAGGTGCACTTTTCGCTTTGTTTTGGTGGTGGGAGAAAATCATCGATTTCGTCTTTTTTAGGTTTATGATCAGTCTATGGTCCTTGAACCATGTTTCGGCCTGGAAGAAGGCATGTTGGAGGGAGTCCTGGAGGGGAGTAGGTTTATGATGCGAGGCATAGAGCACTGCATCATCCGCATACAGTAGGATTTTTTCGGAGCAGGGCTTTGGCAAGGTGTTTAGGTAAAGGGTGAAAAGTAGTGGACCCAGGATAGGAACCCTGGGGCACCCCAGAGCGGACAGGTAGTGTGTCAGATAGGGTCCCATTTATTTTGACGCATTGGGACCAGGTAGAGAGGTAACTGGCGTACCATGCCAGGGGGCCCGTGGAGAAGCCAAGTTGGTAGAGGGAGTCAATAAGGAGTGGATGGCAGACCATGTCAAAGGCCTTGGAAAGGTCTATGAACACAGCTCCAGCAATGTTACCGGAGTCTAGGGAGGAGTGTAGGAAGTTGGTGAATTCTAGGAGGGCTGTGGTACTGCTGTGGCCTGAGCGGAAGCCATGCTGCTCCGGGCATAATGTGTCATGTTTGGCTAGGTATTCAGTGAGCTGTGTGTATGTAAATCTTGGAGGGGGGGATACGACAGAAACCTTCAAATATCTTAAGGGCATAAATAAGGTATAGGAGAGTAGCATCTTTGAGAAAAAGATGTTCTAGAACAAGAGGACATGACATGAGGCTGGAAGGGGGTAGACTAAGGGGTAACGTGAGGATGTATTTCTTCACAGAAAGGGTAGTGGATACACGGAACAGCCTCTCAATGGAGGTGCTGGGGGCTAACTCAGTAAGCGAATTTAAAAATGCATGGGACAGGCATAGGTGAACCCTAGCGACAGGAAAGAGAATAAAGCCAGAGATCAAGTAGGGTCTGGTTTTTCCAGCAGGTAGGGAAAATGGGCAGACTGGGTGGGCCTAGCGGTCCTTACCTGCCATCAAGTTCTGTGTTTCTATTACACACAAATGAGTTAAAGGGATACAGTCAGCCTTGCAGTTCAGTTTCTGGTCATCTGTGATCAGTTTTCCTCTAGGCATAGACTTGTCAAACTAAGTCTGAGGAATACCCCCATATACAAAATCATTTTTATATAAAATTTAAACAACTAAAAAAAAAAATTCAAGACCATCATGTTTATAGTCATTTTTGCCTGAATGTTCGGACCAAGCAGTTGGTGCAAATTCAGCTTCTGCCCAGAAGTAGATCCCCCACACTGTAAATGCGTGTCTGGCCACAACTCATGGATGAAGCTTTAACAAATTTCCAGCTGCATTTAATTAAGCATGCAGTCCAAAAGAGTATTCCATCCTGTATAATAGTTTATGGTTATTTTACTAAAACAGGCACAGTTAGTGCTAAAACAGCAGCTTGAAAAATGGAGCCGAGATGCTGATGCGCACATGCAAGATCTCGACTCCGTTTTCCAAACAGATTTTTTAGCACCATCAGTGCTCGTTTTAGTGAAAGAATTATGAGCTATTATACAGAAATGGAATACTCTCTTGTAATATATGCTTAGTTAAATATAGCTGAAAAATTTATGTTAAAGCTTCATCCACAAGTTGTGGCCAGACGCACATTTGCAGTTGGGGATCTGCTTCCAGGAGGCAGCTGAATTTGTGCAGCAGAGTGCTCAGTCCAACCATCAGGGCAAAAATGGCTAAAAATGTAATAATCCTGAATTATGTTACATGAGGGCATTCTACAGACTTAGTTTGACAAGTCTGTGACTAGAGGCTAAACTGGTTACAAATGACCAGAAATTAAACTGCGAGGCTGACAGTGTCCCTTTAATACTGGCAATGCAGGGACTGTATGCAGACAAACAGCAGTCATTATACATCAATGAGTTAGATACTGGTAGTGCAGGGACTGTATACAAACACAGCAGTCATACACCAATGAGTTAGATACTGGTAGTGCAGGGACTGCATACAGACAAACAGCAGTCATCATACACCAATGAGTTGAATACTGGCAGTACAGGCACTGTATTAGGACAATGATGGCAGTCATTATACATCAATAAGTTAGATACTGGTAGCGCTGGGACTGTATACAAACACAGCAGTCAAACACCAATGAGTTAGATACTGGTGGTGCAGGGACTGTATACAGACAGACAGCAGTCATACACCAATGAGTTAGATGCTGGTGGTGCAGCAGGGACTGTATACAGACAGACAGCAGTCATACACCAGTGAGTTAAGATACTGGTAGTGCAGGGACTGTATACAGATAGATACTGGTAGTGCAGGGACTGTATACAAACAGCAGTCATACACCAATGAGTTAGATGCTGGTAGTGCAGGGACTGTATACAGACACACAGTAGTCATACACCAATGAGTTAGCTACTGGTGGTGCAGGGACTGTATACAGACAGACAGCAGTCATACACCAATGAGTTAGATGCTGGTGGTGCAGCAGGGACTGTATACAGACAGACAGCAGTCATACACCAGTGAGTTAAGATACTGGTAGTGCAGGGACTGTATACAGATAGATACTGGTAGTGCAGGGACTGTATACAAACACAGCAGTCATACACCAATGAGTTAGATACTGGTAGTGCAGGGACTGTATACAGACAGACACAGCAGCCATTATACATCAGTGTGTTATGTTACATACTGGTAGTACAGGGACTGTATACAGACAAACACGGCAGTCATACATCAGTGAGTTAGATACTGGCAGTGCATGGACTGTAGACAGACAGATGTAGTGCTGGGTAAAGGAGTCACTCTCAGAAAGGGGTTGAGTCTGGAATTAGTGTACTTATAAATACTGTACACGGAGGATTTTCCATCTATACTCACAATGCACTATACAAAAATAGGATGGTAAATACTGCCAGCAATTACACGTTCTCTCCCTTGAAGGACCTGGGGTTGTGTTCCTGGGAGAAGAATTTGCTCTCTGTACGCTTAGCTCCAAGTTCAACACAGTTTAAAGTCTACAAAAGCCTGCAGGTTCTGTATTATGATAGGATGACTGCGGAACAAACGCAGAGCCTCCCCACCCCGTAACAAGGTCCTTCCTTTACCACCTGTCTCTGCAGACAAGTGTAGTGTTTCTCCCTCCACCCACTTGTGAAGGGCAGTACATCAGTCATCTGTGTGAAATTTTCCATCTCCACACCTGTATCCTTCCTCCCCCGGGACAGTGTTCTTGTACAGGCAATCACAGCACTATTCACTGGCAGCACATTGTCTGCAACACAGCTGGACGTTTCCTATCAGCAGTAAAGGCCCTCTTGTCAGACCGCAGTGAGTCTCCTTGACTGCCAAGCGGACAGCTGCGAGCTCATGGCAGTACTGCCACATACCAAGTGGAATGACATTCTGCCACAGTGCCTAAATAACAGTTCCAGACACACCACACACTACACACTACAACGCAGTGGAGATGTACCCTTAATATTGGGTTTTGAAGGAAAACAGAAACACTGCCACTATTCTCTCTTTCTGTTTTCTGGTTTGAGGAGCCATTGGGGCCCCCACCCTCACTTATTTGAGACATTACAGCTGCTCCAACCAGTGACTATCAGCTGGAATCGGACCATGGCTCCTGATACTGATATTGTTACAAACGTGGGTGGCTACATTTTTGTTAATATAACATCTTTACTGAGATTCGTGGCCAAAGCAGAACAGCTAGAAAAGCAATACAATAATTGCAGCACCATTTTACAATGGTCATCTGCAGTTACATCCTTCCAACTTTAGCGTCTGCTTAACATCAACGTAGAGGCCTTATTACCCCCCTTTTGGGACAGCTCGGGGGTGGATAACATTGCATAAAAGAAACAGCTGATGAGGAAGAGCCTGAGACACTAAATAATACTACATACCTACTCTGAGTAATGAAATGTCCTGAGGTGCGGTCACAGTGGAGTGGAGATAGCACCCATTAGGAGAAGCACGAGAGACCAGAGACCAGAATCCTGCAGCTCTAGTATTTGGGCATTCCCCAGGAAAACCCTTGCTATATCAATCTAGCTGTATCGACTCGACCATTTCAGGGGATCAGGGTGAGATGGGCGGCTACGTTAATAAAAACAGAGCAACTCCTCAACATGCTCAGTAGCAGCTCACCGGCTCCGTGTTGCCAAGTAAAGTAAACTTTTCTTGTGGAAGGTGGATGGTTGTGTGTACTTATCTGTGTCTGTAGGTTAGTTTTTGTTACTTTACATGCTTTTCTGCTTGGAATACCTGCACCATTCTTGCACACAACATCTGTGAAAGTCTCCTGGACTTCTGAATTTCTGCAAATCAGCACCACCAGGTACCAGCTTTTTAAATTTTAAATTGACTTTCTTGAAGCCTTCCCAAATAAGTATATGTCTTGCAACTAGTCTGACAAATGTGGTGATGCTGGGTCCTACAGCTGAATCAACATTTTCGTCTAACCACTCCTAAAGCAGCTGTACTTGTGGACTTTAAAGAACAAAGGAAACATACAGACAAAAGGATTTCACATCTTGCATATGCTCAGGCTGCAGTTTATTCACCTTTCAGGAATTTTAACATATTTTGTGACGGAATCAACATTTTTGTCTGACCTGCTACTAAAGGTATTGTACTTGTCTCTGGGGACTTTAAAGACCAAAGGAAACATACAGACAAGAGGATTTCACATCTTGCATATGCCCAGGCCACAGTTTATTCACCTTACAGGAATCCTAACATATCATGTGACCCTGGATCTCAACAGTTCATCATTCCCTCTGGATGTAATTGACCATCAGCATTCTTTCTTTTAAATCAACTTTACATGTACTTTGTCATTTTCTCTGCTCTCTAATCCTGCTGCTCCTGCTACTATCAGGGAATATTTCACCCAAACTCTGGACCCCCTCACTCTAAAACGATTACGTTTAAAGGTAAACTTACTATAGTATCATTGAATATTAACAGTCTCCTCACCGAGTCTGAGCAATTCCAGGCAGGAGTGCAGGTGATCAACCCAGACATTATAGCACTTACTGACTTCAGCAAGGCATTTGACTCTGTTCCTCACGGGGGCCTGTTGAATAAGCTGAGAGAAATGGGGGTGCGGAACCAGATAATCAGATGGATAGGCAACTGGCTCCAGGACCAGACCCAGAGGGTCGTGGTTGGAGGGATAGTCTCATCCCCAAGGAGGGTCATTAGTGGGGTCCCTCAGGGATCGGTCCTTGGGCCCCTCCTGTTCAACGCCTATGTCTCCTACATAAGGAAGGGTATCAAGAGTGAGAGGAGTCTCTTTGCAGAGGACTCAAATCTGGGGACGGTGGTGGATGGGAAGGAGGGGAAGGAGGCCCTACAGAGGGACCTGGAGGCTCTGGAAAGGTGGTCTAGAAAGTGGAAGTTGAGGTTCAATGCAGGGAAATGCAAGGTACTGCATCTGGGAGCCAGAAACCCAGGCTAGTGTACACACCTTGGAGATGCTACAAGTCTCAATGGCTGAGAGGGACCCGGGGTGGTGGTGGATGTCAAGATGAACTCTGAGACTTGTAGGAGGGCAAGCCAAGCCAACAGGATGCTGGGATACATCCGCTAGAGGATCACTCCAGAAGGAGGAAGTGATACTCCCTCTGTATAACTGCTTGGTGAGGCCGACCTCGAGTACTGCATGCAGTTTTGGAGGCCACACTTAAAGAGGGACATTGAACTCCTGGAGAGGGTCCAGAGGAGGCACGAAAATGATCTAGGGCCTGGGGACAGGCCCTATGGGGAAGAGACTCGAAAGAGCTAAATATCTACACACATTGGAAGAGAGAAGGGACCGGGGATATGATAGATGTCTTCAGGTACATGAAGGAGTTAAATAGGGAGGAGCAGTCAGGGTGCTCGAGAGGGGGCAACTAAAGGGCATGGGTGAAAGCTGGAGGAGGGAGAAAGGAGGGGTGCTACTTCACTGAGAGGGTGGTGGAGCCATGGAATGCACTGCCCAGGGGGCTGGGGGAGGCAGAGATGGAGGGGTTCAAGAGGGGGTGGGACAGGTACAGGGGAAGGGTTCTAGAAGCAAAGTCCTGTGCAGTAGGAATATCCGGGACTGGGAAGGGAGAAGCCAGAGAGGGCAAGGGGGGCAGTAACGTCAGCTCCCAGGGTGGGTGCTGACCAAACGAGCTGACATGAAAGACCATCAGGCCTATTCTGCTGGCATTTTAGTATGTTAGTAAACCTGGCTTTTCCCCAAGACACTGGATGCATCTATCTCACTTGATGGCTGCAACTTGTTCCGACAAGATAGGATTGCTAAACGCGGGGGTGGGTGCCTAACATATGTCAGGTCTGGAATAAAGGTGCAGGTCCTTGATAACAGTCTTAATACAAGAGAGGCCCAAATTCTGAACCTCAAATTAAACATGGTGACACAGAATAAAGTCCTGCTGGTCTCCACAGTATATATACCTCCAGGGCACCAACTTGCTGGGCTACACCATGTCATCATAAACCAAGAGCAACTAGGCAACCACTGGGAGAAGATTATTATCTGTGACTTCAACATTAACTGGCACTCACAGAAGGATGCCAAACTCAAGGATTTAATAACCAGCCTTTTCCTAACACAGATGATCACTACTGACACCAGGATGAACTACAAATCAGGGAGCAGTTCTCTCATAGACTGGCTCCTGACCACTCACCCGGAACATATAACCAACGTTGCTGTCCTGCCTGACAGCCTCAGTGACCACTCACCTGTAAAGTGTACCTGGTCAAACAATTTCACAAAAAGCCCAACCAAGGTATGCAAAAAGTGCTGTTGGAGGCCAGGGCTACTTGAGCACTTCAAACTGTACGTGACACATATGGATTGGTCTTCATTGGCAGTGGATATTGATGGCAATGATGCTCTTTAACTACTTCATAATGGTCTTCAATCGAGCTTGCGATATTTTTGCACCTAAATCGAATTAAAACAATTAGTGGAACCACTAATTCTTGGCTTTCCAAAGCCCTAATTGTACTCATGCGGAACAGATTCAATCTTTGGCATATAGCAAAGGCAACTGGAACACCTGCTGCATTAAATACCTACAGGGCAGCCAGAAATGCTTGCATCAAACTCATCCAACAGGCCAAAGCCTCCTACTACAAGGATCTACCTAAAACATGGGGCTCTGGCAGAGACTTTTGGGGGACCTTGAAATCCCTGGCGAGCAAGGCCACTAAGGCTCCCCCTGATCTTCCTGTTACCACAAAGGGGCCCTTGTAGGAACCCACTGATATTGCCAATGAGCTCAACAACGCCTTCACAGACCTCTCAAGTGTACTCCCTAGTAACTATTTCATGGATATGCAAGCACACCAACGACAAACTGCCCCTGTCGACCCATTAAGAAAAGAGGTAGCATCATTTCACTTTAAATACGTCACCAAGGCCGAAACAATTAAACACACTAAAGGGGCCCTTGGCAAGACCAGGATGGGAGCAGATATGCTTGATATGAAGCTGGGTGGTCTTCTCCTCAATGAACTCTCTGGGCCTCTTACTATGGTGTTCTATGCTTCTCTAAAATAAGGAGTGTTCCCAGATTTATGGAAGTCGGCAAACGTCACACCTGTCTTTAAAGCAGGAGGCAAGACACAGACATCCAACTACAGACCCATCTCCATCCTCCCTCCCCTGTCTAAAGTACTCGAAAGAATGGTCTCAGAGCAACTTACAGAATACCTAGATAAACAATCTACTCTGTGCACAGCATCATGGCTTCTGAAAAAAAACTCCACAGTCACCACACTAGTGGACTACTCTACAATGCACTGGACAATGGGCATGCAGTTGGTTCGGTCTTCATCGACCTTACAAAGGCCTTTGACTTTACAACCTCCTCCTAAGCTGCCTTCTATCCACAGGTCTATCCCGAGATGGTAAATTGGTTTGGAAGCTACCTCACCAACAGGACACAATGAGTCAAAATAGGTGATGCCCTATCTGCAGCTAATGAGGTGACCCTTGGGGTCAATCCTAGGTCCTCTACTCTTTAGCATTTTCATCAACTCTGCCCCTACAGCATGCTCAGCAAGCACAGTTCCCTATGCTGATGACACAGTAATATCAGTCAGTGGTAAAAACCTCCACTCCATCACAAAAGATCTCCAAAGCAGCTTCCTTAAACTTGAATCATGGTTCGCAGAAAACAGACTACTGTTAAACATCAAAATAACTAAGAGTATGCTCTTCACCACCTCCCAAAGCAAAAAGAAATACCTGCCACTGCTGATACATAACCAAAAGGGCGAGTTTCTAGACCAAGTCACCAAGTTCAAATATCTCAGCATCATGTTTGATGACACTCTCACCTTCCCAAGTCACACAGACTCAGTTATCAAGACCGCAAATGCAAGCATTACCATCACAGACACTCACTGACTCCTGATGCTCTCAAACTAGCCACTAGTAGTTCAATACTGTCTACCATAGACTATGGATTGCCGTTTATGGGGCGGGCACAATAACAGCCCTAAACAGGATCAGCACACTCCTCAATAAAGCCTGCCACCTCACTCTGAGAGCTGCCATTGACACCATACCTGCATGCTCTACAAAGACACTAGGTGACTCCAACTCAGCCTTCGAGGGCAATTTCAAACCCGCCCACTTCTAAAAAAGGTGCTGCTGGGTCTGTTGTCTTCCACACTGGGAGGCCACTTTAGGCTGGCTGTCCCTACAAAATTGACCCGAAGTACGGCCACTGACAGGATGATGATTCCCTTCAAAAGGACGAAACTTGCCCAAAACTCCATCCTGTATCAGGGACCGAAGTGGTACAATGAACCACCCACTGACCTCTCTGAGACACCCAAGATTAGTACTTTCAAAACTGGGCTCAGAACCTTCCTTGGCTCAAAAATGACCTGTACCTGCCAATGCTAATGTGGTAATAACTCAACTGACCGTCTCCCAGTACCTACCCCTTTCCTCAATTATCACTCCACTGAATATCACCTTCCCCGAGCCCCCCCTTACCCCATCCCCTTGTGACTAATGATGTCTCCTCATGGCTGAACACTCCTCCCCCCATCTCTGATGATGCTACCTTTTGGCTGACCAACCCCCTGCTCTTTCCTTGAATCAACCTTGTGTAATTAAGTACTAAATTGATGTGTAAAACCTCAGGCTTGTTCTATTAGTGGTTGTGTATATGATTCAATGTTCCTTTTACTGTTAACTCTGTATTTTATACTGTTATGTCTGTTTTTAACAACTGACTTGAAAACGAGTCCTTGCCTCAAAGGTATTAATCCCAAACTGAAATAAATAAATAAATAAATAAAAAGTATTGAGGGACTGCTCTGACACACTGACAACTCAGGTTGTGCTTGGTACCCAGGACATGAGTGGAGGCCGGCTGGAAGAGCTCAGAGCCAGGTGCTAGCATGGTGGATGTACCTTTGACAGCACAGGTGATTATCTACGTCATGCACCCCCGACCCACCACTGCATGCTAGGAAAAAAGTCAAAATGCCACACCAGTATGCCAAATGACAGCCCCTGTGGCCTCCCTATACCAAAAGACCAGTGGTGCACCAGAGAGCCCACCCGTCAGCATTCAGTAGCCTCTCCCGCCTCCAGGATGTGGAGCATCTACCAGTGTGGACAAGCTGACGTATGGAATGCAAGTGAAGTTCAGGAGGCAGTCCTCTACAATGACCTGAGGGGTCCAGACTGGCTGTGGTCTGGCTGTCTCCAAGTTGGCAGCAAGGAGTGCATCTGGCAGGTAGTGGAGGCTGCATTGAGGGGTCTGAAGGATGGCGTGCTGCTGGTGGAGCTAAAAACAGAAGAAAAAAGGAAAGAGAAAAACAGCAGCCCAATCAACTAACAGCATCAGCTTAGGAATTATCATACCTCTGAACTGTCCCAGACTGCAAGGCACGTCACTTATTTTTACCCCTCAGAACTACTCTGTCCCTCATCCGCTACTCATGGAAATGGGGATGCCCACGGAGCGAAGGTGCCGTAAACTCAGACTTGAAATTACGAAATCCTAACACTGTATGATACAAGAAAAAAATTTAATTTCCACAAGTAAAGGTACTACTTTCCATAGTGCTCAGAGCTTGTATCTCCATGTTTGATGACTGTGAGGGCCAGTGTCCCTCATTTTCCCACATTCTGAGTGTCAGCGCACCACACTGCCCTAACACTAGCTTGAAAGGTTCAGAAGTTATGGTCCAATTCAAAATGATGTCGTCACTGGTTTGAGCATTTAAAATGGCACAGTGGGGGAACACCGCACATACCGTGCGGGTCAGTGGTGACAGTGCCATCGATCATGAGTTGGGAGGTGGGCGGGGACTGGGTTTGCCATTTAGTTCCTTTATGTTGTCCCAGAACTTGCGTGAGGCCCCAGGTGGATCTGCGAGGTATTCCTGTAGTATGCCCTTTCACTACGGATAGCCCAGTGCATTTGTTGCGCTTCTGTTCTATAGGCTTGCCTATCTGCCGGCTTCCTGGAATCCAGGGCTTTGTACCAAAGATCATCCCTGAGGTGCATTTGCTTTATGAGTGCAGGGGTGATCCAGGCTGAGTTTTATTTCCTTCGTATGGTTTTGGAGATGGGTGCATATGCATCGCAGACTTTGTTAAAGTAGTAAATAAAGTAGTTGAGGGCAGCATCAATATCTGGGGCCAGTTTTACTGGAAACCAGTCGCAGTTGGCAAGGTGTTGGCGGAGTAAGGTAAGGTTACGTGCGGATAGGCGCCTCCTGGAGATTAGAGAGGGCTTTGGCCTTTTTTTTTTTTGGCAGGACACCGTCTTCTCTTTTTTGGCCCAGTCCACGGCCCGGAGACCTCCGCCACCATCTATGGCTGCGGGATCCCCACCGGTCACCCCAGCTTACCCGGGCCGGAGCGTGGCCGCCAGGAATGGTGGCCACGGGCTAGTGTCTGATCGGGGAGCTAGCGACAGTGGTGTGGTGAGGTCCTCAGGGAGGGCTTCATTTGCGGTGGTCCTTGCCCGCCTCCTATTTTTCCACCATTTTAGATACGGGTGAGGGCGGTGCAATGACACCAGCGTCCGCCCGCCTCCCGGAACTGTAAACGCCGGACACTTGAGCTCCCCGGCCTCCGCCCAGAAGTCCTCAATCGCCCGATCGCTGCCCCACCCTCCCCCGGAGGGAGGCAGGTCCGTGGGGCGCTCTGTGGCCCCGGCCCGGCTCTCAGACGATCCGGGTCCATTCCCGAACCCGGGTCGCCGGCGTTGCAAGCGGAAATCCCACCGCTGCGCCAGCGGGCCAGCTAGGCTTTGGCTTCTTAAGTTTACATGACCAGGAGAAAACGACTGGGCAGTGATCACTGAGGGCATTTGGTAATACTATCAAGTCAGTGATCTTATGAGGCCTGTTTGAGAGTACCAGGTCCAGAAGAGTGGCATTATCAGTGGTCGATAATTTTCAATAACTTACCCCCATAGACAGCTCCCAATGAAGTGTGGCATAACAAGGCAGTCTGTATTAAAAGTTATTTTGCTAGTAAAAATTAAAATCTAGCCCATCGACAAAAAAAGCACAGACTTCCCAGTCCACAAACCACGCCCCCACATCTGCTCACGCAACCGTTTTGTGATGTCACAAAACGAGGACTGCATGAGCATACCCCATTCACTTATAATGGGGCCAATATTGTCACATAGTTTTCAACTATTTACTGTTAGGATTTTCATAAATCAAAGCGATCGATCGGCTAACAGGGTCCCTATTAGTCGACCGATCGCTCTGATTCATGAAAATTCAGACAGTAAATAGTATGAAACTATGTGACAATATTGACCACATTATAAGTGAATGGGCACACTCACACAGTCTTCATTTAGTGACAGCACAAAACAGGGCTGCGTGGGCAGACATGAGGGCATGGTTTGCTCGGTCCTTTTTTGGCGGTGGGCTTGATTTTAATTTTACAAGTAAAATATCTTACTACAGAACGACTTGTTATGCCACACTTCTTTGGGAGCTGTCTGTGGGGGTAAGTTATTGAAAGGGCTGGAGCAGGCAACTACTAGGAAGCTGCTCTTTAAGTCACAATCTATTGACCTTGCCCCAGGGCAGAACAACATTCCAGAACTACAGGATGTTATGCCCAAGGGCATGGTCCTTGAGTTAGAATTTTCTGGACTGGATCTTTCAGAGTAATCCTGAGAATGCTCAAGTTTTCAAGGAAACCTGCTACCAGGAAAGTATAATCCTCTAAGTGGAAAAGGTGTGCCCCCAGAAAAATAAACCCAGTGGAGACGGGGTTGCCTTTCATTCTGGAATACCTAGTACAGCTACAATTGTTAGGCTTATGGCCTTCCACTTTAAAGGTGCACTGAGTGGCAGCATCAGCATACATGTATCAGCTGGCAAGAGACAGTCTTCCACATTCAAGTTACCTTTAACAAATTTATTATTTTAAATTCGATTCTTAAACTTTTAAAGAGGAGCAGTTAAACAGTTAGTGAATTTAACCCCTTGATATAAAAATGAACATTACTATTACAGATTCTGCGACCTATGCCCTGAGCTTAAGTCTCCATTTTGAACGACTTAGACATAAAAAAGGAAGGGAACCGGCTATTCATTGATAAAAACCTTCAACAACTGAACACAATGAATGCAGACATATGTTAACTGTTTACAGGGCTCAGTGTAAATAAAAGTCCCGAGTGACTCAAATTAGATAATCTTCTGTCAAGTGCTGACTTACAAATTACAGTCACTTTGGGAATCTCCTGCTTCAGAATCTGACTCCCGGTTTCAGACTGTATAGTCTAATTTCAGTTTTTTCCAGGAGTTTCCCCGCATCCTTCAGTTAGGCAAAATGAAAAGTTTTATTGCCATATACCACTTTCAGGCTTGCCGGCATCAGCAGTACGTGGTGTATCCCTAGTTGCCGCAGCTTTAACTGGACCCCATTGAAAGCCTTGTGACTGTCTTGTAGCGTAGCAGAGGTCTGGGAGATGTGAACACTCGCTCCCCGCCACTGTATAGGACCTTGCTTCCGGATCAGTTGAAGAATACAATCTCGCTCCTTCATGGACCCCAATACAGCCAGCACAGCACGTGTCGAAGGGTGGGTAGAGTCCTGATGTAAACAGGCCCCTCTTACATTAACCCTATAGGCCCTCTGGATGGTAAACTGCATTGCAGCATGTAGCTGTTCGGGAATCCACTACTCAAGGAAGATGCAGAAATCTTCTCCTTCCTCCACCTCCGGTAGTCCTACAATTCGAATATGGGATGCCTGCACCCTTTTCTCCAAATTTTCCACGTGCCGGTGGAGCAGGGAATTTTCTTTGACATGGCCCGATGTAGCAACCCCGGTATTCCTGGCAGATTTACTTGCCTCATGCGCCACTTCTTCCACCATGGTCAGCTCTGTTTCTACAATCGTGAGCCTTGAGGTGAAGTCATCCATTTTTTTATCTATACTTTGAACGGCTTTGAGTAGTGCAGCATTCGAAGGCTGATTTAAGGTAGATTCTGCAAGTTCCTTATCTTTGTCTGGGACTTGTCGCATTTCCTTCTGTTTGCCTCTGTCTCCACCAGCTACAGTTTTTATACGACCCATTTTTATAGAAGGCAGTAATGTGGTATGCCCAGAATCTGTATCATTAGCTGGAGTTACAGGTAGAACTTTAAGGCAGATTATTTGTTGTTTTACTACTAAAAGCAACAAAATAAAAAGTCTGGGTAAGGAGCTGCTATGGAGTGCTGCTTCCAGCTTGGCTGCTAGACACGCCCCCTTGAAGGCTCCCTTTGAGCCCATGGAAGCTGCTGCTGACCTAAAGTATGCCACATGGAAAACCATATTCCTAGCTGCAATGACCGCTGCTAGGAGTGTAAGCGAACTGCAAGCCCTCTGCACAGAGCCAAATTACATAATTCCTCACAGGAATAAGGCAGTTCTTAGAACCAACAGAAAATTCCAGCCTAAGGTGCTATCTGAATTCCACCTGAATCAGTCAGTCACCCTTCCTGTATTCTCTCCAGAACATTCCAGGTGAGGAAAAGTTGCATAGCCTGGACCTAAAGAGAGTCCTGACTATCTGCATGAACCAGTCTAAAGATGACAGCTCTCAAAAGTACCCAGCTTTTTGTTACCTATGGAGAGGCTGGAAAAGGCAAACCAGATATAAACAGAGCCATCTGTCACTGGATAGTCTCTTGCATGCAATTCTGCTAGAAGAAGCTGAGAAAATGGCACCATGGAGCTTAAAGGCACACTCCACAAGAGGTACTTCTGCCTCTGGAATTCTCAAGATGCATCCAATTATTAGGCATTTGCAAAGCAGCTACCTGGAAAACAGTACATACCTTCACAAAGCACTACTGTTTGGACATATAGTCCAGAAGGGATGGCAGCTTTGGAACAGCTGTTTTGCAGAACCTTTTTCCCCAACTAGGTACTGGACCCAGACTCCGTCCCAATGTACTGCTACTGAGTCGGCATAAAGTGTAAACATTAAGTGAGGGAGATTCCTGAAGTCAGAAGAAAAAATTACTCGTCGTAGGGACAGTGGAAATCTTCCTGGGGGGCAGGGGTTAAGGGCAGACTAAATGGACCCAGAGGTCCTTATCTGCGGATAGCCTTCTATGATTCTATGTAGTGATATTTCTTCTTAAGGGATCCCTCACAATGTCTACATTCCCTAACCCTGCCGTCCCTTCTAGAACATGAAACAGAATCACACAAGAATCAGTTCCTTTTTATTGAAGTTGCTTGAGCATTACTATTACAGTTCCTACAACTGTAAGTGTATTGTTCTAACCCCAGTAATACTCAGGTATTCATAACTTTCTGCAGTAAGCCTTCTAGGTAGGACTGCCCGGAGAGAATAGAACACATGCAAATTATGGAATTCTTTGCACATGAGAATTTTCAAACACTGCCTCTACTAACTGCTAGTGTTCTAAACCTCCTCAGATTTTTCTCTCCGCCTGAAAAGTCTGGTTGCTCAGAGTACCGTTCGTCTAACTTTCATCTGCGTGAAGAAAACTTCAAATATATATAAGTATATTTTGTTTTCATTTGCTGCCTTCTACTAATTGTATTTTGTTGTAAAATCTTTAGATTAGCTTAGTTTGTTTTTCCCGGTTCCTCTCGGTTCGGTATAACAGTGGGGCAACAGGGTTAGTTTTGTTGATTAGTTGGGGGTTTCGGTCTTAAAAAAATAAACAAAAAAAAAAAAAAAACACCTTAGTTTACAAATTCATTTTATTTAAAATCGTTATTTTGTAACTGATAGCATCAGTTAACGAACCGCTAATCCCGGTTCCTTTTTCTAGCACCGGTTTGGTTCCTCAGATTCTTTCCTGGTTCCGGAATTGACCGCAACCGTTCATTTTCTTTAAAAAAAAAAAAAGAAAAAGAAAGAAAACAGCCTTTGTTATTTAGCGGTTGCTGTTTTTCCTCCTTTTTGGATAATATGTCTGACAAACCTAACAAAAAAAACAACAAAAAAAAAAGGTGAGCCCGGTTTCAAAAACTGTACACAGCATGGGCAAGTGTTTGTAAAGGCAGACAATCACAGTTTGTGCATGGCCTGCCTTGGTTATGAACATTTAAATGAGGAATGCGATGTTTGTAAGACATTCCCAGAAACAACAGTTGAAAAACGCCTTGAACGGCTTAAGAAGAAGCTTCCTCAGAATAGGGTTCCCTCTGGCTCTGACCAGCCAATACCCCAAGTAACTGTGGGTGAAACAACATCTGTAGTTGCCTCTACCCCAAGACAGGTGAAAAGGGCAGAAAGAGAACAAATGAACCGGCTGACTCCCCGGTTCTCTCAAAAAAAGACTAAAAAGTTAAAAAGCACTGAACCCCTGCCTTCCAAACCGGGGACTTCTGTGTCTGGCCTGTCTATGCCTTCGGCTCAGGAAACTGCCCAGGCTTTCAAAATCACCCAGGCCTTACAGAGAATTATTCCTCCTGATCAGCAGCCTCCTGCCCAGTCTCCGGGTCCCCAGAGTGGCAGTACTACAAAATCTTCTTTCCCTGAGGAAGAAGACTATGGTGATTACGGGGAGGATGAAGGGGAACCTATAGAACCTGAGCTATCCCCTGAGCAGGAGTCTGGCTCTCCCCCTAGGGCCTCTGAGGACTGCTCCTCTCATTTTACATTTGTTCGGAATATGGCTGATGCCCTGGACATCAACACTTCTGAACAGACCGAGGAGGAGGTGGAATACATGAAAATGATGGTGCTGACCCCCACAAAAACCCTCCTCCTCCTCTCTGTGAACAAGTTTTTAAGAAGGATGCTTTAAAACTCTTTCAAAACACCTAACTCCATTCCTCCCCTTGACAAAAGGATGGATAAAAAAAATGGATAGTGAGGGAGCAGAGTTTCTTTTTTCCCATACTGACCTCCAGGGGGTCGTGCAGCAAGCTGCCTGCGACAAAGCTAGGGTCCCTCTGTCCTCCCATCCTCCGGATAAGGACTCTAGAAAAACTGACAGCATGGCCAAGAAGGGGTACCTGTCAGCCTCTCTGGCCATCCGCCAAGCCAGTTTTCACTGTGGCAGTCAGTTTTGGCCATAGCCCAGAAAACCCCCTCACCCTTGTCAGATGACCTGGCTGAAACTGCCAGGTTTGGGTTAGAGGCAGCCAAGTATCAGTTCCAGATGGCTGCTGATACAAATGATACTGCAGCTAGAGGGATGGCTAACACGGTGGCACAGAGGAGATTTTCTTAGCTTAGGGCCACAAATCTTACTCAGGGCACTCAGTCTAAGGCACTGAATTTCCCTTTAGAGGGTAATTCTCGGTTGCTTACGTGAAAAAGGTGGATGAGTACAAGGCCACTTACAAAAGCAACTCAGCAAAAGAGAGCTTTACCATCCACCAGGCCTTATGGAAGGGGAGGCCGGGGTAGGTCTTTTCACACAAGGCCCTTTTTCCAGCCAGTGGGGCCGCACCCAAGTACCAGCAGTATCCACAACAGGGATACTTCAGGGGCAGAGGTAGAAGGGGCTCTAGGCAAGGGTCTCAGGCCCAGCCTCAGTTCCAGATAAAGCAGACCCCCTGAGGCACAGGCCGCCCCCTCTCTCCCTGTCAGAGGCAGACTTTCCTACTTCCTCCAGGCTTGGCTGAACACCACCACAGACAAGTAGGTCCTGGAGGTGGTGGGTCATGGTCCATCTCTGGACTTCAAATCCCTTCCTCCTAAAAAAAAAAAAAAAAAAGAAAATCTTCAGTTCACCCTCCCTAGCAGAAAAACTGCTACAGTCAGAGGTTCGAGAACCTGCTGCTGCTAAGGGCAGTAGAACCTGTTCCACCCCCACCCCCACCCCGAAAAGAAAGGGTTTCTATTCCAGGTAATTTCTCACCACAAAGGAAAGTAGGAATGGCAGCTATATTGGATCTCAGAGCTCTAAACCAGCATCTGAAGAAACCAAAGTTCAAAATGGTAACTTTGGCATCGATTTTCCCAACACTCCAAAAAGGAGACTGGTTGGCATCACTAAACTTGAAAGATGCCTATTTCCATATCCCCATAAGGGAGTCCTTCAGAAAATCTCAGATTCAGACTCTTTAGATCATTATCAGTTTTCAGCCCCGCCTTTTGGCCTTTCCTCAACCTCAAGGGTGTTCACAAAGTGCCTAGCAGCAGCAGTGGCACACCTTCAAAGGTAGGGGGTTACAGTTTTTCCATATCTGGACGGCTGGCTGGTGATAGGGAAATCACCAGACCAAGTCAGGCAGAATCTACAGATCACCCAAGAGCTCTTTGAGTCTCTGGGGTTCCTAATCAATCACAAAAAAAATCAGTTCTCATTCCTGCACAAATTCTGCAGTTCATAGGGGCAGAGATCAATACTCTGCAAGGCAGGGCCTACTTGCCTTGGGACAGAGTCAGAAGTCTCCAGCTGATTGTAAATTCATTCAGCTTGCGCAAACCTAAGACTGCAAGGCAGTTTCTGCAGCTACTGGGCCATATGGCTGTGTCCACAGACACAGTGCTGGGTTCCAGGTTCCAAATGAGACATCCAGTTCCACCTCAGGGCTCACTGGACTCAAAGAAAAGATCCTTTTTCAAAGCCCATCCCCAGTAACGAGGACTCTGCTGCAAGCACTCCAGTGGTGGAAGGAGGAACCCAACCTAAGAGAGGGGTTTCCTTTTCAGAGAGAGTCTCGCTCTGTTGTTCTCGCAACAGATGCATCCCTCCTGGGTTGGGATGCCCATCTAGGGGATCACACGACCCAGGGCACCTGGTCAGCTGCAGAGTCCTTTTAGCACATAAATTTGCTAGAGCTCAGAGCAGTGTTTCTGGCTCTAAAAGCTTTTTCAGCATTGGTACAAGGGAAGGTGGTGCAAGTCAGAACAGATAATACCACCACAATGTACTACATAAACAAGCAGCGAGGCACCAGGTTAGGCCTCCTCTGCACAGAAGTCATGAAAATGTGGACTTTGGCTTACTCCTTGGGAGTGTCCCTGCAGGCAATCCATCTGCCAGGAAAGGACAATACCATGGTAGATGCCTTAAGTCGAATAAATCAGGCCCATCATGAATGGGCCCTGAACAGACAAGTAGTGCAAGTGATCTTCAGGAGGTAGGGTACTCCAGAGATAGACTTGTTCGCATCCCACCAGAATCATCCTCTGCCACAGTACTGCTGCAGACCACCAGATCAGAGTACACTTCCTCTGGATGCCCTGCCTCTGGATTGGTCAGGGAAGTACCTGTATGCCTTCACTCCCTTTCCCCTGGTATTCAGGATACTGCTCAAGCTCAGATCGCATTCAGCACCTCTAATCTTGATAACTCCAAATTGGCCCAGGCAACCATGGTACTGTACAGCTCTCCGTGTCTGTAGGTAAACCAATACACCTCCCTCGGAGGCACAACCTGCTGACCTCCAATCAGGGAACTCTGCTGTACCCAAACCTCAAGTCTCTCAATCTCAAGGCCTGGCTCTTGAGGAACTAGAATATGCTACTTTACACCTCTCTGAAGCAGTGTTCAAATCTCCTGAGAGGTTACAGGAAATCCTCCACTAAGAAAACCTACTCTTCCAAATGGAAAAGGTTTTCGATTTGGTGCTTAACTAGAGGATTGGTGCCAGCACAGGCTGAAGTACCAGCTGTTCTCGACTACCTTTCTCATTTACATTCCCTGGGACTACAGCCTAGCTCTTTAAAGGTCCACCTTGCAGCAGTGTCTGCTTATCTTTCTGCTGAAGCAAAGGCAACAATAGCCTCAGAACCTATTTTTAGGAAATTCTTTAAGGGACTGGCCCATTTGCATCCAACTCATAGGGAACCGATGCCAGCATGGGACCTCAGTGAGTGTACAGCTCAGCTCATGGGCCCTCCTTTTGAGCCAATGTCTACAGCTCACCTGAAATATGTCATATGGAAAACAGTCTTCCTAGTGGCAATGACTTGTGCAAGAAGAAACAGTGAGCTTCATGCTTTCTGCATCGAACAGGACTATATATATATATATATTTTTTTTTTTTATACAAACAAGGTAGTTCCGAGAAGAAACGGAAAATTCCTCCCCAAAGTGGTTTCTGATTTTCACCTTAACCAATCCATTAGGTTGTCTTTTTTACTGAGCATTCCACCTCTGGTGAAAGAAGACTTCACAGTCTGAATGTCAAGAAAGCCCTCAGCTACTACATGACAGCTACCTAGAACCATAGGCAAGACGGAAAACAGCTGTTCCTGACTTAGGATGTGGGAAAAGGTAATCCAGCATAAGAAAAGTCCATCTCTCGATGGACAGTCCAGTGTATCCAATTCTGTTACACTAAAGCGGGTAGGGAGCCGCCAACAGGATTGAGGAGCCATTCCACGAGAGGGATAGCTGCTACCTCAGCAGTTGCCAGAGATGTCCCTCTGGTTGATATCTGTAAAGCAGCTACCTGGAAAACAGTACACACCTTTACGAAGCACTACAACTTGGATATTCAATCCATGAGTGATGTTAGGTTTGGCAAAACAGTCCTGCAAAGTCTGTTTCCAAAATAAGGTTCGGTGCCCACAACCTCCAGTGGTACTCTTTTGCGGTCTGCAGAAAGTTATGAATACCTGAGTATTACTGAGGTTAGAAGAAAAAAATAATGTACCACGGTAATCTTGTTTCTTCCCAGTGATACTCAGGTATTCATAATTTCCCTTCCCATCTCCCCTTCCAGAACTTCAGCATCCGCGCTCCGCATGCTGTGTCACCAGAACAGAATATACCGCTTTAGAGGCATAATCTCTGAATCTAGTTAAGGTCTTAGTAAACAGGGTTCATTTGTACCTCTTTTGGGGTATTTCTGACATTTTTTCTTGTATTTCTTAGTTCTATTCTCCCTCCGGTTGGAGGTCTGTGGTTTGTTGATAGTTTTAGGATTTGTTCCAATCCTATTATACTAATCAATATAATCTTAGAATTATACCCTCTTGGGCCTGTTTTTCCAGGCTCCTAGAAAATCTGAGGAGGTTTAGAACACTGGCAGTTAGTAGAGGCAGCGTTTGAAAAGTTCTCACGTGCAAAGAATGCCATCATTTGCACGTGTTCTATTCTCTCCTACCTAGAAGTCTTACTGCAGAAAATTATGACTATCCAATTATCACTTGGAAGAAACAAAATTACTATGGAAAGTAATTTTTCTTATTGTTCACATGTTAATTTTTGCTCAAGACTGCTCTCAATTTTGGTGTTTTTAAATTCAATGAAAATTTTAAAGAAATTGGAAGCCAATTTAGCTAGTTTCACTAGCTGCTGCTCCATCATGGCTTGGAAACAGATCTGAGCAATGGCCAGGGTGGAGCGCGGATGTAGAGTCTGAACCTACATTCCAAATTCGAAAATGTGCATAGGCTGTATTCTCCAGTGCGTCGCTCTCAGTCTAGATGGCTGCAGACAGTTTAAACACAGTGTGGGATCCCCTATGAAGAAACATTACTATGGTGAGTAATTTTTTCTTCTGGTACATTGTCACCTCTTCATGCAGAGTATCTGAAATCCATGCTTTGGATACAGATCCTCTGTATACTGCTTTCAATAAAAATAAGGTACTTCTCTGTTCACACCCCAAATTTCTACCTAATATGATGTTGGAGTTCCAACTTAAAATCAGGCTGTAATCCAGCCTATCTACTTTGCCAACTTCCAGAATGAGGGAGAAAGTACTTCCTGCTCACTGGATGTTAAGAGGATCATTAGGCTGTACCTGGGCAGGACTAAGGACTTCAGACAGTCTAAACAACTCTGTTTTGACCCCAAATGAAAGGGAAAGCCTGGCACAATCAAGTGCATTTCTGCCTGGACTGTAAACTGCCTTCCCCACTGCCATTCTGTGGCTCAGGGTAAACTGGAGGGCAAGGTACGTGACCACTCCACCAAAGCAGTTGCTACTTCCGTGGCAGAAATATGCTCTGTGCCTACTGGAGAAATTTGCAGAGTTGCAACTTGGAGCACAGTGCATAACTTTACCAAGCAATATGCCCTGGATGTCCATGCCAAACAACACGCCACATCTGGCAGGACAGAAGTGAATGGATTACTCTCCTGAGTGAGCACTAAGTTCCAGCCACCCTAATCTGGGGTCTCTTCTCTGAACTTGTTACTCTAACCCATTAGTGGGACTCTTATGGAGAAGATTGAGGCTTGGAAGTCATGAAAGTTAAGTACTTACCATGACTGTTGATATTCCTAAATGTATCTGCATAGATTACCACGCTCACCCACCATTCCCCAAGCTCACTCCAGTATTGTTGTACTTGGGGTCTGGGCTGTGAAAACACGGTCACTGGATTTGGTGGCCAGTCCTACATGGGCCAACAGGGCTAGCTTATGCCCTTAGGTGAAGTACATGGGTTACTCAAAAGGTTCATTCTGCTCACCTCCACAGTACAAAAGGTACGCAGTCAGGGACTGGCACCGATGTACAACAGAGAACACGTGCGGTGATGGATACACGGGGCCTACTCACGCCACCAGAGAAGTTCTAGCACCTGCGGGGTCCTAGCACCTCCAGCACAGACCCATTAGTGGGACTCTATGGAAAAAATTGATTCTTGGGAGAGCACAGTTTTTTAGAAGTGTGAGCAATCACAACTGCCCATAGGCTCAAATGGTTTACCCATTTGCCATGACAGCACCAGCATTAGGTTACAAGTCCTTTAATGACATCTGTCCTGTGCCACCATCAGCATACCTGCCTTGGCACGGTACGCCAAAATGGCAGCCAGGTGCACCTTAAGGGATGTAGCTCACAACCCTGCCTGAGACCAGGACCAGAATATGTGAGATACTGAGCAGGAAAGGGACAACAATCCATGCTCTTCGAATCAATACAAGAACCTTGTCTACTTGCTAGTTTGTTTTGTGAGTTGACTCTTTCCAAGAAGCCTTCAGTGCCCAAAAAACATCCTCAGAAATCACCAAGCTCTTGAACTGTACTCACTTCAGGAACCAGGCTGTGAGGTGCAGAGACTGCAGGTACAGATGCCTGATCGCCCCTTTGAACTTCGTTTGCCAGTCTGGCAGGAGTAGATGGTGGCTTTCTGCTGAGACTGAAGATATCATAATATCAGAACTGGCGTGGTCAGTCCAGCGCAGTTAGAATCAGGGAAGATCTGTCCCTCCACACCTTGAGGGTCACATTATGAAAAATGGAGGGAAGGCATACAGGAGGCCCAGAGCCGAGAGAACCCAACCTACGGCAGAGTGCCTGGCTGAAGGTGGTTGGTACATAACAGTCTCAGATTCCTGTTTTCCCAGGAAATGAACACTTCTCCCACACGACTGAGCGCATCTGCCAGCTGGTTGGCAGTTGCTCTTTGTGATGCAGGCATCCCTCAACTAGCTGGAAAATGCTCTCAGTCATGTAGGAGCGTCCACCAGCTGGTTGTCTGCTCCCGTGACACGGATCACCACCAGATCCCCCCGTGCAGGAAGCAAGTGACGGTCAATGTCTGCAGTACCTTCTGACACAAGGTTAAGGACTACATGCTATCCTGTTTGTTCAGGTAAAACATGGTCATCGTGTTGCCCAAGCTGACTAGGACCATTCGACCTTGGACTAGTGGTGCAAACTCCCAGCAGTGCTACGCAAACGACATGGAGATCTAGCACAATGATATGAAGCAGATTTTCACTCAGTCAGAACCTGTGCACTCTGGCCACAAGCAATGCACTGATAGTGACTGTGGGCTCTGTTTGGACTAACAAGATACCCTCAGAGAGGTCTGTGGGGGACAGATGGCATTCAGCATCAGTTGGGTCATCCAGATTAGTTGGTTCAATATAGATACATTAGTGAAAGGAGAAAGTCCAGAGGGGGTATTGCTAAGATCAGAGGGAATAAGGGGGCATGGGAGGAGGAGGACCATGTAAAATCATCTATCCTAAATAGATACTTCTGCTCAGTATTTACTGAAGGGAGGGTAGGGCAGGGCCCACAGCTCAGCACCTTGGACACAGGGGGGAGGGAGGTGTGCACTAGTCCCTTCACAAAAGAAAGGGTCCTACAAGAGCTCGCTAAGCTCAGGGTGGACGAGGCAATGGGACCTGATGGCATACATCCCAGGGCACTAAAGGAGCTAAGGTTGGAACTAGCAGTGCCATTATCAGAACTGTTTAGTGAGTTTCTGAGCACAGGAGAGGTCCCAGAAGACTGAAGAAGGGCACATGTGATCCCGCTCTACAAGAGTGGTAGCAGGGAGGAGGCAGGGAACTACAGACCAGTCAGTCTTACCTCAGTAGTGGGCAAGATTATGGAGACACTCCTTAAGGAAAGGATAGTGCAACACCTGGAATCCATAGGAGCTCAGGATCCAAGTCAGCATGGGTTTACAACAGGAAGATCCTGTCAAACTAATCTCAGATTTCTTTGACTGGGTAACCAGAGTGGTGGACCAAGGGGGAGCAGCTGATGTTGCCTACCTTGACTTCAGCAAAGCTTTCAATACTATTCCACATAGAAAATTGATTAATAAGCTGGGTATGATTGGGTGGGTCAGAAGTTGGTCAACTGGGTGGCAAAATGGTTGACAGGCAAAATACAGAGAGTGGTGGTAAACAGTATAGAGTCAGAAGAGATGCAAGTCACAAGTGGGGTACCTCAGGGATCAGTCCTGGAGCCAGTCCTCTTCAATATCTTCTTCAGTGACATTGCAGATGAACTGGAGGGTAAGGTTTGTCTGTTTGCAGATGACACCAAGATCTGCAACAGAGTAGATGATCCAGATGGGGTGGGCAGAATGAGAAGAGATTGGGATAAACTGGCAAAATGGTCAGAAGAGTGGCAACTGGGGTTTAACGCAAAAAAGTGCAAGATCATGGACATAGCGAAGAGAAACCCTGAAGCCACCTATAGGCTGGGAGGGGAGTTGCTGGCAGTCACAAGGGAGGAAAGAGACTTAGGCATCATCATCACAGATGACCTGAAATCATCCAAGCAGACCACTAAAGCAGTAGGTAGGGCTAGGGGGACGTTGGGGTGTATCAGTAGGAGTAGGAGTAGCACAAGTCGGAAGAGGGAGGTAATAATTCCTCTTTACAAGAGGCTGGTTATGCCCCATCTGGAGTACTGCATGCAGTACTGGAGGCCACACCTTCACAAGGACATTAACCAAATTGAGGCATTCCAGAGAAGGGCGACCAAAATGGTGCAGGGACTGCATCAGAAGACATGAGGACAGATTAACGGAGCTCAATATGTATACCCTAGCACAAAAGAGGGAAAGAAGTGATATGATCAAAACATTCAAACACCTTAAGGGCATTAACAAGGTGAAAGAGTTTTAACATGTTTCAATATAAGAAAAACAGCAGGACAAGAGGACACAGCATGAGAGAGGGAGACTGTGAAAGTGTGCTGTTAAATCTCCAAATACCTGTCTAATTCTGTTTCACAAGTCTACTGCAGTAGCACTCTCTGAATATCTTTACTGTCCTTTCCTTTACTTTCCCCCTTTTTAATTCCCTTTTTCCAGGCAGGCCACCTGGATAAGAGGCCCTTTCTATCACTTTCATTTCATTAAAAAGACAGGTATGGAGCTTCAGTACCCCCCCAATGATAGGCTACAGTGTATAGACCTGGGGTTTAGCATATTTGGGCTAGTAGTTCCTCTTCATGTTTAAGCAATGCCCAGGAAACAAATGTGAATGCCAAATATAGGGGAATTCTCCTCACAGTACAAACACTTAGTTTATTTAGGCAGAGAAAAATAAAGATAGTAAAAGGATTCAGAGTCTGCCTGCTGGTCACCCAATCCCTTAGTGTGTTGTTGTAAGGTTCCTAGCTATGCCTTAGCAACACTATTTTGACCCCAAAACAGTTTTACTTTTCCTTACTGTTTAACTTTATTATTTTTGGTAAGGTAACATGGAAAGGCAAATGCAGCACAAAATGGTTTTAACATAAGCAGATTTGAAATTAAAGGGACTGCTTTTGTTTGCTTTTGCTGCAATGTGTTTAGCACTCCCAAAAGAAACTCCTAAACAAAAATATGCAGTATTTCAGATATTGTAAAATAAATAATGGTCCTTTTCAGTTTTACTCTTTTCATAGCAGTCTGGCTCCTGTTAATATTAGAGAGTAAAGCTTACCACATAATGGATATTCAGGCCTTTAGCCAGAGGTAGTCCTTGCAGCCATTTGCACTTGTTGCTCTTGCTGTTTTCCTAGGAGGCAGCGGCCCATTTCTCACTATGGTTATACTGTGGATAGGTTGAGGAGAGGCTAAACTTGGTAAGAGTACTGTTTTTAGTTAAACCTGTATTATATTTCATTTCAGGATGTCAATGTTTTGTAATAAAGATATATTGAATGTCCCTTGGCTTAGAATGAAATAAAATGTTTTATAAATGAAAATTTGTATTAAAGAGTATAGGGGCGGAGTCTGGAGTGATCACCTGATGATTCCCTAGGATAAAAGGAGACTCATTCTTGTGATACCTTCAGATTCGTTTTGGGATCAGCCAGTACTGATCCATTTGGGAGTCTGCACTTACAGACTAAGATAACTGAAATCCCAGGCGGCCTTTTCGTTTGCTGATATTGCCTGTGGAAACATTCATTTATTTTTGTACCTTTTATGTTTCTTTCTGTATTCCTGCAAAGTTAATAGTTATATATTTTCTTTTTTTTTTGCTGTTACTTTAATAAAGCTTTAGGCTTGGCACTTTTTTTTAGCCTTGCCACATTACCTTTTTGTGTCAGTGTCCATCATTACACCCACAGCCTATGACAGAGACCAATTAAGGGGTAATGTGAAAAAGTTATTTTTCACAGAAAGGATGTTGGATGCATGGAATGGCCTACCTCAGGAAGTGGTGGATGTGAACACAGTGCAGGCTTCAAACAGGCATGGGATAGGCATAAGGGAGCAATACAGATGTGTATGAATACATGGGCCATTAACAGAGCAAAGGCTGACGGCACATTCATAAAGTGGAAAAAGAAATGGGCAGACTAGATGGGCGTTGCGGTCCTTATCTGCTGTCAACTTCTATGTTTCAAGGCTGCATGAAATTGGGACCTCCTGTGGTTCAGTTCTCCTCACTTAATGGGGCGCATTGCAGAGGTCATGAAGCCCAGAAACTGAAGAAAATCCCAGGACAAGTGTGACTGCCCAACCCAAACTGATCTGGCAAAGGAGAACAGATCCCTCCATCCTATCCAGGGACAGATGCGCTCTGGCCTGGAGGGTGTCCAGTTCCAATCCACTGAACAACATTACCTACCCTGGGGTGAGCTCACACTTGGCTAGACTGAACAACAGGCTGAGGTCCTGACACCTGGCTGGCCACATCCCTTGAGCGCTCAATGTCCTGCAACGAGCTCCCTCTGACGAGTCAATCACTGACGTATGGAAAGACCCCAATACCTCTGCACTTGAGAATACCAACCTAACCAAAAGTTACTTGGTGAATAACCTGGGTATCAATGACAGGCAAAACATCACGACCGAAGTGATACAAGGTTCTAGCAACTCGAAAGTGGAGGAATTGTTTGTTTGATCGACAGATGAGGATGTGGAAGTACACATCCTGCAATCAGGGAGCAAAACCATTCCTGGCTTCAGGGACTGAATGATCTGGTGCAGTGTCACCATGCAAAACTACCAAGTGTGAATTAATTTGTTCAAGATTTGCATATCAAAATAGGAAGCCAGCTTCCACCCATTTGGGTGCTAGAAAGTACCCTGAAATGAATCCCCGAGTTCAGTTTACTGGGACAGGCCCTATCACGTGTCACTCGCGGAGCTGATGAAACCTGATCTGTAGTGTGGAGAGACAATCCAGTGGAAGCATGACCTCCAACTACCCTCGGGACCGACAAGGGGCTAAGGTCTCGAATTCGAGACAACCCAGAACCCATGACTTCAAGGACCCATTTGAACAAAATAATAGCAGGCCATTACAGCAGGAAGCAGAAAAGTGTTCCCCCCACCTGAGAGCTGCAGCAGGGGTCATATCATAGAATCATATCATATCATAGAAGCTTGAAGACAGTAAAGGACCATACCGGCCCATCTAGTCTGCCCCCCCCCCCACAGATACTCAGCCCCATATGCTTGTCCCATGCCCTCTTGAATTCTTCCACCAATTTAGCCCCCACCACTCTGTCTGGTAGTCTGTTCCAGGGGTCCACCACCTCTCCGTGAAGGAATGCCCTCTCACATTGCCCCTGTATCTTTTTTTTTTTGCAGTCTGTGGCTGTGCCCTCTAGTTTTGACCCCCTCCTTCCTCTTAAGTAAACCCTCTTCTCCCACTTTATTGAGCCCCTTTACATATTTAAAAAAGTTTCAATCATGTCTCCCCTTTCCCTCATCTCCAGCGTGTACAGACCCAGCTCCTTACACCTCTGCCCATATGACTTTTCCTGCATACCCTGCACCACCTTGGTTGCCCTTCTCTGGACCCTCTCCAATACATCTATATCCTTGCAGAGATGTGGCCTCCAGAACTGAACCCCATACTCCAGGTGCAGCCTCACCATGGCTTTGTAAAAGGGCATTATTACCTCCCTTTTTCTGCTAGTAATGCCCCTGCCTATGCATGTCAACATTCCACTGGCCTTTCCTGCCACCCTGCTACATTGGATTCCTACCTTAAGGTTCGAGGAGACTATGATCCCCAGATCCTCTCCTGTTCTGTTACTTTAATTTCCTCTCCACCTAGGGTGTACCCAGCTCTTCTGTTCCTACTCCCAAGTGCATCACAGCACACTTCTTGGCAAATTTTAGCTGCCACATCCCAGACCATTTTTCAAGAGTCTTTAAGTCCTCCCTCATGTCCTCCATCCCTGCTGGGGTGTCCACCCTATTGCATATTTTTGTATCATCAGCAAATAGGCACACCCTCCCCCTAAAACCCTCAGCAATATCACTGATGTAGATACTGAAGAGAAGCGAACCCAAAACTGACCCCTGTGGCACTCCACTCTTCATTCTTGCTGTCCCGGAGTGCAACCCATTTAGCACCACCCTCTGAGTTCTTCTGACAGCCAGACCTCCGCCCAGCTTATTTTCCCACCCAAGCCCAGGCTTTCCATCCTGCTCACCAACCTCCTATGGGGGACGGTGTCAAAAGCCTCAGGACAGAAAGAAGATGGGGTTCACATCCTGTCACTTTTTGCCCTTGGCAGCAATCCCTGTGGACCGGCCTGTGGAAGACCCACTCTTTAAGCCTTTGTGCCTACCCTGACCTTCCAATTTACTGCAGGGACTGGCCATGTGGTGCTGCTGCTGCATTTGCTGCCTCTAATGCTGTGTGTTGGCTGCTGACTTTGCAAGCCCCAACAGGGGTCAAAAAAGGCACCTGAGCCCTTGTGGCTTCAGCCTGGGTTGCTGCTCGGGACTGGTGACCAACCTCAATGAATCCAGGGTCACACTGGACTTATCGATATGCATGGGATGCTCCTTAACCCCCGTCTCAAAAAGATCAGAATGGCAGTTCTGTCACCCATTGCTGAAGTTCCTTAGTGAAGGGTGAAATCAGCAATCAGGCAAAGGCCCATCAACAGAGTCCACTGCAACCTGCAACTGGTGCTTGGTCAATACCAGCCCAAGATCTCAGATCATGCATAGTTCTTGCTGACTCTTCAGGAAGTAGGTCAGTGAGGTTGGAGAAATGCTCAAAGAGCTCATGGCTATAATGAGCCATCAAAGCTGCATATCTGGCCTGCAGGATATCCAAGGATGCAGCTGTATAGATCTATGGCCAAGGTGGTCCTGCTTCTTGGACTCCTTGTACAGCGACTTGTCGAACTCCCCTTAAGGCACCAGGCAATCAGGGTGCCAAATGTGGGATTCACCACCCCCTTCCCCCCACGGAGCAGGAATTATGAAGTAGAAGGAGTGCGGGGGGGGGGTATAGCGCCCCCACAAAAAGGTGACTGGAGACACTGCCCGGCGCTGGAATGCTGGTGCATTCAGAGGGTGGACCTGTCTGACTCACCTTGCACCTTTGCCTTGCATGCCAGTAGCCCCTCTGGTGACAGATGCAACAAAAAAAAACCAAAAAGGCTCCCACTGGGACCAGATACCTGCAGTCCCATATGGTACAGCACAGAACTGGCAGGAGGCCGGGTACTGCCAGATGCTGAACATAGGGTTCCAACTGACAGGCGATGGGGAAGGCTACCCCTGGTAAGAAGTCTAATTTTATGAATGTCTAATAGCAGATAGGTCTCCTCCTTCTGGGCCTCCTCCAATACAATGTCCAGAACCAGTCATGTATTCCATGAGGGTCACCATAGAGAACTAGTCCCCGACAGGAGGTCTGTTGACTGGCTGGCTATCATCCCAATAATGCAGTCTCGACTGAATGGATGACGTATCAGAATCCAGATAGAGAAGTGTCGACCACTGACACAAGATACAGATGACCCTCTCCTTTGGGGTAACCGTTTGGAGATTAAGAAGTTCAGACTCCAACTTACAGTCCCTGGTCAGAGCACCCTCAGTCAGCTGTGGAGGTGGGGTCTTCACTTGTGTTAGTTGCCACAGTACAACTGGCAAGGTCAGAGATGGACCCACATGATACATGACCGGAACTTATGTCAAGAGAGGCATCAAAGGCCGGGGACAGGTCAGTTGGCATTGCCAAATGCTCCATATGCCCAGTGGTATCAGGCTGCTTCTCTCACCTGTGATGAGCTCAATGTCAATGGCGGGAGCCAGATGAGGAGAACTCGATGGTGAAGTCAGCATCAGTGTCAAGAATGGGATAAAGAGCAGTACTGCAATCTTGAATGCTGTCTCAAGGATCGATGTGGCGCAGGAACCTCCAGGTCTGAATACCATGCCAGAGAAACCCTAGGCACCAGCCAAACAGGAGGCTATGCCAAGGTCAGGACGACCTGCAGCAGAGGGTCAAACAAGAGCTGAATAGGCCCTGACCCACCCATCTTAGGGTGTGCCACAGCCACAGTCCCTAAACCAACAGTAATCCTACAAACAGTGTCCAACTTTTTTTTTTTTTGGTGCCTTCAGCGCGGAGATGGAAGTTCGTATTCAAAAGAGTGGAGAGACAAAGAAAACTATGAAAATCTTCATCTTCGCAAATAGTTAGGAGATCCAAGACATACTCCTTCACTGCCCAAAGGTTTGGGATCAGAAAACTCTTGTTGGCCCTCTGACTCTTGGACCTACTACATCACTGAACCTGCAGCGGATGGTATTCGCGTCTTGGTTGGGTTTTCCTGAAGCACCCGCAGCTGGTGTTCGTCACGTGTCTGCAAATGCATGGAATGGCATCAGAAGCAGTGTTGCATATTGTGGGCAATGCCCAAGCAGTACACAGGCACTGTGTCCAGTCACAGACAGACATCGGGCAACTTCACACCATGCACCTCTTGAAACCAGATTTCTTCTGTTCTATGGCAAGATCAGACAGAACAGAAAGCCAACCGAGAAGCGACAAGAATGGGATGGAAGCTGAAGCAAAACTTTGAAAAAAGAGTAGCTGAAAAGACTGAAAACTTAACAGGATGCTAACTGACTAGCAGCAGGAGCTGTAGGGGAGGAGACCTGTTCGTACCAGCAGAAGAAAAGATCTAAGTGCAAAGGGGTCAGAATCAGAGGATCACATGACTGGGTGGTAGGTGAAGTCAAACTCTAAGACTGTTCCAGTGACTAAGCATGCTAAGTGGAAGTCTGCCTAAGTGTCCCTAGTGACCTGAATTCTAGATAATTAGAAAGCCAGTTTTCTTTTATTCTTCTACCAGGTAGTATCACTACAAATCAAATAGGAGTCTTTTTCAGTTATGTTCAGTACCACATTGCCTTCGCAACCCATCTTACCATGGGTCACTCCTGGATGTTTCCAGCTGTGTCTAGTGCCACAATGTCTATGCAGCCCACCCTTCCTTGGGCCACTCCTAGGTCATTTTCACACTATGAAGCCCAGCTTACCATATGTCATCACCGGGTTATTTCCGATTCCGTCTAGTACCACACTGCCTGCGCAGCCTACCTAACTCTGGTCACTCCCCACTTGTGTTTAGTGCCACACTGCCTAGGCAATCCATCCCACCTTGGGTCACTCCTGGGATATTTCCAGTTGTTTCTAGCATTACACTGCCTACCCAGCCCTGCCTTCCTTAAGCCATTCCTGGGACTTTTCCAGTTGTGTACTAGTGCCATACTGCGTACACAGCTCACCAAACCATGGACAACTCCAGGGATGTTTCCAGTCGTGTCTAGCATCACGCTGCCTACACAGTCCACCCTACCTTAAGTCATTACTAGATCTTATCCAGTTTTGGCCAGTATTACACCATCTACCCTTTTCTGTAGATTTCACACCGAATAAAAAACGCTTCCTTCCATACCAGGAACTGGCAACTTATAACACAGTGGAAAGCCGGTCTGGCCCAGTGACTGGATTATCACACAGCTGTGGAACTGGTGACAGGGTTAAATCCCACAACTGCCACTCACTCACTGTGTGACTAAGAGCAAGTCAAGTAACCTCTCTCCAGTTAATCTCACTGGTGTTCAGAGTGTCTCAGGCACAGAATAGCAGCCTGATTCTCTCCTCCACATCTCCTGGACTGCAAAGCATTTGAAGACTCTGTCTATATAAAAGAAAAGTAATAAGACCCAATTCCTCTTTCCAAAACCCATAGCAGGGTCTGAACCATCCCATGCTAGTTAGCAACATGTCACCCACAGATAAGGTGAGTGTCCACAGCTACTCAATGCTTGAATGAGCCCAGCGCTAATGCAAGACCCTCAGGTGGACAGAATGAGAGTACAGCAAATGCCATGACAGTGTAACCCCCAGCTCCACTGCAAGACTCCCAGCTGGGCAGAATGGAACTATAGCAAATGACATGATGGTATAATCCCTGGTTCTACTGCAAGACTCCCATCTGAGAAGAATGGAACTATAACAAATGACATGACAGCGTAATCCCTAGTTCTACTGCAGGACTCCCAGCTGGGCAGAACGGGACTACAACAAATGACATGAGAGTGTAACCCACCAGTCCACTACAGGACTCCCAGCTGGGCAGAGAGGGACTACAAGAAATGACATGACGGTGTAATCCTCAAATCCACTGCAAGACTCCCAGCTGGGCTGAATGGGACTATAGCAAATGACATGACAGTGTAACCCCCAGCTCCATTACAGGATTCTCAGCTGAGATGAAGAAAACTATAACAGCCACCATGACAGTGTAACTCCCAGCACCACTACAAGACCGTCAGATGGGATGAACGCGAGTACAGCAACTGTCAGGACAGCACTGTTGTACAACATACATGTGTCAGACATCCAGTGTCCTCTGTGTCCATTCACAGGTTAATACAAGTTTCAAACAAAGATATTACACTAGAAAAATGTGGGCATCGGCCACAGAGTTCTGCTACTTCAACACCTTGTCAGTGTCAGTGGCTCAGTAGGTAGCACACTCGCCTCTGAGGCCGGGAGATCAGAGGGCTGTGGGTTCAGTTCCCACATCTGGCACCTGGGTTAATATCCCAGTACTGACTGTAGTGCAGTATGAGAGGGGTGCTGCACTTCTGAGGTGCCGTCTTTTGGATGAGACATTAAACCGAGGTCCCATCTGCCTGGATTGGTGGTAGTTCAGGTGGATGTGAAAATAGGCGGGATTTGTCTAGTGCACTTACCCGGTCAACAAAAACTAAATAAATAAATAAATAAAACTTCATACTGTCTACCCTTTCAACGGATTATAAACCCATGTATGGGTGTTTCAGCTGTCAGTAAGCCAATCCCTTTAAACTGCAGAGGACAGCATCGCCTCCAAACAATCCTGAGCAGGTACAGCACCTCCCGCATCCCTTGGTCTTTCATCCGACACCACGCAATGATTCTGTTACCGATAATGGTAGATCACGGGTACAGCTCCTCCTGCATCCCTCAGTCTCTCATCTGACACTACATAGTGATGCAGATACCGATAATGGGAGATCACAGGTACATTCTCTGAGAGGATGTTGGCAGACAATACCAGAAAACACCACAAACACAACTTGATGGAATTCAACACAATCTGCAGTCTTTGATATGAAGTGGCATTAGACAGAATATACATGGACAATGAACAATCCCCACCCTCTCACTTGGGGGCTAGATCATTCCAGGGTCGGGATTAAGGTACGAGGGAAGCCATCAATGCTGCCACCAATGTTGTATCCCATCTAGCGATAAACAGAGTACTTCCAACTACATGAACACCAGCTCCTCACCCAGTACCAGCCCTGAATCCATCACAGTGCAGGGAAACCTGCACTTTACCTGCCCAAACTGTACCCAAGTCTGTAGATAAAAAGACAGCTTCAATCTGCTATGCTGTCAGTTCCTCATCTTTCACCAGAACTAAATACACCATAGTCTGGGGAACTTTCACTGTACCAGCCCCTCGCTGCAACAGCTGCCACGGATCAACAAAGGGCTTCAGTCTCCTGTCCAATTGATCCCCCATTCACCAGTACAGTACTACCACCCATCACAGTGTAGGGAAGCCTGCACTGTAACTGATCACACTGTACCTGGCTTTGTGGAAAAACAGAGGGCTTTGGTCTCCACTGCTATCAGTCCCTCACCTTTTTCCACCACTAGGTACACCTCTGCACCGTACTGCCCCACACACTGCACCTGTTTGTCCCTGTGTATAGAGGGCTTCAGACTCCAGTGCTGTCAACCCCTCATCTTTCACCAGCACTAAATCACAGCATGAAGAAGTCTGCAGTGTACCTGCCGCACATTGTGCATGTCCCTGTGGATTAACAGAGAGTTTCAGTTTCCAGTGCTATCAGTCCCTCACCTTTCACGAGCACAAAACTGAAGTTTCCCGTGTTGATAATCTCACTGTGTTATGGGGTTCCCAGCTCATTCTAGACTCTGTTCTGCTCTGTGGTGACTGCATTACATTTGGATACCATGCACAATGTTCACTGCACACAGAGCATTACTGTAGCTGCCAAGAGTTTCACAAACCCTGTTACTTACCTTCGTCTCAGACATCCCCGGCCAGTGACTAACACCACTGCAGATGCTTCCTGTCTCAGTACAACGATCTCACCTGTGAAAAACAAAAGCACACAACTTAATAGGCATCATACAATGGCAACCCAAAATTAAGATTTCTGATTGGCTAACTGGGTCTTTCCTACTTGAGAAAATTCCTGCATAACTCACAAACAAACATCATGTCAGCCTCTTCATAAATCTACTGAAAACAGAACTCCATCTGATGGCGGAAATTGTAAACATTTCAACTGCCATGTTTGTTTCTGCTCTCTCCCACTAAACCCATCGGTAAATCCAAACAAAAGAAAAAAGGCACAACTTAACATCAGCTTTGAGGTGAACCACCGCCTGCACTTCAGTGCGCACTCCTGTCTCCCCTGGCAACTCATTCCACCAAACTGCGATCGCACCACCCTCATACCAGGTACTCTCTCAACGATCGGATCACACTGGTACCAGGCTCTCTAAACTGCCGCTCACAGCTCACAATACACTCTAGCCAAATACAACTTCAGCACTTTTATCTATCGCAGCATAAAAAATAAAAAGTAACAAGTAAAACCAGCACCACAAAATCACTGTGGGTGTGTGGCGGGGGAGGGTAGTTTAGGGACTGGGCAAAACATCTCCCACAAACATATTCTACCTAGCAACAGGGCACTAAATCTAGAGGAAAAATATCAACATTTTAAAATCAATTAAAAACAGCTTTGTTTTTAAAAAAAAAAAATTTTTGAACGCTTATACTTTAATCGTATATATTTTTTTTCACATTGTATAATCACAGTAATCCACTTCAGGATATGTAGGTTATGCAGGTAGTTACCTACTTCTGGTGTGGATTTGGTCACGAGGCCACACCAGACATAACTAAATCCCAACATAACCCACACCCTGACATGGATTATTGCCTAATTAACTAAACAACGAGGTGCGGGGATTCAGGCTTACATTTTTTAGGAAGGCAAAAGATCGTTATCACAGGGTATCTCTTGATACTGAGCTTCCCCCCACCCCAAGAGGTAGGCCACTTTCTATAACATACATCTTTTTCCCCCAATGTATGAACACAGAATGCAATTCAGAAGGCTTTTCCTTCTGCACAACTCCGTTTCACAAATTCTGTTAAAGAACAAATTCCGGGTGCCATTTGGGTGTACTCCACAGAAACATTACCCATCATTAGTTATTCAGATAACCCAAAGAGATAGGCTGTACACTTCCGCTAATGGGGAACAGTCAGCACAAAGGGCCCAACACTCACGTGTGGGGCTGGTCCCAATGCGCACGGCGTGTGCAAAAACATTTTGGTTTACTGTACTATAGTAGACTGTAGCAGACTAGTTCTAGGTGGACATCTTGCTACCGAAAATCCCAGAATCTCCTGCAGCTGACATCAGCGCAGCAGTGGGAAATTCAATAGTATGTAGAATATTACAATTTAGATGAGCTTTGATCAGTTTGCTGGTCCCGCTGTCCACCCTGGGCCAAGTTCAATCACAGAGGACTACAGGGATTTATTTAACTCTAAAATTTGATTAGCGTTTTGCTCATAAATGTGCTAAATCTTTGTGAAAATGCATAGCTTTTGCCTCAATGTGTTTAACAAACACAGCACTTCTAGAAAATCTATATAAATAATTTCTGTACAGTTAGTATAGTCCCAAGAAAAAAACTGCTAATCAATTATTTAAAACACTGGGACTATACTTGGCCCCTGGTGAAAAGCAGACCCATATAATATCTGCTAAAAGAGTATAAAAGCTCTAACACGCACTGCAGGCTACTGACTCTCGCACTGCTGCCTACTGCTCTGCTGTCAGCTGCAGGAGATTCTGGGATTTGCCATAACAAAAGATGTCAGCCTAGAACTAACCAAAATTAGTCTAATATACTCTGCTATACTACAGTGAACAGTAAAGTAAACTAAAATGTTTCTGCACACAAGGTGCACATTAGGACCAACCCCACACCCGAGTATGGGGGCCCTCTGTGGTGACTGCAGTGTTCCCCTTTAAAAGAATGGGACCAGTTCAAGGACACTTAACAGAAGAGAGTGAGTTGGAGTGTGTGACTATTGCATGCTGAATTATTATAGAAACAAGTCCAAGAAACAAGGCAGAGTTGGGTGAGGACTGACAAAGAAACCCCTTCTCCAAATTCAAACAATGTGTCCTCAAACATGGACAACCATAGTTTTTTTGTTTTTTTTAAACAATTCACAGACCCAGGATAGTCTAGGGAATTGGTTTGCTGGTAAAGCAGACAAAACTGATGAAACAAACAAAAAAAAAAAAAAAAACAGTCCATAACTGGAAACAAAGAAAACACCAGTTAAAATCTCAGACTCCCAGTTTTTCAAAAGTGGATCCAGTCCCTCAGTCAGCAGAAATTGAGTGCCCCCACCACCACCAAAAAGGACAACTTAGCAGATACACAGCATCTTGCTCTTGGGGGCAGTCACCAATTTTATTGTTGTAACTTGCTCAAGGTCAGGCTCGGTCCCCACAAATTATATCCTCCCCCCCTCTTTCCCATCCCTCTCTCGCTAGGCTATATCTCTGCATTACCTTTCTCCCTACCTCCTCCCAATAACACTTTTTCAGTTTCAGCCGGATGTATATTACAGTCCGTAATGATACCCTGTGGCATTTTTCTGCAATTTAAAGGTGATATCATTATAACAGTTTACTCACAGGCACTTACCTTCTAGTTGCATAATACACCTTATGTGCCTTGGTACCACTATTGTTTTAAGCTTGTTCACTTCTGATATGGGATGTATTGTATATTTCTTGACACTATATTCCATGTACCTGTATCTCTCTGTGTTGTTGACCTCCCGGGTCATGCCTGAAAATAGTCACTTTTGCATCTAGTGCACCTACCGGGTCATCAAAAATAAATAAGCAAGTGGCTAGAGTGGGATTTGAACCTGGAACCATATGGTGCAAAGTTCTGGAATCATTGTACCAAACTACTTCCTTTTTGAATAGATTCCTCAACTATTTTACTTCTGTATGTTCAACCTTCTGGGGAGCTCTTGCCAACTTGTGTCTTTGGTTTAAAAAATTGATTCTAGTGCTAGGTCAGTTTGTTTTTTTTCCCTCTCCGCGTCAACATCTTCACCCTCACTTTCTTTTTTTTTTATTTCTTTTTATTAACAGTTTGCATAGAGCAGACAAACAACAACATAAGTGTCATATTGAATAATGTCTGTTTCATACAGAGTTGATAAGCTGCCTAATACAATCGGTATCTAACAGTAAAAGCTTCACGGTACAAAACCCAGCTTAGTGGTTAACATACAGATTACCCATCTCTGCCACACCTTGTAGTGGTACTATATAACTTCCCTGTTAACCTTCCACGTCATACATTTGAAGCATTGCTTCCCACCAAAGTTCTATTGTAGGCACTGTGGGGGTTAACCAAAGTCTAGTAATTACCATTTTAGCAAATCACACACCCTAATATTTTTTTGGGTAATAATAGGCAGGAGCCATTTGTCTATCTCAATTTAATAGTGTCAAAAGTTTTCAAAAAATATTGTTGGGGACTTAACTGCCAGCGGCAGAGCAAGCTCTGGATTTGAATGAGCTGACCTACCAGCTGAGAGAGACACCCACCTGCACTAGTTTTCACACACACACACACACACACTCTCTAGCAACACATCTTTCTCTGCAGTCTGTACTCCTTACCACTACAGGAATGTAGTCCAAGACATGTGCCTCCCACCCCAGGTACTTTCCCTGTAACCAGTGCACCACACCACTGTGTAACCACTCTGAAGCATTCTTCTCATTTCTGCACAGGGTGTACTGCAGCATGTGTGTTGTACAGTTATGTGCCATGTCTGTAAAACCATGTGTGTGTGTGTATATATATCTCATTTCCTACTGTGCTGGGACTCCTAGGAAAATGAGATGCGTCACCCTCACGGGGCTAGTCCAGTTCATGAAATTTCACAAAAATACACACATTTCTTTAAATGCCCAAAGAAATCCCCAAATTACATCTCAGCGTGGCATTCCATTTCAGAACTATCCTCTGCATCTGGCGCAGCATGAATGAGAAGCTGCCACAGCCCGTCCCACAGATCGCCTCTAGAGAGCCCCATGTGCTGACTTTGCAAACTCAAATGTCAAACGTTCTGAATAACTTTCAGTTCGTATAACCACACAAACGGGACCCTTCAAATCAAATACAAGCAAATCCTGGCTGGTTCTTTATTTGAACAGCCCAGCATCTGTAACTACCGACAGGGCTCGACAAGAGGGACTCAACTGACAAGGGGGTCTACACCTACAGCCGGAGCCACGTATCAGAGACTGCTCCACTGAGATTTTACACACACATAAATGCATTATAGTGGCACGGCAGCACTACTACATTTAGAGTAGAACTGGCGTTTCTACGTTAAACCCGAAATTTTGCACTTTAATATCTTTGCAACCGATGAATGGATTTACATTAAATTTTACATGCGCGGTCTCATGTGGTAAATCTCTGGATATACCCAAGTTTTGTTCTAGTCGGATGTGCAGTGTCCAAGATCTGGATAGTGAAAAAGGTGAATTTTCTGTAATTTTCCCCCATTGGTTTGAATAGGATTTCTTTGAATTTGTCTACCGCCTAGCCTAGATGGTTTGGAAGTTTGGTCTGAAATTTCAGGATAGAAAGGGGTTTGGTTAAAAAACATTAATCCATTCCAAAGTTATTTAATTTTAAAATGTTTATAAATTGGTTCTGAGCATGCTCAGTAAGCACCTCAAAACAGCTGTATGGGCCCAGTGGCGCCAAGGGTTGAGACGCTGGATGCCACACCGGCGACCCGGGTTCGGGAACGGACTTGGGCCATCGGTGGCTGGCAGGGGAGAGGAAGGATTGAGCATCCCACAACTGCTCTCCTTCCTCTGGGGAGGGTTGGAGCACTGCATCGCACTGTAGCAGTGACTGGCAGAGGCCAGCCGCATTACAGCTGCATGCACAGCAAGGAGTGGGGAGCACGGCGGGCATCAGCAGGGATGTGCATGACGCCATTGCACGTCCGGCTCTCTGGGGAAGTAAAACTGGCAGAAAATGGTAGGCGATTTTTGCAGCCGATGGCCGTGCCCCGCCTCAGGACACAAGAAGTGCCTTCACCGGGGTGTGGACAACCTTGTGCGCACCGAGCAATTACCGCACGCCAGACCTGGTCCAAGGATGCAGGTGCCGGGGGTCGTTGGGCCTACTCCACAGGGGAGCAAAACTAGAAAGAATACAAAAAAAAAAATAATTAGCCGTTATGAAATGAAAAAAATTAGTCACCAGAGTGATTATGACATCCTGTTCTCTCTCCAGTGAAGTTGGCACCTCCTGCAATCATGAAGTTCTTTATAGTACACAGTTAGGACTTATTGTTGATGGAAACTAGTGGCTTTCGAAACCTTGTAGGACAGTTCAAAGGTCAAAAAAGTTGCAATAGCGTTCAGACATCACAACGATAGAACAACTTTTTAGCTCTGATCTGCCTTCTGACTGGCTCACTCCACCAAGCTGAAAGCAAAAAAACTACGCAAACATGGCGGCTGCAGTTTAACGAGCGCAGAGTAGTGGACGCTGCTTATTTTGACGAGGAGTTATCGTCGCTCCATGTCACAAAAGCAAACTTTTTTTTAATTTTATTAAAAAAAAAATTATCATTGCAGATGCCAGCATGAGCAGGAGAAGCTGAACAAGTGGCAGCGGGAGCAAGGAGAAGCAGGAACGAGTGGGAGCGGGGAAAATCTGGAGCAAGTGGCAACAGGAGTGGGGAGAAGCTGGAGTGAGCGGCATGAGGTAAAACAATCGAAATAAGCCCTAACCATATACTATACAAAACAGTGGATGGGTGATCATTCACAACTAAGGCCGTTTCCCTCTCGGGAGTTGATGACATCAGGGAGACCTCTTGAGCTTCGCTCTCGAGGTTTCTATGATGTCATCAACCCCCTCAAGGGAAAAACAGCCTCGTTGTGGATAGTCACCCATCCACTATTCTATATGTGGTGTTAGTATCTTTGGCAGTTCTTACAGATAGGTTTCTTTTTTTATGGACATTAACTTTTGTGTGGACCGTGAACTGCTGAATTAACATAGAACATTTTAAATTGAGCAAATATTGTTTAGTCAGTACGGAGATAAACAGTCCTCGAGTCCATGGCTCCCAGGTCAGTCCAACAACAGTCCCCTTTAAATTATAATACTTGCTACGGGGTCAGATTGAATTGATGTTTTCCTGTAAGTGCAAGATTGTGGAAGTTTCGAGGTGCTGATCATAGTATTCTAAATAATCCATATAAATTAGTACAAGTTTTCACTGCATATTTATTCAACCCCCACTTTTGGGGGTGGGGTCTCATTATCTACCTACTTTCCCTGGTGTCTAGTGGCACCCCCGCCCTCAGATCCCCGTCCCTGTTCTTTGTATACTTTTCCTTTTTTTTTTTTTTTTTAAACTGGGCTCCTACCACCAGGTTTCCGCCCTAGTGATGGCCCCCGGTCTTCCACCTACTGTCTCCGTGATCCCCGGTCACCCTGGCTTTCCCCCCCAGAGGGCGGGGCCACGGAACTGGCTCCCCCTATCCAGTCCATGGAACCATTATCTGGTTGTGGGATCCGGCGACAGAGGCCAATCGAAGCCCGGGGAAGGCTTCATAGAGGTGGAGGTTCCCCTGATTTTTCTTGTGTCTTTTTGCCCACTGGACAGCCGGACGTGCAACAACGTCAGCGCACCTTCGTGCAGACGTCCGCCAGCTTCCCCCCATTAGCTGCACCCGCTACTTGTCCAGACACCCAGCCTCACTGGGTGTCGCTGCTGGCGCATCCCACCACCCGAAGGGAAGGAGAGCTGTCACGGACGCCAATCCTTCCTTCCCTACCAGCCCCCGCGGCCCGAGTCTGTTCCCGAACCCGGGTCGCCGGCGTGGCGCGAGGTGTGGCATCCAGCGCTTCAACCCTCAGCTCCACCGGGCCGGGCTGTATACTTTTCCTGATGTCTACTGACACCCCCTGCCCTCCGATCCATGTCCCCATTATTCAATCAATTTTCTTTGGTGTCCAGGGGCACCCCCAACTAATCTCCTGTGCAGTTTCCCTGTTGTCTAGTGGCACCCCCAACCTCTGATCCCTGTTCTCTGAATAGGTTCCTGGTGTCTAGTGCCCCCTTCCCCACCCTCCCATCGCCTTCCCTTGTCAGAATAATTTCCTGGTGTCTAGTGGCACCCTCCACCCTCCCTTTGCTGTGTCCCTGTAATAAAGGAAAAGGTCCCACAATATCTTTTTTTTTTTTTTAACTGTAAAAAATGAAACAAAGGCCCCTTTCGCTGATCCAACCCCCCCCCACACACCCTCACTCACCTGAACAGATACCATGGAGACTATCCACTCTCTGATCGAAAACACGTTTCTGCTGCTGGAAACGCCAACTGTTACGTGAGAAAATAAGGTAAGTGCAGGTCAATGTTTTTCAATGCAGTTTTCAATTCTGGTGCATCACATTGTCATTTTTCAAGATTCTGAAACCACATTTTCAACAAACTTTTTGATACACCACCTCATAAACAATGCAGGTGTCATTTCGCAAATTCTGCCCAAAAGGCAATTTTGCGGTCGGTTGACGAAATTACCTTTTGGGCAGGATTTCAAAATTCGCACTGTACTTGTTCATAAGCTGGGGTCATAAGAAGGGTATATAGAAAATTTTGGGGCAAAATATGCTAAAAACTGGCGAAGTTGTGTGCGTCTGTTGACACTTCACTACGCTCATTTGTAAGTTTCTTAATTTTCAATATTTTAACCCCAAATTATCAACATAGTCATTTCTTTACACCACCTCATGAATGTGATGGCTGTCATTTTTCAAATCTTGCCTTAAATGTCTTTTAGTGCCCCTGGCCCGGAATGATGTTTTGGTGGGGATTTCACAATTTTTACTATTGGGTTGATGAGGTGGGGTAACAGGAAGGCTATGTTGACAATTTGGTTGCTGTTGTCCTAGAAATGGAAGCGCAGGGCCCTCCAGGCCCCGTGATTCCCCATAAAGATACACGGCTGCATCTATGGAAGAAAAGGAGTCTCCTTTTGAGTGCAGAACTCCATCAGAGAAAGAAGTATACGATTACACTATCTCAAAAAGCACGGATGCATGTGACTGCAGGACCCGATCACTCCAACAGGAAAATAAGGATACCATTATATTATCTCAAAAAGTAAGGAAATTCTTTGCAAAACACTCCGTTAATGCAACAGTTAGGGTTCTGGCTAAAGCATCAAAAGTAGGGAAATGTGGCTTTAGGGTTTTCGACCCTTAAACCCCAATGCCACCCCTAAAGCAAATTAGGGGTGGAGTTTTCCTAGGGGTTGTCAATCCTAAAGGTCACCTGATTCTATACACTCTAGAAACACACACCTAATGAGGTGAGCTTTAGGGGTGACAAGCCCCCTAGGAAGGCTCCGCCCGATTTGCTTTAGGAGTGGCACTGAGATTTTATAGCCACATTTCCCTACTTTTGATGCTTTAGCCTGAACCCTAAATGTTGCATTAATGGAGTTTTTTGCGAAGAATATATATTATAGATGCACACACACACAAAGCTAACCCTGTACTATACACACAGTTATATATATATCATATAGCTGACCCTCTAACTAGGCATCTTTCTTTCTAGCTACTTCCTCTGGCCAGAGTTCTGCTGCTCCGGGTCGTGCCTGAAAACAGTCATCTTTATAGCTAGCGCACCCACCCGATAAAAACTAAATAAATAAATTAGCTCAGAAGCCCCTCCGTCCAGACATCAGAATGCTGCATTCCTAGACAACTTCTCCTTACACCAAGGCACGATCCTCCTTAAAGCCTGGTTAGAGCTCAGCTGGACAGGGAGAGATCACACAGAAGTGTGCAGCGTGAGGGGGGGTGGGAGAAGACTTGAGTGCTCAGTATGCCATAGAATATGGGCAGCCCCGGGATGCATCTGTCATCTTTCAGTCGCTATGAAGGGATTTTATTTCTTTAAAGTCTACCCACTATCCTACCAACAAGTGGGCTTGCAACAATAGAAGAAGGGCTGCCAGGTGGCGTGTGATTACCTGCGCCGCCAGAAGCACTGCCACTTTTTTATATTTTATTTTTGTATATTTAATATAAAAGCATACAAAGTACATTTATTTGATTCCAGGTATAGGATCCGTTAGAAACATGGTAGAAATTCTTAGCCCTTCGTTCTCTGTTACAGCAGGCGGGGGTATATGCATACATATTTAAGCAAATGCAATCACACCAATTTAGAAAAAAGCTTATGCAGGAAGACCATGGACAACCATACCTAAATAAAAGTTTTTATAAAAAAGTCCAGAGTCCGTTCTTTGCAGAGAGGCCACTGACTATTGACGTGGCCCAAGAGACCATGTGTATGTCAAGAGCAGAGAATTATTCCCTTTAATGTAAATTATGAAGATGCCCCTAACTATAGCTCACTAACAATCCTAAATAATGATGGTAACAATTATGTTGCACAAATACAGAGTTATATTAACTCAGCTTCACCACTACAGGGTGCCAACAATTAGAAAAAGTAAAAAAATTAGTGCACTAGCAACCTGGTGCATTAAACTTAAAAGTTATTTGGCTTAAACCACTTTGCTTTTATGTAGTTTATTACTATTTTCTATAAAACTTATAACAGAGCAGCATGTTAAGGAACTTCAGTTCTCTCAAATAAATCAATTTTTAATTGCTGTAGTGGTATGCACCCAGCTTCAATGAACATAGTCACCCAGACTGTCCAATAAGTCCTTCTTCGGGGTATCCTCGTCTTCATCCTGAATATCCGAAGGACCTGGTTTAGCAAAGTCTGCAAGTATCATGTCCAGCCTCCGACCCATGTCCGCTGGATCATTATATGTATGTATGTACGTGTATATGTGTGTGTAAATATGAATATATATACACGTATGTGTTTGTTTTGCGGACGTATCGAATCTTAAGTCGTGCTGGCATTTGTAGCGCATGGCTGATCCCCAGCTCCTGCAGGCCCACACGAACAGCATCAAATCCACAACGTCGCATCCTTGTTGAGTAGCTGAGATCGGGAAAGCAGTGGAGAACAGAACCATCTGGCAAGGTAAGCGCTCCTGCAGACTTAGCCTTGTGCAGAACACAGTCCCAATATGTACTCTGGTAGTTGCCACCAAGATGGTCCGAGGGAGATCTGGATCATTAGGCCTTCTACGTGGTGTTGTACAGTAGGCCCGCTGTATCATATGTTCATCCTACATTTGAAAAGTCCTGCAGAAGTTGCTGCATATATGCTGCCAAGTTTGCACCTTTTACTCCTGCGGGTATCCCCAAAAATCGGAGGTTGCAGGCACGGGCATTGTTCTCCAAATACTCCAGATGTGAGCGAAGCAGCTTGTTCTCCTTAAGGACACCATCAGTCACAGTTACAGCTTTAGCCACAGAAGCTGTAGGCTCAGCTTAGCTTGTTTCTATAGTAAGTATTTAGTTTCCGCTTGTGTGAGCCTTGAATCACACGCCTCGAGTTTGTCGATTTGCTGTACTGTTTGCAAAATCGCATTTAATTTGGTGTCTAAATCCTCAGGCTTCCCGCTCGTCGTCGGATATACCGGAGCTGCGCTTGCAGTAGACACAGGGCCTTTCCCTTTGCCCCGTCCTCATTATTATCCATTTTGGTTCTACCTATTGCGGCTATCACGTGAAACTTCGCCAGTAATGTCAGAATGTCCTTTGCTTTAAGATCCTACAATTTAATTTGGGCAGGTTAGGTGAATGATGTTTTTTTTTCCAAGTTTATGCAACCGTCTAGGTCTGGAGCTATTGAAGGAGCATCTTTTCCTGTCTACTGGCCATGCCCCCACCCCCCACCCCAGCACTGCCACTTTTAAGTGACACTCATCCCAAAGCTGTGTGTACCTTTAAATGGAGACCCTACGAAAATCCCAAGACGAAACACTGAAGCAGAAATACTCATTTTGTGGTGGGGGGGGGTGAACACTACTGCCCCAGTTTAACTGACATGGACAAGTATTTACATGCTCTGCAGCATACCAAATCAAAACCCTTTCACTTGGTCAAAACTCGAAAGGGAGCTGAACATTCCACGGCAACCTTTTTACGGCATGCACTTTGGGCAGGTCGTTCCTCAACAACCATTTTCGAAAACCCACCTTACATCTGTATTTCTTTGCCTCATTTCCACACATCGGGGCACTTTTGCTGCTGTGCATCAGTATAAGCAGTCAGTTTACTTTAAGGCAAAACGTAGAGCAGCATGGACTGTTTCAGACTACGACGACTGGTGCAATTAGCTGCACCAGCACGCCACGAAGCTCAACATAAGTGCTATCACAACACTAAGGCCCTGTACAAACATGGGCACGGTGTTCAGACTGGCTGCACTGAGGCTCCCGACCTCATGCTTTCCTGACCAAGTTCCAAGCAGAATCGCAGTACTGTACCACTGCAAGACACTGCAGGTGAAATGGTGCACATGCCAGGATACTGGTGAATGGGGATGAGAAGGAACACTATGGAAAAGGTGAGTGACTGTTGATACTGTAAGGTCGACACAGGCTTTAAATGCTTTTAAACGTTTAGTTTAGGTAATCTTAAACACAACTGCAACCCATACCTAAAGGTGGGCTGAAGTTTCATACAACAAAATTGCATTCCAATTCATCAACCATAAAAGTCTGCGTACAAATCTAATTCAGAATAGTACTATTCTAACCTAATGAAAAAGTTAAAAAGGCCTCTCTAGCTACATTTTACATATACATTTACAGCACATTTCCATAACGCTCATTTTTTTTTTTTTTTTTTTTTTTTTAAGACTTTCTTAGAGGTAATTGACATTTGCATACACAGACTCTTCTACGCCAGTACCATCATTCATTAATTCTAATCAGGATAATAAATTTTAAGAGGAACAAAAAGAGGGTGGGGCAACTACTCCCAAGTATTCATTTAAAAAAAAAAAAGATTGCCCATACGCTTTAGTCGTTACTCTCAACACATTCCATTTTACTTGCCTTCTTAAACTGCAACTAGATATTTCAATTTGAGATAAGTTTACACAACTTATGATTTGCATTACATATCACCAAAAACAAACTTTCACCTATCCTCTATCTTTTCACTCAAAGGTTCAGTTCCACACACCTGTAATGCTTCTCCATACTCCACACCTCCCCCCTTAAAATAATTTACAGTGCCCTTTTTGAATACATTCTAAATCACTTTTCTATTTAATACTGATATTTAACCCCACCATGCCATACAGGAGCTCCACATTCAAGCACTTGTCTCATCACTGTACAGTAACAAGTAAATGTTTTTTTTCTGTTTGGCTAATCCCCGCCCTTAACATAGTAAAGAAATATAGCCTTGTGTCGGCCTTTTTAATTGTGCCATTTACATTGCGTCCCCCCCCAATTAAAATCATTCTGAAACATTAGGCCCAAAAGTTTTACGTCATTTTCGGTTCTGCGTTGTAGTGAATCTGTTTAATGACTTCTACAAGCAGTTAACATCAGCCACATTATATCAATACTGTTAGCCACACTGTATTAATACCATCATGTTAGCAACCCTTTTGGCTCTGACCAGCACTCGTTATGAAAGGCAGTGCATCTGTGAGGACCAGTGGTTACAGCACCCACTTGCTCAGGAGGTCCAAGGTCAAATCACTTGGGTCACACAGCCATTAGGGCCAGATTGGATGGCACAGGTGGGACAATGGCATGACTAGGAAAAGCAGCTAAGCAACAGAGAGGGTAGCAGTGATTGGCAATTTCTCAGGTTGGAGGCAGGTGATCAGCGGAGTCTCTCCGGAAAAGAAGTGGGTAAGAGGGGATAGGAGCCAGGTGTTTAAAACAACATACCGAGTACCACCCTGATGGCCACACTCCTGTGCAGGTGACTCAGGTTTGGGAGGTAACTTGAGTTGTTGCGTCAGGAGTCAGGCCAGGCTGGGGCAGCTGCTGCACAACAGTGAGTTCTGGCCGAGGAGGGTAAATGGCGAGCGCTGGTGCCACAGAGAGCCCAGAGGCTGGGCCAGGAACATGCTGTGTGCGTGCTACGCCACCAGGAAGGCTGCACTCACATTGGGGGAGGTGAGACGGACCCACAAGGGTGCAAAAATAAAAGTCTAATGGACAGTGTGGGCACTTGAAACTCCTCACAGTCTTAGTGCCTGCACAGAGGATTGCTACAGGGGAGCTCCCCTGGATCCCTTCCAAAAGAATGAGAGCCATGGGGATAGGGAACATTACAGGATGCAGGCCTAAACAGGGTGTATCCCTGTGGACAGGGTATACTCCTGTAAGATGAACTTGGTCATGGGAAAATAATCTTTATGGAGGAAAAAAACATACCAAGACAGTGAACTTAAGTAGGCCACTTGCTGTCACTCAGGAAAAAAGAACAAGGGGTCACAAGCTGAAGCTTTGGGGGTAGAACAGAATTAAGGAAGCATTACATCACTCCAAGGGTGGTACAGTGGGATAGACCATCTCAGAAGGCAATGAAATAGATTTCAGTTGGGTGCTTTAAGTGCAAACTGGATGAGTTCTCACAGAGGAAGGATATCTCAGCGTACAACTGCTAGTACAGCTGGAGATGGGCTTGATGGAGCATGGGACTCCATCCATCCCATAACACTCCTGAATACCAGTGTAAACTTGGCACTGCCTCTAGTCTAGAAACAACTGACAATACAGGTCATTTTTCCCTCCTTATATGAAAGTCTGTAGTGGAGATATTTAGCAGAGGTCTGTTCACATCCAGGTGTCTCAAGAACCTGACACCAAGGGCTGACCCAGCAGAGAAGGGGCAGCACTACCATTCCTCTACGCTGGAGACCTAAGTTTGGGAGAGGACTGGGGTCACTCCAGGGCTGGCGGGGGGGGGTTATGGCATCCTGCTACCACCCTGCTACATGACTGAAGCCAGGTGGCTGTGCAACGGGACTGCATTATCTGTAGGGGAGGATCCGCCCTCAGATGCTGATCTGCACGTGCCTCTCCATGCACACACAGTTCACCACTGCATGTTGGATGGCCCTGAGGAGGGAGAAAAACCGGAAGAAAATCCCCAGCAGCACTAGATGACTGCCAACCCTCTGCAGGCCCCGCACAATCAAGATTCTGGATTGTGCACTGAGGGGATGGATCCCCTTACTTACCCTGCCATGGAGTGGGGGAGAGAGTCTTTGGGGGATTCTCCCAGAGGTGAACAAGGTAAGCCCCAGCAGAGGAGATTCGAAAGGTTGGGACTGAAGAGGGCTGGCCTGCAGAGAGGAGAATAAACTGGCGAAGCAACAAAAAAAAAACTGACACGGAATTTTAGAAAATGCGTAAACATTATAATATGGGTTCTTAAGCTTCAATACAGTCCCCTCCCACAAGGCACCCCAAGACAATCTGCCAAGCTTTGGGTTCTGTCTTCCAATTAGACACCGATTAAGTGATTCGAGAGCTGAAACCGCTGCTCTGCTACGGACTATAGCAGGGCATCAAAAATAAGCAAGCTGACTAATGCCATATAAATGATCCTGCCAAACATCCAAATCCAAAGTGCGACAGCAGGAAAACAACCCCCTAATATTTCCACACTGCCCTAAAGTGGCAGACCAGGAAAATAAAGAAAGAAAAAAACGCAGAGTCTTGCTACGGTATCTTCTACAATCCATTGACACACGACCACCAGGGCAAGAATCTGGCCAGCGCTTGAAATTTTAGAAAGCACACCCAGTTTAGCAACCCCCTCCCCCCGGAGTTAAATGACACTGCAGTTGCTGCTGAAACTGACACTACAAGGCAAAGGCTAGAATGCCTGACCCAATTACTGTCAAGCAAGTCGCAGCAGAGTTATTGTAGTTGCGACTGTCCCAATCTTATAATGAGGTTAACTGATCGCTGCAAAGTCTCTAACACAAACACTCGTGACAGTGGCAGCAGACTGCCTCACACACTAGACACTGAATGCAGTGCAATCCTGCCCGACAGCCACGCGGGCGGGGCAGTGGGGCACAGAAGAAGACTGGAAAGGGGCGGCCGAAGGACTAAACTGGTGGGTCCAATAGTGTGCTGGCTCGGGTGCCTCTGAGCCCCTGCACGGTTCACCGATGGCACAAACCTCAACCACGTTGCCTGGGGCTGCAACCCAACCCCGTGCACAGCTAAAAGGCCAAGGGATCCTCAGACACACACGCTGCAGCCGTCTTACCCAACACAGGGGATCACTTGCACGCCTCCCGCTTGCCCGGGGTAGTTCAGTATCTCCAAGGCACACACCGGGTCGTACGTTCCTCTTCGGACTTTACAGGGACATTGGAGGGAACTTGAACTACCTGCACAGACCACTGACTAGCCCCCTCTGTCAGCGCGCCACGCCCTCTCGACCACGCTCCCCAGCTCTCTCCAGCCCCGCCCCAGCTCCCTCTCGACCACGCCCCCAGCTATCTTAATATGCATTGCCTTCACACTCCATGTCCACAACCCCTGGACCACGCCCCCTGAAAGACCTACTCCTGCCAGCTTCGCCCCGACCATGGCCCCGCCCCTTGTCACTTCAGGAGCAGCTTCACCGTGTGGAACGTGCTGGCCATGGCCAGTGGCCGCATGTTTCCAGCAACAGATGCTGCAGGACAAGAACATGTGCGCCAGCCAGCCAGGGTCTGCATTGCACTGAGCCCAGAACGGCAGCCTGCCACGTACAAAATAGACGGATGCGGTGGAATACAAGGCGACACCATGATGGATCAGGGATCCCGAACTGCAGGATTTGAACGGCGGCCAGCGAGGATTCAAATAATCTGAGCTGTCCCCAGACAGGATTCGGAAACACAACTGTATTGCTTCAGCGCCCACTGACCCTGCATGTTGAAAAGTCTGATAAGGTGACGGAGAAGGCAGACACAGGGGCACAGTTCAGACTCTGATTTCCTGGGACTGACCGCCTGCCTTGGCGCAATAAAAAGAGTTCAGAACCGTGATGACCCTTACTCCGCCAGAGGTAATGCAAGCGGCGTAGAACCATCAGGACACAATGTTCACAGCCAGGGGTGTAGCCAGGGATTTTGGACCTGCACACCAAGTGGACTCACTGCTACCCCCCCCCCCCGTGTAGTCAGACAATATACAAATTTACACCAGGACCGTGTTTGTTGCCTCATTTGTCACAATAAATACAACTTTTGTATCTCATGACAGTGGTTGTTGCCATGCATGGGTAATTACAAATGCCATGCATTGTTCCCTAAGACACCGACATACCAGCCCAGAGCCTGTAAAGCTGTATTGCCTTTGGGATGCAAAGAGAGTATTAGTGACCAGTCCTTCTAGTTTCGGCTCCAATTAATAAAATTACAGAGAGGTTCAGTATTTTCTTGGTTAGTTTTCATGGAAAAGGGAAGCAGTTCAGAGCCTATTTGCTACCCCCCTTAAATAAAATTGCACACCATGGAGTGCTTGGAGTATGCCTGCCTACACCCATGTTCACAGCACACATTGGGTATCACGTCCCAGTGTCCTTAACTGCAGCGCAAGGGGCAGTTTCCCTGCGCTACTTTGCACAGGGCATATACTGTAATACTGGAAACCTTGCGCAGTGGGTAAGCTCAGGGGCAGGCTGCGCAAACAGGTTGTCTCTTGGGAGCCCAACTCACTGCTGCCCATACCTCTAAACCCTTTGTCACTGAAATGAGGGATGTAGAGGTGCAGCATGAGGGACTCGGACCCAAATACACCTCAAAGAAGAGAGACAAGCTCAGAACACTGAAAACTATTGTGCTGACTTGTAAAATTTATTTTTGATTTAACATTTTCGAATATGTAAGCATTAATCACCGCCAGCTGAGGGCTCTACTGGTGGATTAATGCCGCTAAGGGGATTCGTGCAGGCGCAGCCGAGGGGCTCCCAGCAGGCATTAATCACCAGTAGAGCCCGAGGCTGAAGGTGATTAACCACGCGCTTAGGGGTCATAGGCTCGCCGCGCGACAACGAAGTTTATGTTACCGCATCACCTCCGCAGCCAGGATCGGTTCCAGCGCCATAGGGAGAGAACACAGGCTTTACCTGTTAAGTCCTGCATGATTGCGGTGTCTCGATCGCTGTGCTGGCTGCCGGATCGCTGCCGTAAACAAGACAGGGTTAGCAACATTCTCACTGCCAACCTCATCTCCGTGCTTTCTTGGCTTCTCAGTGCTGCACCCTCTGCCTCCTGGCCAATCTGGGTACTGCCCCAGTGGGCTGCTACTCTCGGCAGCCTCCATAGCCACAGCTGGTACTGACCGAGCGGGCGTTATGTCTGGCTTAATACCCGGCCGGTTTCAGTCAGCTGTGGCGATTCCGCCAATCGTCGCGCTCCTTCCCGCCGCCCGACTGAGAGCAGTGTTACAAGCAAGCAATAATACCCGACAGGGTGGGCGGTATTGAGCAATACCGGACCACCCAGGGGCGTCATGAGGCCCGACGCCACAGGCGGAGGGCCTTATAGCCCCTGGAAGGTCCGGTATTGCCATACTGCTCACCCTGAGGGTATTATGGCTTAGAAAACGGCTTGTCTGTAAATGTTAATTAAATTAAAAAAATTAGAGGAAATGAGTTTTTGAATAGAAAGATTAGAAAAAGAAAACTTTTATAAGGTTAAATAGTCCCTGCCTTTTGTGCTGTTCTATCTCCCTCCCCACCCACACACAGAGCCATTCCCTTCTACTTACACCCCCGACACTATTAGCTTGAGAGACATGTTTTGTTAAACTTCCTATTTTTTGGGTCCTTTTAAGAAAAGAGTACTACTGTTCTTTTCCTGCAAGCTTTTTTTTCTTTCAGAAGATGCTGCCGTTCAGCACGCGACGTTGCGTGACCCCGTTTGTGAAAAACAGGAAGCGGAGAATTATGAGGTGACACAGACTGCAGCAGTCTTTTTTTTTTTTTTTTTTTTTTAATTTTTAGACCTTCCTGGTGTTTTTTTATGATTTCTAGGGTAAGTGTTATGTGAAAAGTGACAGCTCCTTTTCTGGTAAGTTACTTAGCTCTTGCCATGTATTGTGCTGCCAATCAGCACCGGGGATGCGAGTCAAGAAGGAACTGCACTTCAGTCTGTAAGAAATGTTGGGGGAAAAGAAAGCATTGGTCGGTTGCTTCTCTGCTTTCTTTGTTGTGAATGCTCTCAGAAGAACTGAAAGAGGGAAAAGGTAGTGACATTTTTCAGGGAAATGTGTTGCGTTTATGGGATTTCAGTTGTGGGCTGATTCATGCTGGCTGAAGGGTAACTGAGCAAGCGGTGGGATCACGCTGTGGAGAAGGGGAGAGCGCGCTGTCGAGATGAGCACGTTGGGAGAAACTCCAATTTCTCTTACTCACTGACCACTGAATGAAAAATCTCTATTGTCTCTTAATGGTTATTTTTTAAATATAGTGCTTCACATTTAGTGGGGATTCAGTTGTTAGAGGATTGTTTTCGGAGCTGTACATTACTGCGAGCAGGATCAGAAGCAGCGCAGGTGATCAATGTATTGTACTGCACTACATTTTTTTTTTTTTTTACTGAGACTGTTTTTTTATCTTTGAGAAACTGGCAAGGTTAGGGAAATGTGGAGACTTTAGGCTGTGTGTGTCTATAAACGGGTGTTTTGTGTGTGTGTGCTCTATCTCTCGCTAAGTGGGGGGGGGGGAAATGGCGGGGATTTCAGATTTACTGAGGTGCTTTTGGCCAATGAGGGGGCAGTGTGGGTACAAAGATTTTAGAGTGGGTAAAGGGGCACTGGGGCTGGCACTTTTTATTTGCTGGGCATTTATTGAAAGTTAATGTACCCCCTGGCAGGAGTACCAGCCAATCAGAGCCCAGGAAATAAAAGGCCATTTTCCAAAGGAAATAATGCATATGTAGGTGTGTGATGTGCATTGTTTTTTTTTTTTTTATACACACACACACACACACACACACACACACACACACACACACACGGTGTATGACAATATATAATGAATGGTAGAACGTTAACCTTAGGAAATCATTTCCTAAAGTTGTTAACCTATCGATGTGACATAGAAATGTTGTTAACCTATCGATGCTACGTCACATGTCCGCGCCTTTTTTTTTTTTTTTCACACACGGGGAACCGACGGATGAACGCAGCGGTTAGGGAAGGACTGAATGGCCGCGGCGGTGACTATTTTTCAAAAAGTAAGCAGCCGTTTTATTTTTTGTGGGGCCATACACTATAAAAATAATGTATGGTCCCTCTATCGAGAACTGTTCACTGTTAACCGTCTCGAGGTTGCCATGGCGACGTAAACCTTTCGAGCTTCGCTCTCGAGGTTTACACGGTCGCCCTGGCAACCTCTCGACAGTTAATCGCCCTGGCAACCTCTCGACAGTTAACAGACCTGTTACCGATAGAGGACCATACATTATCCTCTATATAAACCTCGAGAGCGAAGGTAGAGAGGTTTACTGTTACACACCAAGGGTGTGTAAAAAACTGCAGATCACACACCTTCTTCATGTGTGTTATTTTTATGCTGGCTTGCCATGCCTGCACAAGCCAACATCTTGCGGTAGTGCAGATTTGGAGGCGCGGTCGCTGTTGGGCGAATGCAGGGCACGCATCATTAGGTGCGTCCCTCATGCCCCAATCAGCCTGCATGCCGGCGCCACACCATGCATACATAATGTGGCGAGCACATCTAAGGAAAGGTCCTTTTCTTGCCGTGTTCGTCGCCATTATGTGCATGGCGGGACATGGCCGTAGAACTGCCGACTTCGGGGGTGCCCAATCCCCCTGTCAGCTGTCCCTGCCACTTGTCAATGTGCCGATGGGGGAGCCCACTCCCTTTCGGTATAAATCGCCTCCCCAATGTGTAATGCCGAGGGTGCCCAATCCCCCTCGCCGTTACCCCGCCCCTTCCTTAGGTGCCGACGGGAGAGCCTACTCCCTGCCGCAGAAATACCCTCCCTTAATTGTTTAATGCCGACGGGGTGCCCAATCCACGCCGGTACAATTCGCCTCTGTGTTGTTTGCCAACGAGGGTGCCCAATCTCTGTCGGGTTACAGATCCCCAAACAGGTGGCACACTGGGAGCACACCCCAGCATGCCAAACCCCTGGGGAAAAAAAACTGTTCATGATGTTTTCCTTTTACTACCTGTAAAGGAAAATGGTGCCTATAGTCTCCACGTGCCTACGTGCCATCCACTGCACACCCTGCCTCCCCACCCCCATACTTACCTCCAGAGCTCGGCTGCGATGATCATCGGTGGACCAGGAACACGTCTGTACTCTTCAAAGCGTCGCCGAACTGAGGAAATGCCGTAAGCTGGGATAGATAGGGTTTTCAACTTTAGTACATATCTCAGGCATTTTGCGAATTTTGGCTAATTTTCAACATGGGTTTCTGGGACCCCTTCTCATGAATTCTTGCACTGTCATGGCGTTATTCAGTCCCGAAGGTGATTTTGCAGTCACTGCGTGGAATCACATTTCAGGACCGCGTGAGAGATGACAGTGCCACTGTTCATGAGGGGCTCTCAAAAACCCTATGTTGCAAATTTGTGGGAAAAATCCAACACAACTGTTTTCTGGCGTGCATAGCAACTGGGCAGCGCACACTTTCGTGATTAGCGGTCGCAATATTTTCATGAGATTCTCAACACTGGCATTTGCCACACCTTCTTGTGAACGTGCAACTGTCATTTTCACATCCTGGTGAAATGCTGCACTTCCGCAGAATAGCATGGTGCGTAAATCAGTGTTCAGGACACATTATGAAAATGACAGCGACACTGTTCATGAGCAGAAATCCTAAAATGCCTGTGCTGACAATTTGGTGACAATACTCCACAAAGTGACTGTTTTACAAGAGTGTGCAGCAACTGCACAACGCACACTCGGCGCATTTGCACTATTTGCATGCCAGATTCTCAACATTGGCATTTTACCACACCTTCTTGTGAACTGTGCAGCTGTCATTTTTCACATCCTGGCCAAAATGTGTTTTTGCACTTCCGGCGCAGAATAGCGCGGTAGCTGTGCGAAATCAGTGTTTGGGACACATTACAAAAATGACAGTGATATGTTCATGAACAGAGGTCCTAAAATGCCTGTGTTGAAAATTTGGTGACAGTGCTCCATAAAATGACTGTTTTACGAGGTGCATAGCAACTGCGCAACACATGCTCGCAACTTAATGCATTCACAATAATAAGTGTGGGATGCTTTACTAAACCCCTCGGGTTTATGTAGCATCCCACATCTCAGGAGTGTGTAAAATTCTCATTACACATGCCACCCCATGCATTATTCTATATGTAATATGCTTTGAAATAAGGGCATGCTCCACACAATGCTTGCAGCTGCTCCACTCTTCCAAAGAGGTGGACAGCTGCAGAGGCCCCCCATGCACAGGGTGTGCACTTTTGGGGCACCCCACAGCATCCAGAGCCATTGTTGTATGCTTACTCCATGCCCAAATAATGGTCACAGGACCCATCTCTGCGGCGGGCTGGGGGTAGGCAAGGGGACAGACAACTGCATGATCCTGCACATTGCCAGGAAAGCAAGTGCAGCTGGCACAGAGGGCATCTACTTTGGGGCTGTTGTACCACCTATGTGCCCCTCTCTGACTGGTTATCCAGTTCATACTGGGGCAAGTACAGCCCATTCTCCACTGGCCCCAGTCCTGGGTGAAGAGGTATGGGCTGAGGGTGGCACTGGCGCTGGTCTGATATTATGGCACATTTATGGCTTTTTTTAAAGGGGGAATGGCAGCCTCTGGTGGACTGGCATGGGCTGCCGTATCCTGTGGACCCCCACCCCTGGTGTCACCCACTGGTCCTGCACAGTAAGGCCAGAAGACCCCAAGGCACACCACAACACTTGTCAGTGTCTGCAGGGTAGGGTGAGGTGAAATGGCGTGAGCGCTATGGCCAACGATCCAAAGGCGCAACCCAGTGCCTGTCAGTCTCTGCAGGGTGGGGGCTGGGTTTGCATCAGTGCAATACTTCACTGCCATTCCTATTATGCATCTCTCTAACTTCGGCACTACTAATGCCAATGCCAGCAAGACAACCTTCGGCATAGACAAATGCTTGTTTATAACTGGTGGCAAGTAAACAAAGCTGAGAGCCTTTCATGGGCAAATGTGGTACACACAACCCAACGCGAAACAATAAAAGCCGCATCAACTCACAGGTTGATACAACTTTTGCTGGCTGATATGACTTTACAGGTCTCAAAAAACGGGTCGATATCGGGGGTTAACAATTATAAAGAATTTCTGCTTTGAACAGCACCTCTCTGTTATAATAAAAATCTTAAAACACTAGATTTACACCAGTTATTGTTTCAGCTTGCTTCTTTTCTAGTTATTTGTAATTTTTTTTTTTTTACTTCCCCTTGCTGTTGGTCTACTAAATATTGTAGATAATGCAGCAATTATTTCAGAGAGTCTTTCAATATGTATTGGATTTACCCCTGCTAACCACACAGTTGCTGTTTGTGACATCACAGTCTGTTGTCCTACTGAGCCCTATGATGTCAAAAGGAATTATGAGGTTAACAGGGGAGAGGTAAAAGTTTTCTATACAGACTTTTTAGATGGACTACAAAGATGTGCTGTAAATCTTGGAAAGGAACACTAAAAATTTAAAAAATGTATTTTCTAGTAAACTGTAACAGCTGAAACATTTTCCCCAATTGTTTAACCAGGATTATGAAAGCACATGCCGAAGCGCAGAGTCTGGATTTACAGCACATCCTGTGTATTCGCAGCACCTATTCCTAAGGGACAGCAATTCTGAGGGGCATAATGAAGGTCAGGGACAGCTGAGCAGTATGCTGCTGCTGTCCCCTCCACAAAACAACAAGACATGGTTCAGCAATGCAGAGCGAAGACAAAACAGACAGGAAAATAATGAAAGATATAGTTGTAACTTTTTATTTCTGAAATATTTTTTTTGCCGTTTGCTCATTAGAATGTCTTCCATGTGATAATACTGTACTGGGTGTGTGGAACAGCTCTCAGCCTGGCAACTGATGCATCTGTCTCCACCCCCCCCCACCTCATCATCAGCATTGTAATCTCACAGTGACATCACAGGTGAGTAACCCGGAAGCCACCAAGTAGCTGTTTTTAAACAGCAGTGATGTCACAATGCGGATGATGTTGTGGGGGGGGGGAGACAGAGACAGATATGCCAACTGCCAGGCAGTGTTGCCCCACCCATCACACCTACTAAAAGCAGGTACATAATCTTCTAATTAACCAAAGGGAAAAGAAAAAGCACCACAAATATAAAAAGGTAATGGCTGACTGCTTATATAGAGGATAATGTATGGTCCTCTATCGTTAACCGGTCAGTTAACAGTCGAGAGGTTGCCAGGGCGACCGTGTAAACCTCGAGAGCGAAGCTCGAGAAGTTTACGTCGCCATGGCAACCTCAAGACGGTTAAAATTGACCGGTTGCTGATAGAGGGACCATACATTATTTTTTATAGTGTATGGTCCCACCTCAAAAGGCTGCTTACTTTTTCATAACTAGTCACCGCCACGGCCGCTCAGTCCTTCCCCTAACCACTGCTGTTCGTACCGGTTCCCGTCGAAAAAAAGCGACACAAGAGACACTCGCTAGTTAATCTATCGATGTGACGAGCATCGATAGGTTAACAAATAGCTACGTCACATCGATAGGTTAACAACCTTAGGAAATGATGATTTCCTAAGGTTAACAGCGTTCTACCATACATTATAAAAACTATTACTTTTAGGCAGTACACTAGCTCACTAGTGTGCAAATGACCCTAGCTCAACACACACCACTAAAAGCTGTTTACCACGGCAGCATGCGCCTTTATGATCTCATTATAGAGCCAGTGTGCTCCTCATAATGGATAGGTTCTGGGAAGTTGGGAAGTACCAAAGACCAATCCAGACACAAATGTTGACCGGGGCGTGGGGGTTTGCACACCTTTGGCTCCAGTAATGTTGACGACCAAACAACTGCAGGGAGCAGTACTGCTGTGTGGGCAACAGTGGATCACTACAGATGAATGTCTTCATTTCATGATCGCTTGCCCTCCCTATGTCTCCTCAAGCCTTGTGCTCCCTGTAAGGCTACAAGTGCAGGTAGCTGCTGCTCCTCTGAGCCGCCTTCGCCCCTTATTTATGTCTACTGCAGCACAGGTTGTCTGTTAGGGCAGCAATCAGGCACCCTCTTATCTCCACTGTTAAAATATGCTTTTTTGAAGGCGATAACTTGCCCTCTGCAAACAGGCTTTCAGTGCCTTCCAGAAGCTCCCAATATGTCTCTGTGCACCATATGCATGCCTGCCTCTCAATTGGATGCTCACGTGCAGTGCATTAGCGCTGATGTACTAACAACTTTTTTCCAGGCAAAGGGAGGCTTCCAGTACAACACGTCCCTCTGTAACTCCTGAACCAAAGGCAAAATCTCAGTTTGTGGGACGCAAAGGCAGTTTGCAGGCCAATAATGCTTTGAATATGCTGCCCAGTATGTCCTACTGATATAATTTCGGCTTTCCCAATCTATATAAAATCAGTTCACATCAGGGTGTGGGCTGTGCAATTCACAAACCCTGGAGTGTGCAGTCGCTCTTATAGAACTGAATGAGTATTAGAAATAAACAAAAAAAGTCTTTTAAAGGTGGGGGGCAGTGCCACCCAGTATTAACGGGGCATCCCTGGCTATGAAAAAAAGTCTCTGCAGAGTCCTAGCACCTACCAAACTTAGTCCTATTTGTGTGGCTTTAAGGTAATGGAACGCATATACTCAAAGAAGATCTGTTTTTAGTTGGTCCAAGTGACCGATGGAGAGATTCAATGATGCAGTGGGGTTGGCTGTGGAAAGAAGTGCCTATATGTGGGTAGTTGTGACATCAGCACACTTCTTTGGGTCACCAGCAGCCAACAACATTACAGCTTTTTTTTTTTTTTTTTTCACAACGTGAATAACTTCTAAAACAATTGTGACATCAGCCAATAAAATTTTTCTGTCATACTTCCTAAAACACTAGATGGCGCTAAAACAAAGGTAACCTCCACCAGTACAGGAGCTGAAGGACACCGGACAGTGCAATGGGATTAACAGGTGCTAAACAACAACTGGGTTTGATGGGGTTGTCATTTGCCAAAAATACAATATTTTGTTCTGTTCAGGATGGAACCCATGTAAACAGTGCCCGTCTCTTAATGGAACATAAAAGCACAAAACAGACCCACTGGACCCAAACGCCCATTAGTTTGTGCCTTTTAGTAGCACTGCTAGTTTGATTCTGAGCTGCTGTTGAAACAGGAGAAGAGGTGTCAGTTGGTGTACAGATGCAATCTGATCCTGCTGTGCCCGAGACGAGCAGTCCACATTAAAAACACTGCTTGCCAGCACAGCACAGAGGTGACGCAGGCTCACCTACCCAAGCATTCATTCTCACCCCTCTTGCCACACTGGCGTCAGCTGTGAAGGCAGCCAGTCACTCCCCTACCTTTCCAGGTGAAGGAAAGGCGCAGCTTAGAAGACCCAAACATCAGGATAGGGACAGGAGAACCACCACAGAAAAAAGGTCAAACATTGCTTGCACACTAGTGGCAATTAATGCATTTGTGTGTCCCAAAATACAGTCCCTTGAAAGAAGCACATGACAAATCAGGTAGCCAGGTGGCCACTAAAAATGTTACCAGATTTTTGAAAGTTAATCAATTGGACATTTGTCCACAAAGTGATTTCTCCCCACAGTAGGAGTAATGCTGTGTAGAATCCTAAAAGGACAATGAAAAAAAAAAAAAGTTGGTTCAGCTACCAGATTCTGAAAGCTAGTGGCCAACAGACCACAACTGCACAAACTAATCTGTCCCACCCTAGTTTTAAGTCACAGACATCACAGTGGAAGCTTTAGAAAACAAAATAGCTAGACATGTTTCTGCTCCTAGTTACCATCTGCAGTATTTATCGCCCCTTTTACTGTATACCTATGTAAATAAGTTTTGGAATTACAATACCTTTGAGCCAGACTCATTTACAAAGGTTCCATGTCTTGAGGTACAAATAATTACAAACAGGACAATACAATAGTTGTAATAATAGTAATTATACAGTTAACAGACATACCTAAAGCAATTAAAATAAGGGAACTACATAACAGGAGGATACAGTTGATACCAGCAGATTGATAGCGGGGGTGCTATCAGTATGATGACATTGTCAAATTACAGAGTTAGCGAACTATAAAACAGCAAGAGACACAGGCAACATTAAGAGGATATAGCTTATATAAGAGTTACCAATAGGTACAAGGTGGTGGAACAGTGCAGTCAGAAACTGACCTATTCAATGAAAGGAGGGAGCCAGGGGAGGAGGGGTAGCATAGTTGGGGGGGGGGGTTGTAGGTAGATACCTGAGGCAACAAGGCCAGCAATAAAGAACAAGCTGGGTAGTTGGAAACAGGTAAGAGGCTGATAGGTATAGAAGACTTAGGCCCCATCCACACTGCACTGCTCAGACACCATAACGGACAGAAACTGTTACAGCCAGGGAGCAGTACAGTGTGGCAACACTGCAGCGGTGACTGGTACGAGACTAGTACCGCCAGTCCACACCTCGGGAATCGGGCGACCATTACTGTGGCCCCCAATCCTAATGCAGCTCACACACTCACGGGCCCTGCAGAGAACCGTTACCGCCTGTCCATACTACCCATGATGCTTACCAGATCGAACCCGGTTTCATAACACGTTGTTGAAACCACTTCATATGGTTTCAACAACTGTTACGAAAATGCCTTCTGTAACGTTACAGGTGTAAATGCAAACCGTTGAGGTAACGGTTTGGGCACTCTAACGTTACAGAGACATAGTGTGGACAGGGCCTCAGTGAGGGATAGGCAAGAAGAGAAGGTGGGAGGAATAAGTGGGGTCGGTGGGGAGCAGGGGAAATAGGGGTAAGGGGAGAGTAGGGTGCAGCGGGCAAGCTGAGTCCGCAAGGAAGCGTCGGAAATTGTGGCTGGCAGTCACAGTTATTTATTTATTTAAAGGTTGGTAACCGGGAAAGGCACACTGAGCCAAAGCTCGTTTCCAGGTGCGACCCAGGGAGAGGGTACAATGTACACAAAATATAACATACATTTATATACATTCAAGAGATAAGCAAAAGTACATGAAAAAATATACAGTGAATAAGTAACATGCACAGAAGTAGGGCCTAACAATATATCTGCCAGCGGACAGCTGAAGACTAGGAGAAAGAATACACAGGCTAGCAAAAACGGCTTGGTGCACTGAGGCAGACGCAAGAGCACTGGTATTTGTGCGCCAATTATATGTAGAGCCGGAGCAGCAGGGAAAAACAGAGGAAAGGGTCAGAATGGATGTTAGAGTATAGCATTCAAGGAGGGTGGAAACAGTGGGGAGAGGAAATACTTTTTGATGGATAGCGCAGTGGGTAAGCTGCGTACAGTAAGGGGAAGAGTTCCATAGGGCAGGGATCTGGTGGGCGAAGGCTAGTGTACCAGCATTTGAGTGGGGTGTGATCATGGCGAAGAAGCAGTGGTCACAGGAGCGCAGGGAGTAGCATGTGCTAGGAGCTGGGGCTAGTAAGAAGGAGCCGGAGGAGGGAGGAGTATTGAACCAGTACTTAACGATGAAGATAACGATTGTTGCTTGGCACATTGCGCTAAGTTACAGTACAGAGATGGATTGGTAAAGGAGACAGTGGTGAGTACAGTACGGGAGGTTTGAGGCAAGTCTGCAAAAGACGTGAAATAGTGGGTTTAATTTGGCGAGGAAGGATTGCGTGATGAGCGTGAGGAGGTATTGTTGAAGTCTGAGTTTGAACGGACCTACCTTGTGTTCAGCCAGGACATCGGAGGGGAGGCCATTCAACAAGGTAGGAGCTCTGTACATAAAAGAAAAATTAATTTAATTAAATAAAAAATTAACATGAAAACAGGATCACTGTCCACTAGACTACATCTTTTCTTGCTGCTTGTCTGCGTTGGACATCACAATCCCCTGGTTATGACTTTATAAACCATGACATCCTTTTTAGCCAATGAGGACTGTTTACTGCTGTCGCTGAGCGCAGTACCCCTACCACTGCGCCAATGGAATGGATTTAAAGCAATAAATCCGGTACTCGACAGCAGCAAATCTACATTTTCTTTTTTTTTAACTTACTCTTTTTTAAGCCCCCTGCATTCCACAGCAACCCCTTTCTTCGGGGTCCCTAATGCGCCCCACAGTTCGCACCAGAGGGGGCTGAGAGGCACTGGCTTCCTCATGAGTGCCCTTTTCTCCATTGTTTTGTCAAGCCTCCGGTTTTCCCCCCAGCAGGGTAGAGGAGTCCCCATTTCTCCTCCATATTTCAGGGGATAGGGTGCACCAGGAGCCGCCTCAACCCCTCCGGCCAGCACAGGAATCAGTCTACAGGCACCGCGTGGGGACTTTCCAACTTCTAGTCCCGCCCCCTGCAGACGTTGGCACACTAGGAGGGCCAATGAGACGAAGCCACGCAGAGACATGCCGTCGCTCAGGCTATCATCCGACGTCTGCCCCTCCCTGTACTGCTCCCTCGTCTGCACCACCACCACCTATGGTCACCCAGGTGGCGGTATAGCAGCGAGGTCTGCAGCCCACCCCTCCCGGAAAAGAAGAGCAGCCAGACGGGCGCTCAGTCCTTCTCCCTCCAGCAACCCAGGCTCGCTACCGAACCCAGTTCGCTGGTGATACAAGCGGTAGCGCTACCACTGTGCTGGCGGGCTGGCCAAATCTACATTTCTGATTAAAAAGCAAAACCAAGGGGAAAAAAAAAACAAAGCAGAAACCACACTAACATAGAGATAGCTGCATGAAACACTTTCACCAACGTTGCTAAACCAGTTCTATGATGTGGTGACCCATGATCCACCGATTTCAGTGAAGTGATAAACTTTGCTTACAATTCACAAACAGTACTGTTATTCTCAGTTCACACATTCGCAGCTCCCACAATGCCTTTCACAGCTGCACATTGTTATTTATGGGTCTGATATATGAACTGCAAAAACACCTTCACTAAGTACTTGAGTGCCCACTCCACAGCGACAATATGTATTTTGCCAGCACGCACAACTGCCCCCCCACATACATCTGCTCTCAAGCGGGGCAGGATTCTCAGCCACCTTCTGACCCTATTCCAGCATAAAAGCGGTCCAGAGGCAGGTGAGCTAGGCCAGACACCAGTCATCAAATCAGTCAGAGTGGGTTCCCTGCCATGCAAGGAACAGAAGATTTAAGCAATATACCCCTCCAGGGTGTGGGTATACTGGTGGATTTACCACACCTGGTGTGGTTCGGTCACGAGGCGCAGCTGAGTGACTGAACCACACCAGAAGTGGTAAATCCACCAGTGTACCCACTCCCTGGGAGGGGTATATTGCTATTATACAATGTCAGTTTTTTGTGTGTGTGTTTTTTGGGGTGAGAAAAAAAATATAGAAAAGTAGATTTTTTTTGTTAAGTTTTGGTTATTTGTTTTTACTTTACTGCTGCGTGACAAAAAGTAGTTCTGAGTTGCTTGGGCTGCGGTCTTGAGTTGCTAGGGATCCCATTTGCTATTTGCAGTTCAGATACTTTTTGTGGGGCCGGGAATCTTTAGTGCTGTCTCTTTTTATTGGCAGTTCAGTCTGTCCCAGCTTTACTTTTTTTTTTTTTTTTTTTATCAGAGATGGGACAGTCTTTTGAAGTAAGTGTATGCCCCATTTGCTTCAAGTACGGACGAATGGGTCAGTTTCTGACACATTGTGCGCATGTGCAGCACTGTGGGTTTCTGTTGCACAGTAAAAATCGTCTGTCTCTCGAAACAAAGTACAAGTTGTTTTTTTTGTTTTGTTTTTTTTTTTGCAGTGTGCGGGGGTCGAAATAACCACCTGTCTGCCTGTCCCAGGCGCCCAGTTTTCCTCAGGACAGCTGGTTTTATTTCTCTGACTGTCCCTGGGACAGGTACCACGTGAAAAAGCATTGGCCAGTACTAGGACCCAGGTACAAATTCTGTGGGACAGTCAAAAGAAATATTGCTCCTGTCTCTTGGACAGCCATTCATAAAAAAATATTTCTAGCCCTGGCAGTGTGGTTCATGTTCTGGGAGATGGCCCAAAGTTATAGGGTGTGGCAGGGCTACGACTGCACATTTGTGTTGTATAGCGGGTCAGTCACCGAAATTGAGGATGCTGCGAGCAGCAAGAGGGAGGGGAGGTAGCCGGCACAGAGGTGAGTATTATTTTTTCTTTAAATGGTCACTACGAGACTTTGGTGGACGGGGTTTACACTTTGGTGGGGAGCTGTGTATCTTGCAGTTGGGCGAGGGGTATTGGTAGTTTTAGCTTTTGATATCGGGGGTGTCAAAGTCCACTTTTGCCCTGCTTAGTGGGGGAGCAATATCTGTAGATTTTGATTTTGTGGGTCGGATTGATTTGGGGTTAGATTCGGCTGGCTGGCACATTTTCCTGTGGGTACACTGGAGGATTTACCACGCTGAAAAGATGCCAGCCAGCCAATGAGAATGCAGAATTTGGCGCTTTCAATTTACTCCACTGTATAACGTAGAATTTGGCACGCTGCCTTGACTGCCATATCCCCTTTTAAAGAAAATTAAAAATTACACACACAAAAAAAAAAAAAAAAAGTTGTAGCAGACATGCCTCCTAGCCCTTTATGGCAACTTGAGGTCTGCAGACAGCTTGGGGGAGAAGAAAGCTGGAGCCCAAAACCAAGTCAGAATGAAGTACCCAGAGGACAGTCATGGCAGGGATGCCCTGCCACAGTCTGTATTGCCCCAAGAGGGTATCCTGTGAATACAGTGAATGCAAAACAGTGAAATAGTGAATGGTATGTTGGCAACATGGTCTAAATAGCACCTGGGTATGTCGTGATAAGTAGTGTCCACCAGCAGTGTAGGGAAGAAACAGCAGAGAGTCATGTAGTTGGTAGTGTTGGGTTGAAAGCTGAGCTGGCTCTGTAGCCTACAGGTTAGAGTCACTGGCATTTATGTGGTAGCTTCACCCATACCTGGGCTCAAAACTTTTTCATCTTTTTTTCTGCTTCAAAGTTTTGCACCCGCTTCTGCAACAGCCCCCTCCCGTGAAAATATAATGTGTTTCTCCCTCTTCCCAAGTTGCACCCCCAAAGTCTGAATATGTTATCTCCTCCCCTCCCAGTTTCTCCCTGTCCCAAAGTTATGTGCCACCTCGTGATTATTTTAGTTTCGGGCGATGCAGGGGCGATGTACCCCGACACAAAAGTCAGTGCAGCAGTGTTTTAGCGATGTGCACTGATCACCTTTATTGGCGGTCGCTGGATGTGCACTCGCTATTTTGGACTCGCTCTTATTGTCACCTTTTTTTTTTGTGCTTCACCATTATCACATAGAATCCCCCCTCCCCCAGAGGCTTCCACAGTCGTAGATTGCTCTGTGTGGATGGTGGAATGATGTGTGGCCAACCCCTGGGGGGACCCACTTTTGACGGCAGGCAGTTACAGTATAGCCACAAACTCACTGACCCACACTCTTCAGTTCTTTAAGTAAAAAAAAAAAATTTGCCAGACTGGGGAACCTGGAGGTAACCAACTAGCTAAAGGCAGTCTGTGCTATGCCCCGGGCCAGCAAAACAACAATCCTGGATATGGACAGGAGTTACCCCCGGATCTCCAATAAGTAGTTCTTTCCTCAATCATAATGGAGGAGTACCACTGGAGCAGTGCGCCTGCACTGGGCCAAAGCTAGGGAAACATTCAGTAAGGGGGTTGATCATTCAAACCCTAAGGAATTATATCACTGATTTTGCAAATTTCCAGAGACTTTGGACCCTCATTTTTTGTTTCTCTACTTTGTAGGCTTTATGCTTCAATTCTAATTGATGCAGTAACTTAGATTTTTGGAAAAGTGTGTGTATATATATATATATATATATATATATATATATATATATACACACACACACACACACACACACACATATGCCTGTGAGGAAGAAGAGGGCTGATGTTACTGGAAATGAAAACTCCTTACTGTATGTTTCCCCAGCTTTGAAGTTACCGAAACATCGGCACACTCAATGCAAGCACTCCGGTGTCATTTTACTTTGTGTGACAAGACGGTGCCAATATTAGGGTAATGCCAACCCTGTATGGCATAATCTTTCAAACAGTGAAGACCACCAGCTCCACCACCATTTTGTTAATGTTCCAGAAACTCTGAACCCTCATTTTTGATTGCCCTACCCTGTATGCTTTACGTTTAAACCCTACTTAATGCATTAACATTATTTTTTGAAATTTCATGCCTTACATTTTGGAAAAGATGTCCCAAAAAAACATCTGCATGGTGGCACCCTTGCGCCAGACCTGGAGCTAGCTTTGGGAACGGCCTGGCACGCCGTATGTAAAGCAGCAGGCCCTTTGGGCATGGGCAAGACCTGGCGTTTGCCCCGTGAAGGGCCTTTGCGGGGCCTACGGGAAGCAGAACGCCCAATGGGCATGAAACTTACTAGCTGGGTGTTCATGAGGAAGGTTACCAAGTACCCTGTCCCTCAAATGTGGTGAAAAAATATTAAAAATATGTAAAAAAACAAAATTTATGTTAGATTAAAACTCATAAAAACAAGCCAGAAAACCCAAAGTCCTTGCATGTGTGCAGTGTGCATTTCATGGAACTTAGCTTTTTGAGGGAGTCATTTCTTCTAACACCTATAACTTTTTTTTTTCCCCCAATATATTTTACCAAAATTGAGGGATGGGGTTTTACCACACATACAAGCCGGCAACTTTCCAAAGTGTCCCCAAGGCTGCCTTTGTTACTTTAAATTTATTTCCCTGGTGTGCGACCCAAACTCATGACCTTCTATCCCTGGGACGTGAAGACCGGTAGTCTTCAAATCTATTTTTAAAAGTAAGTAACTGTCACTTCAACCTGCTCATATAAGAAAATTAATAAACAAAAAAAGATGGAACTGCAAACTGATGGAAGCCTGATGATGTCCCTAATAACAATACATTTTGCTGAACCCCTCGGCCTGTATCTCTGACTCCTACCTGCACTGACTATCTGCAGCAGGCCTCCCACACTACTGTGGTCAACGTCCTCATTCCAGTGCCGATACAAGTCGACTCCAGCAATGTGGACCAGTTCAACTGCATAGAAAGACTCCTTTATGCTTCTGTATGGCTTTTTTGCTTCCTAGGAAGTGTTCCCCTGGCCAGTCATTACGGGACCAGCTGTTTGACCAGCAAGTCAGAGAGAGTTGGGGAAATGTCTGTTAGACCAATTGCTGTGGGCTGAGGCAGGGGCAGACTGCCCAAACATATAAAAAGTCTTATTCTGGGAAGTGTGGTACTAGATTTGAGCGTTCATTTATTTATGTATTTCTAAAGTTTCCCCAGGAAAGACATACTGAGCTGAGTAGCAGTTCATTTTCAGATGCGTTCTGGGGGAAGGGGAAAAGGGAGGCAATGCATAACACATCAGCAATATTTACACATAAACAAAATATTTACAAATCAAAACAATACAGAGCAGCAGGAACACCATTTTGTTGCTTTCCATCACATGTGGCCAATTTGCAGTATTTATTAGGATAGATGCTTTTCAGGTACGAATAGCTAGTGTCATTCTCGCAACTCTTCTGTTAAACCTGAAGGTAATATGAATGGTCGGAACTTCATCATTTCACTGGGGGTGCCAATGCCTGGAATGGACAGAACCTGCAGCTTAGTTCAGTGACCTGCCTTAGGCTGTAGCTGAGAATAGGGCGCACACACACCACCACACATTTTTTTTTCATCCATCAAAATTCTCTAGACTTCTGCAGCTGACTTGTCTCCACCCCCATTTTATTTGAGCAACCTGACATTCTTACAAACCTCTGGCTGCAGTACAGTACCACCTTGGCCAATCCTGGAGTGTCATTTTTTCTGTTTGTGTGTGTGTGTGTGTGTGTCTCTCTCTCTCTCTCTCTCTCTAATGATAAGAAAAGTCTGGAGAAGTCATTGGCCAAGAGACATCACCATACCATACATTAAATCTCTAAAAATGCACAGTCAGGTGCCCAATCTCATTTTACCTTTAAAAAACAAACAAAAAAAAAAAAACACACAACACTAACGAACACATCAGTACACCTGTAAAATGAAACTACAAAAGCGAGTAGCTGCCATCTTAAAAATCTTGGCCTTTACTACCACCACATTTTAAAACTTAATTTTCATAAACTGTTCTCAGTCTTTGAAACAAGCAAACTCCAACTCCAGACTTACAATACTTTCCAAAAGACCCCCCAAAAAAAAAAAAAAAACAAGAAAATTGCACTGCTCCACATCTTAAAATAAACTGTCTGGCCTCTGCCTAAAACATCACATTTTTTGCTCAATGCCCTGCCAACGCAGCAACATCACAGCGTCTCACAGCCCCCAATCACTTTGTACCACCCTCCTTCATTTCAGTTTGACTCACCAGCTATGCAGCTTTAGGAGGCAGCTCCCTTTCTGACATCATTTCTTCATGACCGACCCCAGCTGGGTGGGGGTCAGCGAAACACCTCCTAACCATTCTCTGGAACGGTGTGAGCAGCGGCGCTGAGCAGCAGCCATCAGGTGGGTGGGCAAAGAATCATGTCTATGACTGTAGTCCTGCCACTGAATGGGCTGACCGGCACGGAGCTGGACATACAAACCCACTACCGTGGCAGGTCTTGCCTCTGATACAGAGCTTCCCTGCCCAATTTCTGCTCTGTGTGGGCCACAACAGCAAGTGAGCTCTGTCCGTTTACTTGATACATGAAGAATGAGTAAACTCCATCACCAAGCTGGGGCCAGGAGAGTGAGTTAGTGCCATCCGTTTGCTGGAGCCAGGAGAGCCAGTGTGCTCAGTCTGTTTGTTGGGGCAGGAGCCAGACTCACTTCCGTCAGTTTGTGAGAGCCGGGAAACAGAGTGAGCACTGCAAGCAACAGCAGCTGCTCCACTGCTCTCCGGAACCTGCAAATCAACAGACACCTAGTGTCCGAGCAACTGATCAGGTGGCTATGGATGCGGGAGAGCATTTCTCTGTGCGGCTCCAACTGAAACTTTAAGCACCTAAACACTTTTTGGAGGCTGGGGGGAGAGAGAGAGAGACAGAATAAAAGCCTCCTATTTAGTACCTTGATCTAGTCCGAGGAGTTCTTGGGGCCAAAACAGCAAACATCAATACAAAAGCAGAAGGCCTTGCACTACACATGGTGTTCAGTGAGTCATTCGCTACCCACTGTCTAAACAACGCCTTCTGCTGGCTCAACATACCAACTACAAGACTATTTAATGAAACTTGCATTTTTTTGTAATTTAGGAAGTTCATTTACATGTTTAAAATAAATGCACATTTTTATTTTGCTTATTATAATTACAGCACAAATTAGCAAATGAGAATATGATTTATGATAATATACACATGCACACAGTCAAAGCTGCTTAATCGTGACACCTTGGTGGATGCCTTTCCATCCCGATTAAGCAGCTGTCCCATAAAAGAGAAGTCGCTCTTTTTTTGTTTTGTTCTTTTAAAACTCTGCCTGCTCCTATTTCCACTGTCCACAGTAACACACCAGATGACCTGAAGGATGCTGAGGGCAGCACTGCCTATCATTTATTTGGCGAAGAGTGTAAAAGTAAATAAGTTATGCAGTAATAAAATACAGTACATACTGGAGACTGTTAGCACTGTCCGAGTCCACAAGAGCATGGTGTGCTTGCAGTTTGCATCATCAAAGATGCTGAACACTGAAGCAAGCACGGAGTACTAAGAGTAAAGAAACATGGAAGCAAGTTTATTGCTCTATTTAAAAAACTGTTTTAAAAGCAGTTTAATGGTTTAGCCACCTTGCCAAACCGGGAAGTAAGCATGGAGCACTGAGAGTAGACATGCTGACTCATTAGGAGAGTCCCTAAACAGGACAAAAGGTTTCAGCCACAAAGAATGGAAGGAATGTTGGAAAATCAGGTGCTCAGGATCTGCAGGTGAATAGGAGATGTGTGTGTGGTAGAGGCTGTCAGCGCCATTCACTGCACATTTGCACATGCTCAGCGGTTCATCAGCACTCCGTTAACTAGCCAGGAATCAGGGACTGATAGCAGCGAGTGGAACTGAATTGCTGGAACAATCTGACGTCCCCGTCTATCCCAGTCCTTATTAAAACAAGGGGGATACCACAGAAATTAATGGCCACTTAATTGGTTCCCGGCAGGACATCCTGATTATCTGCGTCCTGATTCAGTGGCTTGTACTGTATATCTGTCGATCGATCTATAGAGAGAATGAGAATAAATACTAGAAAAGGGTTGTGTACAAGGAAATAATACCATCGAGGGGGCTACTGAGCTCCTAAAGCCACGAGCCAGAAGGGCGAGTGGCCTTTATGAAGCTCATTAGCCCCCGAGATGGTAGTATTTCAAGAGTACACAGACCTTTTCTAGCTTTTGTTTTATATAATGCATTAGGCTGGGCGTGGTTTGCTATTTCCAGTGTTCTCCTGTAGTGTAAGGCTTTTCTGTAGTGTAGGGAACTGCCTGTTTGGTCCCTTTACTGTTTCCATAGTGCAAGGACCTCCTATAAAAGGCGGCATGGCTCTGCGGTCTTTCCTTTAGTGAAACAGGCATGCTGTAGTCTCGGAAGTGATGTTCAGTCACAGCAGCGGGAAAAGTGGTAGTCTCATCAGTGGTGTGCAGTCTGCGCAGTCAAGTGTAGCGTGCAATGTGATTTGCAGTTGGTAGCTTCAAATGGCCAGAGCGGCATTTAGTAGTGGAGCACGGTGAGAGCGCCATGGGACCTGCCAAAATTGTTTTGAGTAGTAGCAGTATGTAGGGGCTTGGAACATATCTGAGGTACTGCCCTAGTGCTTTGGGTAGGTTAGGTTCCTGCAGGTGGAGCTGAAAGAAGGTGGCTGCTGTATGTGCTATGAAGGGGCTTGTTAGATGTGTTAATGGGCTTGCAATAAAGGGGATTGTTAGAAGTGTTAATGGGTTTGCTGTGTGTTATTGGAGTGGTTTGTAATGACTGGGATAGTAATGTGTTATTAAGGTGGTAATAACACATTAATGCAGTATAGTTAGTTAACAGGGGTCCTAATCACTGGCCTGTCTCCTTCCCTACCAGAAAACAAACTATGTGTTGCGCTCCGCGGGTAAATATCCCTGTCCTCGTCCCGAGACATCGCACCAGTAAAGGTGGTCGTGCCTTTGCCTGTTATGCTCCCAATTTCTGGAACTCGCTTCCTGTAACCCTACGTCAATCTGTATCTCAACTCCTTTAAGAAAGAACTTCAACATTATCTCCTCTCCTCTTCTCCTACACATGCTCCTGCTTCAAACCACCCTAGCCCACACCCTCTAATCCTGCCCTCCACTTGTCGTAACCAAGGAGCCTAGGGCCCACCCCTTACAGTGAAACTCTCCCTCTCAACTTTTACTTCCTCATTTCTTTAATTTTCTTTTTCCCCCGTTTCCCCCTCTGCTTTCCAGGTTATCCAAATCATCCATCCCCACCTTCTCTCCCAAGCTCCTCCTATCTATCTCTGCCTGGTAGCTATCGCTCCGACTGCTCCCCATTTCCTTACTTACCTGCACAGTTACCTGGTCAGATAATTGGACCTTAATGTATTGTCTTGTGTAAATATTAATGCTGTACTTTTGTCTTCCTACCTCAGTCTCCTATTTTGACCCGATTGCATTTTGTCTCACATTAACTTAAATGCTCATTTCTGGCCTAACTACCTCAATACTTTGTCACATTGCTGCTGATATGTAATTGCACTATGTATCATATTGTTCCTGTACTTTGCACTATGTATCATTGTTTTCGTAAGTTTGTCTCTGTACTCTCCCGGGTCGTGCCTGAAAAATAGTCTTTCTGGCTAGTGCACCTACCCGGTAAACCAAAACTAAATAAATAAAATAATACCCACCTTACTTCACTACCATATCATATATGTGGAAGTATACAGTGGCTTTTTCAGTGGGGACGAGGGCCCAACCATGCATTTTATTATGTGCGACTAAGTTTTTTTTTTTTTTTATTACATTTTAGAAGTATTTAAGCTCTCTCATGCTGAAGTCAATAAAACTCTGCACCAAATCCCTGTGTAACACACTTTTTCATCAAGATGGAGAAAAAACACCAGCCAACAATTACATAAAACAATATATGTGTGGGAGTGTATAACGAGAATTTAATGCACACCATTGGCATGGGATGTTTTGATAAACCCTTTGGGCTTTGCACTCAGGGTTTATGTAGCATCCCACACCTCGAGTGTGAATCATATTCTCGCTATGTACTCACACCCATATATTATTCTATATATGTTGCTTTCCTAATCATCACACTCTGCTTACACACTAACAAATTAGAACCATTAAGCACCATCTAGAGTTTGCATTACTAGGGTTTCTTTGCTGACAATGAAATATCCTCCTCCCATCTTTACCTGCTTATCAGGGAAGTCTCCGCTGCTAACCCTGACAGATATAACAATGGCTTTGGCTCCACATGAGGCCTTTGTGGTGTGTGTACAGAATGTTGGGAGAACATTCTACCAGTGGAATTGTGCAGAATGTTGAATCTGTGTACTCCATAGTAAACATTCCATATGTTGAATGTGAGGAAAGACAGAAAAAAGAACCACAATGAGGAAAGGTGGCGCAATACTATATAAAGAGAGAAAGGGTAGGAACACACACAGTTACATAGGCACACCCAAACTGCTTAAAGTTCATGAAGGCATGTCCATTTGAATCATATATGGGTGTTTACAGAATAAAAATCTACCCCCCCCCAAATAAACAACTTGGCAGGTTTTTACGTTTTGAACACATTTCCATTAAAATACTGCACCTGTATTGATTTAGAATGAAAATAAGTGTTTTTCCTTATAAAATGAGTGCCACACATGATTTTCATTGTCCTTTTATTGCTTTTAGGTATCCCCCGCCCCGAGTTACAAGACTATGGTCTGTTTTTTGTCTTCAACGTTAAAATGGAAGCACATTTCAGTTAAAAGGACACATTCATGTACAGTGGCAGACAGTTTGAAAGCCCATGAAAAGTTGTTTTAATTGAAGTATTGGGCATACCTGTAGCTGGAAACAGTCCAGAGATATAGATGACCAAGTCTGTGCAATATAAATACTACTTTAGAGCCATTATTAGACCCTTGTGATGTCAGTGACGATCAAGCAGAGCTGAACTTAATGCAGTTAGGCACTTCTTGATCATCACTGACGTCACAAGGTTCTAAGACTGGCTCTAATGTAGTAGTTATATTGCACTGACTCTGTCATCTATATCACTGGACTGTTTCCAGCTGCAGGTATGCCCAATACCTCAATAAATGAGTGAAAAGAAAAAATCTATATTTTCATGGGCTTTCAAACTATGTCTGCCACTGTACATGAATGTGTCCCTTTAAAAGAACTTATTTTTATATTTTCAAAATAATTTCCTCTTATTTTCATTCACTTTAAAGGAAGTTTCCGATATAATTATATTGTCCTGAGCTCACCCCTGCAAAAAGCTTAATTTTAAAGTTAGTAATTTTAGCATGGGAAGGGATCGTAACTGGCACCGAACCCTCAGCCAGCTGATCCTTTCCAGCTTCCTGGTACCCCCACTCCGCCCCAATGCTCTCTGAAACTGTGACGTGTGGCCGGGGAGAGTGCGGGGCTGAGCCCCATACAAGTCAATGGGGACTATTTTTAAAGCTTTTTTTTGTTTGTTTGTTTTTTTAGTAATTTTTAATAGTCCTAGACTTGTATGGGGCTCGTCCCCGCGCTCTCCCTGACAACACGTCACAGTTTCTGAGAGTGCAGGGGGCCAAGCGGAGGCACCAGGAAGCTGGAAAGGATTGGCTGGCTGAGTGCTCGGCGCCAATTACGATCCCTTCCCATGCTAAAACTGCGAACTTTAAATTTAAACTTTTTGCAGGGGTGAGCTCACGTTGCTATAAGGTTTTGTGCTATGAAGCCCAATACCTTATAGCAGCTAGCTGGGAATTCACTTTAAGTCAACTATTTAAATGCCATCTTGTAAGTACAATAAGACACTCCAGGGTGTGCCTTTAATTATGGTGACATAATCGTAATTCTGAGGTGCATTTAACAGTACTCAGCTGTGCCTCTTGCTTAACACCACACCCGAGGTGTGCAGTTATTACACGATAATATATACCCTGTCATGTCTTATTGCATATATATATATATATATATATATATATATATATACACATATACATATACATATACATATACATACATACATACACACACACACACACTATATATCTATAGATATAGCTACGTCTATAGCTTTAAAATTTTACATGGATTGGACTTTTCCCCATAGAAGTGTTTAGTAGTGGCTTCCCTGTATTCCCTTTCTCTGCACAGACAATTGTAATTGAAGGTAACAGTAACCATGCAACTGTATTATATAAAATAAAACATGGGACTATTCTTGGAAATAATCGCATCGAGGGGGCTAACCGCATGTCATAAATCAACGAGCCCATGGCTTATGATCTGCTTAGACCCCATGATGGGTTTAATACCTTACGTACATACACGTTTTGTGTTACTGGAGAAAAATCACAATTAACGACTTTGCTACTGGGCTTTCAGTAGGATTTCATTTTGAGGGTCCTGAACTTATTGTAGAAAAACTGTGCGTTGTAGAAAATGTTTGAGAGTCCCGGAGTGTGATGTTGTGGTAAAAAGTGTAAAATTATGGAAAATTACAATTCAGTACTTACAGTAATTCTGCAGTCACAGGGGGTAAAGTGCAGATAGTGTCAACATTAAACTGTCATTTGCCATTCCTTACCACAATACGAAGAAATTGCATGTACCAAGGACGTACATCAGCAAAGCATACAACATCCTGAACTGCCAGCTGTGCATAAAAGATGCGGGTACCAGTGTCCGAGAGCCCCATTTTCCCAGACTCTACAGGAGCGAACCGCATAAAACCTATTGACAAGACAACTCTTCCAGTGTTTCCCCGAAAGCATTTATGCATGGGAATACCCCCAGACTTTCAATTTGAGCAGCCATACTTTTGCAAAATCCCCTATACTCCCCTCATCCATGCTTCAGGAAGAGCCCAGGTCCCCAGTCTTGTTCATGGTGGAGCCATCGCTTATGTACATTGGAAATCCTGCATGCATCAAGTTCAAAGAAGCAACATGATAGGTAGCACATTACAGGTTATGCATTATATACATTTCAGACAAACTCGTTAAATAAGTTCGAAGTAGCCATTTTCAAGCTTTATACAACACTAGCAGTGGCACACTTTCCTATCGGGGACCCTTTTTCCGTACAGGTGTCTAAATTTCTTATTTACACCGTCTAACCTCCAGACAGACATTAATCAGAAAGCAGCTTTCACAGTTCCAGTGACATCACAATACCTTCTCCTACTCTGAAGTCAGCTGCTAAATTCAAAGAGAAACAACTATATCTTTAAATAACCAACTAATTTAAAAGGTGTAACTGACAAAGAGATGTTGTCTAAATAGAATAATCGATAGGAAATTATCCATAACAAGGCTGTAATTACATCAAGGGATTCTGGGATATTGTTAACCATGAGAGCACAGCTCAAGTGGTTTATGATGTCCCTAGAATCCAGAGATGGAATGACTAGCCTAGTAATTTTCCTATTTGTTATTTTTGTGATATAGAACATTTCAAACATTCCAACTCATAATACCATTGATCTTATACAAGTCGTGGCCAAAAATATTGGCGCCCTTGCAGTTTTTTCTAATAATGCACCATTCCTTCCAGAAAATTGTTGAAATTAAAAAATATTTTGGTATCCACATATGTATTTCTTTGGTTTGCAGTGGAATAAAACACAAAAAGCAGAAAAATTTACTAAGTCTTAGCTTATTCCACACAGAAATCCTTAAATGGCTCGAACAAAATTATTGGCACCTTTTAGAAGTAGACAGACATAATTAGATTTCAAGCGGATGATTCTCCTTCACTTTGGACTTGAACTCACCTGTGGTGAGTTGCAGGTGCCCGCAATATAAAAATAACTTATTCCGCCAGTTTGAATAGAGAAAAGGACTCATTCTCCTGTTTTGTGTCACTGTGTGTACCGCAATGAGCATGGAGAAAAGAAAGACAGCCAGAGAATTGTCTGAGGAGGTCAGACAGAAGATTGTAGCCAAGCATGGACAATCTCAAGGCTACAAATCAATCTCCAGAGACCTTGATGTTCCTGTTTTCACACGTGCACGCAATGTTATCAGGATGTTTTAAGGCCGGCACTGTAGCCAACCTCCCTGGACGTGGCCGCAAGAGAAAACTTGATCGAAGATTGCAGCACGGGAGTGTTCGAATGGTGGAGAAAGCACCTCGATCAACTCTCAAACAGATTCAAGCTGACCTTCAGACACAAGGTACGACAGTTTCAACTTGCACCATATGTCGCCAACTCAATGAAAGGGAGTTATATGGTAGGAGGACCCCACTGCTGAGAGACAGACATAAGAAAGCCCAACTGGAGTTTGCCAAAACACACCTGAACAAGCCAAAATCCTTCTGGGACAATGTCCTGTGGACAGATGAGACCAAATTAGAGCTTTTTGGTAAAGCACATCATCTCTATGTTTACAGAAAACAAAATGAAGCCTTCAAAGAAAAGAACACCTTCCCTACAGTCAAACATGGAGGAGGTTCAGTGATGTTTTGGGGTTGCTGTGCTGCCTCTGGCACTGGGTGCCTTGAACGTGTGCATGGCATCATGAAATCTGGAGAGTACCAGGCCATTTTGGAGCGCAATGTTGAACCCAGCGTCAGAAAGCTGGGTCTCTGTCGAAGGTCATGGGTCTTCCAGCAGGACAATGACCCCAAACACACTTCAAAAAGCACCCAGGAATGGTTCAAGACAAGACGCTGGACTGTTCTGATGTTGCCAGCAATGAGTCCAGATCTAAATCCCATTGAAAACCAGTGGAGAGACCTGAAAACAGCAGTTGGGAGAAGGCACCCTTCAAATCTGGGAGAACTGGAGCAGTCTGCACAAGAAGAGTGGGCCAAACTGCCAGTAGAGAGGTGCAGGAAACTCATCCATGGCTATAGGAAGCGGATGATTGCAGTTATTTTGACCAAAGGCTGTGCTACCAAATATTAACTCTACGGTGTCAATAATTTTGTCAATGCCATTTCTTTTCATTTTCTGATTTAAAAGGATATATTAAATTCTGAATCAAAAACAAAGGTTCTGTAATATTAACAGAGAAATAAAGAATTGTGGAGACCAAATACTGTTGTTAATTTCAACTTATGTTTAGAGGAAATTATGAGTTATCTGAAAAAAGTGCAAGGGCGCCAATATTTTTGGCCACGACTTTATAGCATATAAAAAATATAAGGGATGGCGAATTGGCTCAGTGATAGGACCCAAAGAGTGGTGTGTTGGGGGAGCTCTCAGGTACAAGGGACTATAACCTGTGGGGTCCCACAGGGTCAGCGTTTGGCCCAACGTTATTCATTGTGTTCTTTAATGACATCGGCGACAGCATCAAAGGGAAAATCTGACTATCTGAAGATGATACCAAGTTCTGTTACAGGTGGACATGAATGAAGGGGTGCAGGACACAAGGGGGGGGGGACACCCCTAGCGAAGCTGGAGAGATGGTCTGGCACATGGCAGCTGGGGTTCAATGCTAAGAAATGTAGGGTCATGCACACAGGATGCAAGTACTGTCCGGGGAGGAAGGGGGTCAAGGTCATGGTATCAGAGGAGAAAAAGGACTTGGGGATAGCCATTACCAATTACCTAAATCAGGCCACACAACGTAGAAAGGCTGCTGCCAGGGCCAAAAGAATACTGGGCTGATAGACCAAATGTCTTTCTTCTGCTGGCTTCTTCGTATGTTCATATTGCAAGAGGGTTCACGAGCAGAAGGTAGGTTATCCTGCTGCTGTACAGACCCCTGGTATGACCCCATTTGGAGCATGGTGTGCAGTGCCGAGTCCCTACCTGAGAAAGGATAATCAGCCAGCTTAAGGCACTGCAGAGGAGGGCATCAGAGATAGTTAAGGGACAGCAGGGCAGAGAGGTTCTGATTCCTTACTATTTTAGCCTTAGTAAATATTTACAGTTCTGTTTAGAGGTTTAATACATTTTCTATGACTGGAATAAGATGGCAATATTTAATTGTTCTGTTGATAAGATAATCCTTGTTTTTTGTAGACTATTTTTATGCTCCCCCTAGGCAGCATCCTCCGGGGTAACGTGGCAAAGACTGCTACTCCCTGCCTGAACCCTGCAGTCCAACAGGACTCCCCCCAGCAGCCCTAGTGCACCAGATCACCCCCTGGGCTGGGCCCGCTCACCCTCAGCGGCCTAAATGAAATTAGAGAGGACTTACCACAGTTGTCAGGTCAACCAGGAGTCCCTCGGAGATGGGGCTGGCAGAGGATGTGTGTCCTGCCCCTGGTGCCCCATCATCTCCACGATCCTAGGTGGGGATTTTTCATGGTTGTTGCCCCCTTGGGAGTGCGGCATGCAATGACGTCCGCGCATGGCTTCTCTGCTGACATCTGCCGTATTCCCTCTCCCTCTCGCTCTGGCTTGTGTACCTGTGCTGTCCCCAATCTCCATCGGGGGTCGCTAGGATGCCAAAACAGCCCCGGTACCCTCCCCAGAGAGACACCAGAACAGTCCTCCAGATGCTCAATCCTCTCTCCCTGCCACTGACAGCCCGGCTTGCTCCTCGAACCCGGTCGCCGGTGTGGCGGAGGTGTGGTGTCCGGCGCCTAAACCCTCAGCACCACCTGGCCGGCCAAGGTAATCCTTTTAGCATGTTGTTTGATGCTGATATGTTAGAATGTATTAACATTTCAATAAATATATAGTTACAAAAAAATGAGGGCAGACTGTGGGAAATCAAGGACAGGAGGAAGAGAGGGGACGTGACTGAAACCTTCAAGTACCTGAAAAGAATAAACAAGGTGAATCCCAGGGACCTGTGCCATCTTAGTGAAAACAAGACCACAAGGGGGCACTGTTACAACCTGGCTGGGGAAGATACAGGGAGGAGGAGGAGGAGGTCAGGAGACCCTTCCTTTACAGCATGGGTGGTGAAAGTGTGGAATGAGCTTCCATTTCATGTAATAAATCAGAGGATTGGGAGGGGTGGGGAGACAGAGCCTACTGTAATCTCTAGAGCAAGGGCTCCACAATCGAGCAGACCGGACAGACCAAAAGACCTCCTGCTAGCTAATTCATAAGTTCATATGATGTCAGAACGATAGTATTATAACTTTCTGATGTCAGAGCAATATTATTATGAGTTTCTAATGTCACTGATTTCTAGGTAAAAAATGACATCCATATATTACAAATTAAATACACAGTGGCATGACTTAAAATATAAAAGTTCTCTCCATTTGTGAGTGGGCAGGACCTTCATAACTCACTTGTGGCTCTGCCACTGATGAGTTATGGTCCTGCAGACCTACTCACTCGTGAAGATAAACGGAATATTTTCAGTCATGACATCGCATAACCCTCTATATGTATACACAGACACAGACACACACACACACCACAGCATGTAAGTGCAGCAATAGTCGAACCGTATCAGGATAGGAAACAGTCTAAAATCAAGGACTGTAAAAATGACAACTACTGGGCTGGTCGGGCTGGCAGTATAGCCTAGAGGTTAGAGGAGCGAGGGGTGAACGAGCTTGATACGTCCAGTAGACCAGACCCAAGTTTGATTCTCACAACCTCCACTTGCATACTGTGCGACTCAAAGCAAGTCACTTAACCGCCCAGTGCTCACAGGTCACCCCTGAAAACAGGCACTTGTGCCTAGTGGGCCTTACCCGGTTACCAAAGACTAAAATACTTAAAAACAGTCACACAGTCATTCTGTAATGGGCAAGAAAGTTGTGCGTGCGTGCGTGCTGTGTGTGTGTGTGTGTGTGTGTGTGTGTGTGTGAGTGTGGTGGTAGTGGTGGGGGGGTGCATGAAATGAACACATTCTTAAATGTACTGGAAGGGTGTTCTAGGTGCAGGGTCCTCAAGTGAGGACAGTGTTTGCACCCAGATTAATTTTGGTGCATGGGACACTAAATGTTAGGCCCCTGGCTGAGCACAGACTTGATACTCTCGTCTGAACATGTAGAGACTAGAGAGAGAAAAATAAGAAAGGCTATCTGAAGAGAAAAGAGGTTCATGGAGAAAGTGTAAAGACCCAGAGAAAGAAATCTGGAAGAAAAATCCAAGACAAATGCCCTCCTCCTTTCAGTTTATTTGGGGGGGAAGGGTGATATTACGGTCTCCTTATCGCTTCCCTCTCCCAACTGCAGAGGCCGTCAAACTGCATAATAACTGCAGTCTCTCTGTGATGAATGGGTTGGGTGTGGAACACCTTTCATGTTCCCAGCACCCAACCTCTTGTATTGAGAGCGTTCCAGCAATATAAGCAACATGAGGTTTACATGGTTAGCTACAGTGCCAAATCCACTGTACCAGTCTCTCTCTCACACACACACACACACACTGAAAAGTGGCAGGCAGGGAAGGAAGGCTAGTGTGATTTCTGTAATGCAGAACTGCATGGGGAGGGGATATATTCATTTTACAGCATCTCAGCTTTTTTCAGTCCATGTTCTCCTTTACAATAGAACCTTAGTACAGAGACCCCCTCTCGCTTATTCACAAATCTTTCAAACTATACAACTCCCTTCCTGCCTGAAGCTTTTGCAGACTTCTACTGACCTAACACGGCTCACCTGGGGCGAGTAGCCAGCTTGCCTTCTTCCGCCTAGCCGAGCAGGTAGACTGAGGATTATCTGTAGCACCTTTGGAGAGAAGGAACAGGTTCGAGCAGCTTTGCTGTTGTTCCTCATCTCGAACTTGACAGTGTAAACTAATCAGGTTCCGACTTGACCACAATTCCTAGCAAAACAAGTGACTCCAAGGGTTGTGCCGATGGTTAATTTGACCCTAGTCCTTGCCCCCTTTCAAGTTTTTAGGCCCAGTCCCAACACCCAGCTCTACATCCAAGGAGTTTCCAAGCTCCAGGAACCTTTGCCTCTCAGTTCAGTATGGCTCATGCACACAGGAAAAAAAGGCACTGGGCAGGGCTGGAAATCTGCTGTGATTTCTACAGAGCACAGTGGCCGCTGGCTTATTTAAAGTGGCTGCAGACTTGGTTTAGTCACTATTTCTGCATTACAACAGCCTCCATACTGAGACACACCCCCCTCCAACAACAAGTCCCGTCAGACTATACAAATCACTGCCAGTAGCTGTAAGCTCCCTCAGACCCATTCTGTGCCGAATGAGAACAGCTTACCTCTCTGTCACAAGCTTTTTTCCCCTCTTGAATATGCCTTACTGGACTTCAGTGTCATTTAAACTCTGCCTTGTTCCACCATCTGGCAGTCCCCTTGATCTGTGCTCATATCAGAAAATATTTTCTCTGGTGTAAACCAGCCTTTGTTTTGGCTCCAATTGGTGTCCCGTGATCTGAGACTTGAGACTGTGCCAGGTTATGACTACACTGGGACTTTCAACAGGGGTTGGCTGAAAGGTTTCTGTTTGCACAACCCCTTCGGAAGCACAGTCACAGCACACAATACCAGCTGCGCCGCTGCTCAGGTTGCACAGAAGGAGGCTGTTGTTACGGAGGAGCTGTGATGTCAAGGATCCTGTGGCAGGGGAAAGCACCTGGCAAGGACTGGCTGCTCCATATAGCAAAAAACGACCAGTGGATGGGGAATAGTGAAATGTCAAATGCAGGTCTGAAAAAGGGAACTAATTCTCAGCTGAGGCTGCTGTAAGTTTCAGATTCCATAGCTAGGCCCCACCACCACCACCAAAACAGCCTGCCAGAGACACCTCAAGGAAAAGTTTCACAACTGCATATATAACACTTTGGTGTGATATACTTTTTTTTTTTTTTTTTCTCTCTCGCCCCAACTCTCTCCAACAGCTCTCCCCCCCCCGCAAGCCATGTCACCGACCTCATGAACTTACTTAATCCACCATTTTCACAGAACCATGATAGTGGTGGGTAGCCCTCCATGTTGGTCATGTGTGGGCCTTGGGGGGGGGGGGTTGCTGGCCTGATGGTGGCCAGGGTTTTCTCCCCCAAAAGTACCGGTGTGCAGTAATGAACACACATGCTGGTGGAGGCATACACATGTGCTTAGCATTCAGCAGCTGCCCTTCCCCCTTCTAGGTGCTCCCACTGCTCTGCCACCTGGTCTACACTAGGTGGCAGTCAAGTAGCAAGATGCAGCCTCTCCCCTTCCTGACAGACGAGAGCTATCCATGGGACGCTCAACCCTTCCTCCAAGGCTGACCCCAAGCATTGGCTGTGGAAGTCCACAGCAGGGTGCAAAATTCCTATACTTTAGGTGCCCCAGGGCAGGTACTATTGTGTCAGGATACCTAGTTCTGTTTAGTGCCTGCCCAATTGAGCACCTAAGGTATAGGTGCAGTGCAGACAGTGCAGAGCTCCGCTTTTCACATCCCTGCCCTGCATTCTAGCTGTCTTTTTTTTTTGTTTATGTCTTTTGGGGGCAGGGCACCTGAGACGGACAATCGTATGCACAGCGCTGACAGTCATAGAAGTGGTGTCAGCTGACAGGCTCCTCCGGGGTGGAGAAGACGAGCAGACTGAAGTCCTCCTGCTTAGACTGGCAGCAGCTACAGCCAATCAAAATTGTTGAGGGGACCATCCGTCAGACTGGAGGCAGGCTGAAGCAGTCTGAAACCAGTCAGGGACTGCAGAGTCGTCTGCCCCCTTTAACCCATGTACTCGAGTAACGCAAAACGCGTCATTCTACTGCTCTACAGTTAGACACGTCATGCTGTGCAGCGCTGATCCTGTGAATGCCATTAGACCGATGATTCATTCGGATCGCCGATCGCAGTTAAACTTTTGTTTCTGTGCACAAAAATAATGAAGAACTAAAATCTTTTTAAGAGCTCTTTACTGCTTTGGGGGTGTAAAAAGGGGAATGGGGGATGACTTGTTAGGCAGGAGAGGAGGTGTGTGAGACTATGAAGGTCTGCATCGGGGGGAGGAGATTATATTCGGCAGCCACAAAAGAAATAACATTAAGTGTTTGCTCGTTTGGTCTCACTCAAGCAGGAGGATCAGTATTAGACCCTGTGAAAGGGGGGGGGAGCCAACATCTTTGCCACTTGGCTTTTATCGAGTAAAACAAAAAAAACAGAGTTTGACAGAGGAAGGGGTGGGTGAGACTATTTCAATTTTCAGGCACTGAAACTTAAGCTTTCAGCTCTGAGATAACTACTTGAGCAAAGTGTTGGCCTGCTGCATAAATATTATTAAGTGTACCACATTTCTGGGACCCTAGCAGCAGCTTCAGTCTCAACTTAGGAAGTACTTTAAGCAACTAAACTACAGCAGAGTAGTGGGACTCAGAGGTGGCCATTCCCAGTCAGATTGCAGTCTGCAGCTGTCTTTTGTTTTTCTTTCTAGTAAGTCACTAACTAGTTGCTGAGCTAAACTTGCAGGGAAAATCTTTATTCTCTGTCATTAAAATCTACACCGTCTACTCTGTTTTGTTACCCTTACCTGCTACTAGCTACCTTATCTAATATAAAGAGCACTATAACCTCTGAGTTGAGGAAGGTAGTAGCTATTTGAAAAAAAGATTGCGAAGGGAGCTACAGCTACTGAGACACTGAAAATTATGTAAACTTAGGTGCGGCATGTAAATAGCTGATTGGGCATGTACTTTTTCTTATTACATGCCCAAGTGGGCATGTACTGTTTTTCACGAATTTCATACCCTGGCCCACAGGCTGCGCCATGCTGTTGACCCAGGTTTGTACAGCGAAACTTAATTCTCCACCTCTGGTGGCCAGGAGGGATGTGTTGCTCATGACAGCACTTTCTGCCCCAAAGGATGGGGTGTGTGAAATCCTACTCATGAATTATTTCCTATAGTCAGGCCAAGAGTTGTCTAACATTATGTGCTGATCTTTTAATTACCAGGGTACCAGGAGCAGAGAGATGCACCAGTTTAGGGAGGGGGATGGACGCAGACAACAAGTGCCACTATCGAACTCCCCTCACACTTGCACTCAGCATGACCATACTTGGAACACCACACCACCATGTCACAATAGCCCTGTGGGGGACAAGCCACCAGGCGCCTATGGACAGGGTTGAGGCATGGCTGAAGTGCGGCACATTGTGAATGGGTGCCATATGTGGCGAGTGTAGGCGTGATAAAGAAAGAATAAAAAATACAGGTTACTCACCTGTAACAGGAGTTCTAGGAATGGTATATGTTGTTCATCCACACTGTCTGGCAGGTATCCTTGACGCTTTAAATCTTGCCGGAAGGTCTTCAAGCTGGCTCCTCCCACCCACCTGGGTGGTAAAACTCTCAGCTCCGCCCCATGACGCCAGATCTGGCCTGCTGGAAGCTCAGGTTGTGCGCCGGCCGGGAGGTCGGTGGTCGTGGATGAACATACCAGTCCTAGAACTCCTGTTACAGGTGAGTAACCTGTATTTAGGGACATGGATATGTTGTCATCCACACTGTCTGGCAGACTCCTAGCAGTTCTCCGGAGGAGGGAGGCAAGGCGCACACCCCTACTTAGGGAATAGAGACTGAGAACCGAGGCCCCAAACCAGCATCTCGGCGTGACTCAAGGTCGATGTGGTAATGGGTGATGAAGGTGTGTGCTGACTTCCAGGTAGCAGCCCTGCAGATTTCCTGGATAGGGACGTCCCTGGAAGCAGCCACCGATGCAGCAGTATGGCGGGTAGAATAAGCTCTAATCCCTCTGGGAGGCTCCATGCCCGCCAACTTATAGCAGAGATCTATGCAGGAGGCGACACACCTGCCTATCGTGCGCTTGGCTGCAGGTCTGCCAGGTGTGGCTTCAGCGTAGGTGACAAACAGCTGGCGAATCTCTCCTCGAATTTCAGCCGCGGCGCTCCTTATAGTGGGCAGCGAGCCGCCTTCTAGGGTCCAGAGTATGGAGCCTATATTCGCCTCCGAGGTGTGATTGGGTATAACACCGCAGAGTCAACACCTGGTTAAGGTGAAACTCCCACACCACCTTCGGAAGGAATTTCGGTGGGAAGAGGACAACCTTGTCCCTGTGGAAGACCAGGTAAGGAGACTCGATGCAGAGCGCCTGAGCTCTCCCATCCTTCTGGCTGACGTGATAGCCACCAAGAAGGCGGTCTTCCACGACAGGTGAGAGAGGTCACACCTGTGCATTGGTTCGAATGGCTTGCCCATGAGCTTTGCCAGTACCAGCAGTAGATCCCACGGAGGTGGAGGTTCTCGCACCGGAGGGGAAATGTGATCAAGGCCTTTGAAAAAGCGCCAGACCACCTTCTCCTGCGCCACTGACTGCTTCCCAGCCCGCACCCGGTAAGCAGAGACGGCTGCCAGGTGCACCTTAAGGGTCGTAGACCTAAGCCCTTGCTGAGAAAGGGACCAAAGGTAGTCCAATATGCTCTCCAAGGAACAGAAGGAAGGGTCCAGGCCCTTGCCCTGACACCAAATGGAAAATCTTTTCCATTTGAAGGTGTAACATTTTCTAGTCGACTCCTTACGGAACGCCTCAACTACGTTGAGGACCTCGTCGGAAAGACCCAAGGCCTGGAACTCTAGCCGCTCAGGAACCAGGCCGTCAGGTGCAGGGATTGAAGGTCCGGATGGAATACCTTCCCCTGGCTGACTGAGAGCAGGTCCGGGCGAGCTGGAATCTGCCTCGGGAGCCTGGAGCTGAGGCTGAGGAGATCTGGGTACCAGTACTGGCGGGGCCAGTCTGGGGCTATCAGAATCACCTGCGCCTTGTCCCTCCTTGCTTTGAGCAGCACCTTGTGCATCAAGGGGAACGGGGGAAAGGCGTAGAAGAGGCCCAGGGTCCACGGCCTCGAGAAGGCATCCCCCTGCAGCGAGCCCTGCTGAGGGGGGGTGGGCATGGAACAGCCTCAGCTTCGCATTCTCCCCAGAGGCAAACAGGTTTACCTGAGGTGTGCCCCAATGGGAGAATAGATCTTGTACTACCTCCGGCAGGAAAGACCACTTGTGGGACGCAGCCCCTATCCGGCTTAGGGCATCGGCCAGGGTGTTGGAGGCTCCTGCCACATGAATGGCTAGGAGATCTGCCTCCAGGCTGCGCACGAGTGACTAGATGTGGAGAGCTTCTTTGCATAGAAGCATGGAGCGCGTCCCGCCCTGGAAGTTTAGATAGTACATGGTCGTGGTATTGTCCGTCTGGACCCGGACCACTTGACCCCGAAGAAACGGAGCAAAGCCGGTGAGAGCTAGGCGGACCGCTCGGAGCTCCAGCAGGTTGATGTGGCATCGACTCCGGGACCAGAGGCCGTGGCCGTGTTTCCCCAGATGGGCACCCCAACCCATCAGAGAGGCATCGGTCGATAGAGAGACCGCCGGCTCGGGGGACAAATGGGATGCCTCCTGCAGATGAACTGGAACGGTCCACCACTGGAGAGCGCCCACATCCCCTGGGTCACCGCCACTAGCTGGTCCAATGGATCGCAGCTGGGACCACTGGCTGGCCAGCCTCACTGAAGGGGGCGCATGTTCCACCGGGTCCAACGGACCACGCTGGTACAGGCCGCCATGAGACCCAGGAGGCGCAGGAAGTCCCGGGCAGGGCGCAATTGCCCAACCAGAAATGACTGAGCAAAGGAGGAAAGAACCTCGGCCCTGTCCGCTGGGAGCCGTGCTTGGCTCAAGAGAGTCTAGCTCTGCCCCATGAAAAGAATCACCTGCTTCGCTCGAGTTCGACTTTGGCCTCATTGATGAGGAGGCCAACCTGAGAGCAAACCTGGAGGGCCAGATCTCTGGACCGCTCCACCTCCTGTCTGGAGGGGGCTGCTATCAGCCAATCGTCCAGGTAAGGGTAAACCCGGAACCCTCGGCGCTGCAGGAATGCTGTCATCACTGCCATGCATTTGGTGAAGATCCTGTGAGCTGGAGATAAGCCAAAGGGCATGGCTTGGAACTCGAAAAGGGATCCCTCCGCTCGAAAGCGAAGGAACCTTTGGTGGGACAGATGGATAGGGACGTGAAAGAACGCTTCCTGTAGGTCCAGAGAGCAGAACCACAAGCCGTGTTCCAAGGATGGTATTATCTGAGCCAGAGTGACCATCCTGAAGGTTTGAGACCTTAGGAACTTGTTTAGGTCGTGTAGGTCAAGAATGGGGCGCCAGCCCCCCATCCGTTTCGGAACCAGGAAGTACCTGGACATGAACCCGGGTTTGAGGGGGCCACCTCTCTTATCACCTCCTTCTCGAGGAGGAGAGCGATGTCGGCTACGTGAGCTGACAGCGAGATTCAGACCCCGAGGCCCCGAGGTGCGACGGCTCTGAAGGGTGGGGCCTGCTTGAACTCAGAGGCAGGCCCTTCCACCACTCTCCACACCCACCAGTCTGTGGTAATAGCAGACCAGGCGGAAAGGAAGGCTGAGCCGCCTTCACGGGGAACCTGGGGTGAGGTGAGAGGTTGGGGCACCCCTCAACCCGTCACTGTGCAGGCTTGGAGTAGGGACCAGCCGAGGGACCACCTGGGCCTTTACCTCCCTGCTTCCTGGAGGAGGAAGCCGCGGGCTCAGGTTTGGGACGCCAAGCGCGAGCCTGCTGGGCCGGACGTGCCGGGGGCGCAGACGGACGAAAGGGCAGATTGGGTTGCGGTCTGCGGGCCTTGTCCCTCTGAGCGGATGAGACCGAGTCCAAGGTGGCATTGGACTTTTCGATCCTCTGGAGGTGGCCTTCCACTCCAGGGCTGAAGAGGTCAGTCCCCAGGAAGGGGACATCCGCCAGTGCCCTGCCCTGGTCCCGCACCTGCCTAACCATAGTCTGCAGGTCAGCCGGGAGATGAGGGACTACCTCATCCAGGGAGCCCAACAGGGCATGGGAGAAATGTGCCATAAGCACAGCCGAGCTTGCCTGGCGAAGGCCAAGGGAGGACGCAGCATAGACTTTTCGCCCGGCATAGTCCAATTTCTTGACCTCTGGTCGGAAGGTTTGTCCATGCCCTTAGCGCTCCGCACGCCGAAAACGTTGTCGGTAACCAACCCCGCCGAGGGATGTTCCGAGAAACCAGACAGGGAACCGGTAGGGACCGATACTTCCTGGCCAAAGGTGCAGGCAGGGAAGCAGGCGCTGCCAGAGCTCCAAGGTCGCCCACAGTGGCCTCAGCCACAGGAAAAAGCCTCCGTGAGGGGAATCCTCGGTCCAATATCTCCATGAGGGACACGGCCCACTTGGATACGGCTCGAGCTGCATACCGTGGACTCCAGATGAGCCTGAGCAAACCCAGGAGGAGACAAGGCTGTCGCCCAGTGACTGACCTCTCAGAGGACTCCAAGTCCACCGCTTGGAGAAAAGGGAGAATTGCCGCCGGACCAGAAGAGTCCGCAAGAGCTGCCTCGGCCTGAGCCACCGCCCACCGCCGAGGGCGGTTGGGAGTGAGGGTGACCGACAGCCTATGGGCAGACCCTGAGCCGACCGAGAGTTCTTGGTCGGAGCCCCAAACAGCAGCTGTGGAGGCGGAGGTTCCACTGGAATCGTGGGCAGCTGGTTTTGGCCGAACAACCGCCTGGGAACAGGCTCGGGTAAACGAGGGTTGTTTTGGCCGCCCGTGACAGCCACTTAATGGTCGGGGCGACGCGCCGGCTTGTTCCCGGTCAGAAGGAGCTGTTGCCACATGAGGTCTCGTATCGCCGACGTAATCTTACGTCGAAGTCTCCCTCATCCGAGGAGGAGGACGAGGGCGGCGCCGGCTATCAAGGTGTAGAGACCGAGACGCTCATGACGGGAAGCGGGATCGGCTGGATCACAAGAAGACCGAGACAGAGAACCTCGCCTTTCCAGGAGGGACGCAAAGGGAGGGACGGTGGAACCGCCCTCCTCGCTCGAGGGTACACCCGAGGGCTCCAGAACCGAGGCACTGGCAAGCCCGCTGGATCCTCAACCCCACCGGGGAGAGGGGATATTCGGCTTCGCCGGTCGACAACCCATCCAACGGGTCGAGAAAAATCTCGACTGTGTCAACGGGAGTCTCGGTCAACTGGCCTGACGGGGACACCATGAGACCAGTGGCCGAAGCCAAACAATCGACCGAAGTCGATGGCCGACAACTCGGGGAGAGGGACCTTTCCCGCTCCCAAGAGCATCGACAGAGGGACTTACCCTTTTTTTTCTTTTTGGACCGAGAAGAAGGTCCATCAGACGTTGGTCCCTCTCCTCTAGTGGAGAGGGACAGACAAAGCTCCTTAAAGGAAGCTGTGTAAGAGGAACCCAAGGAGAGCGGGATAAATGCCGCGGCCAAGGAAGATGCGGCCCGCGCCGCCTCCTCTTCGAGGGTGATCATCTGCTCTAGCTTATCCGCCGAGCCTGCCGCCGCAGAAACCGCCGACCGGGCCTCTTTTGACTTTACCGGAGGAAAACGTTTCTCGGGGCGCCCCACTTGTAAACGGGCAGCACGGTCTTCAAGGACGTAGGCTGAGAAGGAAGAGCACAGGTCGCAAGCCTGCGGGTCGTGCTCAAGTCCTAAACAGTAGACACACGTGGAGTGCGGATCCGTCCGAGACATCTTCTGCACGCAAGGGCACCACCGCAAACCGGGAGTCGATTTGTCCATCGCAGCCACGAGGGATAGAAGACCGAAGTCTATAAAGCAAAAAACCTTTAAATTCGGAAAACTGAAGAACTAGGAACCAGTCTTATACGCAGAGCGTTAAGGAGAGAACCTGAGCTTCCAAGTGGTAAGGAAGATCTGGCGTCATGGGGCGGAGCCGAGAGTTTTACCACCCGGGTGGGTGGGAGGAGCCAGCTTGAAGACCTTCCGGCAAGATTTAAAGCAGCAAGGATACCTGCCAGACAGACAGTGTGGATGAACAACATATCCATGTCCCTAGAAATTAAATTTTCACTCCCCCCACCCAGCAATCCCTTCCTGACTCCACTTCTATCAGGCTACCCCTGGAGCTGCTCTCCCACTAGACCCCCCCCCAGATACAGGTTATGGTCCACCTCCCAGCACCCTGAGGGAACTTTCCCGTGGCATGACCCGAGCTGGTAGGAACACCTAAGAGCATATATGGTCACAATGGAAGTAAACAAAAGAAGCTGGACTGTACCATGCACTTCTGTAAGAGCTCAAGGACACTGCCATCATCACTCACTCGCCACTGGTGCTTTTCCTCCTTAGTTGCCCCCACCACCTGCAGCGTGTGATATGCTTATACCTGCAGACGTCAACCTGTTGTGAAGGAATGGATATCCCATGGGCACCCACAATGTAGGGATGCACAGAGTGCAGGAAATGCTTGAGTAACGCAATGAATACTGTACTCCATTCTCCTGGAGTCTAAACATGCATCCACTCAGCACTGCCAGCCAGGGGCAGGTAGCTGTACCTTTTTTTTTTTATATAAACCATAAATGGGGTTGATGGGCTACAGGGCCTTTTTCTATCAACGTCTATGTTTCTCGATTTCTATGTTACATGGTTGCCTACTAGACCTTGAGGTATTTACATGGGAGGATTTGGTTTACATTTCTGGTTAACCCAGAGGTATAAAGGGAAGAGGATTTGGTTTAAATTGTGTCAGTGGCTCAGCAGGTTGCATGCTCACCTCTGTGGCTAGAAAAATCGGAAAAGTGTGGGCTGTAGAACCACACCAAGAACTTCGGGTTAAATCCCAGTACTGACACTTGCAGTCCAGCATTTGGGAAGCACTCCTGAAGGGCCATCTTTGGTTGAGACTTTAAACTGAGGTCTTTGTCTGCTTGCTCTGGTGGATGTTGATCCCATGACACTCCTTGAAAAGTGTCAGGAATCCCCCCCCCCGGTCAAATTCACCCCTTTCACTAAAAAATATCACCGACAGCTCAATCTGTAGCATTTCTTCATCGCGGTACGATGCAACAAGCAGACCCTCCACCCCAACCTTTTTATCTGCATAAGAAGTTAGCAGAAGACGTGCTGGCCCAGTTTTGCAGAGGGCTGACTCACTGGCAGCATCTCACCTCTCACTACGCCAGTGACCAAAGTTCGGGAACAAGCCCTGGCTGTGGGGGTGTGGGGGGGACTGGGACAGGATCAAGCAGCCATCTGGCAGCTTTCCTCTCCCAAACTAGGGTGGTGAGCCATCCTGACTCTTGGCTGCCACCAGGTGGACGTTCAGCTGCCTGACAAAAGTCAGATGGGCGGAAGGGGTTGGCGGTTCCACAGTGCGTGCTCTCCTAAATGAGCATGTGTCCTCCATGGCTGCCGTAGCTTCAGGGGAAGAAAACTAGGAGAAAAATAGCCTGCTGCTCCAATGTACAAGGAGGACATCTGGATGAGAGCTCGCTGGGGGGGATCCACAGGAGGATGTATTCCCAAGGAGAAGAGAGGCAGTAGGCTAGCCGATAGCACCCAGGTACAGGGCTGAATATCCACCTGGTCAGTCCAAGAGGATAAATACCTTTCTTAACAAAAAAAAAGGCAGAAGAACAACTTGAGTGGAGCAGACCTATGATATTCATTGCAGCTCAGAATTAATAAGAATGAATGCTGAACAATCCTTTCACCCACAAGAGCCAAGCCCTTTAAGTCAGCACAGAGATATAGGACTGGAGTGCTGGTGGGAACATTGTGCTCTGTCCACTTATATATCTAGCCAATGGATAAAAACAAGGTCTCACTCTCCAGTGCATCAGTCCCTCACCCGTAACCAGCACTAAATACACCACAGTGTAGGGAAGCCTGCACTGTACCTGCCCACACACTCTACCTAGCCTAAGGGATAAGCACAGGGCTACAGGCTCCAGTGCCTCCCTCACCTTTCACCAGCAGTAAATCATCAGTGTTGGTAAACCTGCAATGTACCTGCCCCCACTCTGCTCCTGTCACCGGCTGTAGAGTCCTAAAGGTTGCCAACTCGTTGTTCAAGCTCAGTAATCTGAGTGGTGTGGCTTGCCGAGGTTTCCGAAAGGCCAGTGACCACTGATTGTAGGTGGGTAGGTTGCGAGGCAATGTTTACAAACCCCACTTTCATCTCATGCTGCATTAGAGAGAGAGTGTGGCCGGTACTCCCGCAAGCAATCTCTCCAGTTTGGACATAGCAGGCGCCGGATTAGATTCAGGCTGCATTGCAGAAGGAGAACTTGCAGGCCGCAGGCAGCACGGGGGGAATCTGTCGATGTAGTTGCAAGCGAAAACTTAAGCTCGGGCTGTTTATGTTTAGATTTGTGGGCAGCCACTAGTTTGAAACACTTTCCCAATGCATTTTTAATCTGTTGCTGGTTTTTAGGAAGCAAATAATCGCATTTTCAATTAGGTGCTGTCAGGAGCAGGTTAAAACGCGACCGCCATGATCCTAGGCTAGCTACGCCCCCCCCCTCCCACCTGCCCCACTCTGTACCTGATACACTGCATAAACAGTGGGGCTTCAGTCTACAGTGCTGCCAGTCTCTCACCTTTCACCAGCACTAAATCCATCAGTGTGGGGAAGCCTGCAGTGTACCTGTACCACACTGTACCCGACCCTGTTTATAAACAGACACTTTCAAGTCTCTAGTGCCATCAGTCCCTCACCTTTTACCAGCACTAAATCCACTGCAGGGTAGGGAGAGCCTGCACTGTACCCACCCTGGGAATAAACAGAGGGCTTTAGTGCCAGTGCTGTCGGTCCCTCACCTTTCACCAACACTATAAATCCAAAAAGCCAGCTGTTTGCAGAGCCACTGGGGCTCTCTTCACTGCTGCCGATTTTGGTCTGCGGTGATAATACAACACTGAGTAACCAACCTTCGGAAAGTTCCAAAAAAAGCTGTGGACTCCAGTACACAGGGTATTTTAGCCTTCAACAGAAACAGGGAACTGAAATAAGATTGGCCAGTGTGAGCCCTGGAAATTAATACCGTCCCCACCTACGGATTTTCAGGTTCCTCTTTTCTGATACCATACCTACTGGTATTTTGTGTTTTAATTCAATCACAACATGCTTTTACTGCTGCATACATTATGAGGACACTATAAAGCAGATATATATTAGTATAAATGATAGTGCTTGTCATGGTGTAGAGATGAAAAAAGACATACAGGGAACCTGATACAGGCAATAACTGGCAGTGTCAGCCTGCTGGTGTGGCTCCAGTGTTCTGCACTCCACTCCCCACACACACATGCATGAACAGACAGGTCTCCAACCCCCCCACCAACCCCCAGGACAGACAGCTATTAATCCAAATCCCTCCTATACAAACAGGTGTGACTCAATCCACCAAGGACAGCTAGGAGTAAATCCAAATCTCCAACCCCCCCCTCCAGAGGATAGTCAGGTCTGCATCCTAGTCCTTCCAAGACAGTCAGGTGTAAATCCTACTCCTGCCAGAACAGCATCACAATCCCTACAAGACAGCCATGTGTGTGTCCCAAATCAACCCAAAAAGCCACGTGTGAACCCCAATCACCCCCCACGACAGCCAGGCCTGCATCCCAACTTCTCCAAGACAAATAGGTATGCATTCCAATCCATCCTGGAAAGTCAAATGTGAATCCCAACACCCTCACACTACAACCAGGCGTGAACACAAATCCCTACTGGATAGCAAGATGTAAATCATTATCCTACATCCAGGACAGCCAGGTATGAATCCAAACACCACCACCACCAGACAGCTAGGTGTGTGTTCCAATCAACCCAGGAAACCCAGATAGGAATCCTCACGTACCATTATCCCCCAACTCCAGACAGCTAGGTGTGCAATCATTTCAACCCAGAAAAGCCAGATGTGAATCCCCATTCACCCCCCCCCCAAGACACCCAGGTGTGAATCCTGATCCCACCACCATCACCCCAGACAGTTAGCTATGTGTTCTAATTAACCCAGAAAAAACAGATGTGAATCTCCATACACCACTTCGCCCCCAACGCCAGGACAGCCAGGTGTGAATCCCAACCCTCCAGAAAGATAGGTGTGTCTTCCAGTGAACTCAGAAAAGCCAGATGTGAATCCCCATCCACCAGTTCACTCCCCCAGGAAAGCCAGGTGTGAATCAAGACCCCCCAAGACAGTTAGGTGAGCATTCCAATCAACACAGAAAAGCCAGGTGTGAATACCCATCCACCACTTCACCCCACCCCAGGACAATCTGGTGTGAATCCCAGGCCCCTGCCCCCGACAGCTAGGTGTGTGTGTGCACCAGTGAACCCAGAAAAGCCAGCTGTGAATTCCCATCTACCACCTTACCCCCAGCACAGTGTGGTACGAATCCTACTCCTACCGGAACAGCCAGACCAGCATCACAATCCCCTTCCCCACAAGACAGCTAAGTGTGTGTTCCAGTCAACCCCCCCAAAAAAAACAAAAAAAAAAACAACAGAATCTGACAACAGGTAAGGGCCACTTGACCCACCTAGTCTGCCATGTGTGTCTGCCTGTATCGACACCACAGACCCTACTCGATCTCCAGCTCCCTCCCTACCCCACATCCCTGCCAAGATTCTCTTGCGCCTGTCCCATTCGTCCCCCCCCCCGTTCAAGGCATCCACCACTCTCTCAGTGAAGAAGTACTTCATCACATCTCTCAAAAGAAGTGGCGGGGAAGGTAAGGGAAAAAAAGATAGCATTGAGGAAGTATAAGGAAACACAGAAGGCGCAGGACAGAGAACTGTACCAGTTAAAGCAGAAGGAAGTGGGTAAGGCAGTCAGAATAGCGAAGGCCCAAACCGAGGAAAAGACAGCCAACTCGGTTAAGAAGGGGGATAAAACCTTTTATAGGTACATTAGGGAGCAAAAAAAGACTAAGGCAGGGATACTGAGGCTGAACAAAGAAAAAGGTGGTTGGGCAGAGAGCGACAGTGAAAAAGCAGGGATACTGAACGAATACTTCTGCTCAGTATTCACAATGAAAAAGCAGGGGGAGCTACCTAATCCGGTCAATAGAAGCACTCTCGATAGGGGGGTTGATACTAGTCCTTTCACAGAAGAAAGGGTTCTGAAAGAACTCTTAAAACTGAAGGTGGATAAAGCAATGGGTCCTGATGGGATTCACCCCAGAATTTTAAAAGAACTAAGGGAAGAACTAGTAGCACCACTGACTACCCTTTTTAATAAATCATGGGAGGATGGGGTGGTACCTGAGGACTGGAGGAGGGCAGATGTGATTCCACTTCACAAAAGTGGGAGCAAGAGAGAGGCAGGAAACTACAGACCTGTCAGTCTGACCTCAGTGATAGGGAAAATGATTGAATCACTTCTGAAGGAAAGAACTGTTGAGTACCTAGAGACCAGTGGGGCACAGGACCCACGGCAGCATGGATTCACAGCAGGAAGGTCATGTCAGACAAATCTAATTGATTTCTTTGACTGGGTGACCAAAGCAGTAGACCAGGGAGGGGCTGTGGACATGGCCTACCTAGACTTTAGCAAGGCATTTGACACAGTCCCGCACAAAAGATTAGACAAATTAGTCAGCCTGGGAGTGGGTCCTAGGGCGGTAGCCTGGGTAAAACACTGGTTAGACAACAGGACACAGCGGGTAATAGTAAATGGAGTCCACAGTGAAGAAAGGAGGGTTACTAGTGGGGGTACTGCAGGGTTCAGTATTGGGGCCGGTCCTTTCTAATGTCTTTATAAAAGTGACATTGCAGAGGGACTGGAAGGGAAAGTAGGTCTCTTTGCGGATTACACAAAGATCTGCAACAGGGTTGATACACAAGGTGGGGTGGAAAGGATGAAAAGGGACTTGGCAAGGTTGGAGGAATGGTCAAATGTATGGCAACTTAGATTCAATGCAAAGAAGTGCAAAGTAATGCAACTGGGAAACAAAAACCCAGGGGAAGAGTACACAATGGGGGTGAGATACTGACAACAACAAAAATGGAAAGGGACCTGGGGGTAGTCATATCAGACGACCTAAAGGTGGGCCAACAATGTGAGAAGGCAGTAAGGAGGGCTGGGGGGATACTGGGATGCATAGGGAGATGCATCACCAGTAGAAAACAGGAAGTTGTTGGCCCTCTGTACAGACAGTTAAGACCATCTGGAGTACTGTGTACAGTTCTGGAGACCCCATCTCCGCAAAGAGACAGGGTGGAGGCTGTCCAGAGGAGGTAACTCAAATGATGCAGGGTCTGCATCAGAAGACATAAGAAGAAAGACTAAAGGAACTAAAGATGTATAGCCCCGAGGAAAGGGGAGAGACATGATAGAAACTTTTAAATACCTCAAGGGAATCAACAAAGTCCAAGAGGGTAGCATCTTTCAGAAAAAGAGATGGGCAAAAACAAGGGGGCACAATTTGAAGATAGCGGGGGACGGCTCAGAGGTAATGTGAGAAAGTATTTCTTCAGAGAGAGGGTTGTGGATACATGGAACAGCTTTCCTGAGGAGGTCGTAGAGTCAAAAACAGTGGGGGAATTCAAGAATGCATAGGACAGACATAAGGCAATTCTAGTGGGGGGTAGGAAGAAGTAGGCTGTTGGTTAACTAGGATCTGCAGCTTATCCGTTGGGTAGGGAAATGGGCAGACTAGGTGGGCCAGGCGGTCCTTATCTGCCATCAAATTCTATGTTTCTATGTATGTTTCTTAAATTTTCCCCCCTACCAGCTTCACTGCATGTCCCCTTGTCAAAGCCAAGTGTGAATCCCAGTCACCTGCCAGGACAGCCAGGCCTGCATGATGCATCACAATTTCTCCAGGACAAACAGATGTGCATCCCAATCCACCCAGGAACGCCAGATGTGAATCTTCATCTACCACTTCACCCCCATCCCCAGGACAACCATGTGTGAATCCCAACCCCCGACAGCTCGGTGTGCATTCCAGTCCAACCAGGAAAGCCAGATGTGAATCCCCATCCACCACTTCACCACCACCTTTAGGACGGCCAGATATGAATCTCCATGCACCACTTTACCCCTGCCCCAGGACAATCAGGTGTGAATCCCCAAGGCTAGGTGTGCATTCCAATCCAGCCAAGAAAGCCAAATGTGAATCCCCATCTACCATTTCACCCCCATCCCCAGGGCAGCCAGGTGTGAATTCCAACCCGCCCCCAAAGACATCCAGGTGTGCATTCCAATCAAACCAGAAAAGCCAGACATGAATCTTCATATACCACTTAACCCCGTCCCTGGCACGTGAGTGTGAATCCTAATCCCCCATCCCCGGGACAGCCAGGTGTGAATTCCAATCCCCCAAAAGAAAGATGTGTGTATTCCAAACAACCCAGAAAAGTCAGCTGTGACTCCCCATCCACCACTTCAACCTCACCTCCAGGACAACCAGGTGTGTATCCCACTACCCCAACAGGTGTGTGTATTTCAATCAACTCAGAAAAGTCAGATGCGAGTCTCCATCTACCACTTCACCCCTACCTCAGGCCAGCCAGGTGTGCATTCCAATCAATGTAGATTAGCCAAATGTGAATTCCAATCCATCACTCCACCCTGTCTCCACCCCCCAGAAAATCTAGATGTGAATCCCCATCCACCACTTCACCCCCACCCCCAAGACAGCCAGGTATCCGTCCCAACCCCAGGTGCATGTAATTAGCTTTCTTGCCTGCATTTCAGCGCAGGTATGGTATTTTTAGTCCGATTTGTTTTCCTTTCAGACAGGGGCAGGACTTTAGTGCGGCTAGCAACTTCTTTGCCAGCTACCCAGGTGCAGGACACTGGGAGTTGGTGTCAAGTCATTTTACATGGAGTTGTGCTGTTATGGGCAGGGGCAAGCTGCGTCTGCATAAGCTGGTTTGTTAATGTATAGATGCCTGATGAACAGCAATGAGAGAATACAGGGTACAGTCATAAGATTAGGTTCACTATGCCTGTTGAGTAAAGTAATGAAATACTGCTCATCAAGCGTGTGCACACACACACACACACACACACACACACAGATTACAATGATCTTAATAAAATATAAGTTGGAATAAGTTATACCAAAAAAGCAGTATGTGCTCAGTCTGTTTATCTGCATTGTGTAATTGCCTACATACCGGCATTCATGTGCATGTACCAAAAAAAATAATTTCTATCCCTCAAATCAGTTCATTGGGAAGGCCGCAGATGAATCATAAAAGGCCAACAACACGTCTCCAAGGATTAAAGGAACCATGTGTTGATGAACTCCACATCCTGAGCAGCTAGCAGTGTTTAAAGGGTGCAGAAACCGGTTTCTCCGAGAGCCACTATACATGTGAGGGCTGTTGGTAAAAGGAGTACATCCAGGTACCTCTAATAGCATGGCACCCCCTACGCACCATTCTACAGTGTCAATAAATGGAGTATGTTGTGGTACCTCCCAACAGCACAGCACCCCCTTCACACCATGCTGGGGTGTTGGTAAATAGAGCATGTCCAAATACTCCCAACAGCACAGCACTCCTATATACCCAGCTAGGGAGGCAGTATAGTGCAGTGGTTTAAGGTTCCGAGCTGCAAATCTGGAGACCTGGGTTTGAATCCCACAGCCCCCACTTGCGTACTGTGTGACCCTGAGCAAGTCACTTAACTTCCCTGTGCTCCCAGGTCACACCTGTAAACAAGCTTTCAGCTTAGTGTGCCACTCCTGGTTAAACAAATGGAGGGAAAAAAAGGCATACGCATCTTTAAAAGCACAGCGCCCCCTAGACACCATGCTGGGGTGTTGGTAGACGAAGTATGTCCAGATACCTCCTAACAGCACAGTACCCCCTAAACACTATGCTGGGGTATTGGTAACTGGTGCATCCCCAGCACCTCCAACAGCACAGCACCCCTATACAGTGTGTCCAGGTACCTCTTCACACACACTGCTATGCGCACTTCTCAGGAGGTGCTGTCATGAAGCATTAGCATGACCAAGTCCACAGAAAATGGCACATACTGGTACATCTCGTTCACCCTTCTGAAGAAAACTAAGAGTGCCTCAAAGGGCTGGGGCGGACAGTTCAGTATCTGTGTCCGATCGCGCACCGATGGCATTTGCACTTTAAAAGGGCGCTCACCTGTGTGCGCCGTTTTCTGTGAACTTTGTCCAGGTACTTCTAGCAGCACATCACCCCTAATTCGCTATGCTAAGGAGCTGCTAAATGGTGTATGTCCAGTTACATCCAACAGCACAGCACTCCCAACACACCATGCTAGGGTGTCGGTAGACTGAGTAGGTAAGGCTGTCTGGGACGCAGGGCCCTACATCCTTGAGGAACCATCAGACTAGCAGGATTGAAGTTTTTCTGTGTGTCGCATTCCCGGGACACACTGCCAGCACTTCAGGACAGCCAAGCCACTGCCTGGCACCCACCCACACCACAGAGAGATGCACCAAAGGAACACAGCTAATCTTCCAGAATTTGGTCCAGGGCTGCCAATATTTTATTTTTTGGGAGTCTCAGAAACCCGAGAGCTTAAATAAACAAATCAAAATGAAAGAAAAAGCCACTATGGTTCTCAAGAGAGGTGGCTGTGAAAGTCAGGAAGAAAAAGATAGCATTCCGGAAGTATAAGGAAACACAGAAGGAGCAGGACAGAGAGCTGTACCAGTTAAGGCAGAAAGAAGCAGGGAGGGAAGTCAGAATAGCAAAAGCCCAAACTGAGGAAAAGATAGCCAACTCAGTTAAGAAGGGGGGATAAGACCTTTTATAGGTACATCAGCGAGCGTAGAAAGACAAAGGGAGGGATAGTAAGGCTGAATAGAATAAACGGTGGGTGGGCAGAGGGGGACAGTGAAAAAGCAGGAATACTGAAGGAATATTTCTGCTCAGTATTCACAAAAGAGGAGGGGAAAGTGCCTAATCCAATTAACAGAAGCACTCTTGATAGGGGGGTCGATCCCAGTCCTTTCACAGAAGAAAGGGTTCTGCAAGATCTCCTAAAACTGAAGGTGGACAAAGCAATGGGTCCTGATGGAATTCACCCCAGAATTCTAAAAGAATTAAGGAAGGAACTAGTGAAACCACTGGCTACTCTTTTAATAAATCATGGGAGGATGGTGTGGTACCGAGGACTGGAGGAAGGCGGATATGATTCCCCTCACAAAAGTGGGACCAAGACAGAGGCAGGAAACTACAGACCTGTCAGTCTGACCTCTGTGGTAGGGAAAGTGATGGAGTCACTTCTGAAGGAAAGAATAGTTGAGTACCTAGAGGTCAGTGGAGCACAGGATCCAAGGCAGCATGGGTTCACAGCAGGAAGGTCATGTCAGACGAATCTAATAGATTTCTTTGACTGGGTGACCAAAGTAGTAGACCAGGGAGGGGCTGTGGACATGGCCTACCTAGACTTTAGCAAGGCATTTGACACAGTCCCACACAAAAGTTTATTAGTCAAATTAACCAGCCTGGGAGTGGGTCCCAGGGTGGTAGCCTGGGTAAAACATTGGCTGGACAACAGGACACAGAAGGTAACTGTAAATGGAGTCCACTTTGAAGAAAGGGTGGTTACTAGTGGGGTACCGCAGGGTTCAGTATTGGGTCCAGTACATTTTAATGTCTTCATCAGTGACATTGCAGAGGGACTGCAAGGAAAAGTATGCCTTTTTGCAGATGACACAAAGATCTGCAACAGGGTTGATACACAAGGAGGCGTGGAAAGGATGAAAAGGGACTTGGCAAGGTTGGAGGAATGGTTAGACGTATGGCAGCTAGGATTCAATGCAAAAAAGTGCAAAATAATGCACCTGGGAAACAAGAACCCAGGGGAAGAATACACAATGGGTGGGGAGGTAGCAACAACAACAAAACAGGAAAGGGACCTGGGGGTAATCATATCAGATGACCTTAAGGTTAGCAAGCAATGTGAGAAGGCAGTAGGGAGGGCCGGGGGTATACTGGGATGTATAGGGAGAGGCATCAGCAGCAGAAGACAGGAAGTTGTTATCCCTCTGTACAGACAGTTGGTGAGACCCCATCTGGAATACTGTGTCCAGTTCTGGAGACCCCATCTTCGTAAGGACATAGGATAGAGGCAGTCCAGAGGAGGGCAACTAAAATGGTGCAGGGTCTGCAAGAGAAGCCATATGACGAGAGACTAAAGGAGCTTAATATGTATACCCTTGAGGAAAGAAGGGAGAGGGGGGACATGATAGAAACTTTCAAGTACCTCAAGGGAATCAACAAAGTCCAAGAGGGTAGCATCTTTCAGAAAGAGAGACTTGCAAGAACAAGAGGACACAATTTAAAGATAGAAGGAGGGCGGTTCAGGGCAATGTGAGGAAGTACTATTTCACAGAGAGGGTAGTGGATGCATGGAACAGCCTTCCTGAGGAAGTTGTGGGGTCTAAAACTGTGGGAGAATTCAAGAATGCATGGGACAGACATAAGGCAATTCTTGTGGGGGGCAGGAAGATATAGGCTGTTGGTTAACTAGGATCTGCGGCCTATCCTGTAGGTAGGGAAAAGGGCAGACTAGATGGGCCTAGCGGTCCTTATCTGCCGTCAAAGTCTAGGTTTCTCTGCCTCCAGGAGCACTGCACTCCCTACATGCCTTTCTGGGGTGCATGGTGATAGCTCAACATGTCCAGGTACTTTCAACAGCACAGCAACCCCCATATACCACACTTGGCTGTTTAGGTGCAGTATTCACAGGTACCCCAAAAGGTACACCTCCTCCTACACACTCAAGGTTGGATGCTGGTAGAGTAATCCCATTTTTTTTCTCCAAGGTAGGAATTCAACGTGACCTTCTAGCCAGGAGGAGAACATTTTATTTTCCGAGTCACTAATACTTTTATTTCCCGCCGCCAGGAGGAGAAGGGTCGAGCGTCCGATGGACAGCACTCCATCTCCAGGGAGGGGGATATCGGTCCGCGCATGCCTGACCCCTGGCGGAGGCTAGGGCTCAGCACTATGCTGCTGCAACAGTAGTGGGGCGCGAACAGGCAGGTGTTGGCAGGGCGTGCGCGTTCTGCTGCACGCGCCACTGCCAGCCTGGCTCCTACAGGGGAAAACAGTAAAAGAGGAAAAGACACCGGGTGGCTGGTTGTTGCAGCTATCGGCGCCCTCATAGGCTCCATTCCCAAGGTAACGCCTGAACTGGATCCCTGTTGGCAGATGGGGGTCCCTGCTGCCCAACCACGGGGGTAGGCCATGGGGATTAGAGGAGTGAGGGCCTGAAGGAACAGAAGCGTTGGACAGCAGCCAGACGACAACCTGCCAGAGCCAGGGTGGGGGAGAAATCAAAGCAACACACAGAAAAAAAAAAAACGTTTACTTCCCCCCACAGCAACTGGGTGAGTTCCATGCACCAGTTAATGACAAGCCTGCTGTGCACACTTCATTGTCTACCGGTGTGCTGTAATGACTGCCTGCCATCCTCAGGGAACAGGACATCTGTGACCACTGGGTTTTACTTGCCTTGGACCAGGTGCTTCCTGTGGACACAGAAGGAGACTTAAATGACAGGGATGCAGCGCTCTGCAGAGCCCAAAAATAAAACTGATATTTCTGCATAGAAAACTCAATCGTTAGGGGAAAGTACAGGGCTAAGACAGAGGGCAGGAGGTCAAAGCTTACTCAAGTCAAATCACAAATTATTAGTGGCTGTTTAAAGCAGCAGTTCATGATAGCGGTGAAAATTTTGACCCATCTGTTTTTATTTCATTTCAGACTTCCCCAATTGCCTGACTTGCATGATACCATCCTTTTCCATTCAGAGTCTGCTTTAGCACTTTTTTCACACTTGAAATAATAAAAAGAGCACTTCTAATATGGCTAAAACCAGGTTATTATCGGTATTCTCTGCTGTTTTTGTGCAACTGTTGTCCCGTAAGGGCTGGAAACAGTGTCAGCTGCATGCTAATTTACTACAGTAACAAGAAACGTGATCCATAAACAAAGGGTGGTCAGGAACAGTCAGTACCGATGAAAACCTGGTCCGAGCCATATTAAAAGAAGCACTCATTTTATTATTTCAACTGTATAAAAGAAAAAAATACTCACCCCAGTAATCTTCTTTCTTCCAAGGGCTCCTTTAGCATCAGTAACTTTTTTTTTTTGCACTTAGCTGGCTAGGTGCAACTGCCCCAGAGGTGTGCCTTTAAGACATATTTAAATGAGCATAGGGCCAAGCCAATCAAAAGACAGGAGGGGTGTGAGCTGAGTGAGAGCTGTTGAATGCTTCAGAATTTTTTCAAGGAAAAACGAGGGCAAATGCCCAGAAAAAGTATTAACAGGATTCAAAAAACATGCAAATGTCCACAAAAGCAGAAATCGAAACAGCAACATGAGCTAAAAACTCATCAATAACAAAACTCCAAATTTGGTAAAAGGTGACATAAAAGCCCTTCTCCAACAGGTGAACCAGGGAGGAAGGGTGGGAGCTTACTGATGCTAAAGGACCCCTTGGAAGAAAGAAGATTACTGTGGTGAGTAATTTTTTTCTTCTTACCCCAGGAATCCTTTGGCATCAGTAACTTTTTTGCAGACCACCCAGCAGTACCAAGTGGGAGGTGGGCAGAGAACCTACTTAGGAAAGAGGCTCTGCAGACCCACCCTGCCAAATTTGGCATCAGATCTGCTCTGCACATCCAAACTGTAGTGTTTCACAAAGGTGTGCACAGATTTCCAGGTAGCTGCTTTGTAGACATCCAGTAAGGGAATGTCCCTTGCTGCTGCAAGTGAGGCTGCAGTGCCCCTGGTGGAATGGGCCCTGTACCCCACTGGAGGTTGTTGACCAGCTTTCTCATAGCAGAATCTAATACAAGAGACCAACCAATGAGAAATAGTTCTCTTGGTAGCTGGTCTTCCTCTGCCTACATCCCCGTAGGTTAGCAACAACTGAGTGGAAGAGCCTCTGGACTGTCTAGTATGCTCCAGGTAGTGAAAGATGGCTCTTTTGACATCCAAGCTATGGAACTTTTGCTCGTCAGGAGTGGACGGCTCAGTAAACAAGACAGGCAGAGCAATGGACTGGTTCAAGTGAAACTCTGAAACCACCTTTGGCAATAATTTCCTATTTGTTCTGAGCTCAACTTTATCCTCGTGAGGGATGATGTAATTTGGCTCAGTGCACAGGGCCTGTAGCTCTGAAATCCTCCTGGCAGACGTAATGGCCACCAGGAAGACAGTCTTCCAAGTTACAAACTTGATGTGGACTGTGGACATAGGCTCGAAAGGTGGATTAATGAGCCCAGCTATGTAAAGGTTCAGGTTCCAAGGAGGAACAGGCTCTCTGGTTGGAGTCTGGAGGTACAAGAGGCCTTTGAAAAACTGTTTAAAAATGTTGTGGGGAAAAAAAACGATTTATTCTTTCCCACCGAAAGGTAGGCCGAAACTGCTGCCAGGTGTAGCTTGAGTGAAGATGGTTTCAAGCCTGATGCCTGTAAGTGTACCAGGTAGTCCAGCAGCTGAGGGTCTGAAGCAGATAGGGGTTCGACCTTTTCGCTCTTGCACCAGAGGGAAAACCTTTTCCATTTGGCTGCATAAGTCTTCTTAGTGTTCGTTTTTTTAGCCATCCTCAGTATCTTAAGGACCTGTTCAGAGTACTGTGAGGATGGAAACCCTTAACTCCTCAAGAACCAGGCCTTGAGGTGAAGAGAGTGCATGTCTGGGTACTGCACTCCCGTATGAGGAAGGGTCAGCAGGGAGCGAGTACGAGGCAGGCGAATGGGCCTGTTGCAGGACATTGAGAGAAGGAGAGGGTACCAGGCTTGCCTGGGCCAGTCCGAGGCCACTAGGATCATCGATGCAGGCTGCTGTCCGAGTTTCAGCAAAACCCTGAACATCAGGGAAAAGGGAAGAAATGCGTATGGGAACCTCCCTGACCAGTCCACGATCAGGCCATCCAGAGGAAGTGTTCCTGGAACTGGGGGCCTGCAACAGTACTGAGGAAGCTGAAAATTGAGAGGAGAGGCAAACAGATCCACGTCTGGTGTGCGCCACCGCCTGAACACTGTGGCTAGTACTTGCTTGTTCAGTGTCCATTCACTTTGACCTTGACTGATGATGCTTAAAGCATTCACCAGAGTACTGAGTTTGCCTGGGAGGTGAAAAGCTGAGAGGCTGACTCCCAGGGAGAATGCTAGAGACCAGAGCTTCCAAACAGAGTATTCCTGATCTGGTACCACCCTGCTTGTTTATGTAGAACATTGCAGGGGTGCTGTCCGTTCGAATTTGAACTGCCTGCCCTTCTATGCTAGGAGCGAAAGCTTTGAGAGTTAGTAAGACTGCTCTGCGTTCCAAAAGATTTGTGCAACTGTGACTCTTCGGGAGTCCAATTGCCGCTTACCAAGGCACTGTCTAAATGAGCTCCCCCAGCCCAGAAGGGAGGCATCTGTGGTGATCACCTCTGTGGGAAGAGGAGCTTGAAAGGGAACCCCTGCCTGCAAATTTGCAGGGTCCTTCCACCACAGCAAATTTTGGAGGAACTGCTCAGAAAAAGGTATCAACTTTGAAAATGTGTTGCTTCTCCGAGACCAGCGAGCTCTGAGGTAGGCTTGCAGGAGTCTCATCCTGTACCTGACCCCTTCCGTCATGGAGGCCATATGTCCCAGAAGTTTGAGAAAATGTCAGGCTGGTCTTGGCTGTCCCTGGGCGAAAGAATCTGCCACTGAAAGGAAGCTCTGAATTATTTCCTGCGGGAGAAAAGCATATCCCTTCTGAGTGTCCAGCTGGGTGGGTTCCGGGTGAGATTTCTTTAGATTTACCAGGAAACCCAGAGACTCCAGAGTGCGTTCTGTGAGGGAAAGAGATTCCTTGACCTGGCAGAGAGAGACTTTGCTACTATGAGCCAGTCGTCCAGATGGGGGTAGAAAGCAACATCCAGTCTCCTAAGATGTGTTGCTACCACTGCGAGACACATGGTAAAGACTCTTGGGGCCAAGGATAGACCGTAGGGCATTGCGGTGAAAGGACAGTGACCCGAAGTTAGTTTGAACCTGAGAAACTTCCTGTGAGATCTCTTTATGGGTATGTGGCAGTAGGCATCCTTTTAAGTCGAGGGAGGCTAGCCAGTCTCCCTACTGCAAGGACTGTATGACTAGTGACAGAGTGACCATTTTAAATTTGTTTTTGCTTTTTCAGATGTTTGTTTAAAATATCTGAGATCTAAGATAGGTCGCCACTCCCCAGTTTTCTTTTGTGTCAGAAAATACCTGGAGTAGAGACCCTTGCCCTTCTCATGGGTGGGGACCCTCTTCACTGCTCGTAAAGCCAGAAGGTTTTGTACCCCATTTCCAACAGTGGTGTCTGTGTTGGGGACAGAGGTCTTGACACCGAGGTACGCTGGAGGTCTGGCAACTGCTTGAACTGTAATGACAGACCCTTCTCCACCATCTCCAGCACCCACTTGTCCGACGTGATGAGGGACCAGTGCTGAAGATAGTGAGAGAGTCTGCCTCCAGCCGGAAACGGGGAAGCGACCTGGACACACACTCATATCAGGACTTAGACTGAGGTGCAGATGGCTGGGTAAAGGTGGCTCTTCTTTGGCCCCTTCTGCCCTGCCTCTGAAAAGACCCCCTGTACTGGCTAAAGTCAGATTGGGGATAGGGCTTGTAAGGGCTGGGAACAAAACTTCTGCCCCTACGACCCCTGGGATGGGATCTCTGAGGGGTGGCGGATTTAGGCTTGGATGAGTGGCTCTGCCAGAAGGCCTTGTACTCATCTACTTTTTTCATGTAGTCAGTGGTTCTGTAATCAAAACATATATCATTAGAAATGAAATGAATAAATTTTTTTCCACTCTGCTGTTCATACAAAAAGTGTAACCTCACCACCAAACTCCATGTAATGTACTATACTGTATTATTTGTCTGTTACTTGATATTTGCTGTATTTCTCAGTCTCCCACCTTGTACTACTTGTACCCGGGTCACACCTGGAAATGAGCCTCGGCTCAGTGTGCCTTTCCCAGTCACCAATTTTAAATAAATAAATGAATAAATATTTTGATCCCAGGGAAAATCCATGGCCTTCTTCTGAGTGTCTGTGGTCAGACTGGTGTTTCTAAGCCAGACGAAGTGTCTCAGAGAGATGGCATGGGCCATCGCCCCACACGCTGCATCACTGTTGTCATCTGCCATTTGGAACTGGTACGTAGTAGCTTCCAGGGCAGTTTTTAACGTATCCACCAGCTCCTGCACCATAGAATCTGATCCGTTGCGGGCGATAGCCTGGACAGATTTCCAAAGGGCTTTCTGATATTTGGCTGTGAATGCCATGTAAGAAGAAATCCTGAGAAGCATGGAAGCTGTGGCATACATTTTCTTTGCTATAAAGTCAATTTGCTTGGAATCCTAGTCAGGGGGAGAGGGGAACAATGAGACTCCAGCTTTCTCACAAGCTGCCTGCTGCACTATACTTTCGTGTCTAGGGTGTGCACACAGGAACTCTGTACCATTTTTAGACAGTTTATATTTTCTCTCAAGCCGCTTATCAACCTGATACTGAAGTGGGGTGTTGAAGCACCGTCATGGTATTTTTTCCAAATGCATTATAGATAGGGATGACCAGGGTCTTTGAGGGTAAAAGATGACCTTCATCTCCCTATAATCTTCTTCTTCGACATCTTGTTTGGGCTCCTGCGTAGGGAGGTCCAGGTTGTCCAGCATATTTTGTATAAATGTAAACACAGAGGAAGGATCCTCATGGTCACACGGGGGAATCCCCAAGATGAGGGTCCGGGGACTCCTGAGACTCCAAGCCCTCAAAATCCATGTCAGGGGGCATCATAAAATTGATCACCATCTGTGTCACCCTCACAGTCTACAGAAAACAGAACTGTGGAGGAGTGCTTGCCAGCCCCAGTAAAGAGAGAACCCATCTTTTGAAGGGTCTGAAACAGTTGCCATGCTTTTTCCATATCTTGCACTGACGGAAGAACCTGCGGAGTTTGTAAGTGTTTTGTTTTTTCTGTATGCTTTAAGCGGCCTGTTGTCTCACTATTGGCTTTCACAGGAGCAACAGGGAGCATATCTGTCTTGACAGTTTCTTTTTAGCCACTTCACCAGAGGCTTGACCAAGCTTCCTTTTTTGGTCACTCATTAATTTTCAATTTGTGAGGAACTTCATCTTTGGAAGCTTCATTTTTTGGCTGGGCTCTGGAGGGTTCCTCAGTACCTCTGCTTTTGGTATTAGTACTTCTGAATGGCCCCTTGTCGGAAGCCTTAGATTTATCCTCAGCTATAATAAATCAAAGGTCTGTCTGCTTTGTTTGCCAATTTAAGCAAAGCAAACCAGTTCTGGACCTACGAACGGAGTGCAAGTTTATGTGAAAATGCCACCGGCCAGTCCTGCCCCAGTTAATAAATACAGGTTACTCACCTGTAACAGGAGTTCCAGGAATGGTATATGTTGTTCATCCACACTGTCTGGCAGGTTCCTTGCTGCTTTAAATCTTGCTGGAAGGTCTTCAAGCTGGCTCCTCCCACCCACCCAACTGGTAAAACTCTCAGCTCCGCCCCATGACGCAAGATCTAGCCCGCTGGAAGCCAGGTTGTGCGTCGAAGCCGGGGAGGCCAGGTGGGTCGTGTGGATGAACAACATATGCCACTCCTAGAACTCCTATTACAGGTGAGTAACCTGTATTTCTAGGGACATGGATATGTTTATCCACACTGTCTGGCAGACTCTTAGCAGTTCTCAGAGAGGAAGGAGGCAAGGCGCACACCCCCTACTTGGGAAATAAAGACTGGAGAACCGAGGCCCCAAAACCAGAATCCCGACGTGACTCAAGGTCAATGTGGTAGTGGGTGATGAAGGTGTGTGCTGACTTCCAGGTAGCAGCCTGCAGATTTCCTGGATAGGGACGTCCCTGGAAGCAGCCAACGATGCAGCGGTATGGCAGGTAGAATGAGCTCTTATCCTCTGGGAGGCTCCATGCCCGCCAACCCATAGCAGAGATCTATGCAGGAGGTGACCCACCTGCCTATCGTCCGCTTGGCTGCAAGTCTGCCAGGTGCGGCTTCAGCGTAGGTGACAAACAGCTGGAGAACCTTCCTCAACTATAGCTGCCCACTTTGTAACAAGCGAGCGCCTTTAGGGTCCAAAGTATGGAGCCCATATTCGGCCTCCGAGGTGTGATTGGGGTAGAACACTGGCAGAGTCAACACCTGGTTAAGGTGAAACTCCGACACCACCTTCGGAAGGAATTTCGGGTTGGGGCGCAGGACAACCTTGCCCCTGTGGAAGACCAATAGGGAGACTCGATGAAAAGTGCCTGGAGCTCTCCCATCCTTCTGGCTGACGTGATAGCCACCAAGAAGGCGGTCTTCCACGACAGGTGAGAGATGTCACACCTGTGCATCGGTTCGAATGGCTTGCCCATGAGCTTAGCCAATACCAGCTGTAGATTCCATGGAGGTGGAGGTTCTCACACCGGAAGGGATATGTGATCAAGGCCTTTGGAAAAGCACCCGACCACCTTGTCCTGCGCCACTGACTGCTTCCCGGCCCGCTCCCGGTAAGCAGAGATGGCTGCCAGGTGCACCTTAAGGGTCGTCGACCGAAGCCCTTGCTGAGAAAGAGACCACAGGTAGTCCAGAATGCTTGCCAAGGAACAGGAGGAAGGGTCCAGGCCCTTGCTCCGACACCAAATGGAGAATCTCTTCCATTTGAAGGCATAGAATTTTCTGGTCGACTCCTTATGGGATGCCTCAACGACGCTGAGGACCTCGCAGAAAGACCCAAGGCCTGGAACTCTAGCCGCCAGGAACCAGGCCGGCCAGGTGCAGGGATTGAAGGTCCGGTGGAATACCTTCCCTGATTGACTGAGATCAGGTCCGGGCGGCTGGAAGCCACCTGGAGCCTGAGCTGAGACTGAGGAGATCTGGATACCAGAACTGGCGGGGCCAGTCTGGGGCTACCAGAATCACCTGCGCCTTGTCCCTCCTCGCCTTGAGAAGCACCTTGTGGATCAAGGGAAATGGGGGAAAGGCATAGAAGAGGCCCGGGGTCCACGGCCTCGAGAAGGCATCCCCCTGCAGCGAGCCCTGCTGAGGGGGGCGGGCATGAAAACAGTCTCAGCTTTGCATTCTCCCTGGAGGCAAACAGGTCCACCTGAGGCGTGCCCCAGTGGGAGAACAGATCTTGTACTACCTGGGGCAGGAGAGACCACTTGTGGGACGCAGCCCCTAGCCGGCTTAGGGCATCGGCCAGGGTGTTGGAGGCTCCTGCCACATGGATGGCAAGGAGATCCACCTCCAGGCTGCGCACGAGTGACAAAATGCGGAGAGCTTCCCTGCAGAGAGGCATGGAGCACGTCCTGCCCTGGCGGTTTAGGTAGTACATGGTCGGGGTATTGTCCGTCTGGACCCGAACCACTTGACCCCGTAGTAACGGAGCGAAGGCGGTGAGGGCTAGACGAACCGCTCGAAGCTCCAGCAGGTTGGTGTGGCATCGGGACTCCCGAGGGACCAGAGGCCGTGCGTTCTGTGCTCCCCCAGATGGGCACCCCAACCCATCAGAGGCACATCGGTCGATAGAGAGACCGTCGGCTTGGGGTGGACAAACGGGATGCCCTCCTGCAGATGTGCTGGACTGGTCCACCACTGGAGAGAGTTCCACATCCCCTGGGTCACTGTCACTAGCTGATCCAGCGGATCAAAGTGCTGTGACCACTGGCTGGCCAGCCCCCATTGAAGGGGACACATGTACCAATGGGCCCAACAGACCACGCTGGTGCAGGCCGCCATGAGGTCCAGGAGGCGCAGGAAGTCCCGGGCAGGGCGCAATTGCCCAACCTGAAATGACTGGACAAAGGAGGAAAGAACCTCTGCCCTGTCCGCCGGGAGCCGTGCTCTGGCTCATAGAGAGTCGAGCTCTGCCCCGATGAATTAGATCACCTGCTTTGGCACGAGTTCCCACGTGGCCTCGTTGATGAGGAGGCCAACCTGAGAGCAAACCTGGAGGGCCAGATCTCTGGACCGCTCCACCTCCGCTCTGGAGGGGGCTGCAATCAGCCAGTCGTCCGGTAGGGGTACACCGACCCTTTGCGCCAAGAGGAATGCTGTCACCACTGCCATGCATTTGGTGAAGACCCTGGGAGCTAGGAAAAGGCCGAAGGGCATGGCCCGGAACTCGAAAAGGGATCTCTCTGCCCTGAGGCAGAGGAATCTCTGGTGGGACGGACGGATTGGGACATGAAAGAACGCGTCCTGGAGGTCCAGAGAACAGAACCACATGCCTCGTTCCAAGGATGGGATTATCTGAGCCAGAGTGACCATCCTGAAGGTCCGAGACCTTAGGAACCTGTTCAGGTCGTGCAGGTCGAGAATGGGGTGCCAGCCCCCCGTCCGTTTTGGGACCAGGAAGTACCTGGACACAAACCCCGGGTCTGGAGGAGGATCCACCACCTTCCTGATCACCTCTTTTTCGAGGAGCAGGGCGATATCGGCTCAGCGAGCCGACAGAGGCGCTTTGGACTCCGTAGCCCCTCGAGGGGTGACGGCTCGGAAGGGCGGGGCCTGCTCAAACTCCAGGGGCAGGCCCTTTCCTACCACCTCCAACACCCAATGGTCCGTGGTGATAACGGGTCAGGTGGAAAGAAAGTGGTGGAGCCGTCCCCCCACGGGGGAGTGACGAGGCTTTGGCGACACTCCTCAACCCGTCACTGGGCAGGCTTAGAGGAGGGACCGGCCGAGGGACCTCCTGGGCCTTTTCCTCCTTGCTTCCTATTAGAGGAAGCCGCAGGCTTGGGTTTGGGGTGCCAAGCGGGAGCCTGCTGGCCCTGGTACTGCTGCTGTTGGGCCGGACGTGCCACAGGTACAGAAGGTCGAAAGGACTTATGTTGCTGTTGTCGATGGCCCTTGTCCTTCTGGGCGGAGGTGACAGAGTCCAGAGTGGCATTGGACTTTTCGATCCGCTGGAGGTGACCTTCCACTCCAGGGCCGAAGAGGTCAGTCCCCAGGAAGGGGACATCCGCCAGCTTATGCTGGGTATCCGCCGTGAAGGTGGATATCCTCAGCCATGCTCTGCAGCGCGTGGCCACAACTGATCTGACACAGGAGTCTCCAATGTCTAGAGCCGTTTGTAGCTGCTGTTTTGCCACCGCCCTTCCCTGGTCCCATACCTGCCTGACCGTGGTCTGCAGGTCGGCCAGGAGATGAGGGATCACCTCATCCAGGGAGCCCATGAGGGCGTGGGAGAAGTGTGCCATCAGCACGGCCGAGCTGGCCTGGCAGAGGCCAAGGGAGGATGCAGCGTGCACCTTGCACCCGGCATAGTCCAGCTTTTTGGACTCCTTGTCAGGGGACTTATCCACATCCCTAGCATTCCCGGAACGCCGAAAAACGCTATCGGTGACCAACCCCTCAGCAGAGGGGTGTTCCAAAACACCGGACAAAGACCCGGTTGGGACCGCATACTTCCTGGCCATCCTGGCCGAATGCGCAGAACAGGAAGCAGGCTGCTGCCAGAGCTCCAAGGCTGGGCCAACAATGGCTTCAGCCACCGGAAAGGCCTCCGTTGGTGAATCCCCTCGGTCCAGTATCTCCGTTAGGGGATACTTGGCCCGCTTGGATACGGGCTCGGGCTACATCCCAGTAGACTCAGAGATGAGCCAAAGCAGACCCATGAAGGACGATGGGCTTTTGTCCATCGACTGGCCCCCGGAGGACTTCAGGTCAGTCGGCCTGGAGAACAGGGAGGAGTCCGCCAAAAGCTGCCTGGGGTCTGAGCCACCCTCCACCTGCAGAGGACGGTCGGGAATGAGGGTGACCGACAACCTGTGGGGCAGGCCCTGACCCGACCGAGAGTCCTTGGTCGGCGCCCCCGATTTCGGTTGTGGAGGCGGAGGTTCCACCACAATCAGTGGGGCAGCTGGTTTCAGCCGAGCAACTGGCCCAGGCTTGGGCACCCTGACTACAGAGAGGGGTTGTCTTGGCCGCTCGGATGACAGCCACTTGATGGCCGGGGAAGGCGACGGCGTCGGCTTGTTCCCAGACAGAAGTAACTGTTGCCACATCAGGTCCTCGTAGCGTCAACACAATTTGCACTGAAGCCTCTCCACTTCCGAGGTGGAAGACTAGGACAAGCGACGGCGCCACTTACTTCGGTGCTGAGACCGATGGCGGGATCAGCTGGACCGAGAGGATGTCCGAGACAGAGATCCTTGGTGTTTCCGAGGACGGGTCTGGGAAGGGGCGGGGGACACCCGCTCTTCCCTCGGCTCGGAAGCCTTGACTGGGGACTCTGGCACCAGAGGTGCAGGCCAGTCCTCTGTCTCCACCGGGGGAACCGGTGAAGAAGGGTTGACGGCTTCACCAGTAGACAGCCCGTCCAACGGGTCGAGAAAAATCTCGACCGCATCGACGGGTGTCTCGGCTGGCTAACCTGACGGGGACACCGTGAAGCAAGCAGCCTTAGCCGCAACCTTGACCGAAGTAGAGTGTCAACTGTCTGGGGAAGGGGACCTCTCCCGCTCCCACGAACGCCGACGGTGGGACTTACCTTTCGAGTCCTTCTTTTTGGACTGAGAAGAATGTCCCGATGGCCCCTCTCCTTCTCGTGGAAAGGGATTGGCAAAGCTCCTTAAAAGAAGTTGAATATGAGGTACCCAGAGAGAGCGGGATAAATGCCACGACCAAGGAAGAGGATGATGTGGCCTGTGCCGCCTCCTCCTCGAGGGCCATCTGCTAGAGTTGCTCAGCCAAGCCAGCCGCCGTGGTAACTGCCCAACGGGCCTCCTTCGACTTCACCGGAGGGTAGCGCTTCTCCGGGCGCCCAAGCTGTAACTGGGCAGCACGGTCTTCCAGGATGTTGGCCGAAAACGAACGGCATAACTCGCAGGCCTGTGGGTCATGGTCTAGGCCGAGGCAGTAGACGCACGTGGAGTGCGGATCCATCCTGGACATTTTCTGCCCACATGGGCACCGCCAAAATCTGGGAGTCGATTTGTCCATCGCAGCCATAAGGGAGTAATTTGACCGAAGTCTTGAAAATTTAAGAATAAGTTTCTGGCCAACCGAAGAATTAGGATCCAGTCTACACGCAGAGCATTAAGGAGGGAACCTGAGCTTCCAAGCAGTAAGGAAGATCTGGCATCATGGGGCGGAGCTGAGCGTTTTACCACCCGGGTGGGTGGGAGGAGCCAGCTTGAAGACCTTCTGGCAAGATTTAAAGCAGCAAGGAACCTGCCAGACAGTGTGGATGAACAACATATCCATGTCCCTAGAAACTCGGTCTATTACTAATACTTTTTTTTTTGGGTTGTAAAACTGGGATCTATACCAGTGCAAATCTTAATAAAAATCCAGTAATACTCAACTGCGCACAGGTGGCTGCTGGACCCTTACGGACAGTCCTGACACAGATGATACCAAGGTCCAGTAATAACAAAAAAAGTTTTCCTCATAATTGCCAATCTAGAGAGAAAACCCCCCCAGACACGGTTTAAATTTGAAATCTACTGCAGGTGCCTCGTGGTAAACCCTGCTAGGCCCAAGGTAAAAAACTAGGCAACTGTCCCTAATTCAACGGTTCCCACAAGAATTTGCCCCAAAAATGAAGGAAACTGTCGAAAAGATGCACCTACGATAAAATTAGGCTTTAAACTAAATAGTCGTGGTAAAAACAGTCAAAATAGCGCCATCACGCTAAAAATAAAAAAAAAAAACTGTGCAGCGCTAATGAAAAAGTAAAACTTTCACTCAGCACACTAAAGGAAATAATTTAAGGAAAACTTTACCCAGATAAGCACTAAGAGGCTGTCAACAAGGAAAGTTGGGAGACGCCTCAGAGGCAATACTGCTCAGTCCAGAGGAGAAAAAAATTCTGAAGCATTCAACAGTTCTCATTCAGCTCACACCCGCTCCTGTCTTGATTGGCTTGGCCCTACGCTCATTTAAATATCTCTTAAAGGCACATCTCCAGGGCAGTTACACCTAGCCAGCTAAGTGCAAAAAAAGTTACTGATGCTAAAGGACTCCTGGGTAAGAAAGGTGGCAGCCTCAAAATGTGGAAAAAAGGGCATCATACAAGTCAGGAGAGTGGTGACAATCGAAAGTACAATTAAAAAGTATAGGTCAAAATTTTCACCGCTATCATGCACCTGCTTTAAGAGTACAGCGTGGTGTGTAAGGAGGAGTAATTGTTTTTGACTGTTTAACTTCTCAATTCAGAGTCCTGTTTGTAGGTATTGCTGATCTCCTCGTGACAACAGAGAAATGCAGAAACAAAGACTCTGTTGGCAGATAATGACCACTTGGCCCACCCAGTCTGCCCATTTTTTCCCCTGCCTATTACTGTCACCACAGACCCTACCTGATCTCTGGCTCCTACCAAACATTTTCCTTCCAAGATTCTTTTGTGTCTATTCCATCAATGCTTAAGGCCTAGCTTTTTCAGCTCCCCCCCCACACCACACACCTCCTTCACTGGAAGACTGTTCCGAGCATCCACTCTCTTTCAGTGAAGTACTTCCTTACATCTCTCCTAAATTCTCTCCAATTCGAGCTTCACTGCATGCCCCCTTGTTCTTGTGCATCTTCTTCTCCTCTAAAATATACTTCCCCCTCCTGTACCTTATTCATCCCAGGTCTCTATCATGTCCCCTCTCTCCCTGCTCTCTTTTACAGTGTACATATTGAGATCCCGCAGTCTCTCCTCAAAGGACTTATGATGCAGCCCCTGCACTGTTTTGGTTGCCATCCTGTGGACAGCCTCCACCCTATGTCCTTCCTGAGATGTCATCTACAGAACTGGACAGAGTACCTCAGGTGGGGATCTCACCAACAACTGATGCAGTGGTAACACCACCTCTCCTCCCTGCTGGTGATCTCTCTCCCTATGCACCCCTGCATCCCGCTAGCCCTGCCTACTGCTTTGTTGCACTGCCTCGTCACCTTGCAGTCACCAGACACAACTACCTCAAGGTCCGTTTGCTGTTTAGTCACCGTCAATATCTCTCTCCCCCCATTCTATATACCACCTCTGGGTTTCTGTGCCCTAGGTGCATGATTTTGCACTTTTCGTACTGAAACCCCACTGCCATACCATTGACCACTCCTCTAGTATTCTCAGGTGTCTACTCATTCTCTCCACCCCCCTCTGGAGTATCTACCCTATTGCAGATTTTGGTGTCATCTGCAACTAGGCAGACCCTCCCTTCCAGCTCTTCTGCAATGTGTCTCATAAAGACACTGAAGAAGACTGGTCCCAGTACTGAGCTCTAAGGCTGGTCACTCTCCCCTCATTAGAGTGAGTGTCATTTCCTCCCACCCTCTGTGGCCTGTCCAGCATCCAGTTCCATACCCAGTTAACCACCATGCGTCCCATCCCCAAGCTGCACAGTTTCCTTACAAGATTACTATGTGGTATGGTGTTGAAGGCCTTGTTGAATTCTAAATAGGCCACATCCACCACCCTACCCTGATCCCCCAATCAAAGAAATCTATCACATTCATTTGACAGGTAGCTGCTTTTAAAAACCGAGGGCTGCAACCAACATACAATGTCCACAGAAATGTACTGTACGGTGGTGAGCGGCAGTCCGGCCCCCTGATGCACAGCCCCTCAGAATCGCAGACTGTAGCGGTGCAGAGAGGGGCCGTGTGGACAGGCAGATTTTGACTTGCAGGTTGTCGGGACCGCACTGGTACAGCTGCAATCTGTAGCGCTGCTGCCATGTAAACACGGCTAAGAACTGTAAACAAGCATGTTTTTGTATGAACACCAGTATGGTGGGTAGTCTTTTTACTTTTAAAAAGAAAAAGGGATCACACTCAAACTACCAGCTACATCAGCAATCTTTACAGAATGTGAGTAATCATAACATGTTTTTGAAACTATGGACAATTTGAGGCCTAAGGCGGCTGACAGTGTCCCTTTAACATACACAATGGCAAACAAATTACACAGGTATCACATCTAAAGGCCGACGCTGCCCCAGATAGCTAATGCTATCTATATCCCTGCAGCCCCTTCCCTACTTCGTGTCTTTAAAACACAGTTTTGAAGGCACGGCTGTGGTAGGCACTCAGTGGCAAGCAGGCTATGAGGCCCAGCGACTGCAGACCAACACGCGAGGTGCAGGTCCAGCAACTGCAGACCAACGCACGAGGTGCAGGCCCAGCGACTGCAGACCAATGCGGGAGGTGCAGGCCCAGCAACTGCAGACCAACGCAGGAGGTGCAGGGCCAGCAACTGCAGATCAACACAGGAGATGAATGTCTAGTGACTACAGGCCAACATGGAAGGTGTAGGCCCAGCAACTGCAGACCAACGCGAGAGGTGCAGGCCCAGCAACTGCAGACCAACGCGAGAAGTTTAGGTCAGCAAAAGGGGGGGGCAAGAGGGGGGACGAAATAGGCAAAATGACAGCTAACATTTCACAATCACTCCTATTTATCAAAAATTACAGTAAGTTGCCCTTTATGTAGGTTTTGGGCATGCTACTTCTACCAGTAGTGCTAACTGTTGAACATAATTCTGTTTAGCCAAGAGAGTTCTCCCCTATATCCAGCACCTCACCAACAGCACGCAATGAAGGCACAGTCCTAGGTTTGGGACAGCACAGCTCTTCACGTATTAGCAGACTACAATATTCCAATTCAGGGGTGATCATGTCACTACATGCTCAGGCAGTAGAAGTAGACAGAGGAGTTGGAAGAAAGCTCTCATTAACACAAATACCTCATTAGTTAAACACAGAAAAATGGGTTTCAGTTCAAATATGTAAATATTAAACTATGCTTAAGAGTGAGTTTCTTTTTCACAGACGTCAAGCAGATGAACAAGTGAGATATCTGGCATTTACATTTATTTGGGGGGGGGGGGGGAGGGAGTGACCATTACCATCCCACTGTTCAAAAAATTATTTTCCGTTACTGATTCTCAGTTTTGTCTCACTCGCACACACTCAATAATCTGTTTATGCTCCTGGCCATGACAGGATTGGCATCCTTCAGCACCTCCCACCGTCCATCATCTCCCCAGGCTTACCTTACGCGGCAAGAAGAGTTCACGATGCACCCATGTAGTGGCTGTGCAAGGCTCAATAGGTAGAAGTCAGCTTGTTTGGGCATGGGCCAGCACCAACTTAACCCAAAACACTGCTCAAATGGACATTCTCTGAAAACTGTAAATGATTAAAATCAGCAGACTTTGTAGAAATTGTTCAAAGTTCTTCTATCAAGTCTGTGCAAAATAATACAGTAGTTCAAAGTTCCTCAGCCCAGGATTATCACAGCTTCAAGGTAAAAGATACAGATTTTTGTTTGTTTTAAATGTTGTATGCTTTTTGGGTGCCAGTCTTCCAACAGTTTAGCCCCCAACTCCTCCGACCTCCGCCCACCCCCGGACTTGCTTAGAGCAGTGATCTAGCCAGGCTTGCCTCCTCTGGGTGGGGTTGTTGGGCAGGCATGGCCCCCAAGGCTGACTGCACAAGGTTCTCACCGGAAGAACCACCGGGGGGGCCTCCCTGGCTTACCTCCAAGATGGAGCCGCTGGGCCGGACTGCACTGACAGACTGACTGTCGCTCAGTCGCCGGCCAAGCATCACAGAGGGTGGCGTGGGGGCCGCAAAAATGGGGCATCATGAACAGAGCTGGCAGTAGTTCTTTCCCGATAATTGGCTCCCTGGGAGGCATGGCATGCAATGATGTAGTGTGCAATGCACGAACCTCCGGCATGCCTCCCTGACAGCTTGGCTCCAGCCACCACCATGGGTCCATCACATGCGAGTAGCTCTCCCCTTTCCCCAGAGGAGAGCTGTCCCAAGGACACTCAAACCTCCCCGGATGGCCCTCCAACGTCCCGAGTCTGGTCTAGAACCCAGGTTGCCAGGGTCGCAGAAGGAAATCCAAACTCTGCGCCAGCAGGCCAGCCCAAATTTTTTTATTTTTTTTTAACTTTATCTCGCCCAAGAACCGGAACTCTCTCAAGCAGTCCACTCACCTGCCACTTCTACCGCCCACTGTGACCTTCTGCCCCCTCAAAGGTGTTAGTGCTCCCCACGGGCCCAGACCCAAACCCACAGGGAGATCAAGGGGTTGAGGCCCAGTACTGGGCGTGTGGCTGCCAAGGCACTGGATGCCGTCGCCTATCCAGCACTCAGGGGTATTTTCCCTTTTTGCTGTAGTTACCCCCTCCTGTGCGTGGGCACACCCCCTACGCTCTGGTGCACGGCATCCCTGCCAGCGTCAGCCACACCATTACAAGCAAGCCTGGCTTGCTGCAGTACCCCTGGTCTCCACTGGGGGTCTCTGGCTCGCCAGGCTACCCCATCCCCTGTAGGCCGGGAAGGAGAGCTCCACACTGGCGCTCAGTCCTCAACCCTTCCCCTGCCGACCCCCGGGTCCGTTCCCGAACCCAGGTCGCTGGTGCAGCATGAAGTGTGGTGTCCAGTGCCTCAACCCTCAGCACCACCGGGCTGGCTCTAAAAGATACATTCTTCAAGGTACCAGAGTGCACCTTACCTACAAAAGCCAGTCCCCCAAACTGCTACCAGCTGTCCAAAGCATTTGGTCAGCTTTTAAGAAAGCGCCTCTAGCAAGAACAGTGTTAGGCAACTGATAGTCGTTTTAGGGACTGGCTTGTAGGTAAGGTGGATATGGATGCCTTTAAAAACTATTTTTTAACATTGAAACTGTGATACCCTGAGCTGAGGAACTTTGAACTACACTACTGTTTTGCATGGACTTTATAAAGAATGTTGAGCAACTTCTAACTTACAGTTCAAAGAATGTCCATTTGAACAGTGTTTTGGGTTAGGTTGCTGCTGGGTCACCCACAAAAAGTTACCTTAGGCAGTCAGTACCCCCATGGATTGCCCTCCATGGTAGGTTCCAAATGGGAAGGGCTCCCCCCCCCCCCCAACATGCCTGAATCCAGTGTTGCCAACCTTGGTGCCCTGGATATGTGGCAGGTGGGGGTGCATTGTGCAGGCATCAGTACCCACCGTGTCTTCCATTTTCCTCAGATCCAAACCCAGCTGCGGCATACATGGGCAAACTCATGCACTTGGAGGTGCAGGTGTGTCCCGAGACAGCAACTCCCTCCCTCAGCCCATGACATTCCTCTGCCTCCTGCAGCTCCCATGAGCTACCACCAGATCTCCACCTGGTGGCAGCCAAGAGCCTAGATGACCAACCATCCTGATTCAGGACAGGAGAGCTGCCAGGCAACCGCTCGGTCCTCTCCCAGCCCTTTCTCCCCACCAGCCAACCCCCAGGAACCCATGTTGTTTCCGAACACAGGTTGCCGGGGTGGCAGGAGGTAAGGCACTCAACGCCTTAGCCCTCCCCTACTAGGCCAGTCCCATTTTGCCATTTAAGTGTTAACCTTTCTTTTTTTGCTCATGCTGACATACTGTAGACCCTGTCTCTTTTGGGCCCTCCACCAGCGATACCACCCACTGCCCACCAGACTCGCCCTACACTGCTGGACCCTTCCCCCAAGCCTCCAGTACCTCAGTCATCAGGTGGATCCAACTTATCCCGGTCAGGAGACCCCCCTACTGCCACTACGAAGTGCCTCATTCTACCAGTAACAGCCAGGCATATAAGGACCAGCCTGCTTCGGGGACCTGGCAGTGTGGGAGGGGCTGCCAGGGATGCCATCACCTAGGGTGTCCAGTGCAACCCTCTTCCATGTTTGGGGAAATGCCCACCACCTGTGTGCACACTATCACTGCAATGTCCTGGGGTAAGGTATGCTCGGGAGTGTCACCCACGTTGCCAAGAATGCCTCTGCAAAGCCGCCACCACAAGTCACTACTAAAATTGAGCCAGCCACTCAGCATGCAGAAAGGAAGCATCCAATGGACACTCAGTCTCCATGCCCGATTTCGTGGGAATGCAACGTGAACCTGGGTCGACAGCTTGCCAGAGCGATGCCCCACAGGTCTGCACCACAGAGCCAGTTTGCAAACATTTTTTCTTTTTAGCAGGAGAACTTCCTTTGTTTAGCCTGAAGACATCACAGGACAACTGGCGGCCAAGCCCAGAAATTGGATTGTTAAAGGAGAACTGCTCTGACTCTGCATGTCACTTTTCTAACAGAAGCTGAATTTTTTTTTTTTTTTTTTTTTTTTTTTTTTAAACACTGGTTCAAATTCTGTTATTGTACCACCTATACAGACTGTTTGGTTATCCTAAATAAATGTCTGACTTATACACAGCTGGGTAAGGACAACTTTAACACAGTGCCATGTAGATTATGTGCCTGCTCTGCTCTTCTATTGTTGGCACAATGTATCCACCTTCTACTACAGAACTGTGTGGCTGGGAGGGACATAGGCGACATCATACAGTTCTAAAATGGTACTTACTACCAGAGTGCAAATCAAAAAGGTTCAGCGGAGTCCTTCTTTAACCTCTAACTGGCATGGCATCAGTAGACAAAGGCAGCAACTCCAGAGCTGGTTTGTGGAGAATACTCTAGACAGAGATCTGAAGCTTACCCAGCTCCTGTTCAAATAAGGGAAGCTCAGTGGTTTTGAGAGGCCTGTCGTTTATCTACACGTCAAACTGCACTGAGGTGTCCAGCATCTTATATAAGTAAGGAGGAGGGAGCAGCCCCTTAGTTTAGACCAAATTACTTCATTTAACGAAGAGATGGGTAAGCCCTGTGGAATTCTGCAAAAGGCCTAGAATAGAGGGATGCGCTTCGCTCAAGGTAAGCAGCAGGTACCAGTTCAAAAGCAATGCACAGTGTGAAAAAATGAAAAGTATACACCAAGCACTCCAAAGGATCTGCAGTGGCACAGTAGTGCGTATTTTTAAATTATTTTTAAATGTTTATTTTATTATTTTCATAAAAAGATTAAGTCCTTGAACATACGAAGCAGCCAGCAGAAAAAGGCCATTTAGCCAATCTAGTCTACTAGTACTGCAGGGTCCTCAGCTTAAGCTACTGCCCCCCTTACCCTCTGAAAGGGTGGTGGAACCGTGGAACAGCTTGCTGGCTGAGGTGGTGGGAACAAACTGTGCAGGGTTTCACACGGGCTTGGGACAGAGCAAAAGGAATAGTGCTCTCTTGTAGAGATGAAACCGTGGAAAGGAATAGGAAGACTGGTGGGGAGGGTCAGAACCCTGTATCGACACTAGGTCGTGGGATTATATAGGGCCCATTGGGTAGACTTGATGGACCTTTGGTCTTTTCCTGCCGTCACTGTCTATGTTTTTATGTTTCTGTGCGTGATCCTCACGTTCCCACTAACTCTATCCCAGCCTCTCTTGAAGCTGCCCACCATCTGTGATGAAACCACCTCTTCCAGAAGCACGCTGCAGTTGCGCCCCGTGAAGAAGTGCCTTCATGCCTCCCTCCTGGACCTCTCCTTCCAATCCGAGACTGTCTCTGCTTCAGTTTCCACTTAGCTTAAAGGTACCCTTCCTTATCCACCCTATTTAATCCTTACAAATACCTGAAGGTCTCATTTATGTCCCCTACAGCAAGATCAGGGGTGGTGATAAGGATTTATCTCAGTGTGCTTGTCCAAATTAAAAGAGCACTGCCAATCAAAATTGTACCCTAAAATTTGTGCCCCTTCAGATCTTGGTCATGGCTCCTACCTACTTTTTATATTATCATGTGAATTATTCAACAGGAATTCCCTCGATGCATGCAGGTTTCTTCGGTCTACTTACAATAAAACATCAAATCTTTTCTTTTCGCTTAGTCACCTCATTTTCATTTAACTATTGGCCCATAGTCAATACAGTCATTCCCTCTCCCTGCCATCCTTCCACACAGAAACACTCGTTTCCCACCTGCATGCTGTCTTATAGCCAGAGTGCGCGCATACTCTAGTTCCCTGCCTGCCATGGTGCCACCTGTCCATATACTGGTTTCCAACCTGCCAGTAAAGGCCCTTGAAACCACATACACTCATCCCCTACCTGCCTGCCTACGTGGGCATTTGTAATATACCAGCAGCTCTCATACTCTGCCTGCCCATGTACATACCAGTCTGTGCTGGCTGCCAACATGCTTATTCCTTGCTAGCATGCCACAGTGCACAGCAACTTCCTGGCCCTCCTACTAACTTGACGGCTTCTTGCTTACCGATCTAGCTTTGAACTCTGCCTAATGAATAACAAAAGCCAGATCTGCATCACAGTGTCCCTTCTTGACTCTCCCACCACCCTTCCACTGTCTAGAACTCCTGCTTCTACCTGTGCTCCTAAAAGATAAGAGACGCACAAGGCCCTTTTACACACAGGGCTCTGCATCGCACTGATCGGTGCAGAGCAGCTGCAGCGTTGCCTTTTTGTGTGTGTATAGGCAACCCGATCTGCTGCCAAAACCAGTGCTCACTGAAATGGCATTCCCCATTTTCCTGTGTTTGCCATTTACGCATATCATTATGCACCAGATTGGGTGCCTGTGTAAATACACAGGAGCGTTCACAGCGCTCTGGGAGAGAGTCTTGCGAGACCCTCCGGGATCCCCGGTGAACACATCTCGTCACATATGGAACTTAGGCTGAAGTGCCCAGAGGCTATTATACGGCTACGTAACCTGAGCTGAAGCTATAAGCATTATTTTATTGCTCGAGGAATGCTGCCCTATTTAATCTGTACAGCTATGAAAATTTGAGGGCTGAAACTTATATAAAACCCATCAGAAAAGCAAAAAGTTTATCCGTGATACTGGGCATGCGATTATACAAATGCATAAGGATATGTATAATCGCACGCCCAGTATCACGGACTGGGTTTTCTGACAGGAGTTTTGTAAGTTTCAACCCTCTGTTTTCATTGCTGTTGAGATTAAAAGGACAGTATTCCTCGAGTAATAACAGAATGCTTTAGCTTCAGCTCGAGTTTGGGAGCCGCATACAAGCTGGGGCAGAGAGAGACGGCTTCTCAAGACTAATGCACGCCCCCAGCTGCAAGTCTTGGGCTCTCCGCTGACTGGAAATTTAGTGAAAACACCGGAAGAGCCCCGAGACCGCAAATAGTGTAAAGGTAAATATAAGCGATTAAGACTGAGCAGAGCGAGCGGATTGAAACCACAACAGTCACATGTGGTCTGCATGTAAAAGTGCCTACAGATAACTATATTTTATTTTCTACAAAGAAAATGTGCTCCTGTAATCATGAACCATGGTCAGAGCACAGAGCACACCCTTAATGCTACCCTGAACAAGATGAAGTGACAGGGTAAGTACTTCCTTTGTCTGTACTCTTATTTTCGACTTTTTATGTTGCTATTAACTGCTTTTTTTTTTGTTGTTGTTCACACACAATACTATATACCACACCACCTGCACTACTGTGTCTGTGCAAGTCCTCTGAAGTGTTGGTTATCCTCTTATTGTTTAGACTGTGAAGTCTGGGAAAGGAAAGGAAAGCTCTGTATCCTGAAATATCAAATGCTTGAGAGCGTAATCAGGCCTGGAATCTGAACAGTGCTACATGAAACCTGCTTAATCCTGTAGCCAACAAGGTCCTGTACCAATTTCCGTATGTAAACTTCTTTCTGAAGACCGGAGTAGTGAGAGCTTAGAATTCAGTTTGGTGTTTTTTCTGTTTGTAGTTCTTTTGTATAAAACCTGTTTATTTTGCTTTTCCAAGTGGGTATTGTATGTCTCCATTTGTTGTTTATATCTTGTACATTCTACAGACAGACATTTAATATTTAATTCATCTGTGACTGTGCAGTATTTTTAACAAGGTACAGTTAATTTATTTTACTGGCAGACTGTTTGTTTTCAAGAGTACATTCCAAAGTGAGACTGCTTCTACTGCAGGGGAATGCTCAGGAGTGCCTGAATCTAACAGGTATTCCAATGCCCAGAGGCCTTGTTCTGTGGGTAAAGCAGTAAGCAGGAATGAAGGGGAACAGCCCATCGATACATTCACACCACGCTGATGACAAAACTTGCAGTGTTTTATCAGTTGTTTGTCTGGAGCTCTCTGACAAAGGGGGAGGGGCTCTATTTACCACAGTTCTGCTAATGCTCAGTGTGTTTTGGGAGGGGGTGGATGGGGTTGTTTACCCAAGTACCACTGCTGCCTGCTTTTTTTGAGGGGAGGGCTTGTTTACCAGATTTCTGCCGATTCTAAGATGAATTTGTACTAACATACTAAGTTACCAACAGAGTAGACCTAAAAGTCTATAGTCTGCTCGAAAATCAGCACCCAACTAGGACACTGTTGCTGCCTTCTCTACCTCCCCTATAAATCTCCCCCACGACCCCATCCCTCAACAGAGGTGCACCTCCACATCTGGCATGTCTCAGTTTTACCCTCCCCTTGTCTTATCTATCCCAGTACCTCTTGAATCCCTCCACTGTATCCACCGCCGCCACCACCCCCACAGACAATGTGTTCCATGGGGCCACCACCCTCTCAGTAAAGCAGCGTCTCCTAGTCTCCCCTGAGCTTCCCGCCAAACAGTCTCAAGGAATGCCCCCTGGTGGCTCCCTCATCTGGAACACTCTATTCAGGCTGACCCAGTTCATCCCCTTTAAATATCTAAAGACCTTGATCACATCCTCTCTGTCTCTCCTCTTCCAGGGAGTACAAGTTCAGCTCAAGTATCTCCTCATGGGATTTCTCCCCCAGGCCCTGCATCATCCTAGGCACTCCCTTCTGGACCCTCTCCAGAAGCGCAATGTCCTTTTTAAAGTAAGGACACCAAAACTGCAAGCAGTACTTTAGGTGCAGTCTGACCAGGCAGTTATACAGAGGGAGAAGTACCTCCTTTCTCCTCGAGGTTATCCCCCTGGCAATGTACCCGAGCATTTTATTCGCTCTGGCTGCAGCCCTCCTACACTTCGGAGAGTTATTCATTCTGGCATCCACTACCACCTCAAGATTCCTCCCGCCCCAATTTGTGGTGGGGATTAAGCTATTTACCCAAGTTGTACTGATGCCTGACTAACTTGTTTTCTTTTTGGGAGGTGGTACCTGTCTTGATGCCCCCCAAACAGTAAAACGCGAAGGCCTGCATATCTCTACCCAATGTATCTCTGTGGCAAAATGGGCAGAGGAAAATCAGTTTTGTTTGGGGTAGTATACAATAAATAACAAGTACGGCAATGCGGTGGGGGGGGGGATAAAGTACCTTCTGTTCCTTACTCTTATGTTTCTGGAGTCCAGCTGTCCCTCACTGTACAAAATCAAATAGAGAACTCAGTTTCCCAGACTTCCACAGTATCTACTTAAATTTTCATAGTAGGCTACTGCAGTGAATTTTCCTTTGCTGCAATTAGCCTACTGGTGCTGGAAAAATTCCCAGGCTTTGCTGCAAGGCTCTCTCAAAACAAATTCATTAGGCACCTCCCAGTTAAATACCAGCATTAATCTACTGGCCGAGTCTGAAGAGCAACTGAAAGCAGAAACTGTTTCCAGTAACGACATAGGTTTCATTATTAGAGGACTTCTTTTTAAATGCCATGGCACGTTTAAGACAACAATTTAATACGCAAGAGTAGACGCGTTCCCCTCATGCTGTAACTAAGGCAGGGAGCCCAGACTCCCAGGGAATGTACTTACAGTGGACTAGGAAGGATAGGTAACATATATGTGAAATGAGTTGGGCTCCTTTAACGTATCACTGACGGCACTGCTTGACAGCTTGTACCATGTGTTGCGCAGATCCTTAAAGTAAATTGCTAAGATTATTATTTTCTTCTGGGGCTTCATAGCCTATTACCTTAAGTCGGCCCTAGGCTTCTGGTGTCAAAATTATGATTTTATTTCACGTCCTATGCACGAGAGAAGGGATCATAACTGCAGCCAAACCCATGGCCAGCCAATCCCTTCCACTTCCCAGTCTGCCAGCCCCCCCCCCCGACATTTTGTGACTATATAGAAGTCTATGGAGAAAAATGAAAGCCACCGCACACTAATTCATTTTACTCCAAGTTTGCATAATCATATGGAAAATGGTATTGAAATCTTTACCTATAGATTTCTGTGGGTCACCCCACACACACACACACACACACACACACACACACACACACACACACACTCTCTCTCCATGCTTAGACGTCATAAAACGTCTTAGCGTGGGGGCAGGGCTGGCGGATCAGGAAGTGGAAGGGGTCAACTAGCTGTGGGTTCAGCTCCAGTTACGATCCCTTCCCTCCTGCACAGGACCTTAAATAAAGTCATCATTTTGGCACGGAAAGCCTAGCATCAACTAATGGGGTTATGAAGCCCTGATAAAAATCTTGGTAATTTCCTTTAATAAACATTTTTATTAACAAGTACATTTAGTCCCACTGTGTCAGTACCCACAAATTTTATCTTGGGCTACTGAAGTGAATTTTCCTTTGAGACAATCAGCCTAATGGTTCTGGAGAAATCACCGGGCTTTGCTGCAATGCTTTCTCTAAACAAGTTCATTAGGGCCCGGCATCTCACAGTTAAATACCAGCATTATTCTACTGGCTGAGACAGATAAGCAACTGAAAGCAAAAAAACATTTTCAGTAACCACATGGGATTCATTATTAGAGTGCTTCTTTTGAAATACCATGGCTGATGTCAGAGACAGCTGGGTGGAAAAATAACCCAATTCATGCACAGCGAGTAAGTTTTGAAAACTCAGTTGTGGCCTTCTGTATAAAGGAAAACAACACACTTTCTGCAGCTCTCCCCGCCCAACAGCTAAGCCACTATTAAGGTTTTAAGCTACCTAAACTCATCCCCGCCCCCCACAAAGTACCTTTACTGCTAGTGTGTCTGTTTTTAAAAGCGCTCCTAAACCGAGGGGCATAATGATATACAGCGAGTACAGAAAAGCATGCGCTGACTGCAAAATGGCAGCAGCTAATAGTTGCATAGGAAGTTTCGGAGTGCTTTTAAGAACTGACACTGGCAAAAACAGTACATGAAAAATTTATTTTACTGGCTTAACACATTAATTGGGGGGCGGCTTAGCTATTGGCAGGGGCGAGTTAGAGAACGTGTGCAGCTTTCCTCAACAGTGTAACTTCTGGCAGATAGTAAGGCAGGCCACGTGACCCTTAGGGAGCTTTCTGTTTATTCAGTCAGTCCTGAACAAGCAGTCCTACACCTTATGACAATATGGTGTGATCACGGTGCTATACATTTACAGTTCCCCCATCTCTGATTGGCTCAAATAATGTTAACTACAGCAGAACTCCGTAGAAATGACTGAATTTTCCTTCAGTTGTCTTGCATCAACTTTTTGTTTTTTATTAAATTCAGCTACAGACTTGCTACATCCACAAAACACACACTTCATTACAATGTAGAAAAAAAACTTGATACGTATCATATAATCGTTATTTAATGCAAACTTGTAATAGTGAGCTTTTTTTGTTTTTGTTTTAACTGTTAGTTTTTTAACTTTGTTTCCCATTCATTTGCATACCAGAAAAAGTAAAGCAAAAAATGAAAATGAAATTAAAACAATTTTACATAGAACCATTAAAAATACATATTAACTTGCATGCAGTCACACTATTAAAACATACTGGATCATTGAGAGTAGCAGGCATAACAAAAATACATTTGGTTTGGCCTCAACTACCCCACTGGTAACATTTAAAAGGGACTGTGATGCCTTCTGGTCTGGTCACAGAATTCTCTCTGTAATCCATGTTTCCTAAACTCGACTGCTTTCAATTAATAATGTGCTGCTTTAGGGCTTAATTTTAGTTTTAAAAGTTTAAAGTAATATTTCACATGTATACATTTTCATGTTCACAGTGGTATGTTGAAAAGGCAAGCATCAGCCATCTCTTGGGAACACAGCCACATCACATCTGTAAACTGAAGTGTCCTATATCAAAATCCAAAAATACACAAGCCAGCCTATGAGCACAGCGGTAGCGCTCCTGACGCCAGTAAGCCAAGTTTGGGAACGAGGCTGGGACGTCGGTGGTAGCAGGGGGAGGGAGAGGATCAAGCATCCCAGGGGATACTCTTCTGTGGGGAGGAAGGGCTGCCAACTGTGGCACAACACACCCAACTTGGTGACCACAGGTGACAAACATGGAGAGGTATAATGGATTTTGGGGGGGGGGGGGAGAGAAGAGACAGGCAAGGTTGTGCTCCATACACTTGCACACCCAGGTGGCCTCCTACAAAACACAGTAAATCCCCAACCTCGGCAGGATGAAGAGCCAGCCCTGTGATGGTAACAAGGCCCCTCTCTCGACGCTGGATCCAGTTCCGTGGTATACGGGTACCCTACCGCACCCTGCCACGGGGGGGGGGGCTGCAAGTCTTGGGGATATGAAGTAGACAGGTAAGTCCTCTGGGACACAGGTGATACGGCGGGGGGGGCGCCGCCAAATATATATATATAAATACATAGTTACCTCCATTCTTAACAGCCAGTTGTTAAGCACAATTTTTTTGAACCAAATCGATCAATTAAACCAAAACATTAAGAACGATTTCTCATGGAAGCAGTCAGTCAAAAGCTACAATTAGAGAACAAGCACAGCTGCCATTTCAAAAAACTATTTGTACCTCAGCTGCTTTCAGTGTTTTTTGTTGGATTCCAAAACACCAGTATATTCTGTGAAAGGAAGTAACCCATGGGTTATACAAAAAAAAAAAAAAAAGTTAAGATCAGGCGGATTCTTTCATCTCTTCAGTTATGTAGCATCTACTGCTCTGGAGCTCACACGTGGTCACCCAACCCACCTGGTGCAACAGAATCAGTCTGTTCTAAACACCAGGGAGGTCACTGTTCTAGATTTTATTGAGAAGCTTAAACAGGTGCCCCCGACTGGTCAATTTCTGGCACTGTTCCAAATATTTCACTTGATGTATTTATTTTTATGGACACTCCAACCAGAGGGTGTACTGCACTCCAGATATCCATAATGCACAGGGTGAAGGCAAGAACCTGTAGTCTGCCAAGATCAAAAAGACAAGCAGAACAGTCTTGTAGATAACTGAAAGTGCTGGATGCAGCGGGTTAATAGTAGGAAAAAAAGCAATGTAATGGATTATGTCATTCGCACTCAGAAAAATAAAGCCACACCAGTACTGCTGACTCTTTTTTTTTTTTATAAAGAGAAAACTATTTTTTTTTTGCTAAAGGCAGTACAAATACTACAAAAAATCCATCGTAGAGGCCAGCCCGATGGCGCGGAAGATTGAGGGGCTGGACGCCACACCTCGCACTATGCCGGCAACTCTGGTTCGGGAGCGGACTCTGGTCGCTGGTGGGTCGGCAGGGGGGAAGACCAGTTTGAGCGTCCTCCAACAGCTCGCCTTCTCCGGGGAGGGTACAGGCCGATGCCTGTAACTTCCCCGACTAAGCGGAGGCTTGAAGTACTGTAAGCCCTACGAGGGATGGCTGGCCACGCTACAGCATGGAGGTCGGCGCCTTGCGCCATGACATCAGGGGAGTTGCACGCTGTACGGGAAGGGGCAAAAAATGGAAAAAAGAGCCTGCCACAGCCGGGAAGATGGGGAACTGTGACGTGCCCACGATGTGCCTTGGCCCAACCAGCAGGCCCTGGACCGACAACATGCAAGTTACGGGGCGTTCGGCCCCCACCTCGTCCCCACCCAGGGGGCATAGCTGTGGCTCCATGGGATCTGGGATCTGTCTGGGTAGGGTGGAAGGCAGTGGGATGTCAGGTGTCTCCCCTGATGGGTTGGGGGTGGCAGGCTGGGGAAGGACGTAGAAACGATATAAAAAAAATTAAAAATCCATCACAGTGCAGAATCAGCAATTCACAGTGTAAACCATTTTCAGCAAGAGCTATGTGCAAACCATTGTGTGCAAAAAAATACTGCAAAGTAAACCGTAATGTTTGTTATGTCCCAAGCTATGGTAAGGAGATGTTAAAATGCCATATCAATTCCTCTGTTTCTTCTGGCTCAACTGCCTAAATCCACAGTCCATAGATCCTGGTATTTACCCGATTCAGATCACTTATCGAAAGCTGCTGCACCGACCTAAATGCTGCTTGTAGAGGAATCCTCTAAGTTCGCAGCAGCTACCCCAGGTGTGGGGAGCGGTTTCTTTTCTGGCCAACCAAAGCATAATGTAAGAGGAATTCTATACAAGCAGCACGTGTGTCAGTGCAGCAGCTTTGGATAAGCACTGGAATTTTAGCATCTCCTTACCTCAGCTTGGGACATAACACAGTATGGATTTAAAGTCCCCTGCGTGCCCAGACACAAGCTCTCTGTACCCTGGTCAGAGCCACCATGGAGTCTCTGCAGAGCGATTTTGCCCCATTCCGGTTGCAGCACTCCGTGCAGACAGTCTGCCTGTGGACAGGTTGCACTGTGATATCAGCATCTACCCTTTGGGCCATACTACATTACAGGGTAGTTTGGGGGATCCAATTCACTTCTTCTGCCACCACCTAATTAGATTAGGAAATACCTCTGTACTGCTCAGGAATGTGGACAGTCAAGCACTGTAAACTATAGTACAGAGCACTTCGGATGGCAGACTTCAAACGGAGAATTCTCACCTTGCCAGCAGAAATAATATTTTCCCTTTTCCATAATGAAGCTCAGTCACAAGTTTTATAAAAAAAAATCTTCACTATTAAATACTACAGATATTTACAAAACAGGATATATACACACACATATACACACTATATGTATATGTGTGTGTGTGTCAGGGACAGCGCTAGATAGGGCAAAAAGGGAAAAAGTTGCAGCTTGCCCAGAAATGACCCACTTTCCACAGGACAGTGGGTCCAAAGTGGTGCACCTGTCTCTAACAATAGCTGAAAGATGGAAAACTAAACAATAGGAAAGTATTTTCACTCAACGATTTAAGCTTCTGTACTGGTGAAATTTGTACTTACGATTAGGTTTTGACCCAGTTGTTTCTCATTTTGACCCACATTTTTTACACCTATGGGTCTAATTTGAACCATGTTTTAAAACCCCTAGAGCTGTCACTGGTGTGTGTATATATATAATATATATATACACACATATATATATATATATATATATATATATATATATATATTATGTGTGTGTGTGTGTGTGTGTGTGTGTGTGTGTATATATATTACACACCCCACACACAACAAAAAAGATTTACACATTTACAGGAAAGGAAAAACAAAAGCAGTTCAGACAGAGGTCTGTTAAATAATTTCACAATCTAGTCTCATGCAGTCTATATTTTCCTATCAGCGAACCCGTAAGGACATTCACCTAGACTGCCCTTCCATCACACAAATAAGCTAGCTATCAAGCAGGGCTCTCCTTTCTCTGGGACAGTCACCAATAGAGTCTGGTCCTCTTCAAAGGCTGTGGAAAGTCAGAGAGAGTGTATTGGAGTCCAACACTTCAGTTTATGTGCTCATGGCTGTAGGGTGGGCCCTCTCCCTGGAAGGACACTCAGTCCCTCCAGTATTCCCCACCCACGTGGCAGAAAGAGAGAGAGAGAGAGAGCGAGAGTGTGAGTGAGTGAGTGAGTGAGTGAGAGTGTGTGTTATTACACATCACCAGGCCAAATTGCCTAGTCCTCACCTAGCCCTTCCTCCCATTCATTACTTTTTTGCGTCCTGCCGGATCAGGATGCCCTTGTGGGAAAATTTGCACTCTCCCAGCTGGCAGCTGTTTACCCCTTGAAGCCTTCCTATGTGAGCTACTGGGCCAGGTGACATACAAGAATAAGTAAACAAAACATAATGATGCTAACAAAAAAAGATTAACTTGGCTGCATTCGTGTCACAGCATTGCAGAGTGGATTGTAGGTGGAACAGCAGCTAATGGTTAACAATGGTGCAGCATGCACTGATTAATGTGTCCACAAAATAAAAGATATGAAAGCAAACTGCAAACCAGAAAGTCTGAAACCATGTCAGAAACTGTTAGCTGTAGATGGTTCTTCTAGACACTGAATGCTGACTAGGAAAAGCCCCTTTTTTTTTTTTTTTTTTTTTTTTTGTATTTTTCTAGTTTTGTCCCCCTCCGACTGGTTCCACATCCGTCCAGCCACTCCCCCAGCCCCATCATCCACCATCCCCAGGACTTACCATTGCCACGGTCCTCCTTGGACTGCTCCCAGGGTGGGGCCGCCAGAGGGAGCCCCAGTCCTCCTGCAGCATTCATTTTCAGTCTTCACAACACAGCCACAGTTAGCTGGGCATGGCCTGCAAGGAGCAGCGGACAGCATACCATGGCAGCTGGCATTTTCAAGTTTTCTTCCCAGCACTGGATTTGGCAGAAGTGCCTCTACGCAGTGCGCACACACAAGCATGTGCGGCACCAGAGTGCAACTATGTCCCGCTCCCTCTTCCCACGTCCCTGCTAGCAACCACCACCTGGGGACACAAGGCAGTAGGAACGGTAGCCCTCTCTCCCCCTGAGGAGGAGAGCATCACTGGGATACTGCACCATCCTCCCTGGAGAGCCCTTCAGTGGCCCAGGCTCATTCCCGAGACTGGGTGCCGTTATAAGCGTGGAGTGCTACCACTCTCGCATGTGAGACAGTCAGGCACTTTCCTTTAATGGTGACTGGACTCCATGATCTTGTTGAAATGGGGTGACTTAGTGCCCAAGGCCAGTAATTCTAACCTCGGCCACAGGATTTCATTCAATGCTTGTTGGATTGGCTGCTAAGCACCCACCCCTCAAATATGGTAAAAGTTAAGAACCTCCCTTCCCCACAACCCATGCAGCAACCCAGCAGGCACCCATCTCACCTCATAGGCATGCCACTGACTAGAAGGCGACTGGCACAGCCATCTTCTCAACAACTCTGCTAGCCACTGTCTGAATGCCTAACGTAAACAGCCACTGAAATACAGGTTCACTTATGTGTATTTCATAAAATGTAATGTCTGACAGTTCTTTGTTTTGTTTTTTTTAAAGTCAGCTATACACACGTGGAAGGGGACATGGGGCTCTTTACTTTTACCATGGGGGTTTAATGGGTGATATGTGAGTTGGTGGAAGGAGACTATTTACTTCTTTTGGAAGGAGGGTGGCGAGGGGGTGCAACACTGGTTGAGGAAGGGGCTATTTACCTGCTACCTGGGAGACAGAAATGTAGAATGGGTTACTACACTGATTGGAAAGGGGGCTTTGTACTTTCTTAGCAGAAAGTGGCACTGGGTGCTGTGTGGGCTGGTGGAAAAGTGAGCAGTTTATTACTATTTTAGTCTTCGCTTTTTTTTTTTTGTTATGTCTTAAAGAAAATTACATTATTTCCTATAGTTGCATGGCTTTGCAGGCTGAAACCTAATGGTAATCCATGTTGTTCTTCTGTACCTAGATGTTAAGTCAAAATAAAACGGTCAAGCTTGAATTCAGACCTGAATACTGGCTCTACCATGTTGCCACACTATATTTCTCTTATGTACTGCTTTCGCCTCCAAATGGGACATCATACCAGGAGACAGAATACAAAATTTGGGTTACTGGTATTCCAGCTTTTCAATATACCGGAACTGTAAATTGTTTTGTGATAGGAGAGCAAAAGAGACTATGCAATATTGTGTGCTACAGTGTATAGCACAGCATTGTTCTGTATAGAATTCCATCCCTTTTAAAATGCTGTTTTACACAGTTCGAAGGTCATGGAATATGACTGTACCCTTATGTGGCACAACAACATTCTGAAACCTCTAGAGACTGTGTAAGAAAGTTTTGTTTTGAAAGCAAAATAACCACCGTGTGCACATTTCGCATAAATACACTATAAAATATACAAGATGAGCAACTTTATACACAACCAGTGTTTTCTGTCACCTTGGGGTTCCAATTCCCACGGACCTCGCGAGCCTCACTCTCACGGCGAGAAGGAAACAGAACCCCTCTGTGGCAGAACACACGGACTGTGCATAGCTGCCCATCCAGTATTCTCTATAAGATGCATCCTGAAGGGTATACAAGCCACTACATGTGGATTATAAAAATGGGGGCAAAAATGGGCGGCTGTTTAACACTCAAGAAGTGAATAATACTTTTCTTTTTTCTTAGGGGAAGCAGAAGGCAGCATTTTTGCAACTAAGCAATGTCTAAACTTTTCACAGTGTAGATTAGATTTAAACTAAACAAAAGAAATACCAAATACTGTATGGAAGCCCTCTTCAGTCTGTTCAGACACGTTACTCCCCTTAGAGAGGATCCAAGAAAGAACACCCTTCTTGCTGGGCCTGAGGCATATGGGTGGAATGGAATTCTGAGGTTTGGAAGGTTCCAACAAAATTGCTGGCACATAAACTACTGTACATATTTTACACTAAAGTACATCACGTTCCCTGGAATGCAGACAAAAAAAATATGGTTATGTTTTGCATGTATTTTTAACATCTGCCATCAAAATGCTGTTAACTGAAGTACTGTATGAAGTACAAGGAGAAACAGAGGGCAGCAGAGCAGGTAGGTAGGAAGGCAAAGGTGGAAACTGAGGAATGGATAGCTAAGTCAGTAAAGAAGGGGTATAAAACATTCTTTAGATACATCAGTGAAAAAAGGAAATCCAAGTCAGGGATAGTGAGACTGGTAGGGGAAAGGTGGGGAATCACCAGAAGGCAGACTTACTGAACAATTACTTCTGTTCGGTTTTCACAGAGGACGGGTAAGCGAATGGTCCGGTGTTACGCAACAAGGGAACAAATGGAGGAAAGTGTTTGTCCTTAAAGAAAGTACATTTACGTAAGAACTTACCGTAACAGTAGATCTTCAAGACAGGCTCTTGCAGTAGGTAATTACATATAGGACTGACCCAGCAGCCGTCAGGACCACACAGAAATATTTCTAGCTAGCAGTCTCTGGTGGGGGACAACCCCCACATCAGGTGACTGACATCATGCAACGTCAGTATAAAGGAGCGGTCCCCCACTCCCGCCTTCCAGTTCTTACCTGCTAAGGGCCAAAAAGGCCAAGATCAGAGAGAAGCGGACATTTCCCTTCCAGGAAAAGGAGCTGAAAAAGCTAAGGGGGATGGAGGGCGGGAAGGCATTACCTGCTGCAAGAGCCTCTCTGAGATCTACTGTCTACGTAGTTCTTACGTAACTGTACTATCTTACTTCGAGAGGGCTCTAGCAGTAAGTAATTACATACAGGACTGAGTCCCAAGCAGTCTGGAAAAAGGAAAAGCACTCGGGAGGAGGAAAACTATCCAACAAATGGAACCTCTGGCTGAACAGGTCTTATGAAAGACCACTTTGAAGTACAGCCAACCCGAAGCCCGCTCTACAGCGAGAGGCAATATCCAAACTGTAATGTTTCGTAAAGGTATGGACGGAAGTCCAAGTTGCAGCTGCGCAGATGTCTGCCGCCGACATATTCTTGAAACACACCGCAGAGGCAGCTACTCCTCTGGTGGAGTGGCTTCTGACTTGATCCGGCAAGGTCTTGTTGTACTTGTCATAACAGAAAGTGATACAATGAGCCAACCATTTAGATAGGCATTGTTTGGAAACTGCATTGCCCTCTCTCTTGTGAGCAAAAGAGACAAAAAGCTGATCAGATTTCCTGAGATCCTTAAGTCCTAGTGGTATAGTATCTCAGTATTCTATGAACATCCAAAGTATGCAAGAGGTACTCTCCTTGACTGGAGCATTTCATAAAGAAAGCAGGTAGCTCAATGGACTGATTCAGCGTATATTCCGCTACCACCTTCGGGAGAAACTTAGGGTTGGTGCGCAGGGCCACATGTTCCTTGTGAAAAATCAGATACAGGATTTTGCACATCAAGGCCTGAAGCTCGGAAATCCATCGAGTGGAAGTAATGGCCACTAGGAAGAGTGTCTTCCAAGAGAGGAACTTCAAATCTGCTGAGGCTGCTGGCTCGAAAGGAGGCAAGGAAAGCTTCTCGAGAACAAAATTCAGATCCCAAGGAGGAGCAGGAATGTGGATTGGGGGGGTCTCAAATGAAGAACCCCTCTGAGGAATGTCTTAGAGACTTCCAATTGAGCGAAAGTCCCGTCACCAAAGGGGACATGGTAGGCCGAAATAGCTGCCATGTGGACCTTCAGAGAGGAATGGCTGAGACCCAGATCGAAGAGATGATGCATGTAGTCCAGGACTCTCAATTGGGCAAGATAAAGGCTCACGGTCCTTTGATGAGGCCCAAACAGAGAATCGTTTCCACTTCATGGTGTAGGCGGACCTGGTGGAAGGCTTTCTGGCCTCCACCAGAATATCTGCTACACAAGCGGAGAAACCCTGAACCGGGCGTGAGCTACATCTGCAGGAGCCGCACATGCAACTGAAGGGATTTGAGACTTGGATGAACAAGGGTCCCCTGATCCTGGGTCAACAAGTGTTGTAACAGAGGAAGAGGAAGCAGAGATTCCTCTGAAAATTGTTGCAGAAGATAGAACCAAACTTGCCTGGGCCAGAATGGAGCAATGAGGATCATCCGGGCTTCTTCCGTTCTGAGCTTGTGCAAGACCCTCGGAATTAAGGGATCTGGAGGGAAGGCATAGACAAATCTCTGTCCTTCCAATCGAGAGACAGAACATCCCACCACAAAATGTCTCGCTCTGGAGCGACCGAGCAGAAGGTGGGAAGTTTTGCATTTTGAAGAGAAGCAAACAGGTCTACCTGAGGGGTTCCCTAGAGCAGGAAGATGTCTTCCACTACCTCTTGATCCAGTTCTCATTCGTGGGCACTGGCTGAAGACTGACTGAGGTGGTCTGCCAGCATGTTTTCTACTCCCGGAACATGAAATGCAGTCAGGTGAAGGTTGTGCTGGATAGCCCAACTCCAAATTCTCATTGCTTCCCTTCACAGAGGGTAGGAACGAGTTCCTCCCTGCTTGTTGATGTACCAGACCACACACATTGTCCATCTGGATGGACAGAGGACCGGGAAGAATGGAGGAGTGCAGGGCCTGGAGGGCCTACAGGATTGCTCGGAGTTCGAGCACATTTATGTGCAAATTCTGCTTGAGCCTGGACCAGCTGCCCTGACTCTTGTGAGACCCTAGATGGGCTCCCCAGCCCTCTCCTGATGCATCTGTTGTCAATGTCTGGGAGGGGCGTTCGAGATTGAAGTGAACTCCCCAGCAAAGGTTCTCTTGTACCATCCATCACTGTAAATCCCTGACCATGGGATCAGAGACTAGAACCTCCTGATCTAGGTCGTCCAGTGTTTGGTCCCATTGAGACCGAAGCTTCACTGAGAGATCCTCATATGGAGCTGAGCACAAAGGACTGTCGGAAAAGCAGCCGCCATGAGCCCGAGGCGGCGGACTGACCTGGCACCAACCCTTCTCCAACTGGACAGCAGACTTGCCCAAGTCTGGAGGATGTCCATCCTGTCCGGAAGTAAAAAGGCCTTGCCTATGGTATTGTCCAGGATCACCCTGATAAACTGGAGTCTTTGGCAAGGGACCAAATGGGACTTGGCCTGGTTGATGGCGATAGCCAGGCTAGTGAAAACCAGCAGGGTGGAGGAAAGAGTGCAGAAGTTACTCCCTGGACAGGGCCACCAGGAGCCAGTCGTCCAGGTACAGGAATACCTGCACTCCCTGGGTACGCAGGTGGGCCACTACCACAGACAGGCATTTGGTAAATACTCGAGGGGCCGAGGAAAGACCCAATGTGATCATGTGGCTCTCCATCCAGCAGGCGCATCGACAGCCTGAGCGCCCTGTGACTGTCGATGGGAGAGAAGCTCCAGGCGCCCGTCGACTAGCCAAATCCTTCTTGCACTCGTCAACGTGGTGGCTGCTGCTTCTGATGATGCCTGGGGACTAATTCTGCTCTGTGATCCCAGGCACGCTGTAACTGCATCCACGATGCTCCAGGAAGGGGGATGGGATCTCAAGCGCGGGAAGATGGCTGCGCATGGTGAGGGAGCAGAAAGCCCATCTGTACAGCTTGCAAGGCTGAGACTGGGGTCCCTGCACTAGCGCTCTGGAGTGCTAATCAGAAGTCCTAGGTAGATTAAAAATATAAAAAAGTAGACTCACTGATCTTTGGGTCTGTCACTCCTGTGACAGACGTCCTGCAGAGCTCCTACCACTAGACAGGCAGGAAGTAAACCGATGTCTGGAGGAAATGAGTGGGAGGATACCCTCTTCCTGCAGAAGTCTGTATACCTCCTGCCTGTCACGTGGTTCCAGGAAGGACCTCCCAGAAGTGATGAGCCCGGAGACCAGCTTTAGGAGAGAAACAAAATATAATTTTTTGGGGGGATGCTTAGCAAGATGCAGATGCCTGTGACTACCATTTGGTATACAGGAAATGTGAGTGACCTCACAGCCAGCATTACCACTGAGCTGTGACCTCACAAGCTGGGTGGGACCTTTGTTCTCTATAGAGGGTCAAAGCTAAGAGAAGATTGTGCTTTTTGATTCTGGACTCCTGAAAGAGACACTCTCAAGAGCACTTCTACATTTGGTAAATCAACCTACACTATTTGCCAATTGAAACTGGGGTAGGATTAAATACTCAGTAATAAGGCGTTTTGTTTAAATTGTCCATTTAATTTGTACGACTGTACACTCAATGTTATATGTTCTGTGTTTTGTATTTCATTTACTATTTTTAATTTTAGCAAATGTTTTTCTTGAAATCCTGCCGGAGCCTTTTCCTCATTTTGAATGTGAATGCTGGGACAGTGTTGATAATTCTGACAGAACTGTTGATCATTTCAGTGTGTTACCATATGTACCAAGGTAAGAAAAGTTCCTAGGTCTCAACTGAGTCAAAAGGGGGATTGTGAACCAGGTTGGGTGCCCACTGGGTTAAGCATTGCACTGCATTTCCCTGAAGAGAGTGTGATATTTGAACCTGTTAACTGGGCGTGCTAGCGAAAAAGGGTTCATATTTGAACCCAGGACTTGAGACTGGTAGTTGTTTGGACCCAAAACAGACAGGAGGGTTACCCTGTTTGTCTCCTGTTCACATATTGCACTTCGAGGTTTGGCACTGTGGGAGCAGAGGGCCTGACCTGCGGAGTGAGTTTGTGACAGAAGTCACAATATGAAGTCTTGGGGAAGGGGGGGGTGGAAATCAGAGAGAACAGGAAAAAGTGCTTCTTCGCGGAAAGGGTGGTAGACCCCAGAACAGCCTGCCAGTGGAAATGGTGGGGGCTAAAACGGTTACTGGATTTAAGAAAGCATGTGATAGACACATGGGTAGCTTGAAAACTGGTAGCAAAGGGAACCCAGAGTCCAAACAGGATCTGGAGACACCACTGGTAGGGGAAGGGGCTTGAGGGTAGAGGCTGGTGACCATGTAGGGTCTGTAGTTTTAAATTAGACAGGGAAAAAAATGGGCAGACTGGATGGGCCAGACGGTCTTTTTCTGCCGTCAACCTATATGAATCTATAAATCTATGAAGACAAAAGGTCAGGGCTTCGACTGCTGGCCAACTAGCCATTTTACCAACATTACCCATAGTCTATTCTGGCTACCAGCTATGTAAGAAACTGTCTGCAGCCCCACCACCATCACCACCTACGGCAGCTTCTACTTCCCCAACATTACTTAACAGTTGATTGGCAGACAGTAATGCATTTGACTACTGAAATATCTAACTGGCTAACTATGTAGCTACACACACAGTAAAACCCAACAGACGTACATGAAAATCCACAAAAAAAGCTGCACTATAAAACATTTTGTTGAACCCTGATGAGATGCTTTTTTCTCTCCAGCAAATAGTTTGGCAAAGTTTTGACAGAAAACCCCAAAGCTTCTTCCTACAAGTCTGCATAACAGACATTCATTGCAAAACATCTACAGTGGCTCAAGCCATCTTTCTCATTTCCAGAAGTACACATACACACACACACACACACACACACACACACTCCTGTAAACACATGCATGCACAGCATACACAAACAATCCACACCTGCAGGGCCTTTTGCATGGTTGCACCCGTTCTGTAGAATTCATTTTCTATGGGAATCAGAGGGGCTCCCTCACTGGGACTTAAGAGTTTGTTAAAAACCATTTAACATGGCTTTTGGGACCACTTAGTCTGTTATTGATATTAAAATAAAAAATTTAGGGCGATGTAATTTTGATCTCTGCCACTTTTAAATCCTGAGCAGCTTTACTATAATGTGTGTATTTCAAATTTTTCTGCTTGTTCAGCACTCAGAGCCCTGGATAGAAGCCTAACAAATCAATGCCTTGCACGGCCACATGCATGCGGAAACACACACACACACCCGCATCCCCTTTGGAATTCAATACAGTGACAATGTTATGAGGGACATGAAAGAACAGCCTACGACATGGGGCCGGCCCACCAGCGAAGTGGTAGCACTACTTCTTATACTGCCGGCGACTCTGGTTCAGGAGAGAACACGAGTCATGGGGGTTGGCTGGAGGAAAGAGTACAGTGTCTCTCAGGGACACCCCTTCTTGAGGGTGGGAAGGATCTCCACCTAACGGAAGGGCCACCAGAAGAGGGGAGCGATGTCCCAGAGGCTGGCATGGCTGCATGTTGGTGCGTCCGTGTCCGTTCCTGTAGTGCTGGCATCCCTATGGGAGAAAACCTGGAGAGAAAAAAAAAACCCCACACGGCCAAGGGTGATGCCGCTCACCCCCCCCCCCCAACATGACAACGCCTACCACATGATGGTCCTGGGGGAGTAAGTGGTTAAAGGACAAGTCCATGAGAATGTGGATGATGGGGGCTCCAGTGATATTGTCAAGTGTGGGCCAAGCCAAGGAACAGAGAGAAAGCTTAATGATAAAAAAAAAAAGAAAAAGGCAAGCCTACAGCACACTTCTTCAAGGGCTGTCTTCAGAAACAGAAGAGACACTGCTACACTGCGTTCACAAAAGAAAACAAATGGCAGGCAAACAGATAAAGGCTACAAAACTACTAACCCTTAACAGACAGAGATAAGGAGACAGACGGGGTTAGGCTGGGGGGAGACAGAGACAGTGAGGCAGAGGCACACAGGTAGTGGAACACGTTTCTTTGAACCATTAGCTTTCTTAACATTTAAAAATAACAATAGTACTACTGCTACTACATCTAACAGTCAAAAATATGGGAAGGATGCCTCTGCCGAGGACATCACCTCCAGTGAGAACTTTTTTTTTTTTTTTTTTTAAGAGAGTGCGAATGGAGATCAAAAGGCCACTCAGTGTGAGCGTGCTGTCGATGCTTCTCTGAATTATGCCCACGAAGGGGGCTATGGACTCTCATGGGGCCATGGACTCTCACTGGGCCAGGCACGTTACTCTGGCCTGAGTATATGCCGTAGAGGTGATGGATAGAATCCATTTGGCTACAGAGCCTAATGAATCCTTGCTGCCCCAAATTTATTATTACGCTGGTATGAACACAGTTTAAGTTTTGCAAATAGCTTCCTCTCTCTTAATGTCCATTTTTCTCCCTCTTCCCAGGTCTAGTGTATGACATTTTCCATCCTTGTTGCTTTTAGAGAGTGGACAGAAGGAAGGAAAAGTGAACCATTGATTGTAACAGAGGGGAGACATAATGTTGGCAAACAAAAATTGGAACTGTTCTAGCCTGATGAACGAGTGTACAGCTCTTGGGCCAGCAATGCTGTTAGTTTGCGGAAACTCCTAGAGGGAGCAATAGCTCCGAGAAAAAAGGGGCGACCTTTATATTAAGAAGCATGATGGATGGCTTGAGAGGCTCTAAGGAGGCCTTGGGAACCATATTAAGACTCTAAGGTGATAGTTTTGGTGGACTGAAGATGTTTTAATGCTGCTGCCTGAAGGAGTACCAGACATGGGGATATGAACCCAACAATTCCCCAGGGTCCATCAAGAGTGCCCCCAGTGCCGAAACTCTAATTTGTAAGGTGGCTGGATTCAGTCCTTTGTCCATCTGTCTTAAAGGAACTGCAGTAGTACAGGCGATTATATTGTGTCGTTCTGTATGTGTCTGGAATGACATCAGAACCAAGATTTCCTACGGATTCTATAATGTACTCTGGAGGAGGAAGAAGAGACATACGAGATCCCCATCATGTCAATAACAGGAGCTGTACCACATAGCTCCTTGAACGATTTTCCACTCACTTTCCAAGACTAGAGAGAGACCAGTTGTTAAAATGGGGTGCAGAACTGGACCTTGATGGAGAATTCCCATAGCTGAACCTGAATGCTCTAGGTGGTCGCCCTGCCCAATGAACGAGAAACAACTAAGCGCAGAAAAACCATAAGGGACAGACTAGAATCGTGACTGTCCTGTCCAATGCCATGTTGTGGAGGACTCTTGATAGAGGCGGTATTGCAGGAAGGCATACAAGAGACCGAAAAGATCCCAATTTATGGGCAAAAGGTGTCCTGAGCCATGGACCAGAATTGGTTTACCTTGGAGTTCTGCAGTTGCTTTACCTTGGACTTCTGCCAGGAAGGCATACAGGAGACCGAACAGATCCCAGTTTATGGGGAAAAGGTGTCCTGAGCCACCGCTGGTTCGTCCTTGGCCAGGGAACAGAATTGCTTTACCCTGGAGTTCTGCCTGCATGTGAAAAGTCTGTTTGAGTATTGCCCCACTATTCTGTCTGAATGTGGGAGGCACTGTCCTTCAGCTGCAATCCCCTGGTCGACCTACTATGCGACCGAATCATTCTGCTATGACATTTTCCTGTCCTGATATAAACATCGCTCAGTGGAGCTCAACCCACTTGGAAAAGAAGAGATTCCTTTAGCATCTTTGAGCTTCTCGTTTCGCCCTGATGGTCAGTGTATGTCAGCATTGCCAGATTATCAGTTGGAATCAGGCTAGCCGGATTGAGGAATTGCTCTTTCAGCATGTCTCTGGGCACGGCCTACTGTTCCCCTCTCAGAAACGCTTATACTGTACCTTGTGTCCAACAGCAATCCCCTTCCCAGTGCCAACAGCTGATGCAAGCGAGTCCTTCCCAGTTCCTGAGACTTGCATTGGTCACGATTCCGACCAAGTGCGGATGGCCTAACTTGTGGCCTGTCATGACCTCTGACCTCTCGGACCGTCCCTGGAGGAAGGGCTTAATCCATCTTAATGAGCTGTGTGGAAAAATAAGCAGAAAGCTGAGGAGCTTGCAAAACTCCTTGATGAGCAATTACATATCCCAAAGGCTAGGATTCGGGGAGAAATCTTGTGTCATGATGCGAGTCCCACCCCCGGAGAATCAAGGTCTGGTTTGGAATTAGGAAGCTCTTTCTCCAGCTGATGGGGAAAAACATGTGCCACAGGGGACCCGACTACCTCTGCCACTGCCTGTAATGCCTGGTTGAGCTGTGAGAAGACTGCAATGGTAGAGTTTGAACTGGAAGTACTGCGCAATGGTGGAGTTTGAACTGCAAGTACTGCTCTCCCACTCTGAATCTGGGACAGTGCGTGCGCCATTACTGCATGGGAATATGCCAACAGGTCTCTTGCAGATTTATGGGTGTTGGAAAATCTCCTTTTTGTGACTCCCTGACTACTCCTGACAAGGTCTCCACCTTGAAGGGTCTGCTGCGAACAAAACTGCCAAGGCAGATTTAGTTTGTCTTCCGAGTATGCATGGGCTTGAATACTCTGACTGGATCTCTACGTCTAGGGACTGTAAGTGCTCCTAAATTGTGGTAGCTACGTTTTCGGCTCCTCTCTGGAATCTTTTACCACCTCCTTTAAAGACTATCCATACAGGAGCTCTCCCTTGTCGGGGGCATACGCCAAGTGAGCTTTGGTGACCTGTCCGCCTGTCATGCCTGCAGCCGTATGTATGTCGAGGCCAGGTGAGTTAAAGCATGGCCCTTGCTGTGCCACTGGCAGCCTCCTTTGATATATCTGCTGAAAATGCCTAGAATAGTCCCGCTCTGAGGCTGTTGCGGGGTGGGTTTTATCTACATCTGGCTCGTCAGCACGCTGGAATACCAGGATAGTTGGCCAAGGTATTGCAGCTCCTGAGGGAAAAACAGGATGGCTGAGCTTGCTTATATGTGACTCATCAGCAAGCTGAAATGCCAAATCAGTGGTGTTGAGAACAGGTTGTTCGCAGCTGCTTTAAGGGAGGTGTGGAAGACTAAAAGCGTCTCTTTGAGGGAGGACCTCTCCATTCCCATGCGATGACCATCTCAGAGGGTAGCCTTTATGATAGTTTAACCATTTTTCTGGTTGCGTTGGTCTGAGCCTAAAAAGCTTAAGATCTGCTGGGGCACTAAGCCTGAAAGCTTAAGATCTGTTGGGGCACTGGATAGGGAAGAAGCCTAGGAGAGCTGTCACTGTTCCTTCAGCCATTTCCCCTTATGATAGGAGGAGAGGGAAAAGCTGTTGCCAGTGTGGGAGTATATTCCCGGGGAGAAACCTGCTTCTGTTGGATGGGAGCCGACAGGTGAGATCCAAGGAGATTTCGACTGTGACACCTTGGACAAGGTCTTGCCCATTCGCTCCCCCTCCATAAGAGGATAAACTGGAGCTTAGGAGTCCAAGAAGCACACCCTGCAACGCTTTAGCTTTCCTTCTACGAGTTACCTTCCTGCAATTCATATATCTTTATCTTCCCCAGGTATCTGCTTAGGCCCCCTTGCACCTCCGCCAGTGCCACCCACCCGATATCGCAGCCACTTTCCCTGGGACACTCCAGGAATCCCAGGGTGCCTGCAATTTACAGTGATTGTGCCTCCTGCAGACTGCACTCCCCCCAACCCCCAAGGTAGGGTCCTGCCCTGCAGCTTCTTAGGCAGTAATTGCCTTCATATCTGGTTACTATGGCAGAGATACAGATTGCTGGGTCCATCTCCGGAGCCCCCGGAGAAGTGAACCCCCCAAGTTGGTCATGAGGACTGGGGCTTCATTTACCTTGCGGCCCCATCTTTCTCCATGAGTCCCCTCCCACCGGGAGTGCAGTGGCATCACAAGGTGCCAGCCAGCCTGATACATCAACGCATCCCCCACCACCACCAGCACAGAATGCGGGCTCACGAACCTGTACCGCCACCTGCGGTCACCCAGGTGGCGGTAATGCAGAGAGATGCACTTGCCTACCTCCTGGAGGAGGGCATCTAACCTGATGCCTCGGCCCGGGTTGGTCAGCAGATGACTAAGCTCTCTTATGAACATGGGTCTCCGGCATTGCAAGAGGCAGCACTATCACTGTGCCAACTGGCCAGCTAGTTTATTTCTTTTTATTTGAAATGTGCAAGAAATAGATGTTGGGATGAACCCATGAAATACAATATCTAATTTTTGCATGGATTTCTTACTGCTGTAGGATACAAAGTGTTTTGTTCAGTGCGCAATACAATAGAGAAAAAAAAAAAAAAGCTAACTCTGAAAAGCTACACAAGTGTTAAGTTACTTACACAGCACAAGAAATGTCAAAACTCTGTACCGACATGCTTTGTCATGGTATAAAGAACACAATGTGCCCAGCACCATGGCACTAAGTCACAGCACCATGGCATTAAGAAAGCTGTTGCAGCACAGCAAAGTAGGCAGAGCATGCCAACATACAGTTTGTAAATATCATCATTTTCACCAGACCGCATCCACGTTTGGGGCACAGTGCTACATAGAGAATAATGTATGGGCATTGGCATGTCACAAAAACTGGTGTCAGAACCCCACCCCATTCTACTGTACTTTCCATCCTGTCACAAAAGTACGATTTTGCATTTTAGTCACAAACAGCTACTCAGTTCTCGATTGCAAAGTACCAGTGAGAGCTCCGTTATACGAGCATTTATTTGATATTTTTTTTATGTTCATGAGGCCCTTGAACAGCATATGCCCATTTTCAAGAGTGAACCAAGTCAGTACACGTTAACAGGACAGCATAGAAAGGATTAACCAATGTCTGAATACTTGGTTTCCATATTTACTGTGCACACAAACACAGGGCAAACCCCGGTCTTTTACGTTCAACTGATAGTTATTTTGTGGGCCTTCAGAAATTGTATCTTTTTTCAAATGATGTTAGATCTTTGACTTTAATAATTTGAAGCACAATGACAGCCAATTAAAATCGCTTTTACTGCTTGACTGTAGCCAATTTAAGGTGGCATATAGCACACAGTGATGTATCAAATTTACTCAAACTGGCATATCTTGCAAGCTTGTTGTACATACAGTCTATTTCTGAGAGCACTTTTAGCTGAATTTCTATATAGTAAATTACTATATTCAAAAACAGGGATCAATAATTATTCATCTAGTTTGATTCTTGATTCCTGAGGCATGCAAGAGGATATTGTATGAGTGTCAATTGTTGATCTTCTTTGTCAATAAGTTTATTGATTTTTTCCTTTTCTCAACAGTAAAAATGAACAGAAACATAAAGATATAGACATCAATTAATCCTTGACATGAAATACATTATATAGATAAAATATTAGATCATACCTAAAGATTTGATCTAGTAACTAAATAAAGAGAACCCTTTAGAATATATTAGCTATATGTGTTTTAACAACCGTTGAAATTAACGTGGCGACATACTATAGAGAGTAATATTAGAACTGTATCTTGAATCTAAATATATGATAACTACATAAGGTGTCCAGAGGGAGGTGCAGGTTTGGTGGGTGGGTGGGGTAGGCCTCATCTCATGACCTTTTATAAACCAAATAAAAATACTAGTATTAACGTCAATCATGAGAATACTAGGCGTCAGGGGTCTAAGGAGTTTGTACAATAGTTAAGACATGTCCTTAAGTTATGAAGATTAGTTATGCTCTAGTCAAAATCTGGTATATGGTGGTCCATTTTTTGTCAAACTTCTTGGGCAATTCATTCAATGTTGGAGCTAAATGTTCCGTTTTGAGTATATACTAACATACTAAAATGCCAGCAGAATAGGCCTAATAGCATTTCTCCATTCTTGTATCACAGGTATTTCCTCTTCCGATCAGTGTTTTAAAATAATCTGTCTAGCTGCCACACCTGTCAACATGAGTGTACTTTTTTGTTCATAAGACCATGCAGATGTTGGGTCAAAGTGACCTATAATGCATTAATGTATTGTTATATGATGTTGATCTTCTTGTAGCCAATGTAATAATGTGTTCAATGAAAGTCACTTTATCATCAATTTGAACACCTAAATACCTGCAACTATTTGTGCTTGTTACCTTTTCCCACTCTCAACATCCACGTCCAAGACCACATTCATTTTATTTGACCTCTAGGAAAAATACGTTGTGCCCTTTTCCCTCATTTAACAAGAAGCCTGACCTGGTGAACAACTCTTTCACTGTGCCACAGTATATTCGAAGTTTGCGTTCCAGTTCAGTCTGGCTGTTCGTGGAGGCCACCAAAACTGTGTCCCCTGCATACAGTTGGACCGCACCATTAAGTGTTCTGGGAAGATCATTTATGTAAAATATTAAACAGCACTTGGCCCAGGATGGAGGCTTGTGGGACTCCTCTACCCATTACCTTATGTGCAAATGTTCTGAAACCCTAGGCAACACACTGCTTACAGTTTGACAAATATGAATGAAACCACTTTAGGAGTTCTGCGTGCAACCCCAGTTTAAACATCTTATCCAAAAGGATAGAGTGGTTCACCAGGTCGAATGCCTTACAAACACAGCCCCCCAGTGCAATCCAGTATCCAAATATTTGTTAAATAAAAAAGATTTTGCTACAAATTGTGTGTGGTGTTTTTATTTTTAAACACACAACGCTCACCAACACAAGAGTTTGATATGCGTTTTTGGTTTTTGATCAATTAACAGAACATCTTACTTCACGATATTCCCTTATTCATTGCTCCTTATATCATTGTTCCTCCCAGGCTGTTCCTACACCAAGATCTGCAACAGGTAACAACCCTGCCTGTCATAACATTAAATGGACCTTTATTTCTTGCATTATTCTCCACCATACTAACCTACTAAAAGCCAGCAGAATAGGCCCAACGGTCTTTCGTGACTGCTCGGTAGCCAGCCCCTACTGTGCGTTCGCTCTCCCACCCACTGAGAGGGTCATCTTTGGCTTCAGTTTACCCATGCACCTATCCCACCCCCTCTTGAAGCCTTCCACTGTGTCCTTCTCCACCAGACTCCCAGGCAGTGCATTCCATGGCACCACCACCCTCTCAGTGAAGTAATGTCTTCTATGTTCTCCCCTGTAATTCCTCCCTCCAGCTTCCACGCATGCCCCCTTTCTTTAGCCTGAACATTTCTTTGGCTCCGCCCATTTATCTCTTTCACATATGTGAAGACCCCTATCATACCCCCCCCCAATCTCCTCTCCTCCAGTGAGTACAGCCCAAGTTCTTCCAGCCTTTCCTCATAGGTCCTTTCTCTCATGCCCTGGAATCATCCTGGCTGCCCTCCTCTGGACCCTCTCCAGCAGTGTTATGCCCTTCTTGAGGTGAAGTCTCCAGAACTGCACGCAGTACTCAAGATGCGGCCTGACCAAGGCATTACACAGAGAAAGGATCACCTCCCTCCTCCTGGGCGTAATACCCTGGGTTATGCAGCTCAGAATCCTGTTAGCTTTTGCCACAGATCTTCTGCAGTTTTCAGTGTTATTCATTCTGGTGTCTACAACTACCCCCAGGTCCCTTTCACCCGTTGTGGCTTGCAGCGAGACCCCACCCCAGGGTGTATACATGACCTGGGTTTCTGACCCCCAGATGCAGGACCCTACACTTCCCTAGATTAAAACCTCAGTCCCCACCTCTTTGACTACCCCTCCAGGGTATCCAGATCCCTCTGGACTGTCTCTCTCACTTTGTCCCCATCTGCCAGTGCTCCCAGTTTCGAGTCATCCGCAAAGAGGCTCATCCTATTCCTAACACCCCTCCCTATATCGGAGACATAGGCATTGAACAGGAGTGGCCCCAGTACCGAACCTTGGGGAACCCCACTGCAGACCTTCCTAGGGGAGGAGACTATCCCACCAACCACTACCCTCTGTGTTCGTCCCGTTAGCCAATTTTCTACCCATCTCAGCAACTGTCCTCCTACCCCCATCTCCCCCAGCTTTGTCAACAACCCGATGTGGGGTTCCGAGTCAAACGTCTTACTGAAATCCAGATATGGGACGTCCACCAGTCTTTGTCGGTCCAGGGTCCCCGTCACCCAGTTGTAAAAATCTATGAGATTGGTCTGACACGATCTCCCCGGGACAACACCATACTGTGTCATCCAGGTGCCCCAACCTTTCCAGCTGCCTCACGAGTTTCTCCTTGATGATGCCCTCCATTATTTTGCCTACCACAGATGTTAGGCTGACAGGCCTGTAATTTCCCATCTCCTCCCTAGACCTCCCTTTGTGCATAGGGACCACATGAGCCACTCATCCTGTCTGCAGAGATGGCGCTGAAGAGTGCAGCTAGTGGAGCTGTTAGTTCATCCGCCAGTTCCTTCAGAATCCTCGGATGCAGCCCATCTGGTCCCGGTGCCTTATCAGTTTTTAGTGCCCAAAGTGCCTTCCTCACCCTGTCCTTTGTGATTTCTCCCTCCCAATCCACCCCCTCACTTACTTTGCAGTCACCTGCCCTCTTTTCGCTCCCTAGACCTGGAACTTCGATCAGCCCTCCTGGTTCCATTCCTTCTCTTATCCCTCCCCCCTTTACAAGTTTAAACCCCACTTCTTGACTATGACTCCAGCGAGTTTTAGTTTCAAGATCTTCCTCCCCTCTAGGTTGAGATGTATCCTATCCCTGGCATATAACCCCTTGCTCTCCCATGTGTCTCCCCAGTTCCCCACCAGCCCATACCCTTCTGCACTGCACCAGTCCCTGAGCCACTGGTTAACCCCTCGGAGTTTATGCTTGGTCTCCCCGGACACCCTAGGTACTGGCAGAATCTCAGAGAAGGAGATTGAGCTTCCTATAGAGAGGCAGACCCTGGCCAGTTCCCGAAACCTCACCTGGATTTCAATTTCACTATTCCCCTCCAAGTCGTCTGTGCCCATATGTACTAGGAAATTTGGGGATCCCAGCCAGTACAACTTCAATATTTCAGTTTAAATTTTCTTTTTCAGGTACCTTTGCTTTAATTCTCCCTGCACATTGTTGCTGGTTGCTCAAGCTGGTCCTGCTTGCTCCACTGTGATAAATTGCCGTGAACACCCGCAGACTTCAAAAACTAAGCATTTTTTTCTTAAAAAACAGAAAAAGAAAAACGCAGCTCTATTCTGTATGACACAGCTATCATACAAGCTCACTAGCTGGCCGTAATGAAAGAGCCTCTCCCGCTCGCTTTTACCGCGCCAAGATTCTTGCCAAGAAGACTGCAGGAAACAGACCAATTAGGTGCAACATTGCAGCATCAGTGGGCTTTAGTCACAACGGGTCTATGGCAACAGCCCTAGTAACTGGGAGGGAGATGCACGTACACAGTCCTCACATAATTTCAGTGAATGGGGAGCAGATCAAACACAAGGCGCCCAATGGGCGCATCAAACTGCACATTGCACCCACTCGACACAAATCTACCTGCATTTGGTTGGTGGGCAGATGCCACAGAATGGATCACACTTTTTTACAATTCAAAAGTGTTATAGTAAAAGCCAGCAGAATATGCCCCATAGTCTGTTGTGTCTGCTCGGAATCCAGCCCCCTATTGGGAGCACGCTCCTCCACCCCACCAGCCCCAGAGGTGGTCTTCCCCAGCTTCAGTATCCCCCTGTACCTGTCCCAACCCTTCTTCAATCCTTTCACTGTGTAAAATGGGAAGAAATGGGTCACATGACCAACTGGTTCGCATCGCAAAGTGCGATAAAATAACCAGCTATTTAAAACCCTGCCTAGCCAACTGAACCTTTACAAGATGACTTGATCTTGGGTTAGCAGTATAGCTTAGAGATTAGAAGAGCAAGGTATGAACGAGCTTGGTACATCCAGCAGCCCAGACCCGAGTTTGATTCACACAACCTCCACTTGCATACTGTGTGACTGAGCAAGTCACTTAACTGCCCAATGCTCCCAGGTCGCCCCTGAAAACGGGCACTTGTGCCTAGTGGGCCTTACCTGCTTACCAAAGACAAAAAAAAAAAAACCTTACACCTCAAGTTTACAGACTGTGGATGCCTAAAACACATGTTAGACAATTATTACCCATGCCCTTCAGTACCAGCTATCTTTTTTTTTTTTAATTTTTATTTTTATTGAAGGAGAGGTTGTGACCACAATGCATTACAGACAATTACTTTGTTAGTTTGTCTTTTTCTACATCTTCTGTCCACATCTTGATAAAAACATATCTTCTGATAGCCCCTTGTAATTACCCTTAATGCCCATGGGGGGAGAACTTCAAATCTTAGTTCAGGGTTTCCTCTCCCTTACCACCCTTTACCTCATTTGCTTCCCATTTTCAGGGTACAAAATCAGGGTCTGTGCTGGAAATGTAAAATACCCATGGGCTCCATAGCAGCTAGCCTGTGAAGCTTTGTTGTGTAATTTAGCTGCAAGAGTCTCCAGATGACAGATGCTGGATAGATACCATCCTGTTCCAATCTCCTATGGTCGGAACCATCTCTGACATCCAACGTCTTGTTATGGCCTTTTTGGCAGCCACTATGTAAATGGGTAGAAAAGTTTTATGCCAGAGTACCAGCTATCTTGGGTGCACCAGTCCAACTGCCCAGAGACAGTTCCCCGTTTTAAAAACGTATCCATAGACCAGTCTGGATTACTGAACACCAATACTCATGATGCACCTGCGAGACCGTAATCACTTATTTTCTGAATGTTGTACACTGTCTAATGTCTTACCGCTTTACGTATGAATATTTACAGCAGACTATACCCTTGATATGATCCATCGTGTTCCATCATGTATTTTGAAAAAGTTAAAATCAAATATTTTATGAATAAAAAGTCCCCCATGCCCCCAAGGGTTACACACTTGAAACACCTAGGAATATTTTATTTATTTTGTGACTTCTGACCAGGAAAGGTACACAGAGCAGTGACAGCTCATTTTCAGTAGTGTCTTTTTTTGGAGGGGGAAGGTTATATAGGCTTGTTTTATTGACAGAGAATTGTAGCCAGGACACGAACTGAGGAAAATTCCCTGCTCATATGAACTGTACCTCAACAGTGATGCATCCCTCCAGTATGGCGAACGGTGTCAATACTGGGTATTAACTCAAGTTCCTGGTGTAGGACTAGAACCCATGAATGCCTGATCTTCTGGACCCAGAGGTAAGCATGCACCCAGCTGTGTCACTGATGAGCACAGCTGGACCCCAAAATGTCCATTAAATGCATTTGCAAAAACTAGAAACTCCAGTAATGAGTGATGCCTCAATTATGGCCCCAAACAGCTCTTACTTAGGGAATTGCTGCTACTCCCATCAAAGCACTGTATGCTAAAGAGTGTACAGCATGGCTAGCCCAACTTCCCCCACAGATGCACCAGTTTATAGCGTAGTCTGTAGGTTTATATTAGGCTGGCACTGCTGTACAGCAAAATTGCGCTGAGCAGGGTTTGTTTTCAGATCCATGCGGATGTGTTCCTGGACTACCTTTGTAGTTAACTTTTCAGTGCAGGTCCCAGCTCAGAAACTCAAAAATCAGGAAAGTGTGCGTGTGTAGGTTTGCACAACTCAGTAATGTGGCTCCAAGGACAGAGAGAATAGAAAACATGCATGCGGTGTGGGGGGCTGGTGCACTGACTGAGGCAGCCAGCCACACACCACTAGAGAGAACCAAACAGAATGACAGTGTGCACAAGGAAAACGTAAATGCCCATACTAATCACCTGCTGAAGTGCAAAACTATGTTTATTGCCCCTCAGCTTAAACAGACAAAGATAGTCATGGGTCTCTCAGTCCCACCCCAATTTCAAGAACTTCACAACTTGTTAAGTTCCACAGACAAACGTTTTTGTACCGGGCTCTGTTCCTTGGGAGTATTCTTGCAGAGTAATGTTTCCAGCCTGTATGCTTTGTTTTTCTGTCGTCACATTGCTATATTTATTATCTTTAACCTGCTGAGTAATATATGAGCTGCATTCTGTATTTCTGCATCATTCTCACTGTTGTTTCAGCTATGCTTGTATTACCTGTTCAATGGTATCACATTATGATTCTTCTGCACTTTGTATTGTTACCTTTACTGCCTTATGAATTTCGTCTGTCTTTTGTAACCTCCAAGGGCGTGCCTCACAATAGGTATTTCTTGTCTAGTGCACCAGTGCACTCACCTGGTTAACAAAAACTAAATAAATAATTGCTGCGTATCAGAAGTCGACAAAACATGCGAGAGCCACAATTTGCAAAAAGCTATACTCTGCAAAAACAGGCAGTGACGTGTAAACAAGGTGGAGTGGCCATGAAAGCCAGGACAAAATGGTCACAAACCCACACAGCCCAAATGCCCCAGCGATGGCTCAGACCAGAGCTTTGTCAGGGGGCAGTAATGCGACTCACTTCACTTGGAATTCCACTCCTGACAGCGTAAGCCTCCAGTGATGGTACACTTTCCCCTTTTACAGCTGCACTCTAAATACGCCTTAATAAACTCTGGACTGCATACAGCTGTAGTACTTTGAATCACATGTTACCACACTGGTTTTCCTTATTACCCCAATAGACTGCACTTTGACTCAGCCGTTTACTAGTTAGTTGCCCAGAAAGGCAGACTAGGTCTTGCTGCTTCAACTGTTATGGCATCTCATGTACAATTTCTCCACTGAGAATTCAACTACTGTAAGAGTAAGAATACAGATGTGTTCCCCTGTTGGACTTCACACTAACTATGAAACTGCTGCTGCTATTTTGATATCACAACCACCACCATCAGCTAGGAACTGCACCTGGATAGAACTAACCTAGTGTGGGCAATTTCAAATCAATTAAAACATTTTCCATCATATGGTACAATTCAATGTCAATCAGTATCTGCAGGAAATGATGGGTGGTTACCACTCCAATCCCTCACTGCACTTATTCTCGGACCCAGAGCCATGACCACCCTAGCCCCTCACTGCTCTTATTCTCTGACCCACAGCAGTGACCACTCAGCCCTCAACTGCACTTATTCTGTGACCCGGAGCCATGACCACCCCAGCCTCTCACTGCTCTTATTCTAACCCAGAGCCATGACTACTCGAGCCCCTCACTGCTCTCATTCTCTGATACAGAGCAGACTACCCCGAGCCCCTCACTGCTGTAAATCTCTGACCTAGAGTCGTGACCACCCCAGGCTCTTACTGCTACTAGTCTCTGACCCAGAGTCATTACAACCCCAGACCCTCACTGCTCATTCTCTAACCCAGAGCCATGACTACCACAGCCCCAACAGTTCTCATTCTGAGACCATAAAGAGGCCTGACCCTGCCTCAGCCCCTTGCTGCTCTAATTTCAAACCCCTACAAAGCTGTGACAACAGCCCCCTTACCGCTCTCATTTTGAACCCCAATGGAATGGTGACAACACCGGACCCCAACTGCATTCAAAGCTCCAGAACTGTGACCACCCCAGCCCCCCCCCCACTTCTCTCATTCCGAGCCCCTACAGAGCCATGACCATCACAGCCCCACCAATGCCCTTTCTGAACCACTATAGAATGATGACCAACCCAACCCCCTACTGCTCTCATTCTGTGCTCTGACAGTGCTCTGACCACATCATCTCCTACTTCTCTCACTCAGAGCTTCGACGAAGTGGAGACCTCCCCAATACCCCACAGCTTTCACTCTGACCCCCTTATACAGCCATGGCTACCCAAGCCCCACCACCACTTTTCTCAAGTCAGAGACTCTACAGACCTGTAAACCCTCCATTCCCTCACCATTCTTTTTCTGAGCCCCTACAGAGCCATTAACTTTTTATTCGCAGGGGCTGTCTGTATAGCCTAGAGGTTAGAGTAACAAGCTGTGAATTAGCTTGGTACACCCAGCAGACGTGGGTTTGATTCCCACAACCACTGTGTGACCCTGAGCAAGTCACTTAACCTCCCCAGTGCTCCCAGGTCGTCCCCAAAAACAGGCACTTGTGCCTAGTGGGCCTTACCCAGTTACCAAAGACTAAAATAAAATATTCTGAGCCCCTACAGAGCCCCGACTACCACAGCCCTCACTGCACTTATTCTGAGCTCCTACAGAGTAGTGACCACACCAAGCCCCCCCACGGTTCTTTTTCTGAGCCCCTACAGAGCTGTGGTCACCACAGCCCCTCACTGCTGTCATTCTGAGCTCCTACAGTGTCAAGACCATCGGAGCCTCCTGCTATTATCATTCTGAGCCCCCAAAGAGCAGTGACCACCTCAGTCCCTCACTGCTCGCATTTGGAGCTCCTATATAGCGCTGTAAACACTTCAGCCCCTCGCTGCTCTCAGTCCATCCCACCAACTCCTTGAACATTTGTGAATTCCTAAAACCACTGCAGTGATTTTATTACAGCACAATCTAGAGGCTTTTCGCCCAGGCCAACCCGACCAACATCACAACTCTGGATAATGGAAAGTGTTGAACCCCGCAGCAGGCAAACTGTTAAAACTCTGTTTTGCATAGTTGCACTTTGCTTAGAAAAAGCCATCTTGTGATCAGCCACACATCTGAGTCACATACTGGAAGGTGCGGCACATAAAACTGCGGGCAAATGAAAAGGTAGTGCTTTCTAATTCTGAGAATGATTTCCAGAGCATCGGCGGTCGACTTTTGACTTTTATAAGTCAACTGCAAAGTCCATTTGGCAAAGGGACCGTTTCAGGGTGTGGAAGCCAAGTCCACCTGTTACACACTAACCCAGGATCAGAGGTACAATACTCTGCTGCCAACCTTACGTACAGTCACCTTATCTTGGCTTCCTAGGTGCAGTGAGAGTCAGTAAAACCATGCCTTCTATCAGGCTCAATTGGAACCATTATCCTGGCTGTCAGTTTGGAAGCAATGCAAAGCTATGTTTGGTGGCTCGCTAACTACAACCATATGTGCCATACATTGCAAAGCTTGGAGAGTTGGGTAGTCCATGTCAGCCCCATCAGTCCTGCCCCACCCCACTAAATACATAAGCATCCTGTAGCACTGTCACTGGGGAAATAGCTGTATAAACCACAAGTTAGTTGCGCTGGATAGGGGGTTAGGACCCCTGGAGAATATCAAGTAAAGACTAAAACCCACACAACAAACAACACTGAGTACCTCCAGCCGGCCCAACAGCACAACAGTAACACTACCATTTGCAACACTGGCAACCCGAGTTCTGGGAGGGGGCAGATCTGTTCCAGTACAGTAGCTGCTTCTTGTTGGTTTTACATGGTTTCTTGTGGATTTTACTTGGTAGGAGGTTATTTCTACTGGAGAACACGTTTCTTGTGGATTTTACTTGGTAGGAGGTTATTTCTACTGGGGAACACAAGAGGAAGATTAGGGTGATAAACCAGCGACTCAGGGAGTGGTGTGGGGCCAGAGGGTATGGGTTGATGGGGGATTGGGGGGAGACCTGGGAGGATAAGGGGCTGTATGCTGAGAGATAGGCTCCATCTCAATTGGGAGGAAGGAAATCCTTAAGTTGAAAATAGAGGGGTTCATTGGTGAAGGTGGGGTTTAAACTTGTGAAGGGAGGATGAGAGAAAAGGCTGTAGAGGGGGGTCCGATAAAGGAGGGACTCTGTCTCTACCCCCCTGGGGAGCTGGAGGAATGCAGGAAAAGGCCAACTGGTAAGGTGCGGACCAGGGGAAGACAGAATCCCCATGCGAACACGAGCAGGGGAAATGGAAGTATAGGGAAAGGGTGGAAGGTAGTCCTGCTAAATGCCAGGAGCTTGGGTAATAAAATGCCTGAGCTCCAGGTGATGCTAACTGAGGGAGCAGTGGATGTGGCAGGACACGACTAGGACCTGAACCTGGAAGGTTACACTATGTTCAGAAGGACTTGGGGGAGGGAAGGGGAGGAGGGGTAGCAATAATAGTCAAAAACTGCATTGCCATAGGAGGAGTGGAGGAGGCGGAGGGAACTGTGGAGGCAATTTGGGCCACCTTGATAACAAAGGGGTGGGGCAAGAGAGTAAAAATAGGAGTGGTGTATAAACCCCCTATGCTGGTGGAGGAGCTGGAGGATAGTCTGGTGGCAGATGTATGGAGGCACTGCAGATTGGGAAGGGGAAAGGTGGTGGTGTTGTGGGACTTAAACATGCTAGGAACAGACTGGGAGACTATGACATCCTCGGTGGCCAGGGAACAGAGGTTGTTGGATGTCTTTCAGGACGCATTCCTAACTCAGCAGGTGGGGGAACCGACCAGGGAGGAGAGGATACTGGTTGTGGTCCTGGCAGACAGTGACCAGATTGGGGGCCTGGAGGTAAGGGACCGTTAGTGGGGAGCGACCATGCCATGGTCTGGTTCTGCCTGAACCTAGGAGGGTAAGACGACTGCACAAAGATGGAGATAACCGATTTCAGGGGGGCGGATTTCAAGGAAATGGGAAGGATCCTTAAGGAGCACTTGGATGGGATTGGGCCAGACATGAACACTGACAGTAGGTGGGAAATCATCAGGAGGGGGGTGCAGGATGCTACCAGCACCTGCGCAAGAGTAAGACGAAAATGCAGTAGGGCCCGAAAACCCTGCTAGTGGACCAGGGAGGTTCAGGTGGTGGTGAAGGGAAAGAAGGCAGCCTATAGGCAATTCAAGTGCTCAAGGAGTGAAAGGGACCGAGGGGAGTATGAGCTGATGGCCAGAAGAGCCACTAGGGTGGTGACGGTGGCTAAGGCAAGGAAGCAGCAGAACCTGGTCAGGGAAATTAGGAGAGGGAACAAGGGGTTCTTTAGATGCATTGGGGAAAAATGAAGGGTGAAGGGGCAGATTAGCAGGATTAAAACAGGGGAGGGATGGGCTCAAGACTCGGGGGAGCAGGCTGAGGTACTAAATGAGTACTTTGCCTCAGTTTTCACCAAGGAAAATGGGGGAGCTGCATCATACATGGGAGGAGACTGTGAAACTGAGGAGGGGGACCCTTACTGATCGGCGGGTCGGGGGGGCATCACTGGCAGGTGGGGGGGGAGGTAAAGCAGGTGGAAATCATGGCAGAGAGTGTAAGGGAAGCCCTCCAGTCCCTTAAGACGGAGAAAGCACCAGGGTCAGATAAATTACATCCCAGAGTGCTGAAGGAACTGGCGAATGTCCTGGCGAAACCCCTGGTCGGAGCTCTTCAGCATCTCTCCAAGGACAGGGTGGGTGCACCAGGACTGGAAGGTGGCACATATAGTGCCCATCTACAAGGGGGGTGGGATCAAGGGAGGTGGCAGGGAACTACAGGTCCGTCAGCCTGACATCAGTGGTGGGCAAGGTGATGGAGGGCATTGTCAAGAAGAGGCTGGGGGGGGAACCTGGAAAAGTCAGGGTGCCTGGACAATAGACAGCATGGATTTGTCCCTGGGAAATCGTGTCAGACAAACCTTGTGGAGTTTTATGACTGGGTGACGAGTGCCCTGGACCTCGGTAGACCAGTGGACGTCCTCTTTCTTGACTTCAGCAAAGTGTTTGACTCTGTTCCTCACAGGGGCCTGTTGGATAAGCTGGGAGAAATGTGGGTGGGAAACCAGATGATCAGATGGATAAGCAATTGGCTCTAGGACTGGACTCAGAGGGTCGTGGTTGGCGGGATAGTCTCACCCCCAAGGAGGGTCATTAGTGGAGTCCTTCAGAGACCGGTCCTTGGGCTCCTTCTGTTCAACGCATACGTCTCTGACATAAGGAAGGGTATCAGGAGTGAGACGAGTCTCTTTGCAGATGCAGGGAAATGCAAGGTACTGCACCTGGAAGCCAGAAACCCGGCCAAGTATACACCGGGTGGGTGGGGGGATGCTACAAGTCTCAATGGCTGAGAGGCACGGGGGTGGATGTCAAGATGAACAACTCTGAGACTTGTAGGAGGGCAGCAGCAAAGGCCAACAGGATGCTTGGATGCATCGCTAGGGGGGGTCACCTCCAGAAGGAGGGAAGTGATACTCCCACTGTATAACTGCTTGGTGAGGGCGTACCTCAAGTACTGTGTGCAGTTCTGGAGGCCACATTTAAAAGGAGGGACACTGAACTCCTGGAGAGGGTCCAGTGGAGGGCAACCAAAATGATTTGGGGCTTGGGGGATAGAACCTATGGGGAGAGGCTCGAAGAGCTAAATATGTACGCATTGGAAGAGAGAAGGGACCGGGGGGACATGAGAGGTCTTCAGGTACATGAAGGGGGTAAATAGGGGAGCAGAAGTCCAGATGCTCCGAAGGAAGGAGGGGGGGGCAACTGGAGAGCATGGGTGAAAGCTGGAGGGGGGGGAATCAGGGGAGAAAGGAGGAGGTGCTACTTCACTGAGAGGGTGGTGGAGCCATGGAATGCACTGCTCAGGGGGTTGGTGGAGGCAGAGACAGTGAAGGGGTTCAAGAGGGGATGGGAAGGTTCTGGAAGCAAAAAACCAATACAGCGAGAATATCTGGGACTGGGAAGTAAGAAGCCAAAGAGGGAGAGGGGGGCAGCAAGGTCAGCTCCCAGGGTGGGGGCTGACCAAACGAGCAGACACAAAAGACCGTTAGGCCTATTCTGCTGGCATTTTAGTATGTTAGTAATGAGCCCAGATCACCAAACGGCCAGTGGGGGAGAAAATCTGAGTATCACACAGGATGCTCGCCTCCTTGAGGGTGAAGGCTGTCAGTCTCTTGCCTTAATTGAGTCTACTGTGGGAGCTTAGGGGGTAGAAGTGTGCAAAGAAGCAGTTAAGAAAGAGGAACACATCCCAGCTGTAGCTGTGGAACACTCCCGTTTCATGCACATGCAGCATGCTGTTGTCACAGCCCAGGTGGGAGAATAAGGAAGCTGGCAGCTCTGATAGGAGACCAGCCCCAGCCAGTGGTAAGCTGGCACCCTGTAGTGACCATCTGCCTAGCAAATTCAGATTCAGGAGAGGCGTGGCTGCCCTCAAAAGCCATTGCTGTGAAAAGTCGCTTATAGCAGCGGGAGGTAAGTTGACCTCTGGGGTTCACTTCAGCTGATGGGGCCGAGCAGCAGCCATGGAGAAAAAGGGCACATATGGGTGTTGGGGCTGGAGGGAGAAAAGGTAACACTCAATCTTGCAGTTTGATAGGCCAAAAAAAGTTTAGGTACTCCCACACTGCAAAGTCTAGGGACTCTTCATGCACTACAGTTCTACACTGTGCCCAGTCCAGTGGCGCTGGCTGGCTGAGCACAGCGTTTCCACACAGAGACCTGGGTTCAAAACCTGATCCCGACCCCCTCACTCCAAGCTGGTGGGGCTCTGGGCATGCTGCATATAGGCAATGTGTGCAAGCCCTGGAAAAGGGGAGGAGGGGCAACTGCTCAAGCTGCTGCACCTGCTATGGTTCCTGAAGAGCCTAAATGTCATATTTAACTACATGAGGCCGACTCCCTTTCCAATGGCTGGCGGCTTGTGTCATGGAGAGGTCAGTGCTACTTCTAAACTATCCTGCCTGACCATTACTGATGGCCGGCCCCCCTCACCTGCTTCATGCCAACAAGTCCAGACTCCTCTCAGGCCTCCCATCTGCACCGCTGGCTCACAGATACAGCATGCCCCTGGGTGCTTGTTCTGCTGGTCCAGGTCCAACTGGTGGCAGTGGAGGTCCAGACAGTAAAACTGAGAGCTAAATGTGCTGACTGGGCAGGAATTTCACTGGCAGGAGCAAACTAACCAAGCTGGTGGAGTAAAAAACATTTTAAATTATTCTAAAATAAGTACAACAGTTCATGTTTAGTTGTCAAACCATTTGAAAACCGCAGAAAGGTAACAGCGATGAGACCCTCTGATCCTGGGAAGGAGCAAGCAACTGACCATTCATATACCCCTTGCCAGTTAAACAAGAAGCAGCTCCACCGGGGGGTGGGGAGGGGGAATTTCTTCCTCTGAAGTCGAAAACTATGTATTTTGGGACATTTGCCACTAAACATGTTTTTTTATTTGCTACCTGTAGAGTGTGCGCCATTACCTTGCCCTGCCAAGAAGCAGCCCTGGCATGGGCTGTGAGGCCACCACTCACCGGAAGGAAGGGTGTAGCCTAGACCCCTGCTGGGAGGGGATGGGAGGAGAAAAAAGGAACTAAATGAGGGGACATCCAAGCAGAAAGTCCCTCCAAGGCAGATTCTGCCATCTTCAGAAGCTCCCACAGGGGCCACTACCATTCCCTAGGTGAGACTATCACTGTGTCAAGGTTAAGGATACACTCTTGCTCTCTGCGTTCTGTTTAGCGAAGCATGGTGGCAGGCTCACAACGCTTAAACCCCACCCACTAACTTGCCCTCCCTATCGAACTGTTCCTCCCTGTCTATATCAACTAAGACGGCACTTCTGATCACTGTACAGCACTTTCACCTCATGTCTGGTTGTCTGACTAGAAGCTTTTTTGCTCGCAAGCAGACAAACTGCGCCAACTGTAACATGGTGTTCAACATGACAGAGATAAGACCCTCGGTGACATCATTAGGCTCATTCACACGGCCAATTCTACAGCATTCTTGGAGGTGCACAGCAGTGAGACTGTTGCTGCTGGGCAAGTCTGAATGTAGCAGTTTGAGGTTCTGTTCCATTGTGGCCGTGATAGTTTTGAGTTTACGTGATGGTTCTGTGGTTTTACTTTGCTGCGTGAACCACCCACACCACCTACAATGTTGTGGCAGGCTTTTCCCAGCCTGCACTTGTGGTTGACAGTGGCCTCAGTCTAGCAACATTTCATATCAGAGTTCAGCTAAACATCCCTTCTGGCTCTATAAAGAAAGCTGAACTTGGGAAAGTGCTTTTTATTGCAAACCAAGGGCTTAAAATTGAAGAAAACACAGGCTCAGAGTTGAGCCCTGACACTGGACATGCGTATATGCATACTCATAAGCTCATGCCCAATGTCACGGCTCAACTCAGAGACAGTTTTTCCTTCAATCTTTAGCCCTCGGTTTGCAACAAACACTTTCCCGAATTCAGCTCCATTCACAGTGCCAGAAACAAGGTTTAGCTGCACTCGGGTCAGAAGATGCATCCACGAGCTCTGGCACCACCATAGAAGAGCCTGACCCACACCCACTTCCCGGCCAAAACCCTCCACGAATCAACAGAACTTCAATGGGAGCATCTACAGCGCTTCCCTGGCCATACTGTCTGAACACTAATCCACAGCGTTTCAGCATGGTCACAGTGATCTACAAGGCGGCGATGCTGTGTGAGCGAGCCTTTTGTCTGTCAGGAGTTTAAAACACATGGCTGACCCCAGCACTTAATAGCAGGCTGATTTACATATGAATAACTCTGGACTGCTAAGACTCACACGTAAGCACAATGGCTAACTCAAATTAGCTTTTTATGGGCTCTCCGACACTAGGAAATTTTGACGACAGTTCCCCTTTATCTAGTTCCTTTTTTTAAAGTTGTAGATATCAGCACTTCTTCAATCACTGGGGATTTCACTTGCTATACATAACTATCTAAATGAATTAGCCAACTTCTTTAAATGATTTGAACTTAATGTATCACCTCCTGAAGACTTAAGCACACTTACATTTCTTTAGTTCCTCTAAGATTTTGGTTTCTATAAACAAGATATATTTCCCTACTTCTGCGAGTCCCATGGGTAGCTGGACAGATACCATGGTTATATCAATATTAAAAACCGACCCAAAATAAGTATTTAATGCATTGGCCAAATCTATAGCATTAACCAGTGACTAACTGTAGTATTCAGTACTAATGGTCCTACAGTCAGTGCATTACCCTTTAGTCAATGAATGTACCTGTAAAATTCTTTTACATCAGTTGAATTACTGGCTAAATGTTTCTCAGATCTCTCAGAAACTGCAGGAAGATCTGACTCAGCTAGAACAACGGGCATGAAAAAACAAATTAAAATTTAACCTAGATAAATGCAAGGTCTTGCATCTAGGTTTAAGAAATCAGAAATTTAATTACATACTAAATTATACCATTCTAGGGGAAACAACCAATGAAAAGGACCATGGGGTTATTCTAACGAATAATGGATCCTTTAACTCTCATACAAGGACCAAAGTCAAATTAGGAAATGATATACTAGGATGTATCCTTAACAACATTAAGAGCAGAAACCCATCAGTGACTGTACTTTCATATACATCACTTATTAGCCCACATCTTGAGTACTGCTCACCCTTCTGTGCACAGCAAAACAAGAGGGGCAAAGTGCTGATTGAGAGGGTGCCGAAAAGGGGAAAAACATAGAACCAATAAGAGAAATAAATGGTTCAGTCAAAGGGTGTCACAGCCTAGAATACCTTACCAGAGGCTACAGGCATGAGTAAAATCATGGATTCATTCAAAAAATTTGTTCGATCAATAATATGGAAAATAAAAAATATGAGAACAACCACTGAACAAGCTCACAAAGGGTCATATGACCTCCTAGCCCGTACTATCCTATGAATTTCCTCTTACGTTGATATTTATCAGTATGTACCTTGTGATGCCGGCAGGAACTCCTGTTGCTTAAACAGCACTGACATAATTTACAGAATGATTAAAAAGGTTCTCAAGTGTTGTACTGCACCTAGTAACAGGGTTACTGGTGTACAGTGGGACTGTCTCTAAGATTAGTGGGTGACCTGATTAGGCAGTAGGGTGTATCCTGGACTAGGGGGGGAACCTGGTGGCTCACCCAAGGAAACCTATTTGGAAGGGATGGACCAAGCGTCATTAGGGCCGGCATCTTTGGGAGGGTGGTGGGTGCACAGGGTGTGGAGCAACCATGATACTGGACTGGGCTTGAAGTTCGGTGGTTGCCCAGTGTGCTACCAGCTAGCACAGCTTAGGGAGGAAGTTGCGGGGATTAGGAGAAAGTTCGGGGAAGGGGGTGATATGGTTGGGGAAGGGGGTTGGCAATCTCCCACGGGGTTGCACCAAGCACTGGGGGTGGAGGCATAGGGAAAGGAGTGCAGGAGAATACTCAAGGGGTCCAAAAGGACACTACCAAGGAAGCAGGCAGGTAACGGGACCCTCACAAAGGAGGGACAACATTCTCAGGGAAGTAGGCAGATGGCCAGGGCTGGACAGAAGGAAGCAAGGCGGGAAGGTGGATCAGACCTTACACTCAATAACTGCTTCAATTCTCTTATTCTGCTCAAGGATGAGGGGGGTGATGTAGCCACGACAGGGGTGGTTAGAGACGGAAATGGAGTGGGAGGCAGGGGCCAGATAGCAGAAAGAACAGGGGGGGGACCTGGAATGCAGGAAAATGGGGAGCAGTGAATCAGAGCAGGAGGGGCAGGGGGAAGAGGGAGGAAAGCGCAAGGAGAAGGACCAGTTAGGAGGAAAGGTAAAGGAGAAGGACCAGAGTACAAGGAGGATTCAGTAAAGGGAGCTGAGGTTTGAGGCCAGGGAGCCACGACAAGCAAGGAGGAACTAAATGGAGACAGGAAGGAAGGGAGGATGAGCCAGGCTAGTTTAGCAGATGGGGAGAAGGACCAGCCGCAGCAGTGAGGGGGAATTAGCAAGGTACAGAAGGATATCAGGAGGAGGAGGCATAGGATTGGAGGAGGGTGGCCATGGTAAATAAGGAGGGTGGCATGTGGCACCCAGATAGGGGAGGAACAAGGAGCCGGCTGGGTGGAGGGCTGGTAGAAAGGATGAGGACATGGAAGGGGGGATGGAGGAAAGGAGGTCAGAGTGCTCCTGTTGGGGGATTCTATGATCAGGGGTATCAAATGGGATAGGGAGGGAGAGGCCTGGCCAGTTAGAACAAGATGCTTCCCTGGACTAACGGTGCACAGGGCTAAGCACGAAGTATATCAGCTGGCAAAGGATTGTGGGGGTTCCCCAGACATACTGGTCCACCTGGGTACAAATGACATTGAGGGAAATAGCGAGCTAGAGATACAGGCAAGATTCAGGGAGCTCGCTCGCCAGGGTCTGTCATGACATAGGATGCACAGTTTCCTTCTCAGAAATCCTGCCAGTGCCAAGGGCTAGTGGGGAACACAAAAGGAAGATTAGGGAGATAAACAAGTGGCTCAGGGAGTGGTGTGAGGCTAGAGGGTATGGGTTGATGGGGGATTGGGGGAGACCTGGGAGGATAAGGAGCTGTATGCTAGAGATAGACTCCATCTCAATTTGGAGGGAGGGAACCTTAAGTTGAAAATAGAGGGTTCATTGGTGAAAGTGGGGTTTAAACTTGAGAAGGGGGCAGGATGGGAGAAAAGGCTGTCAAGGGGTGCCAATAGGAGGACTCTGTCTCCACCCCTGGGGACCAGGAGGATTGCAGGAAAAGGCCGACTGGCAAAGTGCAGAGCCGGGAAAACAAGAATCCCCATGGGAACACGCAGGGGAAATGGAACTATAGGAAAGGTGGAAGGTAGTCCTAAATGCCAGGAGCTTGGGCAATAAAAATGCCCCAGCTCCAGGCGATGCTAACTGAGGCGCAGTGGATGTTGCAGCGGTCACTGAGACTTGGGCCACTGCAGGACATGACTGGGACCTGAACCTGGAAGGTTACACTATGTTCAGGAAGGACAGGGGGAGGGAAGGAGGAGGGTAGCAATGATGGTCAAAAACTGCATTGGAATAGGGAGTAGAGGAGGCGGAGGAACCGTGGAGCGGTTGGGTCCACCTTGATAACAAGGGGGGCAAGAGAGTAAAATAGGAGTGGTGTATAGATCCCCTGCTCTGGCGGAGGTGGAGGACAGTCTGGTGGCAGATGTTGGGAGACACTGCAGACTGGGCAGAGGAACGTGGTGGTGTTGGGGGACTTAAACATGCCAGGAACAGACTGGGAGACTATGACATCCTTGTGACCAGGGAACAGAGGTTGTTGGATGTCTTCAAGACGCATTCCTAACTCAGCAGGTGAGGGAACCGACCAGGAGGCGCTGGTACTGATGTGGTCCTGGCAGACAGTGACCAGATTGGGGCCTGGAGGTAGGGACCCATTAGGGAGTGACCATGCCACGGTCTGGTTCTGCCTGGACCTAGGAGGGTAGAAGGCTGCACAAAGATGGAAGTAACTCACTTCAGGGGCGATTTAAGGAAATGGGAGGATCCTTAGGAGCATTTGGATGGGATTGGGTCAGACATGGACGCTGATAGTAGGTGGGAAATCATCAGGAGAGGGGTGCAGGATGCTACCAGCACCTGTGCAAGAGTAAGACGAAAATGCGGTAGGGCCCGAAAACCCTGCTGGTGGACCAGGCAGGTCCAGGAGGTGGTGCGGGGAAAGAAGGCAGCCTATAAGCAATTCAAGTGCTCAAGGAGTGAAAGGGATCGAGGGGAGTATCAGCTGATGGCTAGAAGGGCCACTAGAGTGGTGAGGGCGGCTAAGGCAAGGAAGGAGCAGAACCTGGCCAGGGAAATTAGGAGAGGGAACAAGGGGTTCTTTAGATACACTGGGGAAAAACGAAGGGTGAAGGGGCAGATTAGCAGGATTAAATCAGGGGAGAGATGGGCACAAGACCCGGGGGAGCAGGCTGAGGTACTAAATGAGTACTTCACCTCAGTTTCTCACCAAGGAAAGGGGTGCTGCATCATACATGGGAGGAGACAGAGATGCTGAGATGGGGGACCCTTACTGATCGGCGGGTCTGGGGAGAGGGGAGGCATCACTGTACGTGGGGAGGGCTAAGCAAGGAGAAGAGGTACGGAGTGGAAATCACAGCAGAGAGAGTGAGGGAAGCCCTCAGCTCCTTAAGACAGAGAAAGCACTGGGCCAGATAAATTACATCCCAGAGTGCTGAAGGAACGTTGGATGTCCTGGAAAACCTCTGGCGGAGCTTTTCACCATCTCTCTGAGGACAGGTGGGTGCCCCAAGACTGGAAGGTGGCGATATAGTGCCTATCCACAAGGGGGACTCAAAGGAGGTGGCAGGGGAACTACAGGCCTGTCAGCCTGACATCGGTGGTGGGCAAGGTGATGGAGGCATTGTCAAGGAGAGGCTGGGGAGGACCTGGATAAGTCAGGGTGCCTGGACGATGGACAGCATGGATTCATCCGGGAAATCGTGTCAGACAAACCTGGTGGAGTTCTATGACTGGGTGACTAGTGCCTTGGACCTGGGTAGACCAGTGGACGCCCTCTTCTAGACTTCGCAAGACATTTGACTCTGTTCCTCACGTGGCCTGTTGGATAAGCTGGGAGAAATGGAGGTGGGGAACCAGATGATCAGATGGATAGGCAATTGGCTCCAGGACCCGGACCCAGAGGGTCATAGTTGGCGGATAGTCTCATCCCAAGGAGGGTCATTAGTGGGGTCCCTGAGGGATCAGTCCTTAGGCCCTTCTGTTCAGCGCCCTCGTCTCTGACATAAGGACAGGAATCAGGAGTGAGATGAGTCTCTTTAGGATGACTCAAACTGGGGCGATGGTGGATGGGGAGGAGGGAGGTGGCCCTACAGGGGACCTGGAGGCTCTGGAAAGATGGTCTAGAAAGTGGAAGCTGAGGTTCAATGCAGGGAAATGCAAGGCACTCCACCTGGGGGCCAGAAACCCAGGCCAAGTGTACACCCTTGGGAATGCTACAAGTCCCGATGGCCGAGAGGACCTGGGGTGGTGGATGTCAAGGTGAACAACTCTGAGACTTGTAGGAGGCAGCAGCCAAGGCCAACAGGGTGCTGGGATGCACATCATGGGGATCACCTCAGAAGGAGGAAGTGATACTCCCTCATGCTAACTGCTTGAGGTGAGGGCCGCACCTCGGTACTCGTGCAGTTTGGAGCCACACTTAAAGAGGGACATTAACCTCCTGGAGAGGGTCCAGAGGAGGGCAACCAAAATGATTTGGGGCTTGGGGGACAGGACCTATGAGGAGAGGCTCGAAGAGCTAAATATGTACACATTGGAAGAGAGAAGGGACCGGGGGGACATGATAGAGGTCTTCAGGTACATGAAGAGGGTAAATAGGGGAGGAACAGTCAGGGTGCTTTGAAGGAAGGAGGAGGGGGCCACTAGAGGGCATGGGTGGAAGCTGGAGGGGGGAAGATTCAGGGGAGAAAGGAGGAGGTGCTACTTCACTGAGAGGGTGGTGGAGCCATGGAATGCGCTGCCTAGGGGGCTGGTGGAGGCAGAGACAGTGGAGGGGTTCAAGAGGGGGTGGGACAGGTACAGGGGAAGGGTTCTGGAAGCAAAATCCAATGCAGCAAGAATATCCAGAACTGGGAAGAGAGAAGCCAGAGAAGGCGAGGGGGACAGCAAGGTCAGCACCCAGGGTGGGGGCTGACCAAATGAGCAGACACGAAAGACCGTTAGGCCTATTCTGCTGGCATGTTAGTATGTTAGTAAGTGTTCAGAATGAAAAGCGAAACCAACAAATTTCCCAGCAGAGCCACATCTTTCCCTCACATATGAAACACACACGGGCCATATTAGAAACACAGTAGTCTAGTCCAGAATACCTACAGTAAAATTGGTACAGGAAATAGGGAAAAATTAAAAGGGGGGGCAACTAGAAAGTACTATTTCACAGCAAGGGTAGTGGATGGGTGGAATAAACTTCCAGACTAAGCTGTAGAAAACTGCAGGGTAAAAAAAAAAAAACTGGGATACATCTGAGGATGTAATTAGACAGCATAATGTGGGAGGGGAAGGAGAGGCTGAACAGGACAGATTTTGTGTTAGGGAATCTTAGGACAGACTTAACACTTTTTTGTCCAGGTTTCTAAAATTTTGCACTGTGATTTGTTAAATGCAGACACATGACTGCAGGCAGGGTACGAAATTCCTATTCCTGAGGTGCCTCAGGAAAGGCAACGCTGGAGTCCTAGAACAATCATATTATAAGTGGGGCACCAAGTCTGGTACCCCACCCCCTTTTTCTTTTTTTTTTTTTTTTAAATTGTGCACTGTGCTAGTTTCACTGCTCATAACCCTCCCCAAATGTGAGCAGAAAGAAGAGGACAGTGCTGCGCATCATGTCACTGCAGGAGCCAGTGCATGCGAGAATAACGCTTAACTTGATCGAGTATGCAGTCAGGTCACAAGGTGAGAATGCACACAAGAGGCTGAAGTCGCAAGTCATGCAGACTGGCTGTGCTGACCGTGCAATCCCGCCCACTACCCCAAAGCATTCACTTCTAAAGCAGTCAGCAGCCTGCCAAGAGCACTTTATTTTGGGGAGAAACCACAACAGGTAAAGTGGCAAATGTACTCCCCACCCTTAGTCATTTTAAGGACTTGAGGCAGCAAACTAAAAATAACTGCTTTCAAAGCCCTTTAAAGAGCAGCTGACACCCTTAGGGCTAGTACCTTATGGCATGTAGCTGCCTGCCGCAAGACTTAAGTTAGGCATAATTACATTTTTTCTGTGCAGCGAATATATAGATATTGAACTTACTACAACTATGATCCTACCCTCTGATCAGATTTAATCTGCAAAAAGCCCACCACATCCCTGTATATAAAACCACATTTTAACGATGCGAAGTAGGGAATGGGCCACAGTGTTACAGACAGGACTGCAATGTGGCCAGTAGCAGCAGCGGCCTCACAATATATTAATACTGCCACCAAGACCACTCTTAATGATTGTTAGAGTGGTCTCATGCTTTTTTGTTCTGTAATCTGTTTAAGTTTCTGGCCATGATGGATCTGGCTTCTCTCCACTCAATCCTGCTGCACCTCCCTCCACCATCATCTCCCCAGGCTTCCCTTAGCTGGCTAGTACACCCCTCCATGATGCCCGAATCCTGTGCTGCTGACCTGGTACCCTGACGATGTGACGGGTGTAGGTGCTATGGGCAGGCATCATTAATGCCCACTGTGCCTTCCTTTTCTCCTCTCTCTCCTGTCTAACCCCAGCCATGGAATACAAGGGCAAGTGCATGCACGCGCAGGTGCCCATGTGTCCCAAGACTGCAACTTCCCTCCCATACGACTCATCTGCCTCTCGACACCAATGCGCTACAACCAGGCCTCCACCTGGTGGCAGCCAGGCACCAAGACGGCCAACCACCCCAATCTGGAGGAGAGCTGCCAAGCAGCCGCTCAATCCTGTCCCAGCACACACACCCCACTAACTCCCAACAACCCGTGCTCGTTCCAGAACACAGGTCACTTGCATGGCAGGAGGTAAAGCTCTCGGCAGCTTATCCCTCCACACCACTGGGCTGGCTCATCTCAAAGAGTATTGGAACCACTCATCTTTAATTCACAGTTCTCATACCCTAAGAATGTGACACCATTCTTGCAATCATAAGAGTGGTCTCCGCAGCGGTATTAAAGGAAAACTGTTATCGAAATCATCCCACCCCCAAAAGCTTTAGCCCCCTGATTAAGCTTTCTGCACAAGACAGCATTTGTTTTAGTAATGGTACTCACAGAATTTTAATTTTATAAAGTCTGCACTTCTCAAACGTGGCGGATAGTGCGTGGCTCCATTTCAGCTGAAGTTGCGGTGCCGCACTGCTAGCCCCAATACATTCCAATTCTGTATTATTCCTATAGGATTTCTCCACGTAGAGGAGCATCAGCACAACTTTCATCTAGCATGCTGATTGCTGTATGCTCCAGTGTTGGTGACAGGGATCGAGTCTTGGCAGCGGTGAGGAGAAGGAGGCATCTGCAATATGGGGATGCCGAACTATATGTATTCCCCGATCTGTCCTATGGAACCAGGTACAGGTGCAAGGCTTTCGATGGGGTGCGGAGCAGTCTCCGCCAGCTGAAAATCACACATCAACTGGTCTTTTGAGCCCATCTCAGGATAGTGTGGCAAGGCAAAACCTACATGTTTGAATCCCGAAGAGGTGGATAAGATCCTCCCGATGATTGAGCAAGAGGTTAATTAAAAAAACAAGATGATGGGAACTGAAAGGACTATGGTCTTTGAAAGGAGCTGTTAAATGCTTGTGTTTCCATGGTGCCTTGTGATTCTTCTGTTTTTTGCAGGTTGTGGCTGAATGTGACTTTTGAACACGCATCTAACCTGGTGTGCTGGGATTTGCTCATTCTGAACAATGTGGAAGTTGTGGACTTGGGGGGGCTTATTTACTGGGGACTGGAAATAACGGACTGTGTGGACAATGGGCAGAGCACGACTTCTGCCTTTATATCTATTTTTGGATCGTTTCCCTGGTAAAGCCCCAAGTACAGTACACAGTGCACACTGTAGTTTGGGCTATTTTGCCCAGTGTGTTTTTTCGGCTCAGCCTAGCATGTGTGTAAAAGAGGTATGTAATCCTCTATATATTTACTGTTTCTCTTGTTTATAAATGTGGGATAGTGTTACAATATAAGTGACAAATTTCAAGGTACCTTTTTCTCTATATAGTTTTGAAGTTTTGGGGCTGATATATAATTAAGGGTTGAAGCCCATAGGGGATGGTGGGTCATCTGATGCACAAGCTGGCAGGCTCAGATTTACAGCTGGCCAGCTAATATCCCCCAGGACACTCTCAGAGCCGTATGCTTCTGTAAAACTTTAGACGTTTCTTTAGGGTACTTCCTCCACTGTGGTGTATATTGGTGGCGTTTTCTGATTTTATACTGGAATGTGACCCATCTATATTGGATATATCTAATATGGATTCACCTGGGCATCGTTGCTTTTGTGAGTTATCTTGCAAAAAATAAATAAATACTATTTGGACACAAAGCCGCCTGTATTCTCATTATGACTTGCACTCTGGATTGGGGGGTGGGGTTGATACCAGTCCTTTCACGGAAGAAAGGGTTCTGAAAGAACTCCTAAAACTGAAGGTGGACAAAGCAATGGGGCCTGATGGGATTCACCCCAGAATTCTAAAAGAACCAAGGGAAGAACTAGTGACACCACTGACTACTCTCTAACAAATCATGGGAGGATGGTGTGGTACCTGAGGACTGGAGGAAGGCAGATGTGATTCCCCTTCACAAAAGTGGGAGCAAAACAGAGGCAGGAAACTACAGGCCTGTTAGCTTGACCTCAGTGGAAGGGAAAATGATGGAATCACTTCTGAAAGAAAGAACTGCTGAGTACCTAGAGGCCAGCGAGGCACAGGACCCAAGGCAGCATGGATTCACAGCAGGAAGGTCATGTCAGACGAATCTAATAGATTTCTTTGACTGGGTGACCAAAGTAGTAGACCAGGGAGGGGCTGTGGACATGGCCTACCTAGACTTCAGCAAGGCATTTGACACAGTCCCACACAAAAGATTAATAAACAAATTAGCCAGCCTGGGAGTGGGCCCCAGGGTGGTAGCCTGGGTATAAAATTGGCTGGACAACAGGTCACAGCGGGTAATAGTAAACGGAGTCCACGCCGAAGAAAGTGGGGATACTAACGGGGTACCGCAGGGTTCAGTACTGGGTCCGGACCTTTTTAATGTTTTATAAGTGACACTGCAGAAGGACTGGAAGGAAAAGTATGACTCTTTACAGACAACTCAAAGATCTGCAACAGGGTTGATACACAAGAGGGGGTGGAAAGGATGAGAAGGGACTTGGCAAGGTTGGAGGAATGGTCGAAAGTATGGCAGCTTAGATTCAATGCAAAGAAGTGCAAAGTAATGCATCTGGGAAACAAAAACCCAGGGGAAGAGTACACAATGGGGAAGGAGGTATTAACAACAAAAATGGAAAGGGACCTGGGGGTAGTCATATCAGATGACCTAAAGGTAAGCAAGAAATGTGAGAAGGCAGCAAGGATGGCTTGGGGGGTGGATACTGGGATGTATAGGGAGAGGCATCACCAGTAGAAAACAGGAAGTTGTTATCCCTCTGTACAGACAGTTGGTGAGACCCCATCTGGAGTACTCCATGCAGTTGTGCCGCCATTTCCACAATGACACAGACAGGATGGAGGCAGTCCAGAAGAGGGCAACTAAAATGGTGAAGGGTCTGCAACAGAAGCCACATGAAGAGAGACTAAATGAGCTTAATATGTATACACTTGAGGAAAGGAGGGAGAGAGGGTACATGATAGAAACTTTCAGGTACCTCAAGGTAATCAGTAAAAACCCAGAGGGTAGCATCTTTCAGAAAAAGCCAAGAACAAGGGGACACAATTTGAAGATAGATGAGGGACAGCTCAGGGACAATGTGAGGAAGTATTTTTTCCACAGAGAGGGTAGTGGATGTATGGAACAGCCTTCCTGAGGTTGTGGGGTCAAAAACAGTAGGGGAGTTCAAGAATGCATGGGGTAGGAAGAAGTAGGCTGTTGGTTAACTAGGATCTGTAGCTTATCCAATAGGTATGGAAATGGGCAGACTAGGTGGGCCAAGTGGTCCTTATCTGCCGTCAAAGTCTATGTTTCTATGAAACCTGGTTTTATTGCTGATGCCCTTTCTGGGCAACCCTTCCCTCTGTGCTTCTGTGCTCAGATTAACTTTTAGATTGCTTTCTTACTCTGAGTTGCACCATGATCCAAACCAGTAAGACCAAAATATATGACTGGTTCATCCTTCACCTGGGCTGTTACTGAAAAGTCCTGTGTAGGACAAAACACTTGTCTGTATCTTCAGTTTTCCACCTTTACAGAGAATGTTATAGGCCATTTGCGATAATACACTCTTGCGTAAAGCAGAACCAATCTAAGCTCTTTCATGGTGATGTGCATATATAACCCATGATGCTCTGCACTATGGGGATATGCGTTAGTTTACATTTCTAAGAAACCTGGCTTTATTGCCAGTGCCCTTCCCAGGTAACCCTTGCATCAGTGCTTTTGTGTGGAGGTTCTCCAACTTTTATCTTACTGTCCTATTTTGGGTTTCACCATGTCCCAAACCATTAAGACCAAAATATATGAGTGCTTCATTCTGCCATGGGATGTTACTGATGAGACTTGTATAGGATGAAACACCAATCTGGGCTGTCATTTTTATTCCATACTTGAAATTATAATGCTCTGTTGTAATATCAGTCTGTTGCCATAGTTGGGCAGTGGCCGTAATTTGTTTGAATTCGCCCTCTAAAACATTAAAAATTCTAGTTTAAAATATGGCCCCATAGAAACCAAATGAGCATACCCCCACGCTCTACAGATTCTTTCATTACGAGATGTGCAAGCACAGGAGCGTGACTCAGTCTATGGACTCCTGACAAATTAGCATCTCGGGGCCTTTAAGGGGGGAAAAAAAAAATCATCTTGATGCACAAAATGTGCGTAAATGACGTGGGTACCCATGTCCCAGAGAGCGCTGGTCTAAACTCGTGGTGATGTGCATATATTTCCCATGATGCTTTGCATTATAGGAGGAGTGTAATTTTACATTTCTATGAAACCTGGCTTTATTGCCAATGCCCTTTTTCCAGTAGCCCTTGCCTCAATGCTCTTGTGCCGAGGTTCTTCGACTTTTATATTTCTTACCAGCTCCGTATTTCTTATAGCCAATACTCAGTACTAAGGTCAAAACAGAATAGCGATTCCTTGACAGTTCATCAGTTCCTATTGCTTCTCCTCAACCTGATGCCACAATATTCTGCTTGTGACAGCACAGGTACTCCCATGGCAACAGACTGATGTCACAACATAGCATTATAAATTTCAAGTACGGAATAAACTATAGAGGCAGATGAACTCTAAGTGATAACTTGTTTTTGTGGGAATTTCTTCGGTAATAAATATTGAAGAGTAGAAATCTATACAAGATATGAAATGCAAACCAAATCGAGTATAATGTACTGTTGTCCAATTTTTTTCAAAAGCTGTCAGCTGCTCTTTGGGGGCGGGGAGAGAATATATGCATGCATTACTACCTCCTTAAAGGAAAACACTGGATAATGCAAAAAGGGCAGCAGCTGCTGCAGAAATGCCCGATTAGGGCTTTTAGCATTAAAAGATATTTTTTCTAATTACCTCACACATATTTTATTTCAGTGAGAAAGACCTGCACCAACTGTCACGTCAATCTAGCCGCACACCAGGCGACTTCCAGCACGCAGGGTATGCTAATGAGGGCTACCAACCCTGCGATTAGTTGGTAGCTCTCTTTAGAATACCCTACACACCAGAAGCAGACTGGTGTGTAAGAAATGGTCACTGGCAGCTTACAACATTTTGTTGCAAGTTGCGTAGGGTTTCTGGGTCCAGTGTTTGCCCAACTAGTCTAGTCTCACTTTCTGAGGGGGTCTTTCTAAGCATATTGAAAAATGCACAGTTAGGCCACTCCTTATGTAACCATCTTTGGACCTGGACTGTATGCGAATTATAAACCTGTCTCTAGCCTCCCCTTTTTGGGGAAGGTTATCAAGAAGATGGTGGCACTAGCTTTGACATCTGTGAACCTCTCCAGACTGGGTTTAGGTCATGGCACAGCACAGAGACCGTACTAGTCAGGGTGTATAATCTTTTTAGAGCAAAGGATAGAAAGAAGCAGTCAGTTCTCATTCTCTTTGATATCTATTCAGCTTTTGACACCGTGGACCACAGGCTGCTGTTGGGTCATCTCAGGCAGCACTGTGAACTCACCAGCACGGTTATAAGCTGGTTTGGGTCCTTCCTCAGGATAAGATGCAGAGGGTGGTAATGGGGAATTTCTCCTCATGCCCATGCTCCTGGTGTGCCTCAGGGATTGATCCTCTTGCCCACGCTGCTTGTGATGTACATGCTGCCACCTAGGAAGGATCATTAGACAGTACAATGCGGGGTCTCACTGCTATGCTGATGATATTCACTTGTACATGTCCTTTGCACCCAGGATGCCAAATGCAGTCAAAGTGTTAAAATGTATGCCTGGCCGAGACGCAGGACTGGATATCATCTAGTTGGCAGAGGCTTAACCCGACAAGACTGAGGTACTGGTGATAAAGCCTGGTGGTCGATGGGGTGCAGAGGTCACCAGGGAAACTGTGAACATAAGGCTCGGCTCCTCTAGTTTGGTGGCCTCCGCTTAAGGTACAGAATCTGGGGGTCATTCTGGATAAGAGGTGGACATTCGAGGCTCAGGCGTCGGTCATAGTCCAGTGTGTTTTTTACCATCTTAGAAACATTGCCTGGATCAAGGCCTTGATTCCCCCTGAAGTCTTACCCCCATTGGTACATGCCTTTGTCATGTCCAGACTTTATTGTAATGCTCTTTACCTCAGGGTCAGTGGAGGTGTCCTACACTGCTTGAAGCTAGTGCAGAACGCTGCAGCCAGGTTAGTGACGGGCCTTCCTAGGTCTTGCACTGGCTGCCAGTGGCATATGGCATATCACCTTCAAGGTCAGTTGACTGACCTATAAGGCTATATGGACTGGGTCCTGGTTACCTGATAGACCTTCTGACTCCCTACCAGACCTCCACCCTCTCTGCTTCTTTGAGGTAAGCCTTCTGGCCATTCCTGGGGCCAAGTTAAAATCTTCTGGGCACTTGCAGGTCCTGCCCTATGGAACAGGCTCCCACAAACTCTTCAGGAGGCCCAATCGGTGGAGGCACAGGGGGTCCTGAAATCCTACCTGTTCCAGGAAGCTTCGGGTCCAACATAAGGAAGCTGAGGTGGTGCTGCATAAGTATTTTTATTTATGTTATTTTATCTGTTCGTTAGTATTGTTATTTTTCTACATCGGCACTCTAAGCCCCCTGGAATGGGTGCTTTATGAATAAATCCTTGCTTACCTAACCCGTAACGCTATTCCTATTATTATTATTATTATTATTATTATTATTCTTCTTCTTCTTCTTCTTCTTCTTCTTCTTCTTCTTCTTCTTCTTCTTCTTCTTCTTCTTCTTCTTCTTCTTCTTCTTCTTCTTCTTCTTCTTCTTCTTCTTCTTCTTTCTTCTTCTTCTTCTTCTTCTTCTTCTTCTTCTTCTTCTTCTTCTTCTTCTCCTTCTCCTTCTCCTTCTCCTTCTCCTTCTCCTTCTCCTTCTCCTTCTCCTTCTCCTTCTCCTTCTCCTTCTCCTTCTCCTTCTCCTTCTCCTTCTCCTTCTCCTTCTCCTTCTCCTTCTCCTTCTTGTATCCATCTAGTCCCAGGTTACCCTAATCTTTCTTGTGTAAACCTTGATGCCATTCTCCCTGAGAAATCTGTCTAGTGCTGCTATGAAAGCCTGAACAGTGTTAGTTTCCACAGTTTCACTGGGCATGCATTCCACATGTCAGTTACCCTCTGTATGAAGTAATGAGGGGTTACCACAGGCCGGGTTGTACACAGCAGGGGGATAGTGCACAATCCTGGGACCGAATGCAGAGGGGAGGGAGGGAGTGATGAACAGCCATTGATCACATAGGGTCAGTAGTCACATGTCCCGTAAAGGGCCTACGGGCAGACTGGATGGGCCTAGCGGACCTTATCTGCCAGCAATTTCTATGTTTCACACTCGTGGGGCTGGTCCCACACGGATCGGTGCTTGGTCTGGTACTGTTTCTACATGTTCATTACCGATAATGTAGTCGACATCAGGGGGAAAATCTGCCTTTTTGCAGACAACACCAAGCTCAGTGGCTGGGTTCACACTGAGGAAGGGATACAAAACATGAGGGCCTGGAGTCGGAGAGGCTCATGAGGTAGTCCAGGATCGGACAGCTGAGTTTCAATGTAAAAAGTGCAAAGTCATGTATGAGGGAAGCAGAAATCCAGGAGCAGAGTACAAGCTGAGGGGGAGTGGCAGTCACAGCAACCGAGGAAGACAACGATCGAGGAGTGGCGATTTCACAACCTTAAAATATCTGCAACAATGCAGTAAAGTAGTGAGGAAGGTGAGCAGACTGTTGGGATGCATAGTAGTAGTAGTAGTAGATTTTATTTATTTGGGCACCCTTCCCCGAAGACTCAGGATGCCCTTCCAAAGTCTAAAACTGACAAACAGCATACAGAGATACAAACAACCATACAAATGAGAATAACACCCACTAATATAAAATAGTTACCATCAATCAAACACAAAACTGCTTGTTACATTTAACAAAGATAGAGGGTTTAACTGTAGGAAGCACAGGAGGTGTGCCACAAGAGAGGGTGTAACATGGGCGATGTTTGGGGTCCTGTGCCTGACAGATGCTGCTAACAGAGCTGCAGAGAAAAAAAAAAAAGTTTCAGTGAAAGAGACAAGCCTGCTAGGATACAGATATGCCTACATTGCGACTAAGGAGATCCCAAGCCTGGAATGGGGTCCAGTACTGCTGCCACTGGCAGAGGGGTTGTGGTGACTGCCAGTCACTGCAGGGAGCACAGACTGAAGCACATGCAGCTACACTGTACCCAGCACACCGGCCAATGAGTAGAACTGTGAAACAAGCTACCCCCGCCAAAGGGTGGCCTCTGGAATCCATAGGGGATACTGGCCTGGCACACAGCACAAATTCCCTCAGGTCCATATTGTTGGTCTTTCTGCAAGAGCTGAAGAGGACAACCTGAAAGTCTTCTGCCACAAGTGAACTACTGTGGGATCTGACCTAAAGCTGCCTCCACAAGTTCACCAAGCTTACTGTCTCACACACAGGCGAGCACCAGCCGAAGCAGAGGTGAACAGAACAATGTTTCTCATGACGATGCGGATGGAGAAGCAGGATGCAACTTTACACGCTGCAAACGCAGCAGCTTCTGTGCATCATAGTGAAGATTTTATTCAAACCCGAGCTACAGCACCAGGCAGCAAAGAGCGAGCGAGGGAAGAGTACACAATGGGGGGTGAGATACTAACAACAACAAAAATGGAAAGGGACCTGGGGGTAGTCATATCAGATGACCTAAAGGTGGGCAAGCAATGTGAGAGGGCAGCAAGGAGGGGCTGGGGGGATACTGGGATGCATAGGGAGAGGCATTACCAGTAGAAAACAGGAAGTTATTATCCCTCTGTACAGACAGCTGGTCAGACCCCATCTGGAGTATTGCGTGCAGTTCTGGAGACCCAATCTCCATGAGAACATAGACAAGATGGAAGCGTCCAGAGGAGGGACCAAATGGTGCAGGGTCTGCACCGGAAGACTATGAAGAGAGAGTTAAGGAGCTTAATATGTATAGCCTCGAGGAAAGGAGGGAGAGGGGGGACATGATAGAAACTTTCAAGTACCTCAAGGAATCAACAAAGTCCAAAAGGGTAGCATCTTTCAAAAACAGAGGTGTGCAAGAACAAGGAAGCACAATTTGAAGATGGGGGCGACTCAGAGGTAATTTAAGGAAGTATTTTTCACAGAGAGGGTTGTGATGCATGGAACGGCCTCGGAGGAGGTTGTGGAGTCAAAAACAGTGGTGGAATTCAAGCATACATGGGACAGTCATAAGGCAATTCTAGGGGGTTGGGGCAGAAAGAAGTAGGCTGTTGGTTAACTAGGATCTGCAGCTTATCCATTCGGTAGAGAAATGGGCAGACTGGGTGGGCCAAGCGGTCCTTATCTGCCGTCAAATTCTATGTTTCTATGTTTGTAGAGTCCAGCGTCAGCTCCAAGAGCTGGGAATAACAAACTAATTATTTAATGTCTGCCAGTGTCTGCATAATTATTCGTACTACTGAATTATGTACTCTGCAGCAATGTACTGGTGGAGAAGCTTATGTTTGTAGATTGCTGGGAAAATACAGAGGTCACACATATTTTATATGCAAGACCAAAACAAACAAAAAAAATACGTGCTACATCAGCGTGTGGTCTGAAAAACATTAAATGCACACAGAAAATAGAGTAATCATCAACGTTTCAACCATAGGCCCTTCAGAAATTATCTACAAGAGAAAAAAGCAAAGTTAATGGAGAAGCAAAGTTAGTTGCTTTTTTCTCTCAGATCATTTCTGAAGACCTAATGTTGAAATGTCAATTCTTACTCTATTTTCAGTGTGCATTTAATATTTTAGATACACAAAAAAAAAAAACCCAGGCCATTTCCCTCTTTTTGTCTCTCTAAGGATGTCTTGTTCCTGCAGTACGCTGGAGAAGTTACTGGTTTCCCACTGAACAGAGTTTTGTTTCTGTGAAGCCACGAGTGCTAGATGATGCCAATAACCACACTCTCTTTTCTATTTTTATGTTTGCTTGCACGCATGTGCAAGAAACATAGTGCCATCATCCGAGATTTCAGAGGTGTGTCACCTCTTCCTCCAATTCAGTCAGTATGTTGGCAGGCGCGGCCCCTGTAAGCCAATGCATGCTGGAGCTGTCTATGACAAGCTCCAAAATGCAGTGGCATACAGTTGAAAGGGGGGGCTACGCTTGAGTGAGCAGCGATAGATATCGCCTGTCATCGCAGCTTTCCCCACACACACACACAAGCAGCATGCATACTGCGTGCTGCCCCCCGCACACATGTGTATAGCCGATGGGGTGCCCAATCCCCGGGCCGTGCTGCATGGCGCCCAAGTTCTTTCCACATGCCACCGGTGCCCACCCCAGCGTGGCAACTGATAGAACAGCCGACAAGGGTGCCCAACCTTCGTCGGCTCCACTGTCCTCACCCCGAGTAGTGGCCACGCTGGGAGCCCACCCCAGCGTGGCAACTAATCATATGTCTGACGGGGTGCCTAATCCCCATCGGCTCCACGGCCCCCCCCAGCCATCCTTCTGCCACGCTGGGAGCCCACCCCAGCGTGGGAAGCGCCCCACGTCGTCTTCTTTTTTACCTGAAAAATAAAAACGGTCCCACGGCGCTTCTCCCAGCCCACAACCCGCACCCACCCACTGCGCACCCTGTCTCCCCACACCCCCCTCACCTCATACTTACCTCCGGAGCTCGGGCGACGATCTTTGTGGACTGGAACACGTCTGCACTCTTCAAAGCCGACCGCGAACTGAGGAAATGCTGGTAAGCTGTATAATGGGCTAGATAGGGTTTTTCAACTTTATTGCATATCTGGTATTTTTTTGCAATTTCTCAACATGGGGTTTTGGGACCCTTCTCATGAGTGAGGTCACTGTCATAGCTATTCGCCCGGCGGTGATTTCGCAGTCACTGTGCTAAATCACCCTTCGGCCTAATAACGCCATGACAGTGACATCATTCACGTAGAAGAGGTCCCTAAAACCCCATGTTGAAAATTTGGCAAAATTCCACAAATGACCGCTTTTACTGAGCGCATTGTGCAGTTCCTACGCGACTCTAAGTTCATGAATTTCAATATTTTCACTCCAGATTTTCAACATTGCCATTTTACCACACCTACTTATGAGCAGTACAGCTGCCATTTTTCACATCTTGCCCAAAATGTGTTTCCTCCATGTAGCGTAGAGTCGCGGCAGTCGATGTGCAAAATCAATGTATGGGACACATTAAAAACTCACAGTGACACTGTTCATGAGACAGAGGTCTTAAAATGGCTATGTTGAAAATTTGGTGAAAAAATTCCTAAAAATGACTTTTACGAGCGTGCATTGCGCAGTTCCTATGCATGCTCGTAAGTTTGCGAATTTAATATTTTCACTCCAGATTTTCAACATTGCCATTTTATTACACTTCCTTATGAACAGTACAGCTGCCATTTTTCATAGGTCGCCCAAAATGTGTTTTCGCACATGTAGCGCACAATGGTGCTGTTGGCGTGCGAAAGCAATGTTTAGGACAGATTAAGAAAATCACAGTTACACTGTTCATGAGCAGAGGTCTTAAAATGGCTATGTTGAAAATTTGGTGACAAAAGTCCATAAAATGACTGTGTTACGAGTGAGCATTGCGCACTTTCCACGCACCCTCTTAAGTTCATGACTTTGTAATACTTTCAGTCCAGATTTTCACCAGTGGCATTTTTCCACACTTCCTTATGAACAGTACAGCTGTCATTTTTCACAACATGGCTGAAGTGTGTTTTCACACTTTCAGCGCAGAGATGCGTGGTCGCTGTGGGAAATCATTGTTCGGCACAGATAAAGAAAATCACAGTGACACTGTTCATGATCGGAGGCACCAAAATGCCTGAGTTGACAATGTGCTGTAAAAAATCCCCAACCTAATTATATTACAGGTGTGCGTTGCGCAGTTTCTATGTATGCTTGTGACTTTTTTTTTTTTTTTTTTTTTAATATTTTTACTGCAGATTTGCAACATTGCCATTTTTATTTATTTATTTATTTTTACACCTCCCCATGAACAGTACAGCTGTAATTTTTTACATCCTGTTCGGAATGTTTTTGCACCTGTGGTGCTAAATGCCGTAGTCGCTGTGCATAAGCAGCTTTCAGCTAACAAACTGATATTTCCCCTGTTCATGAGGTGGGGTCACAAAAAAAACATGTTGAAAATTTGGAGTGAAAATACCCACGAATGCCTGAGGTATTAGGGTTTCCAACCATAACATCCAACCCTGTAGAGAATGACAGGCATCAGGGGTGTGACTTGGGATTCTTGCCTGTAATGCTCATACCATTCCACACCCTGCAGCCAGTGAGAGGCATCGAGGTATGCCTTGGACTCTTCGGCCCCAAAGTTCACCCCATTTTCCTATATCGCACCCATCTCACCGTATTTCCTAATGAAATGGGGTGCGCATAAGGGCCAAAGACCCCAAGGAACACCGTGACACTTGTCAGTGTCTGCAGGGTGGGGTGTGGTGAAATGGCGTTGCCGTTATGCCTGACGACCCAAACGCACACCCCAATGCCTGTCACTCTCTGCAGGGTGGTGGTGGGGTTGGCTTCAGTTCAATACTTCACTGCCATTCCTATTACGCAGCTCTGTAACTTCTACACTACCACTGCCAATGCCAGAAAGCAAACATTCGGCATTGACAAATGCTTGTTTTCTTTAAACTCAGGGGTTTCCACCAGCAATCATCTCCCTCAATCCTTGGGCTTGGAGATGTGCTCCATGGAGGCTCCTCCAGTCCCCTCCCTACGCATACCACCAACCAGACCAGTGGGGGTCCGCAGCATAGGACCCAGACTGTGCCCACAGCTGTCATCCCGATGGTGGTGGGCTTTGCCCCCATTTTCACCCACCCACCTCCCCATGGCACCTAGTAATGGCCACAGTGACCCCACATTTACATAGACAACAACCATTGGAAGTGCTACCTTCCCAGCACGCCAGAGGTGCAGCTGTGTCAACACAGCCCTGCGCCAACACTTCCCAGCTGGCACTGCTGTCACGAGGCCATCCCTCCCAGCTCCACAGTTGAGCTGGCCCATTGGGCAGCCCCCCAGAGCAGTCCTAATCTAACAATGTTTGTTTTTTTTCTATAGAAGCATTTATCCTCCTTGGCAGGCACAGACAGCTGTACTCAGCCTTGTCATCGTCAGCACCAGCCTTCTCCGTAATCAGGGGCCCTTATTCCTCGTGGACTGCAGGCCAGGGAGGGAGGGCCGCCCCCCTGGACACAAATCCAGACTGCCCTCAGACCCGGAGAGAGCAAGCAGGTGGACGGCATGATGGGGAGGGCTTCATAGGGCCCGTCCTCCATGTTTTCCTCCTGCTTTTCTCCCTTGACGTCACGGATGTGCAATGAAGACACTGTGCGAGCTCCGCCTCCATGGACATGCCACCAGTGCTGTGAACGTGGGGCCCTCCCACACTGTGACTTGCACACGCCACCACCTGGATTCCTCCATGTGGCAGTCAAGCGGCAAGTCATGAAATCCCCCCTCCTTGAGGGAGGAGCACAGTCGGGACACTCAATCCTCCCTCTCCTGGCCAACCCCAAGCAACCCGCGTCTGCTCCAAACTCAGGTCACCGGCGTGGGGAGATGCAGGCACCCATGGCGCCTCATCCCTCTTCACCATCTGGTCAGCTTTCTAACAATGTTTGTATAGTAGTTACTGTGCAAACTCTGTTAAACTACAGACTTCTTTAGGGTCACTCAATGTCCCAGTGGCAGCGCAACAAGCACAAATAATTAACCACACATTTAAAGTTTCTGTGATGACTATTAGATGTTTTTGGTGTAATAGCCACTGCTAAGCAATTTAAAACAAACTGCAGTGAGAAAGGAATGATGTGACCCACTGGGACATGAAGTCAGGCTGCTGTCCTGGTACTCTAACCATTGAGCTATGTGCTCACATGATTAGCCTCCCAGACAGGACTTCCTTTTTCAGGCATTTCAAATCCTGCAACTAGAAACAATTGACATGACCATTAGATGTTTTTGGTACAGTATTTAGCCACTGCTAAGCAATTTAGATCACAAATTGTAGTGAGAAAGTAATGATATGACCCACTGGGAATCCCAGTGCTCTGTGATGAAATTGATGGTTCCAGTTAGAATTTTGATTTTTTTTTTTTTTGTTTGTTTGTTTGGAAGACTAGTTCTTTAATCCCCAATTCACACGTTCTATATAACCAAAAATACAGTATATTACAACTTACAGGTTTTATATGTACTCTGCTGCATTTCTACGCTATAAGACTTTTGAACAATTTATGTAGTGTAAATGGAACAGACAACCGGACAATAACGGCACAGACTTTTTGCTGGCCTTTTGGGGTAAGTGTGCTCAGCACCGGCGTATCAGAAACTAGGACAGCAACAGATTTTTCATTTTGTTACTAACTGCATGTAATACAATCCAGGACATGGCAGAGTGAGATGCTTAAGTGCTCCTACTGAATCAAATCCTTCTGCTCATCTTATAATTAGCTGTATTCTTTATACCAGAAGATGCAATAATATAGATTAGAAAAAGCCCCATCACTGACCAGGAATGATGTAACCAACTGAGACACAGCCCCATCACTGAACAACAACATGGACACAGCCCCATCACTGACCAGTAATGGATGTACCCAACAAAGGCACAGCTCCCTTACTGACCAGTGACGACATATCCAACATGGACATAGTCCCGTCGATGACCAATGACAATGTTATCAGCACAGACAGCCCTATCACAGACCAGTTATGATGATGTACCGAAAATTGATGCAGCCCCACCACTGAACAGCGACAGGGGTAAAAATTAAAATAATAATCTAGTATGGGAGGCAGATTACCAAAAACCTAAATTTGGTTAGGTCTCAGAGTCTTGTATTCCACCTATCCACAAAAGAGCAGGCTACAGATTAAACTGCAGAGTGACAGCATAAAGGAATGGTATTTCCTTTCCGAAAACTGGCATGATGAAAATGATATTCCACCTTGAAAACTAGTATGCAAAATAGGGCAGAATACATTAAATTCCAGCCCTGAGCGATGATGTACCCAACACAGATGCAACCCCATCACTGACCCATGGAAGCAGCCCCACCATGACCAGTGATGACCAAACAGACACAACTGAGTCCCATCACTGACCAGTGACGATGAACCCAACATGGAGGTAGCCCCACCATGACCAGTGACAATGTACCCAACTTGGACACAGCACCATCACTGACCAGTGACGATGAACCCAGCATGGACACAGTGCCATCACTGACCAGTGATGATGTAGCCAATAACACTGTTCCTTCACTAACCGGTACAGATGTACTCAACATGGATATAGCCCTATCACTGACGAGTGATGATGTCCCATCAGGGACACAGACCCATCACTGACCACTGACAAGGAACCCAACATGGACACAGCCCCAACACTGACCAGCAAAGACGTACCCAGTGCAGACACAGCCTCATCACTGACCAGTGATGATGTCCCACTAGGGACACAGACCTATCACTGACCACTGACAACTTACCCAACATGAACACAGCCTCATCATTGACTACTGACAATGTAATCAACAGGTATGCAGCCCCAACACTGTCCATATAACCAACACAAACATCCTCCCCCCACCCGACTAGTGATGTACCCAACATGGACACAGTATATCATCACTGACAAGTGACAATGTACCCAAAGGGACACAGCCACATCACTGACAACCAACAATGTAATCAACACGAACACAGCCCTATCACTGACCAGTAATGATGTACACAACACAGACACAGTCCCATCACCGACAAGTGGTGATGTACCCAACACAAACACAGACCCAGCACTGACCAGTGATGGTATATACAACACACAGTCCCACTAAGCCTTTCAATTAGAGTTGTCACGGCATGAAATTTTGACGGTATGATAACCGAGGTGTGGGATATCGAGGTTATCGTGATATTGCGGTATAATGCATTCCAATGGGAAAACCTACAGTATTCAAAAATCATGCCATTTTAACCAAATTTTATACGTAAAAGCAGTTAAAATACTAGTAAATGACATTATGAATTTAATGAGAGAAAATAAAGACAATGAGTAAAGTATGTGCAAGAGAAATATATTTTTTATTGACCAAGTCAGATTCCTCCTGACCTGATGATGAGCATGAAGCTTCGAGCACTACAAGTAGATTTATATAAAAAAAAAAAAAATTCATTTCATTGCAGTCTGAAATGTGAGTGACATACTGTTATAAGTAAAGTGTTTTCTTGTACTCTTAGCTTATAGCACAAAATGCTACCAATACCAAAAGTACTATACAAAACTAGCACAGTGAGTACGAGTAGTAAGTTGTTTGATTTACATTTTTGTTATGTTAAATTGTCAATAACTTAAAGATGAGAGTTGAGGAATGCGGAAGGAATGTCCAGTCACTCCATTCCTGGTGGTGGTGCAGACTAGAGTTGCACTTCACTGAAGTAGCGTACTACTAGCTTTAGAAGCAGACACAGCAAGAGCACTACTACTTAGAATCAGAACAGTTCTGATTGGCAAATCAAGGCTCACTGTCTGGCTATGACTAGACTGAGTGTCCCTCCTCCATCCTCACCTCACAGCCTGGGACTCCCTCCAAGACCCAGTCCCCTCAAGTTAAGTTAGTAAAAGTAATAGTAAGTAATACATATAAACTTGGAGAGATTTGTGTTCATATTTACTTTCTCAATGTAGTACCCTACCACAGCAACCACAACACAACTCCTGCCTGCACCCACCACTCACTGTGTCCAAGACTACAAGTCTAAGCCAACAGCCAGAGCTGAGCTAAGCCAACTGCGAGAGATGGTGGCACTTAAAGGAATTAGCCTATATATTCCCAAATGCCATGCTGGCTGCCTGGCTGCTTTTTTCCTTTTTTAATATAATAGGTATTTAGCTACAGTAGCCTCCAGCTGAGGCAGTGAGCCAATGTGAGTTGCTTGCTCAACTTGCTTTGGTTAAGTGAGCCCTACTATTGTGAGTGGAGTCATGGGATTTTGACATGAGCACAGTGTGGCATTAAAGGAATCCTCTTATATATCCTCAATGCCGTGGCAGTGGCAGACACTCATTTCTCTGGTTTTTTTGTTGTTGTTGATTTTTAAGCTACTTAAGTAATTAAGAAATGTATGAATTTAAATTACTTTTTTTTTTTTTTTAAATGTACCCCCACCAAGTGACTCAAATCATCTTGTCGCCACCTCAGACTCATGAATCAAGTCTCATGACATGAGTGACTCAAGAGGACTGGAGTCCTGCATAGCATTAAAGGAATTAGCCTATATATCCTCAGTGCCATGGTTGGTGACTGCTGAGTCAAGCGACTATAATTGTTAAGCTAACAGCTAGGCTAAGGGTAATTACGCAATTAAAGTAATTTCTCTTATTGGTGTTGTGTTAGGTAACCCCCAGCCACAGTCAACCAAGAGCTCAGCTGAGCTAGCAAACTAAAGTTTTGTGACACAGATGACATGAGTCAGTCAGGGAGGACTCATCAGGAGTCAGAAGTTGGTCTCACTCCGTCCTAGGGACCACTCTAGTGGAGGCATCAGGCGAGCAGACAGAGGGAGAGACATGAAGTGGTCAACAGTGAAACTGGACTGGAGGGACTCGGGGTGCATCAAGCAGACAAATGAGACAAGACAGCTACTTCACTAAATGTGCTAGCTCAGCTGAATAGCCAATGCCAAGTATGAAACATCACAAATCACATTAGGAGCACAGGGAGGGAGGACTCAGACTCGAAGTCAGGAAGCAATAACAGCAGCAGATGTCAGAGAGAATTTGGATTAGCGAGCAGAGTACACTCCGGATATGGCATGTGTTGGCGGGCACCAAATTCGTTATCCACACTGCAGGTGTGCTGGGCAGCAATGACTTTGTGCTGCAGAATCAGATAGAGGGAGGGGCAGGGAACAACTGGGAATGAAAACTGAAGGAACACACAGACTACTACTGCCAGTTCTCATCACTGAAACTGAAAAACACAGAGTGTAAGTGTAATGTAAAACTGCAATTTGCAAATGCAAAAGGCACTGGCATCATGGCAATTTTTGTGTTATTTAACAATAAAAAATGAACCTGAAAAAGTTCTCGGTGTGTATCTCATTCTGTGTCTTACTAACCTTGACAGTTTTGTGCCTCTGACACACTGACAGGACTGTCTACTCTCTATAGCTCAGACTTACAATGAATGAACATGAACACGCATGACCACTCAAGACAGACCACCAGCAGCACAACAATTAACAGTCATGTGAATGAATGATCACTGCGGCCTCATCTGTCACTCACTAGCCCCGCCGATGAGGTGGCTGACCAGTCTGAGTCTGTACACACAGTGACAACCAACCACAGATGGTTTGTTCTGTTACCCATAAAGATAAGAAAACTTAACATGATGATCATTACATGACAGACGAAATGTTACAGTATTACTGTTAACAAAATAACATAACAGATTTTGATGCTGGGCCTGGTTACTGCTGCTGATCCTTCCCTCACCCCCATTCCATGCCCATTACTCAAGCCCAATCAACAAATGGATTTAGGACGGCTGAACGACACCCGTATGTCCCCTGCAACCCCCGCTTCTTAAATAACCAACTCTGAGTCCGAGTGGCTTTGGGGGGGGGGTGCAGTACCCCTGAATGCAGTGGTGGGGTCCTGCGCTGACACTACAGCGACCTGGTGCTGTTGTCGCTATCGTGTCGGGCGCTGTGGAATTGTCCCTAGGGGGATGTAACCATCAACAAACATGTTTTGTTGTTCAACTTTTTTGGAGGGATGTCACTCATTTTGAAACCAGTACATCATTTTCTGCTTCTGTTCCAAAAGAACAGCAAAGGAAGGACAATAATGATGCACACTGTGCATTTACAGTGTGGCTTTTTGTGAAAGCAGTGTGCTGCTCTTCGTGTGTACTGCGCAGTTAGTGTGCATTCTGTGAGTGATACAGTCCACTCACACAACACACTGACTTTTGTGTGCTGTTGCGCACAGTCTGATCTCACCATTTACCATTAAGGAAGCAGTTATTGCCGGCTCAGTGGCGCCGAGGGTTGAGGCGCTGGACACCACACCTCACGCTAGGTTAGGCGACCCGGGTTCGGGAACGGACTCGGGTCGGTCAGGGAGGGGATGGAGTATCCCAATGGATGCTCTCCCTCGGGTGGGATACCAGGGGTGCTATACTGCCAGACGCCCTGAGAAAGCCGTGGATACACCAGCATTCATAGGATGGCGGCTTCGCCATCGGAGCCGGGAGGGGGACGCTCTAGGTGTGTGAGAAGAGCATGAGTCTGCACGTTGACTCGCTGTGCCAGTGTCTCAGGGGATTGGGTAATACTAAGGATCGGAGGAAAAATCCTTCACCTCTCCTAGGTGACGATCTCTCCAGCAGCAAGCATGCCACCACCGACATCAGGGCAGACTCCGTTGTACAAAGCCCTCTCCCTGAGAACACTCGGGGGGGCAGAGGCAAGGGGGAACCTTTCCTCACCCCACCTGGGGGGTAATCTGGGCCATCAAGGGAGTCAAGATGAAGTAGTCTAGGGCAAACCTTGAAGTCGGAGAGGTCGCAACGCTTGGAGCATTGAGAGCTCTGATTGAGTGCAGAGAGCTGAGGGTAGAAAGAGGCAGTGGGATAAAAAGAGAAAAAAAAAAAAAAAAAGGAAGCAGTTATTACTTATATATCACTGGTGGCTTAATACTCACTTGGCCTCTGTGTGCCCTGTGTGGCACGCTGAGCGACACACACAAATTAAATGATGACTAAAAAAAAACACCCGAGTCCTGAAACTGAACACTGAAAATTAAAAAATGGAAGGAAGAAGTGAAAAGACTGACTTAAATTTTATTGAAGGTCTCTTAACTGACATCATCAATCCACTTATGGACAGGACACATGAGGACACCTAAACCTAACCTTAGTAATCTGTACAGCACTGCAGCAGACAGCGGACGTCGCAGCCACAAAACAATTTTTGCATGAAAAAGAAGCCTCCTCAAACTCTTGCATCAGGGAGAATTGGAAGGAGGATGATTCAGAGGAAACATGAGAAAGAATTTCTTCACAGAACGGGTGGTGGACAAGTGGAACACCCTGCCAGAGGAAGTGGTGGGGGCTGAAACAATCACGGGATTTAAGAATGCATGGGATAGACATAAAGGAATTCTGGAGGTCAGGGGTAAGGGGCAACAGACTTCTAGGAAAACAAACTGAACTTACAAGCTCAAATGGGCAGACTGGGTGGGCCATAGGCCCTTATCTGCCGACACTGTCTATGTAAGGGACAGTTGTCCCTGAAAAATGCAAAACAACTAGTTGAAAGATCCCAATACCGCGGTATACCGTGAATCACGGTTATCGCGGTATCAGAAATTGTCCACGGTATCAATACTGTGACTTCTGACACCGCGGTATACCGTCATACCGTGACAACCCTACTTTCAATGTACGGAACATGCTACATTAGCCATGCTGCCTCACTTCAACAACTGTCGTCCCCATAGTTACTCCAAACCAGACTACCTTCCCTCCCACATGCACTTTGTACCCCCTCCACTCAGTTCCAGTTAAGCAGTCCTCAGGGGCTTGCTAGCCTACTGCACGTGGGGGGAGGGGTCTCAGGCTGAGTTGGATGACAGCGATTAGTCTTTGGCATATAACTGCCCTTTATAAAAATGTGAAGAAAAATTCAGTGATCTGATTGGTCAATAGCTGTCCAGACGCAAGTGACCAGTAATTGCACAGGTCTGGAAGGTGACTTCCAGGTCTTGTAACTTGTTTTCTAGGGTGGCCTAAATGCATAGAAATAGCATTACGCTGCTTTGGAATTCTCATTAACTGCGACAGTTGGGAGAAAACAAAAAAGTTCATCTGCATGTTTCTGGTCTGCCTGAACGAATCTGCACAACAGGGATGACTTTCTCTATACTGCATGTTAACTTACGGGAGATAAAAATAAAATTTTAATTCTGACTTTGCGGTTTCTAGTGATTTTATCTGGGGGCTATTTTATAATCACAATAACACACGTCAGGACATGTGGTTATTGGACAATTACTGCCCCCCCCAAAATCAACTAGTGCCTTGCGCCTCAGATGAGAGGGCGGTAATTACCCAATGACTGCATGCCTTACACCCTCACATCACCAGATCCACTGTGCCTCATTCATATCCAAATACTGGTGTAGGTCTCTTCCCTCTCGTCACTCTTCTCCCTCACCCCCTCTGCCTCCTGCTCCCTCCAAGCTAGAGATACTCACACCTTTACCATTCCTCATCCCACTCCTCTGCTGGGCAGCCAGACTTTTCTTATCATCTCCCATCACTCTGGAACCATCTACCCCCTTCCCTCCTCTTCACGGTCCCGTCTCTCACCCACCCTTTACTCCCTCTACTTAACTGTTCCACTTGAATTTGCCTCCTACACACGTGCAGGGGTGACTGAAACATTTTATTTTGTTGCTTCTACCTAGATTACTCATTTTGCATTTACTCCTGTTGATTATTCATGTTCTTAGATTGCTCTTTATCGTACCTGCTAACTGTGTCTGTACTGTGTGTTTTGTATCCTATATTCCCCCTCCCCCTGGTCACATCTCGAAATAAGCCTCAGTTCAGTGTGCCTTTCCCAGACATCATTTTGCAAATAAATACATTGCGTGTTATTGCTTACTTTGCAGTCATTCATGGATAACGCCGCACACAGTGGGCACTGCGACGCAGAAGCTTCCAGTTCAGACTGCCATGAGATTAGATTAACTGCCCAAGTCAGCCCTACGGCCCAGAGGTGGAGGGGCACTGATGACCGACCTTGCTAAGACTCCTAAAACATCAGGTCCAGCTGTTTGTTTCACTGCATCCTCCCCGAGCCTGCTGGTTCCTTGTACCACTGGCCAGCCTCGCTACTCCTTGTCCCACTGCACCCTCTGCCCAGCCTCGCTACTCCTTGTCCCACTGCACCTTCTGACCAGCCTTGCTACTCATTGTCCCACTGCACCCTCAGCTTAGTGTAGCTGTTCCTTGTCCCACTGTACCTTCTGGACAGCCTCGCTACTCCTTGTCCCACTGCACCCTCTGCCCAGCCTCGCTAATCCTTGTCCCACTGCACCTTCTGACCAGCCTCACTAATCCTTGTCCCACTGCACCTTCTGACCAGCCTCACTAATCCTTGTCCCACTGCACCTTCTGACCAGCCTCACTAATCCTTGTCCCACTGCACCTTCTGACCAGCCTCACTAATCCTTGTCCTACTGCACCCTCAACTTAGTGTAGCTGTTCCTTGTCCCACTGCACCTTCTGACCAGCCTCACTAATCCTTGTCCCACTGCACCTTCTGACCAGCCTCACTAATCGTTGTCCTACTGCACCCTCAGCTTAGTGTAGCTGTTCCTTGTCTCTGCACCTACTGCCCAGCCTCGCTACTCCTTGTCCCTCTGCACCTTCGCTCCAGGTTGGTTATACCCTGTCCCACTACAGCAACCACCCCCCCCCCACCGTCCTTGCCCCACCACACCCCCCAGGCCTGGCTGTTCCTTGTCCCTACTGCACCCTCACCCCAGCCTGGCTGTTCCTTGTACCCCCACTGCACCTTCACCCTGGCCTGACTGTTCCTTGTCCCCACTGCAACCTCACCCCGGCCTGGCTGTTCCCTATCCCCACTGCACCCTCACCCCAGCCTGGCTGTTCCTTGTACCCCACTGCACCTTCACCCCAGCCTGGCTGTTCCTTAGCTCCACTGCATCCTCCCGCAGTCTGTTCACTTGTCTCACTGCACGCACACACCCTGGCCTAGTTGCTTGTGGGTGTTGTTGTCCCACTGCAGCCTCCATCCCAGCAGGCCTGGCTGTCTGTTACCCCACTGCAGCCCCCAACCCCAGTCAGCCGGGCGTTCCTTGTCCTATTGCGCCCTTCCCCGACCTGGCTGTTTCTTGTCCCAGTCCCCCGGCCCCTCCTAGGAGTCACTGTGAGCTAACGCCAGCACGGTGCGTGGCCACCTTACCTGCGCTCGGAGAGGGAGACCTGGTGGCGCTGACTCACGGACTCCCGTTCGAACCACAACTCGCGGTACGCATCCACAGCCGTTACCGTTTCTTAGAGTCCGCTGCAGTGACTCAGGCCCGGTAACCGCTTCCGCCCACGAACAACCCGCCCACCAATCACTGGAAAGTCCCGCACGCCGTCTGCCAATCGGATGATACAAACCAAGTTGTCTTCCAATCGAGCAACACAATACAGAGCAAGTAACCAACCGCGGCTGGGCGCTTCGCGTACTGGCCAATCAAGACCTACCACCTACTGAAAACGCCATTGAAGTTCTATCATAATAGGATTTTCAATGGAAAACGCCTAATCGGGCCCTCGTTGCTCACCAATCACTGTCGACCAAACTGGCTGCCGCCCACAACCCCACCAAAGTACAATGCGCAGGCGCACGGAACCCTCATATCCGGCTATCAGTTTGCTCACAGCACTCGAAAAAAGGTCTAGGATGGCAGCGTCCCATTCTGAGTGACGTAAGGCGTGTCGCCATCTTGTGATTGGCAGAAACGCGCGCCTCGGGTTTTCGCTAGATAACATTTGGCACAGACTAGGAATGGAGAACGTCAGGGAATGCTGGTTTCGTTTGAAATCCTGTTTCGTGGGACTAGTTCTCTTGGCCCTCTCGACTTCAGAACAGGCCCGGGGGCACCATATCTCTCATCACCCAAAATGTGCGATAAGATGTGAAGCAGAAGGAACAAGCATTTGTCAATGCCAAATGTTGTTTTGCTGGCAGTAGTAAATTGGGTAGCGCAGGAATAAGAGAGAGGAATGGCAGTGAAGTATGGAACCGACGTCAACCCCACCCTTACCTCTCAGTATGGGTGTAGGCAGGCATACTCCAAGCACTCCATGGTGTGCAGTTTTATTTGGGTGTGGGGGTGGGGGGTAGCAAATAGGCAGCCTTAGGGTTACCACCTTTTAAGAAGCCCAAAGTGAGACATTTACTGAAACATGATTTTTCGCAGGACAGTACCTAACCTTGACTAGTGCAACAGTCTTGTTTACACTATGCAATCAGAATAAAGGCTAAGTAGTGTAGTTTCTTAGTTGCTTATATTGCTTCTTATTTTAAGGTATTATAGTTTTCTGCAACATTTAGTGGAAAGTTTGAAAATATTTTTTTTCTGTAAAGTCAGGACATGTAGTATTTTTCATGCATTTTTTGCAGGACATAGTTGCACAAATCAGGACTGTCCTGCGAAAAGCAAGACAGGTGGTAACCCTAAATAGGCTCTGAACTGCTTCCTTTTCCCACGAGAACTAGAAAATACTGAACATTTCTGTAATTTTATTCATAGGAGTCGAAACTAGAAGGACTGGTCACGAATACTCTCTTTGCATCCCAAGGACAATACAACTTTACAGGCTCTGGGCTGGTATGTGGGTGTCTTAGGGAACAATGCATGGCAACAACCACTGTCATGAGATATAAAAGTTGTATTTATTGTGCCAAATGAGGCAACAAACATGGTTCTGGTATATATTTGTATATTGTCTGGCTGCACTGGGGGGGGGGGTAGCTCACCCTAACAAGGAGGTAGCAGTGAGTCCACTTGGTGTGCAAATATGAAATCCCTGGTTACACCCCTCCCAGTCTCGATTGTCCCTGATTTTCTGCAATGTCCCTGAGTTTGCCTCAGAAATTTCTTCTGTCCCTCCTAAATTTGGCATTTCTGTCACTGAAGAATAGGGATTTGAATCACAAATAGTGCCAGCCATTGGTGTTACAGTCTAGTTCTCAGTAAGAAAATGCTATTCACACTAAAAAGCATGTTGTACACAGCTTCTGGAACTATTACAATTTTTTCAGACATGTCCCTGATTTTGGTCATTTGTCACGGATCATTTTAAGCCTTGTCCCTGATTTGTGATGAGGGAGGTTGAGAGGTATGACCCCACCCTGTAGAGAGTGACAGGCATTGAGGTGTGCCTTTGGGTCATTGGCCATAACGCTCATGACAGTTCACCTCGCCCTACTTTTCAGACTCTGATAAGTGTTGCAGTGTGCCTTGGGGTCGGGCCTTATGCTTACCCCATTCCATAAGGCAGTACATTGAGATGGGTGCAGTATAGGAGAATGGAGTGAACTTTGGGGCCGAAGAGTCCAAGGCACACAATGCCTATCACTGGCTGCAGGGTAGGGGTGAAATTGCGTGAGCATTACAGCTGACAATCTAAAGGCACTGCCCTGATGCCTGTTAGACTGTACAGGGTGGGACATTACACTTAGAAACCCTAACACCCCGGGCCTTTGTTGGTATTTGCACTCCAAATTTTCAACATGGCCTTTTTGTAACCCCACCTCATGAAAGCGTTTGGGACGTTTGTTCATGAACAGTGGCACTGTGATTTTGTTAATCTGTCCAGAATGTTGATTTTCCACAGTGACCGTGCCATTCTGCACCACGTGTGAAAACACAGTTCAGGCAGGATGTGAAAATGGCAGCTGTGCCATTCATAAAGAGGTGTGAAGAGATGGCAATTTTGAAAATCTGGAGTGTATTAAAAATTCTTGAAGTTACGAGCGTGCGTGAAAACTACTCAGTGCACACTTGTAACAGTCATTTTTTTGAATTCTTTCACCAAATTTTTAACATAGACATTTTGAGACTTCTGCTCATGAACAGTGGCACTGTGATTTTCTTAATCTGTCCCGAATGTTGATTTCTCACTGCGCCAGATGTACAAAACCACATTTCAAGCAGGATGTGAAAAATTACAGCTTTACTGTTCGTAAGAAGGTGTGCCAAAATGGCAATGTTGAAAATCTGAAGTAAAAATATTAAAAACTCTCGAAGTTATGATTGTGCGTGGAAACTGTGCAACGCACACTCGTAACATAGTAATTTTGTCACCAAATTTTCAACATAGGCATTTTGGGACCTCTACTCATGAACAGTGTTACTGTGATTTTCTTACTCTGTCCTGTACATTGTTTTCCTACAGTGACTGCGCCATTGTGCGCTGGATGTACGAAAACACATTTCTGGCAGGATGTGGAAAATGACAGCTGTACTGTTCATCAGAAGGTTTGAAAAATGGCAATGTTGAAAATCTGGAGTAAAATTATTAAAAATTCTTAGTTACAAGCGTGTGTGGAAACTGCACAATGCACGCTCGTAACACAGTCATTTTTTTTTTTATTTTTTCACCAAATTTGCAACATAGGCATTTTGGGAGCCCACGTCATGAACAGTGACACTGTTGTTTCGTTAATCGGTCCCTAAAAGTGATTCTGTGCACTGACCGTGAAAGCACCTTTCGGGACCGAATAACAAGATGACAGTGACTGAATTCGTGAGGTAGGGTCCCAAGAATCCCATGTCGAAAATTTGGTGCCAGATTCGCAAAAATGGCTGAGATCTGCCCCAGAGTTGGAAAAAACAAACATTTATGCCGTTATACAGCTTACCGGCATTTCTTCAGTTTGCAGTCTGCTTTGAAGAGTGCAGATGTGTTCCCGGTCCACCAAAGATCATCGCGCCAGGCTCCGGAGGTAAGCATAGGGTGAGGGGGTGTGGGGAGGTGAGATACACAGAGGGTGGGTGAGGGTTGGGGAGGGCACCGGACACATCAAGGACCATTTTCTTGTTTTTCAGGTAAAAAACAAAAACCCATAAAGACAACGGGTCAGTTTTCTTATTTGCAGGTGTGTTTGGCATACTGGGGTGGGCTCCCAGTGTGCCACCTATATTCCCCAGAGAGGACCAAAGCCGATGGGGTTGGGCCCCGTCATTTTACAAAAATGTCTGGGGCACATGATGCCAAGAGGATTGGGCACCTCCGACACACAAATTAAGTGATAAGGGGGCCATTATGCCGATGGGGATTGGGCTCCCCCATTGCCAAACTGAACTGGGAAGGGGGCATGCCGACAGGGCGATTGGACACCCCTGACATCGGCTTGATTGGGACTGTGAGGCGGATGGCGGCAGCCGCCGCCACATTTTATTGAAATGTTACACCAGGAAAGGCATGCCTTGCAATGAGGGGGATCTTCTTCATTGCAGCAGCAAAATCATTTCAAGTTGGTGGCACGCTTTTGCACTGCTGTCATAGACAGCTTGCAGTCTAATTCGTGCCACGGAGCCCAGCCCGAAAAAGCAGTGGTGCCACTGGCCACAACATGACTGCAGCTCCAAAACCTGCTATTCCAAGCTACCCCAATATGTTGCATGTGCAAGACAACTTTAAAAATGTGTGACAAATCATCAAAACATGACATTTCAAGCTCAGAATACTGTAGATATCAGTGCACTGATATTTGTATTGTTTAATGAAAGGGGCATTCATTACACCTTCATATAATTTTTCATGTTTGAAATACTACTGGAAAAAATGTACATGACAGAACTTTATTGCCTTTTCTAATTAGTAATTGAGTGGTTGCCGGTAGCCTTACACTGAGAAAGCTTTCTGACCCATGTTACTAGCTATTCAGTGTTCAGAGAGCAAGAGTTTGGAGGAGGAACTCAAGTTGGGACTTGGGAAAATCTGGGCCAAAACATTAAACACTGGGCCAGGTGGTCTGACTGGACCAGATGCAGTTTGTGTGTTCCAGCTGTTCTGGCCGGATCAGCCAGTCCATTATTTATTTATTTTTTATTTATTGCATTTTAAATAAAACACAAAGTGCTACAGCTCATGTCAGACAGTCAATTGAAAATGCAGGAGACATTCAATTTTTGGGACAGGGGTTTAAGTCAATGGGCTAGTATGGCAGACTTTATTTTATAATCGGTGTTCAAGATTGAAATAGGGCGATAGGAACCAGGCAGGGAGGGATCCTTTCAGGATTTAGGAATCACCAAGATTATTACATATTGCCAGGATGGGGGGGGATGGACATTTCTGATGATGCCAGTGCGTTGTAAAGTCTAAGAAGTACTGGGGAAAGTACTTAGAAACATAGACTTTGACGGCAGATAAGGACCGCTAGGCCCATCTAGTCTGCCCATTTCCCTACCTACAGGATAAGCCGCAGATCCTAGTTAACCAACAGCCTATTTCTTCCTATCCCCCCCCCACAAGAATTGCCTTATGTCTGTCCCATGCATTCTTGAATTCTCCCACAGTTTTAGACCCAACAACCTCCTCAGGAAGGCTGTTCCATGCATCCACTACCCTCTCTGTGAAATAATACTTCCTCACATTGCCCTGAAACCTCCCCCACCCATCTTTAAATTGTGTCCCCTTGTTCTTGCAAGTCTCTTTTTCTGAAAGATGCTACCCTCTTGGACTTTGTTGATTCCACTGAGGTACTTAAAAGTTTCTATCATGTCCCCCCTCTCCCTTCTTTCCTCAAAGGTATACATATTAAGCTCCTTTAGTCTGTCCTCATATGGCTTCTCTTGCAGACTCTGCACCTTTAGTTGCCCTCCTCTGGACTGCCTCTATCCTATCTATGTCCTTGCGGAGATGGGGTCTCCAGAACTGGACACAGTACTCCAGATGGGGTCTCACGAACTGTCTGTACAGAGGGATAACAACTTCCTGTTTTCTGCTGATGATGCCTCTCCCTATACATCCCAGTATACCCCCAGCCCTCCCTACTGCCTTCTCACATTGCTTGCTAACCTTAAGGTCATCTGATATGATTACCCCCAGGTCCCTTCCTTTTTGTTGTTGTTGTTACTACCTCCCCACCGTTGTGTATTCTTCCCTGGGTTCTTGTTTCCCAGGTGCATTATTTTGCACTTCTTTGCATTGAATCCTAGCTGCCATACTTCTGACCATTCCTCCAACCTTGCCAAGTCCCTTTTCATCCTTTCCACGCCTCCTTGTGTATCAACTCTGTTGCAGATCTTTGTGTCATCTGCAAAAGGCATACTTTTCCTTCCAGTCCTTCTGCAATGTCACTGATGAAGACATTAAAAAGGACTGGACCCAATACTGAACCCTGCGTACCCCACTAGTAACCCCCCTTTCTTCAGAGTGGACTCCATTTACAATTACCTTCTGTGTCCTGTTGTCCAGCCAATGTTTTACCCAGGCTATGACCCTGGGTCCCACTCCCAGGCTGGTTAATTTGACTATTAATCTTTTGTGTGGGACTGTGTCAAATGCCTTGCTAAAGTCTAGGTAGGCCATGTCCACAGCCCTTCCCTGGTCTACTACTTTGGTCACCCAGTCAAAGAAATCTATTAGATTCGTCTGACATGACCTTCCCGCTGTGAATCCATGCTGCCTTGAGTCCTGTGCTCCACTGGCCTCTAGATACTCGACTATTCTTTCCTTCAGAAGTGACTCCATCACTTTCCCTACCACAGAGGTCAGACTGACAGGTCTGTAGTTTCCTGTCTCTGTCTTGGACCCACTTTTGTGAAGGGGAATCACATCCGCCTTCCTCCAATCCTTGGGTATCACACCATCCTCCCATGATTTATTAAAAAGAGTAGCCAGTGGTTTCACTAGTTCCTCCCTTAATTCTTTTAGAATTCTGGGGTGAATTCCGTCAGGACCCATTGCTTTGTCCACCTTCAGTTTTAGGAGTTCTTGCAGAACCCTTTTTTCTTTGAAAGGACTGGGATCGACCCCCCCTATCAAGAGTGCTTCTGTTAATTGGATTAGGCACTTCCTCCTCCTCTTTTGTGAATACTGAGCAGAAATATTCGTTCAGTATTCCTGCTTTTTCACTCTCCCCCTCTGTCCACCCACCGTTCATTCTATTCAGCCTCACTATCCCTCCCTTTGTCTTTCTACGCTCGCTGATGTACCTATAAAAGGTTTTATCCTTCTTAACTGAGTTGGCTATCTTTTCCTCAGTTTGGGCCTTTGCTATTCTGACTTCCCTCCCTGCTTCCTTCTGCCTTAACTGGTACAGCTCTCTGTCCTGCTCCTTCTGTGTTTCCTTATACTTCCGGAGTGCTATCTTTTTCTTCCTGACTTTCACAGCCACCTCTTTTGAGAACCATAGTGGCTTTTTCTTTCGTTTTGATTTGTTTATTTGCTTCACACAAAGGCTTGTTGCCTCTGTGATGGCAGTTTTGATAATTCCCCATTGTTGCTCCACACCTCCTTCTAGTCTGTTTGCTAGTGCTTTTCTGAGGCACTCTCCCATCTTGCCAAAGTCAGCCCTCCTAAAGTCCAGTACCCTCACTTTTGTATGGCTTGACTCTGTAGCTGAGTTTAACGTGAACCACACTGTTTGATGGTCACTTGTCCCCAGATGGCAACCCACTTCCAGATCTGAGATCCTCTCACTGCCCCCGTTTGAAAGTACAAGGTCTAAGATTGCTCCCTCACGAGTGGGTTCCAAAACTAGCTGTCTAATGCCTGCCACCTGTAGGGCATCAAGAATGGCCCTGCTCTTGGATGTGGCTGCAGCTAATGTGCTCCAGTTAACATCTGGCATATTCAGGTCTCCCATCAACAGTATCTCACCTTTCTCTGCCATTCTAAGAATGCCTTCTATCATATCCTTGTCCATTCCTTCCCCTGACATGGGGTCTGTACACAACCCTGTGCGGATTGTGGTGCCCTTTCCAGTCTCCAAGGTGACCCACAGTGCCTTCTCTCTCCTGTTTACTCTTTTGTTCAGTTGCTTTTATCCCTTCCTTTACATAGAGAGCTACTCCTCCCCCTCTTCTCCCTGCCTGTCTCTCCTGGGGTTATGTACCCTGGTATGTAACATCCCAGTCATGGTTCTCTGTGTACCATGTTTCTGTGACTGCTACGATATCCAGGCATCCCTCTTCCATTAAGGCTATCAGCTCAGGGAGCTTGTTGCCCAGACTATGCATTGGTACTCATTACCCTCCATTTCTGATGGTCTTACTCCCTTTGCCCCATCCCTGTCCTTCTTGCCTTTGTCACTTTCTCCATTTACCCCTGCCCTTCTCCTATCGACACCTCTATGTTGGTGTTTGCCGCACTACTACCGTGATTATTTGGGGGGCTAGGATTTTCCTGCTCCTTTCGGTGCCTCCCCTTGGCTAGTTTAAAAAGCTTGCCAATGAAGCATTTAAACCTATCACCTAGGATCCTGGTTCCTCCCAGACAGATGCAGCCCATCATGCCAGTATAGGCTTGCATCACTCCAGGTGGACCCCCAGTCCCCAATGAAATCAAACCCCTGAGCTCCACACCAGTTTTTCAACCACTGATTGAATCCCATGGTGCGGAACACCCTAGCCTCTCCTATGCCATAGATGGGTAGCACCTCCGAGAAGGTTACCGTGCATGCTACTTGACTAAGGCCCCTCCCCAATTCCACAAACTTTTCTGCACTTCTCTAATCCCTTTCTTAGCCAGGTCATTTGTCCCTAGGTGGACAATGACATCCAGCTCCCTTCCCTGTGCAGCTGCTCCGGCAATCCTGAGGATTCGCTCCCTGTCCCTCCAAGCCATGGCGCCAGGCAGGCACCTTACCTCCCTCTCCCCTTCCTCCCCCAGTTCTACCTTCCTAACAATGGAGTCCTCCACAAGGAGTTGTTTCCTTCCCCTGCAGGGTCCCCTGCCATCCTCCTGTGGGTCTCCTTTGTGGAGGTTCCCAGCATCCTCCTTGGCTCCACTGTGGGTGCCTCCATAGAGGAACCACACTTTGCCAGAATGGCATAGGAATTGTGGAGAGTACAACGGAGGATGCCTCTGTTCCACCACCCTCACCCTCCTGAGCCCACTGTGGTCCAACCGCTCCTCTTTCTTGGCAACCTCTGAGGCAACAGCAGTGGCACTGGTGGTCCCTGGATGGAAGGGAGGTCCCACAAATCCTGGCCAACTCAGCCTGGGATGAGCAACCTCCTCCCTCAGCCCAGAGAGGTGCCTGCAGATGGGACAACACCACATCCTCCAGAACATCTCCCAGAAGACTGCTGCTCCACAGCCACTGCACTGCACCACTCCAATCATGTCTTATTTCTGGCCCCTTAACTGTTTGCAGTCCTTACTCTTTCCTCTGTTTTTTTTTCCTCTCTCCTTACTTTCTGCCTGTGTGCCCTTTAAGCTCCGGATTGTCCTGTTCTGAGACAAGAATATCCTATATTGCTTGATAGACCACTTACTTGCTCAGAGGCAGACCTCCAGCAGCTAGAGGGGGCGGAGGCTACTCTTGCCCTTCTAGGATGGTGGGTCCTTGGGTTCTGTGATCACTCACTTCCTGCCCCTAAACAGGAAGTTCCTGTTGTCAGTCAAATCCTGTGCCTATAAAATAGAACTAGCTTTGGGTGGGGGGTGGCGGGGAGGAAGGAGGGCAATATAGTCCCAGTAGAGAAGTTCAGTCACACAGCAGTCCTTTCTCCTGGTGCCTTCTGCCAAGCTATTAGCTGAAACTTTCTAAGGCAGTCTTTAAATGTAGCTTCCTTCTAGCTAAGCCACTCCCCCTACTTACAAGATCTTTCTACAAGTAATTTAAACCTCACAGCAGTTAAGTCCTTTCAGTCACCTGAGATTTACACCTAGATAACTCTGCAGATACCCATTCAGTTCAGTTAACCCAAACACACACTTTTTTTTTGTTAGTTTTTTTACCCTAAATTAAAGGTCAAATACAAAAGTTCTTCTACTTTAGTCCCAGCAGAGAAGTTCAGTCACACAGCAGTCCTTTCTCCTGGTGCCTTCTGCCAAGCTACTTGCTTAAATAGTTTATAATATTCCACTGGGAAACCGTCGTTTCCAGGACATTTGTTTGTTTTAAGTTCACTTATTTCATTTAAAATTTCCAGTAAGGTTACAAGGGCCTCCAGTGTTTTTGCTAAATTATTAGGGTGGGAAGATAACATTTTTGCACAACATTTTAAATCTGAGATGGGGGAGGGTTTTGAGGGGCTGAGTATAGTTGTGTATAATATTCCACAAAGATATTTGAAATTTGGTCTGTGGAGTGTTGCATTGGGCTTGCCGGTGCTCTCCTGAGATTCAATATTTGTGCGCTGTGCTCTCAGACATCCCGCCAGCAATCTCAATGCCCTTGGTCCTCTTTCATAATAATTTTGTCTAATATAAACCAATTTTTGTTCCACTTCATAATCAAGAAGCAAGTTAAATTCTTGTTTCATGCTTTTCAGTTTCTTGATTAAGTCTGGGTTAGGTTCTTTTTTTTTTCATATTTCTTCTAAGTCTTTTATTTGAGTTAACAGTTCTGATTTTCTTCTCTCCCTATTTTTCCTTTTCTTTACAGCTATCTTTATAAGTTTTCCCCTGCATATAGCCTTCAAGGTATCCCATACTATTGCGATAGGCATCCCTGTTATATCATTATCAATTAGGGCTTGTTTTATTGTATTTTTTACTTCCTGTATTATTTCCTTATCTCTCAGGAGAGAGACATTAAGTCTCCAGACCGTGCTTCTCCTGAAATTATTTATTTTAATTTTTAAGAACACTGGGGGCATGGTCTGATAGTATAAAATCTCCTATCCATGTTTTTGGGCCATCTGAATGTGCTCCTGAGGCATTAAGAAATAATCTAGCGCAGAGTAACTCTGATGAGCTTGCGAAAGAAAGGTACTATGTTTATTTGTACCATTAAGATATATCCATGTGTCTAATATACCTAATTATTTTAGCAGTCTATCAAGGTCCTGAGTTCTCTTATCTAGTTTGAATTTATTTGGCTTTTTCTCAAATGCAGAGCAAAGGTTTAAGTTAAAATCTCCCCCACATATGAAGGGGCCTTCCACCCATTGTGTTAATTAAAAAAAAAAAAATCTGTAACTTGAGAATTCTGTATTGGGGGGAAGTACACAGATGCCAGCGAAACAGGGTTCCCATTGAGTTTCCCCTTTATCATGACATACCTCCTCTCTTTATCTACGAGTTTATCCATACATAGAAATGGGGTTTTCGGGGGTATCATAATAATTGTACCTCATCTTCTACCACCTCTGTATGAGGATGCATTGACTTGATCAAATCCCAGATGCTCAAATTTCCGATGTTCCTCTTTAGAGAAATGCGTTTCCTGGAGCATTACTATATCTGCTTTTGCTTGTTTTAATGAAGATAGAATTTTAGAGCATTTGATTGGACTTGTAATTCCATGTACGTTATATGTACGTATTGTTTAGGCCATCCCACCTTTAAAACATTTCATCATAGGTGTACTTTCCCCCTTTGTTACACTTGAGTATTTCCAAGCCTTTACATTTAACTGAGATCATATCTTTACAACCTATCTCAGGTAGTCTTTCAACAGAAACCAGTTCAAATGTCGCTGATGTAAGAAAAAAATAGTAGTGGAATAAATAAAATAACAAACCAAAACTTTAGCCAACTGGGCATATAACTTGTATACATTGGTATGCTTCCACGGTAGGAGGTCTTCTATACAAAGAGACCTCTGCACCCACCATAATTTTAGTTTAGATGGGTAGAAGAGAGGAACATTCCTCCTTGGAAGGAGGGTCTCTTCTTGGGTCAGAGCAACATGTGGCCCAAAGATTTTGGCAGGCGATATTTAAATGTTAGCATTGAACTAGTCTGCCTTTATGTAATCGTTTCTTGTATAGGGAAATTAGTTTTGTTGTAAATATCTCTTAAGTAGCATATTAGTTTACATATTCAGGGTGTGAAAAGCTGATCTGTCTACAGTCTTCCCTCTCATTGAACGATTTAGTGTATTTAATTTTCAGATTCCTCTCCCCACGCTGTCATTTCCCTTTTTTCTCCTGCACCCCTACATAGACACAAAAAAAAGAACACAAATAAGAAACGATTCAGTAGGTACTTGCACAAGGTTATGTCACAGTGTTCGGTACATTTGTCCCAACTGTAAGTAGCTATTTGAGACCAGATCTAAAGAACTCAGAGAGGGACTTCAGAGTGTCTGTTTTGGAGCAGGCGAATGAGATTTGTCATTAAGTACTGTTCTTGTTATGGTGAGCTGTTTTCAACTGGAAAGTCGCTGATTAGAGGGAATCTGGATAGATCGTTAGAACAGGGTGACACAGCTTTTCTAAGAGCGTTTCTTTTTGCTCCTGTGGACCCAAAGACCAGAAGGAAAATATATCCAGAGTAGGACAGCAACAGATCCCTGAGATTCAACCTTCCAACATCAGCAAATCCTTTTCTGAGACACCGGGAAGTTTTTTTAAGAAGATCTTGTAGGTATTTAATATCGTCTGAACTGGTGTTGAATGCTGGCAGTCAATTTTTCTTTGTTGGAACTGTGTGCCATTCTTGGTCTTGTTCTCTACCCTTTTGACTGGTTATTCTTGGGAGCTCTGGGATCTCAAGGCCTCTTTTTAGTGCCGCCTCTCGCTGCTTGTGGTGTATTATAGATTTCTGGGCCTTCTTTCCAATATACTCGTAATCTGGCTGGAAAGGGAGTCTGGATCCTTAAATTGAGAGAGCGCGGGGCCTTGATTAAGTGGAGATATTCCTGGCATGTTTTTGTATGTCCAGTGGATAGTCATGGTAGAATAAAATGCGAGAGGTTAGATATTTAACTTCCCTTTGCTTCCATGCTCTTTTTAAAATGTCCTCTTTCACTTGAAACTGTGAAATTTTATTATTATTGAGCGAGGTCTTGATGTTTGTTCTTTTGGTTTGGGGATAAGTGCTCCATGGGCTCTTTCTGTGTTAATTTTGTAGCCTTGAGGAAGCTGCAAGACATCCCTAAGTAGGTCACTAATAAATTCTGTCATGTCTCCTTCTTCCGCTCCTTCATGAAGCCCGTAGAGTCTTAAGTTTTGTCTTCGAGATCTGCTCTCTAAATCAAGACATTTTCGTTCCATTGCGATGGCGTGTACACATAAAACAGATACTGTTTTCCCAATATGTTGAAGGCCATCTTCTGTGTTTAAAATCTGTTCTTCTGCCTCATGTATGCGGTTTTCTACTTGGGTAAGTTTGGTATTGGGCTGTTTAAATTCACTTTTGTTTTCGGATCGCATGTCCTTTAGTTCTCTCATAAGAGATTCAAAACGATTTCTAGAGACCTGGTCTCTTTTGTCGTCTTTATCATAGGTTTGGTTTATGCTTTGCATCTGAAGAGTAGCTTGGTCTCGAGTCAGAGAAGATTGTCTAGATTCTGTGTTATCCTTTTCTTCTTTTATTATATGTGACCTATTTCTTGGTCCCTTTTCTTTTTGTAACCCTCCTGTTGCCATTTTCAGTTGAAAAATTTTTTAAACTTTTTTTCTTTCTGGAGGATTTTGACAGCAGACTAGCTCGGAGCTCTTTGTTTAGTTTGCAAACGGTGCCATGCCGGAACTGGAAGTCTCTGACTCCATGGGGCTTAAACAACTATTCCACTGGGGAAAAAATAGAGCTCAAGACCATAGGGTCCTGCAGATTAATGTCCATATAAAGTCCAAAAGTCCATGTGCAGTTTTCATCTTCTGAGGAGCGTCTTGCTGACAATTCCTTAACATAGGCAGCCCATAGTCCCACATAATACTCACTGGGGTCTCAGATTAAATGCAGACATTTATTTTACTTTAAGGACTCCTTTACTCAGGCCTCATCTCACTAGTCCTGCACTCTGGGTCACTGCGACTACTGACCTCTAAACTCTGGGCCAGCATGTCCCTTCCTGACAAGTAACACTCAAATCTGTACTCCTGGGTGACTGCTCCCTTGGACTGTGGGTGGCATGTCCCCATGAACCTTTCAGCTGCACTTCTTCCCATAGCTTCATGCTCCTAAAGCCACTGCACCAGGACCGTACATATTCCCTTTGGGTTCCGATATCCATTTTATCCTGGCGTGGCTTCATTCAAGGCATGAACTCGAACTCCCGGGGGCTCTAGACACTGGTGGTGGATTCCCACCTTGGATGTGAAGTCCCCTTTCTGCTTTGCTCTATATCTCACTCCCTCCAACTCATGTTCAAGCCCCACTTATGGCTACTCATTCCTAGGCTCCAACAGCCAGCTGTTTCTCCCCAACCCAGGGGTCTCTCTCTGTCAATGGCTGCTACTGCCACATCCAATTTGGGCAGTTTAGGTGTCTTACCCCTTGGAAACAAAAGATGGCACTCCGGAACAGGCAATCACCCACGCTCCTCTCTCCTCCACCCACACTTCTCTGTCCCTAGCATGCTTCCGCACTGGCTCAAAAGGCACGCTCTCCAGGGTACAGGCAGTGACACAGAGGCAGTCACATTAACCCTTTAAAGGGTCAGGACATAGGACCCATAAAACTATAACTTGTGTAAACCCAGTACACTACCTGATGCTCACACCCGGGGGGGGGGGTTTACAGTTGCATGCTTGGCTTTTTCCCATAGCAAATAGAAACATAGAAATTGTTGGCAGATAAGAACCCCCAGGCCCATCCAGTCTGCCCAAAAGCCCTACACTAGTTTGTGGCCTCTGACCCTACCAGATCAATGGCTTTTCACCCCTCCTTCCCACCTCTAGGGTACCCTTATGCCTGTCCTATGCATGTTTAAAAGCCTCCACTGTGCTCACCCCATCACCTCCTGTGGCAGTCTATTCCATGTGTCCACCACCTTCTCTGTGAAGAAAAACTTCCTTACATTTCCCCTCACCCTGCAACCTTCCAATTTATCTGCATACTTGTCTAATAAGGTGTGCAGTTTTGTCCAGATATCATCTGAGGTATTAGTGCTAAGCTTTGTCTCCAGTGTTCTAGTATCCCTTAGGAGTTATTTTGCTTTGTTCACTCTTTTTTTTTTCTGTATGGAGGGAAGCCTAATGAGTTCATCTGCATTTGCAGTTAAAAAACAAAGAGTAAAGAGAAAGCTTACTACAAACTACAAAAGGACAACAATGTTACTAATTATAATACATACGAACAAGAACAAAAGAACCTTATTAAAAAGGAAAAACAGAAAATTAAATTCAGGATTGTTCATACCAAGGATAATTCTAAAGCATTCTGTGGTTATATTAATAGGGGGAAAAAATCCATCACATGAGACTGGGCAAATGTTAAATAATTTATTAACTAATAATAATGAAAAAGCTTCAGCATTCAACAATTATTTCTGCTCTGTTTATAACCCTGAACAAATCCAAATCTATAAAGCAGCTGACGATTCTCTTTCATCACTGTTTAACATGGATGATATCACTGAAGCCATAAATAGATTAAATAATAATGTCTTGCCAGGTCCAGATGGGATTCATCCGAAAATAATAGCAGGTTGTAGTAACACTCTTTCCTTGCCTGTTACAATACTTTTTAATAAATCTGTTTTATCATCGTATGTACCTATGAATTGGAAAAAATCTACGGTAGTCCCTGTTTTTAAAAAGAGTGATAAAAGTAAAGTAAACAACTACCGGCTCTAAGTCTTACATCTGTCCTATGTAAATTACTAGAGCAATTAAGTACAATAAGAATTGAATCAGAGTTAGCCGTTCTTCAGTACACTGATTTACTACAACATGAGTTTAGACCAGGAAGAACATGTACCACTAATTTAATCTCATTCTACAACCAGATTAGTATAAATTTAGATAACAGGACACCAGTTGATGTTATACTTTCAGACTTCGGTAAAACTTTCGATAAAGTCCCCCATTTGGAACTTATTACCAAGCTACTACTATTGGACTATCAGACCAACTAGTCTGCTGGGTTAATAATTGGCTGAACGACAAAACCCAAGAAGTTAGAATTAATGGTTACTTATCCACACCAGGAAAAGTGACTAGTGGTGTCCCCCAAGGTTCCATCTTTGGACCTACTTTATTCAATCTATTTGTGGGGAATCTACATACAAATATTTATAACCACATGGTCAAATTTGCAGATGACACTAAAATTGGAATGGAAGTTAATACATTAAATAAACACTTATTAGTCAAGGACCTAAATACCATTATTAAATGGACAGCTGATAATAAAATGACACTAAATCAAGACAAATGTGTGATATTACATCTTGGGTTTAATAATCCACATTATCCTTATTCTAGCAATGGACACACTCTTGATGCAGTCATTAAAGAAAGTGACTTAGGTATCATTATCAATAACTCCCTTTCTTCAGCCTCACATTGTAAAAAAAACTCACAAACCACAAATAGGTTACTCCACTGTGTTAAAAAGACCTTCACTGGACTTCTGGTGACGTCACTGTAATGGTGGTTGCCTAATCTAGCTAGCTGCCGAACCAACTCAGCAATCTATTGCAGTCCTCCTTCAGAAACCGATTAATTGCACTCAGATCAGCCTACGTCTAGCCCAATGTCTGGTAAACCATCGTGGGCGAAAGATAAAAAAATGGCCAAAAAATCCAATTTGAAGCAGTTACCGATAGTTGCCGCCATTGAGGGGTTTGCGGCCTGTGCAAGGACCCGATCGCCTTCCGAATCTTCCTGGGACCCCGATATTGAGGAGGAAGACCCGGCGAACAAAACAGAGAAAGCTTTGGCAAAAATCCTAAAATCGGTTAATAAAATCAAATCCTCAATTGCCGATCTGCGAATGTACATCAGAAATATTAACACTAAGGTCCAAATGAATGAGACCAAGATTACAGAGTTGAGTGAATCCCAGGATAGCAATGACAGAATTTTAGCCTACCTGTTGCAGTGGAACCGCTTAGTTCATGCCAGGCTTGAAGATGCCGAAAATAGAGCGAGGAGAAACATCTTTAGGATTCATGGTGTGCAGGAGGGGGCTGAGGAGGGCTACGCTTTACCAGCAGACTTTATACTCCCAACTACTGAAAACCATCCTATCCCTTCCCTCGGATCTGCCTCTGGCGATCGAGCATGCACACCGTTCACTTGGCCCTCGCCCAGTAGACCCGAAAACAAAACCAAGATCCTGGATAGTTCATATGCTGCATTATCAAGCCAATTAATCGATCTTACAGGAAGCTTGGTGACATAAGGACCTAAAGTTTGAAAACCAAAATATATACTTTGATCATGACTTTTCAGCAAAGCTGCAAGCGAAGCGTCTCCATGTTAGGCAAATAATCAAAGAACTAAAGGCAAAAAGGAATATAAAAGCCCAACTTAATTTTCCAGCAAAGCTAAAAGTGTACCTAGAGGGCGGAGCATGAGTCTTCAACTCCCTGGCAGAGGCGGCACCATTCTTGGCGGAACAGAAAATCACGCTCCCTAATAGGGAACTGGAAATGCTGGAGCACAGACTGTTGACGGGAGTCTGGGGAGTTCAATCAAGAGGTCTTCGACATGGCTGTTTCCACCTCGAGCTTTAACTGATATGACGAAGCTATTAAAGAGGTCAGACCAGGAAATACAATCGGAATTGGTTGTAGGAGAAGGAAACTAGACAACCTGAGGATTGCAAAAAAGTTTTGGTAGCTCTAATCCTGTGCCGTAGGGTGCAACTGGCTCTCTGTGGTGTTGCCATTTTGGATTGAGGAAAAGGTGGCGGAGGGGAGACAATCTTTTTTTTACAGCGGGGTGAATATTCTCATTAAGTGGTGGCGAGACCTTCCTGTACTTCGAACAATCTTGTACATTGCGAACTTACTCAAGGCTGTTCAAGCACCACAGAGGAGGGATCTGGACAAAATAATGCCCATGGTTTTCATTATTTAGTGCAATTACACTTGTTTAGAATTATGAGGGCTTATGAAGGGGAAATAAGAGGGGGAGATATAGGCAGGAAAAGCTCACTGTGCTTATACCTGCTCAAGAGTTATTTCAAAGGAAGAGTTGGGGGGGCAGCCACAAAACTGTGTGGATAGTGATGTAGGGGAATCTTTGCATGCTACTCGTTCCTCGGTTTATGCAGGGAGAGGGAGTATAACATGCTACACCAGGAGGTCACTAAGGTCACCTCTAGATTTACATCGGTGAGGTTGCATAAACCTAAAATCCCACACCTAGGAAGTCGTTACACAATTTTTAAGATTAGAGGTAATAGTTGCTATGGTGTGTAGCAACTTAGTTTGATAGCAATAACTCAGTTTTGGCAGTTTATATTTTACTTGGTTATATGGGTTACTGATATGTTGATGTGGGAACTGTTTATTATAACAGTTAGTTATAGTTACTGTCTGTCTGCTATAGGGAACAAATCATATCTACTTGTCCTCATTGGGTGCATATTAATATTCCAATTGATAGCTGTGGTTAAAGGGAAACTGATGAGACCCATTGACACTGTAAGTCAGGATGACTAACATCAATGTGATTACATATAATGTGAAGGGTATCCATTCACCTGTAAAGCATTCCAGAATTTTAAACAAACTGAAAAAGCTTGAATGAAACATAGCTTTTTTACAGGAAACCCACTTGGGAAAGGATGAACACCTTAAACTGAGGAAGTTGTGGGTAAACAGAGTGGAAGCTTCCCCTTCACCCAATGGCAGGCAAGCAGGCGTAGCCATCTTGTTCGGGAGGGGCTGCCCATTTCAAATAGTCGATATCGAGAGTGGGGGAGGGATGCTTTTTGCGCATCTCTGGCAACATGCAGGGTCAGTTGCTTCACTTGGTGAATTTATATGCACCCATTAGCCAAACACGTGTTTTTAAAATCGGTTTTGCATAAGGTGGCGTTAATGCCAGAAGGCCAGTTAATAGCTGGAGATTTTAATGCTGTGGTTTCCCCGGTCCTCGATAGATCTTCCCTATCCCTGAATTATAACAGGGTGACAACTAAAACTCTGGCTGCTTTACTAGATGAGCTGGGGCTAATTGATGCTTGGCGGACCCAACATAGGGTGGAAAGAAACTACTCTCTTTTTTCAGCAGCTAATCAGTCATACTCTAGAATAGATATGTTTGTAGTCCCCAAGGTGTAGCTTTATAGAGTATTGTCGTTGAAAATATACAAGATTACTTTCTCGGATCACGCTCCGGTTGGAATCACATGGGCACTCTCCAGATAGCACAGATGCTCCCAATGGCAATTAAATGTTTCGCTACTAAATGACAAGGCTGTAACTAAGAAACTGGCTAAATTAATAAAGGAAATATATGACATTAATGTACAACAGCGCTGCTCCCCAATCAGTACCTGGGAGGCCTTGAAAGTGGTGGTGAGGGGAGAATTTATTAGTGCAGCCTCAGCAAATAAGAAGTTAGCCCAGATATCTCGAAATAGAATCTTAGAAAAGATTAGCTTCCTGGAGGAGGAGCATAAGAGAAACCCCACAAGTACCAGAATTATTAAAGCATTAGGTGAGGGAAGGGAGGAACTATGAAAACTGGATGACGGTGATAGACATCCAATTAAGATACCTGAATCAGAGATATCACGACTTGGGAGGGAAGGCCTTCAGGCTTTTAGTGATTCGACTACGTAAGGCCCAAGCAGATAGGACAATATTGAAATTAAGAAATATTGCAAACCCCGCAGCCCCTTGAACTAAACCTCAAGAAATAGCACTGCAATTTCATCAGTTCTATCAAAATCTTTATAGGAGGGAGGATCAGGGCATAGATATTGTAACAAGTACAGAAAACTTCCTGAAAGATTTACCAATTCCTAAATTACTGGAATCAGCAAAATTGGAATGGAACAGTAAAATTACACTGAGGGAAGCCATAGATACAATAGAAAGATTGCCCACGAACAAGGCCCCAGGACCAGATGGCTACGGCCCAGAATTTTATAAAAAGTTTAAAGAGGTGTTGGCCCCTATCCTAACTACGGTTTTCAACTCCTGTTTGGAGGAGAACTGTATTCCTGACTCGTGGAGGGAAGCCTTTATTAGTGTCATTCATAAACCAGACAAACCAAAGGATAGATGTGATGCCTATAGACCTATATCCTTGCTGAATCAGGATCTGAAGATACTTACTAAAATTCTGTCGTCCAGATTATAGAAACATATAGAAATACTGATTCACCCAGACCAAACAGGCTTTATTCCAAACAGGCACTTAGCTGAGAACATTCAAAAGCTCTTGAATGTTATGACATCTAATTCCCAAACAACATCAGCCCAATTAGCCCTTTTTTTGGATGCAGAAAAGGTATTCGATCGCCTAAACCGGGAATACTTGTGGGTGATTATGGGGAGGAAGGTTTAGGGGAGGCTTTCATACAATGGGTTTCACTCTGTTATATAAACCCCACAGCTAAGGTGAGAGTTAATGGAACTATCTCCTCAGGTATTAGGCTAGAGAGGGGGGTCTAGGCAGGGATGTCCCCTTTCACCCCTTTTATTCGCACTTAGCTTGGAGCCATTGGCAGTGGCTATCCGAGAATCAAAAGACATTAGGGGTGTTATGGTTGGAGGGCAGTGCTGCAAGATATCTGTACGCAGATGACATGATTTTTGTGGATAATCCCCTCATTACGATTCCAAATTTATTACAACTACTGGGCAAATATGGGGCAATATCAGGCTTTAAAATTAACATTGAAAAATCGGAGGATCTGGTACTGAGGGGGGAGGTGACGACCGATATAGAGAAAATTCCATTCAGATGGGTTAAGGAGAAGGTTAGGTATCTGGGAGTTTGGATTCTGAAACATATTGATAATCTATATAATTTCAATTATAAACTACTGATGGACCAAATTATTACGGATTTGAGCAGATGGAAAGTACTGACCCTCATTTTCTCAATGAGGATTGACACTATTAAAATGAACGTCTTGCCAAGAATGCTGTTTTTGTTCCTTGCTCTCCCAGTGCTGATACCTGAAAGAAACCTTCAGAATTTACAAAAAAAAAAATCACCAACTTCATATGGGCAGGCCGAAAACCCAGAATCCGGTTAGTAAAATTGCAAGAGGGCAAAAGACAGGGTGGCTGGGGCCTACCGAATTTAATCAGATACTATTGGGCAGCTCGTATTATTCCATTAGTTAAATTGTTAAATAAAGCCCAACCGGTGGATTGGTGCAAGATGGAGCGAGATGCCTATCCAGGGGTGCCAGTCTGGGTGCTACTTTGGATCATTCTACCAAAGACTCTCCACAGGATGGAAAATAGATGGACGAGGCATACCATGACAGTATGGTTAAAGATTAGAGCAATATTGAAGAAACTTGCGTAGGTATGGCGGTTTATTCCCTTACAGTACCTTCCAGAGTTACTAAGTATGAGAAGGGATAAAATTATTAAGGACTGGTCTGAACGAGGTATAGTTACATTGGAACAGTTCATTGAGGGTGATACTGTAAAGGAGTTTAGTAAGTTACAAAGGGAATATGGTCTTCCTTATTCTAATTTTTATAAATACCTTCAGCTTAGGCACTACATCTTTTCGAGGGTAGGAAGTAATAATTTGACAGGGCAGTTAGAAGAGGGAATAGTTCTGACTAAACATAAAGCAGATCTGGGTGACACAACTCACCTAACCTCACAATTTTATAAATTGTTAGAAGATAGGGGACACCTTCTGGTAACTCAAAAAATCCAAAGAAAATGGGAGGAGGAATTGGGGAAGGAAATTCCGGGGGAACACTGGGATAAGATATGGGCCAATATTCCAAATACCACAAATTCAATGATATGGAGAGAGTATAAATGGAAGGTGGTGGTGAGATTTTTTATTACTCCTGTGATATCCCAGCACTATGCTAGACACCCATCTGACGGATGTTGGAGAGGATGTGGTGGTAGGGGTTCTCACTTCCACACGTTCTGGGCCTGCCCGAAGATTAGAAAATTCTGGGACCAAATTAATAGTGAGATAAAGGGAATATTGGGGTTGGGTCAGGACCTGGATTTTGAGCACTTGATTCTGGGGAGGGGGAACCGCCTGAAATTAGAACGAAAGGTAAGAGGTACCTATTTTTAATTCTCTCGGCAGCGGTCAAGGTCTTAACACAAAATTGGCTAAAACAGAAACAACCCACAACCACTCAGTGGTGGAACAATATTAATAATATTCAACAAATGGAGGCAGTTACCGCCAGGCTTAGAATCCAGGTCTCAAGATTCAACACCAGTTGGCATCCAATCTTTAACTACTTGGAGAAACAGAGAGGAATTCCTATCCTCAAGCAACAGCTGAGGGTTTGAGGTAGAGGGATTTGGCTAGATGGGGAGGTCTTTGGAGGATTAACTAGTAGTAAATATTTGTTTTCTTAATCATATGGTTTATAAAAGCAGACAGACGGTTTTAAGTTAGGGGTCACTTAAGAGAAAATGAAAACAAGGGATACAAAATAAAATCCACAAGGAAATGCTGAAGGCTATATGGATTGGATCGATGTAATAAGTCAAGAATAGAGGGATAAGAGAGGAGGTGATCTTCTTAAACACAACATATAATTAAGTATAAACAGAGAATGTCTTTAGTTTGGAATTTATTATAGATCATGTTTATATTCTGTTTTATATAATTGTGGCAATTGTCAATGCTGTATAAACTGGATGATGGTATCAAATAAACTTGAACAAGTTAAAAAAAAAAGACCTTCACTAACAAAAATGCATATTTTATTATACCCTTATATAGAACATATAATACATCCACATTTAGACTGTTGTTACCCCTTTTGGAACCCCAGCCTAAAGCAATACATAAAACTACTTGAACAAGTTCAGCACAGAGTAATTAAACTGATTCCCAAGTTAAAAAATCAGTCATATGATGATAGACTCAAAGCCACTGGTTTAGTAACTCTCCAAGAGAGAAGAACAAGGGATACCATTTTACAGATCTATAAAATACTTCAGGATCCTGCCTTATCAAAAAATTTTGGCTTCCTTTTTCATGATCGTCAAATTTCATTAAGAAGTCATAACAAACAGTTAATTATCTCAACTGTCCTTACTAATAGAAGGAAGAATTTCTTCTGAATAAGAGCAGCCAGACTCTGGAATGCCCTGCCTCAGGATATTGTAGATTTAGCCAATTTTGACATGTTTAAACAGAGACTTGATAAACACTTAAACTGAGAAACGTAAAGATGTGCTTCACCCACATTATGGTGGGAGACATTCCCGATGGGCCTCGGCCTTTTTATGTCTGCAAATCCTATTAATCTCTTAAGGTACTTTTGAGTAATATCCATTCCACATCTTGTTTTTTAGCAGTTCTGGCATTGTTTAATATAGAGCTTCTAATTATGACCTGAATGCGTGACACTAGAAATGTGTCTTTTAAGAGCTGATTATTTTGTCTCCAGGATGCATCTATGCTTGTGCTTTGAGTGAAGGTGTGTTGTTGGGAAACCTGTGAGTAGTCAGATAAAATTCTAGAAGATATATGACAGCTGTGCATGCCATGTAATAGTAATTGGCTGACAAGGAAATAGTCAATTCTTGATAGGAAATTATGTGGCTAGGAAAAGAATATGTAGTCCCTTACCTGAAGCTGTAATGTACTCCAGGGGTCACAGAGTTCCAAGGAATCCATTGGGTCTCTCAGGGCTCTCTGTACAGGGGAGAGGCCTCTTCATGTTACCTGACCTATCCAGTTCATTTTTCATTACAAGATTCCAGTCTTCAGCTAGGAGTATAGGGAGGTGCATGAAAGGGTAAAGGAGGATCAAAACGGGGATTATCAACACTAGATCCATAGATGGTGCCCAGCAACATGTCAGTGTTGTCTAAAGTACCAATTAACAATAGATAGCTCCCTTCTGGATCCCTGATGGTTTGTGATAGCTGAAATCTTACATTTCTCCCTATGAATATTGCTACTCCCTATTTTTTGTGCGGCACCCAGTCCCATACACTTGTCCCACCCAATCTCTTTGAAACAAATTGGCTTCCAATGTTACCATGTGCATCTCTTGGATTAGTTTTACCTGGGCTAATAAATGTTTGAGATGTTTAAGGATAAGTCACTGTTTAGTACTGTTTGGTTTGGGATCTGGCCTCTTTTACATTCCAAGTTAGATATTTTTCAAACCATTCTAATGAATTGGAGTACCCCCAGTATCCCACTATAATTCACATTTGACTGTCTCTGTGTTGATAATATACACTCACATCATGCACTCTGTAGTTCTCCCCAACCCACCCAATAATATAAAATCCACAACAGTAAAACATGAGCCTACATACAAACATGAAGCTGTCAACCTTATCTTTAGTAATTATAGAGCCAATAGGAAAGTTATCTCCCCTGAGATATCTGGCAATTTCAGACTATAATCCTATGTCCACAATAGATCTGCAATGAAACTGGGGTGAATACCCTGCCGGACTTCCTGGGAAACCCCATTAATCATGAACTTGCAGTGCATTGCACTGGGCTTCCCTTCCCCACCATCCTTCACACCCAAGCCTGACCATCAGTCATGAATCACTTTGTTGTCCAATGCAAAAAGATTGAGGCATTTCTTGTGCTTTCAAGGCTCAGAGAAACAAGCAGATTGATTATTTGCAGATTAAGATTGACAAACCAGAAGGCCCCTTGATTTAGCCTTTAGTCCAGGCTTAACCAGACTGTTCCTGTTGTAAAAAATGAAAGAGAAAATGTAGGTGTTTCTATAACAGCCCACACCCCTTTGAGAGTCACTTCTGTGTCCTCACCTTTTAGTTGATGTCATGGGTGCCGCTCGATGGGTCATGGGTCTGAGAGGAGATATGAAAGTGCATGCTGCAGGGCCATTTTATTACTGCAGTGTAGTTGGACCATGAGTCAGTCTTTAGTTAAATTTCCCAGGCTACATGTTAATTTAACAGAAAACAGTAACATGAGCAGCAGTAAGTTCAAATGTTAGGCAGGGGTGAGGATACCACACAATGTAACAAATAATTTCCATCTGTGAGGCATGCTAAGTAGATCCCAGTAAAAGTCAGCTGTTACAAACTATTAAAAGATATGGAGACTGGGGACTTTCGGTGACATCGACTTGCTGGATGCAGCACTAGAGGACAGGCTCCAGTGCAAAAGTGATCCAAACAGCTCCTAAACAACAAAATAAACTTGCAAATTCATAACTACAGGACCAAAATAGGAGCGCATAAGCAAATGGGTGGTCATAAAAAGAAAAATAACTCGCCCACAACTCCGGATGCCACAGTATTAATCCCCACAACACAGCAGCTTGAGACGGCACCAAGCGGCATGATGGAACCTCAGCAAACCGCCGCACAGCCAAGCAATGCAACCATCCTGGCAGAACTAAATGAATTCAGAACTGGGGTCCGTACCTTTCGAGAAAGAAATAGCTCAAGTCAGGCACCAGGTAAAGGAATTGGAATCGCAGCACGGCCAACTGGACACCAGAATGGACAGACTGGAATGCCTAGTAGTACACTTATTGGATGGCTATAAGGACATACAAAATAAATGTGAAGACCTAGAAAATCGGTCCCGTCGAAGCAATCTAAGGATCTACAGAATCCCTGAGGAAGAGGAAGGCAGAGATATGCAAGCATTCCTTGGTGGTTTCCTTAGGGACATTCTCCAACTTGATCCAGCTTTCTCCTTGGATATCAAGCGGGCCCATAGGGCCTTATCGCCAAAACCCCAACAATTGGACCAGCGACTGCACTCTGTTATGGTCAAATTTCTCAACTATTCTGTTAAGCAGCAGATCCTCCTGAGAGCATAGAGAATGAAGGAACTTAAATACAGCAGCAGGAGAATTTATTTAGACAGTAATAATAATAACCTTTATTTAGCGCTCTTCACGGAGAGAGTGCTGTACAATAACAAAACCATAAAATGCTAAAATACATTATCCACTATATAACACAACTCGAAAATGAAAAATCCATTACAGGACAGCACCAAAAGCAAGTTCAAATAAATAGGTTTTTAAGGCAGTCTTAAAGCTCTCCACTGTCAGGCACTCCCGTATCCGACGAGGCAGAGAATTCCACAGGGTTGGGGCTACAAACAAAAAAGCCCACAATCCGGATGTTTTTAATCATACCCTGGGAATCTCCAGCAATCCCTCCTCGGACAATGATTATTCGCTCTCTGTGGCGGTGCACAGATGGGCCTATGTGCCCATCTTAAAAGTGCTCCAGCAGCAGAAGCTGAAATTCCAAACACCTTACCCAGCGCACCTCACAATAATGTTCCTGGATGGACCGAAGAGCTTCGAGACACCCGAGGAGGCAGCTATGGTACTCAAGGCTAAGGCTATGGATGTCCCACTTCCAGCACAGCCTAAACCACGATCGGAGGAGCTACTGCCTCATGAATCTACCTGGATGAGGGCTGAAGATACTCGAACCAAAAGGCAACAAAGAATGACAGCTCTACAGGATGCGAAGGAACTGCTCAGAAAACATTAGCACACCACTTCCAGTTGAAAGACTCCACTGGGGTCTTCGAGCAGGCACAAACTAACTTTGCTCCAAGACTAAGGGAAGCCTTAATGACTAACTTAAGAGGGGAGATTTGAAAGTTCATTTTTTTTTTTTGTTTGCGGGGGTTTGGGGGAGGACTGGGGGTTCATATGGAAGTGAAATGATAAGAGATCTCAGAAAAAAGGTGGCCATTACTCTTAGTGAAGAATGGTACTGAGACCCGATTAAGATTTGGGAATATTACTGCTCCACCTTACTTTACCCGCTCTACATGCGATCCACAGTAATGACTGTGGGAAGTTCTGGGTTAACTCAGGGAGCTGACCATGGGGCGGGTTCATGGGAGGAAGAGAGGAGCACAATGTGCAGGCTTCAAGTAATGTGTAATCTAATAATTGTAATCGCATTTGGGCGGGGCTGATCCCCCCCCACCTGCCCTGCACTTGTGTGTTTTAGATCCCCCCATTAGCAGCATTCAGTTGGTTGTGAAAGGCATGTGCCCAGTGGGGGGGGTGAGGGTATGGCCCAGATACCTTAGCCAGTATGGCTCCATAAGACAACTACAAGGTAGTGCAGTGTTAAATAAGTGTGTGGGCCTAGCACTCACCTTTGATGTGAGGATTTAGAGTAGACGGTCCTGTTAAAGGGCTGCAATGCTGGAATGGGTACACCTCCAACTCAGCCTTGAAGGGGCGAGGAGTATGCCTCACAGAGCTGCTAACGAAATCTAAACCACCCTAATACCAGAAAAAACAGCCCTAAAAATGGACACCTAGTACCGCAGGCTGTCGACCTGGCTTTGACCCATTTGTTAAATAGAAGCCATTTTCTCCCTGGCTGTATCCATGGAGCTTAAGTCACCTTACGACGGACTGCTGGGTGCTTAGAGTTGAACACCCAGCTAAATCCTCTTCACTGTCATTGCGCATTGCTGCAGTGGTGGTGGGAGCCCACAGTCACCTGTGACTTACTTTCGCTGGGAGACTGAAAACCTCCCACTCAGGAGAGAATAAGTCTCATTTTTCCTCTCTGCCTAATTGAAAGTCACCTTTTTTGTTGGGTAAGCCTATTCACCATTTCTAGCCCCCCTTTTTTGGGAGGGGTAGAGCTACCCACGTTTAATAGTTATCTACATTTGTCTGCCCTCTTGGCGGAATAACTACCCCCTATCTCTGGGTTATTTTCTTACAAGTTACTGAATAACTGGTTATAGCTGTCCTGCTGGCGGCTTAGACTAGGCTATTTTTGTTCCCTTTTCCTCACATTTCATTACCCTATTAAATACTGAATACTGTTGTGAGGTAATATTATGGTTAAATGTTGCTCTAGTTCAGGGCTACAAACTGGTTCTATTCCTTTTTATGTTTATTTAAAAATTAAAATGGTACATGGACTTGTTTGTGAGGAGAGGGAAACAATGCAAGACATACTGCTAAGCGAGGACCCCAGGTTTTTGAATGTGAGAGACAATACCACAGGGAGAGGGGAGGACACTGCTCCATTTTAACCCCAGTACATGGATCCCAATAGCTAGGCCGTCACTTATCATGTCTCTAAACATTTTATTTATTTTTTGTTGGCCGGGTAAGTGCACTAGACAAATCCTGCCTATTTTCAGGCACGACCCAGGGAAGGGAGACACAGATGAAAACCAACTGACCTTGAACCAGGTTAAGCTGTTGGTGGTATTTTAGTGAATGAGGGAAATTTGGCCAGGACACCGGGGAAATTCCCCTACTCTGCAAGGGTGCTGTTACTTCCTGTGGACAGGATGGAGGGGCACAGTTTGCAGCCAGACACAGGAGGAGGAGGAGGAGGAAGTGCTGATGTGCAGAGGAACAGGATGTGCTAAAAGGAGGAGGCCTGGTTTCAAGGCCTACAAACTTTAACACTGTTGCTGATTCTGAGGATTTATCATTATTATCAGTGAATTTGGATTTGAAAAAAAGATGTTCCTGAGCTTTTTTCTCTACTGAGGATCTAACGTTGCATAAAGCAGCAGAAATTGAAACACTGACTGACTCTACTATTTCGACTACTTCCTTGAGTAAACCAGTACCTTTATTAATGGATTCCATGAAGCATCACAACATGGAAACAACGTCAGAAACACCCCCTGTCAAACACCCTGATTCGGATGTCAAATTGCAGAATGACGTACTAGCATCAAAGGCCCGGCTGGAGCTCGGTGAGTCATTGTCAATTTCATTTGCAAACACAACTACCTCTAATACAAAATAATGTGAATGAAAAGGCTGGCAGTATGGTTGCTACAATGAGTGAGTGCCAAAAGCCTGCTATTATTTTGGGGGTCATGGAAAAGTTATAAATGGGGAAGTTTCACATTTACCTAGTAATCCCTCAGCAAACAAACTGATAGCTGTTTCTATCCTTAACAAAGCTCCTACTCAGTCGCAACCCCAGCTCTCAAAAACATCGGGATTTGTTTTTAAAGCTCCCGACTCTATTGCTGTAGCAGATTCAGCACTTGAGGCTACAATATATCCAAAACCTTCCTTGTCACAAGCGGGAGCAACAGCTTTTTCATTTAATAACAAACGGCAAACCGAGGCATTGAAACAACTGGCACAGCAGGCCTCTCTTAAAGCAACAGTACCATGTCATTCAGCTCAGATTTCAACAGAGACTACAGCTCCAAAATTGTTAGAAGAAGCTACCCTAAAAGAGATTTGGACACCAAAAAAATGCTCTTTTGGGATCAGGATGGATGCAGTCACCGGAGGGCATTTGGTTATCTGATCTCTCCTGGGACTCTTCATTCTCACTTTCTCAATCAAACCCGACTTGGAAACCAAAAGAAAAATGGGGTGGTTATTGAAAAGGACTTAAAATCAGCTGATAGGGATTTAAAAAAATGCCGGGGCACCAGTTTTACAGGACGTATCAATCTCTATTACGGACTCTAAACAGGTTCCTCCCATTTCAACCCCAGAACCCGAATTACCAAACATTTCACTCCCTTCACTGGAGCATTCTTCAGGAACTGAACAGAAATCCCTAATGTCTGAACTGTTTTCCAAAGCTAAGAAAGAACCTGCTCCCAGAAGAAACGCTGTGCGTATTCGGTATACTGGGGACCTAGCAGACAGACCAGATAGATATCACGTGGGGAAGATATTACTAAAAGACTCGCTACATTTTTCACCCAAAGAAGTCTTCACAGGTATTAACATCTCCAGAGAGGACAATTTTGATGTTAGCTTCTGCTCTACATATTTACTGGATCTTTTCTGGGAGAGATACGGACAAGTAAAGTTTTCCCCTACGTGGACCCCCTTTTTGGTGATTCCTCTTACTAAACCTTTGATTAAGACTGTCACAGTTATGTTTAGGAATGAGGGGATCCATGTAGAGGATATAACTTACTGGTTATCACAAAAATGTGATGTTTTAAGCTCATCTGAACCCATTCTGGATACTGAACTATTTTGGACTAGGGGATGGAAATACAAAGTGAAGTTAAGACAAACAGATTCTGGTATAGAGCATATCCCAAATTCCTTCTTGTTGGGTCGTGACAGGGGGGTTTGTTTTTATGGGGGTCAACCAAGGGCCTGTTATAAATGTGGTTCAAGAACTCATCTATCTAGCGTTTGTGACAGATCTTTCTGTGACAATTGTGGAGAAATTGGGCATGTTGCAATGCAATGTGCTAATCACACACGTTGTGATTTATGTGAAGAATTTGGGCACATTTTTCAGGAATGTCCTTGGGCAGCAAAATATAAGCCCTCCTGTATTAACCCTGACTTATTAATTCAACAAGCACAGGAAGCTGCTGCCCCCTCCTCCTCCAAAATCAGAGGATAAACCTCCAGAACCCTCCCAGTCCTCTAAAGGTAATGTCCCTTCCTCTTCCCCTTTGAAGGAAGAAATTTTGGTGGTGAAACCAAAACCGGAAGGGGACACAACTTTGGGACCCATTCCTTCCTTGCTGATTCCTGTCTGTTACAGAGAATTAGAAATAAAGGATAAAGAAGTGACAGTTCTCCCCCTTTCCTCTCCTCAGACTTGCAGACGCCCTACAAGAATTTCTAAAGTGAACCCTCCCCCACAATCCCCTGTTTCTGTTTCCTCACAAGAAGTTAACTTTGAGTCTCATAATTCCTGTGCAGCACTTTTTTGGGGAGACTCAGAAATGGAGGTAGGAGATACAGAGACACAAAAATCCTCACAAGACCCTTCAATGGTGATTGTGGAGGAATATAAAGAAAAAAGAAGGAAAAACATAAAGGCATGTTTATATGGGTTCTCCCACGTTGACCTGGGGTTCTTTAAATACTCATAGTCTATTCAAAACTGATAAAAGGCAAGCAATTTTTCAATATATTCATGATGAAAAAATCCAAGTATGATTTTTACAGGAAACCTGGATGTATACATTTGATCAGATAGCTTCTTTCAAAAGGGATTGGCCTTGGGGTCCATCCTTTTGGTCTTTCGGACCTGACAGTGCAGATGGGATAAGAATTCTATTTAATTCTTATGCTTTTACTTTATATAATCTGATTGACTTCATTCCAGTAAGATTATTAATTCTGGATGTTAATTGGGGAACTGAGGCCTGTAGCTTTGTCAATATTTATAATTTTCAATCTAAAGCTGAAAGGGTGACATGCATGCAGGCGGTACAACCTTATTTAGTTTCCTCAAAAAAAATCTTTTGGGGTGGGGACTTCAATTGCAGTCTCCCAAACCTTCAAACTAGTGATTCAAAAAAGATTTACTGCGATTCTAATTCTCTTCAGAAAATTGTTAAAGTGGCAGGTTTACTTAATGGTTCCAAATTTCAAAAACAGAGATCTGATTTTACATATAAAAGGGGTAAATATCAATGTACAATAGATGATTTATTTATATCCTCAAATGTTCCTGTTGGAAAATTCACTGCACATCTCTCAGAATTTTCTGATCATTTGTTTTTAACTTTTTCTCTAGTATCCACCTTGGCAATACCTAGACAAGCTCACAGATGGAAACTAAATACTTCCATCCTGTCTCAACAAATGGTAGTTAATACAATACAGTCAATACTTCTGGCAAGGATTTCCGTAGCTTTTTTATATACTGATTTAGGGGATTGGTGGTTGGACACCAAAATGGATATTAGTACCTGGTTTAAAAAATGTGGGAAAAATAACAGGAGGAATAATTTTCATAAGTATCTTATGCTTAGAAATCAATCATGCAAACTTTATACATTATCAAATACATCTCGGTATAGATTATACATCTCAGATTAATAACATTAAAAAAGAGATGCAGAAATACCAATATAACAGAGCAAATACCATACAGGCAATGTTAGCCAATCATACAAAAAAATCACCCTTGGGAGATCTTTCTGAAGCATGTAAGCATATTAAAGAGTCCACGCAAATAGACTCTTTAAAGGATGAAGCAGGTAATATTCTAACTACCGGAGTTGATATTGAAGCCTTGATGAAACAACATTTTTGTTCTTTATCTCCACAGGCCTTTATTTCTTCTTTTTGCATAAAAACATATCTAGCTTCAGTGACGGTGCCATCCTTTCCTTTGGATACCCTGTTTTTACAACACCCATTACAGAACTAGAAATAAAATCTGCAATACAAGCAGCTTAAACTAACATCACTTGGCCCAGATGGGCTTCCTAATAAGTTTAACAAAACTTAATTCTACATTGTTAATAACTCGTCTTCTATTGGTTTTTCAATTTTTCATGGAATCTCAGATAATGTCCCCAGCTTTTACTGAAGGACTTATGATATATTTATTTAAATCAGGTGATAGACAAGATATAAAAAAATGGGAGGCCTGTTACACTTTTGAATTCGGATTACAAGATCCTTACGATCTTGATAAATAATAGACTTAAAGCTTATGCTTTAAGAGTCATTTCTCCCTACCAATTCTGTGGTCTAACAGATAGGAAAATACAGACAGCACTAATGATTATAAGAGATGTGATAGAATATCTAATACTTCGAGGATCAACAGGTTATATAATTACAGCAGATTTAGAAAAAAGCATTTGACAGGGTCCATCTGCCATATTTATTTCAGGTGTTACTTAAATATGTGGTTCCAGACCCCTTATTGAACTTAATTCAACTTCTATATAAATCTGCTAAAGTTTATCCTATAATAAAAGGTATGACAGTAAAGTTTTTTTTTTTACAAACAGGAGTCAGACAAGGATGCCTCCTAAGCCCTTTATTATATATTTTTTCATTAGATCCCTTCCTGCGTTCTATTACAGAAGAACCGAAATGGCCAGGAATTCTTAATGCAGACACAGGGAAACAATTACTTTTACAGGCCTATGCTGATGATGTCTGTATGTGTTTAACAGCACCAGAACAATTAACATCATTTTTGGCAGAATTTAAAAGATACGCATGCATCTCTAATACAAAATTGAACACTTCCAAAATAAAAGGTTTAATGGTTGGGTCTGGTATACAGAAAGAATTTTATTTTAGGGATATCTTTATTTCATCTACTCCACTTTTAATATTAGGGGTTCTTTTTGAGCCACAGAATTTACCAAATGAAAATTGGGATCTGGCATTGAAAAAAATTGAAGGTAAAATTTCTAGATGGAAACAGTGGAAACTAAACAAAAAGGATATTGATTTTAGAACAATACATTGTTCCTTGCTTGCAATATATAGCAATGATTTTTCATTTGCCTCAACAGTTTGAAACCAGAATCTACAGTTCCTTTTCCTAGATGTTATGGAGGAATAGATTGAACCCTGTTAGGCGTTGTTATACATATCTGACAAAAAAGAAAGGAGGACTGGGTATGATTGACCCTGTTGTGTTTTTTCACACTTTATTTTTTTTCTCAAACTATTAAATTTGGCCTAAGATCTAAACAAGGAGAATGTTCAGCATGGCTTTACAAAGCTTTAAACAGATATTTTCATATTTGGCATAATATGGCCCCAAAATTATCCAGTCATGTTCCTTTGTATTTTTGAGTTGCTGTTTCAAAATTATATAAATGGCAAGTTACAAAGACACTGGTGCAAACCACTATGGTACGCACTTTATATGAAACTATTATTTCCACAATTTAACCTCCCAAACCTAACTTTAAAACTGCCCTACAAAACAAAATCCTTTTGTATTAATACAATTGAATAATAAAAGACTCCCCCCCCTCCCAATATGTGGGAAACACAGTGGTTATTTATGTATGGGAGGTTAGATATAAGGGGCAACGCAAAATACAAAGCACAGTTAGAAAGGAACTGTCCATATCCTGGATGTATCAACCTGGAAGAAAAATTGAACATTTTTTGCTTAATTGTTCTTATGCGAAATCATTGTGGGTTTTTTTAGGTACAAAATGGAACTTACCTTGGTTACATTACCTCATTTATAATATTTTAGTCTTATGAATTTATCCTTTGGGATTAGCCCACTTTCACCAAGACACATTCTCTCTTTTTCAGTCGCCTTAGATTTTACTTATGGCAGGCACGTTGTCAATGGGTAATTTACCAGAAAAGAATATCCCTTGAAGGTTACAGTCAGATGGTTTCTCAAGAATTAACAAAAATATGTTTAAAAGATGTTCAGATGTTCACTACAACAGCAGTAACACGGTGGTGGAAAGGTTTTCACAGAGTGATAAAGTTTAAGTAGCTGTTTTTCTAATATTTTGGCTGTATCTTGTTTAAAATGTATAAATCTATATAGTGTTATTGATTGTTTCATTTAATAAAAATCTCCCCTTCTGTTTTTGATAAGTGCCATGGGATCTTTAACATCCACCTGCACTACCACCAATCCAGGCAGATGGGACCTCGGTTTAATGTCTCATCCGAAAGCTGGAATTAACAGGATTCATAGTCCCATTAAGAGCTCTCAGCTGGCGCAGTTCAGAGAGAGGTCAGAAATGATTTTTTTACAAGAAATGCATTTGTCACATAATGAACATGCTAAACTAAAATCTTTGGGTTTTCGGGAACTGATAGCCTCATCTCATAATCAGGCAGGAGGAGGGAAGCGACCATTGCAATTCCTAGGAGTACCCCTTTTGAACTACAGGATCAGAGCGTGGATTCTGAGGGTCAGTATGCTATCGCCACAGGAGGGCTGTATGCACAGCCAGTAACACTGTCATCAATCTATCTGTCGCCGGGATCCACGAAGGCTATAGCGCAAAAATTCATTTTCCAGCTGCTGACAGTATTACAGGGGCAACTTATACTAGGGGTGACCTAAATGTCACTCTTACACCCTCCTTAGATGTTTCAAAGCTAGCAACCCATAGAGCTAACCCCCTACAAAAGTACCTAAAACAAACCCTTCCCTCCTTGGGTATCATAGATACCTGGAGGCATTACTTCCCTACTACGAAAGGATTTACCCACCTGGCAGCATGCACCGGAGTGGCATCTCGACTTGACTACCTTTTAACAACTATTGAACATTTAGATATGCTACAAGGTGTGTGGCATGGAACCACATTCTTGTCAGACCATGCCCCAGTCTATGCTAAATTCAACCTGGGAGGTAATAGAAAAGTAACGCATTGGTTCCTGAATCTCTCCCACCTTAGAGACCCCAAATTTAGACAATTGATTAAAGATTCTATACCCTGTATGCTTGCCGAAAACTCCCAAACAGAAATCTCCCCAACGGTATCATGGGACACCCTGAAGACAGTGATAAGAGGAGAGATAATAACTTTCTCAGTTCAGAAAAAGCAGGCAAGGGAGGCACACTTTCGAGAGCTGCAAGAGGAGCTTCAAACTTTGCAGTCATTTCTGGCCCAAGGGGATAAGACAGTACAGGCTCAGATCCAAATGGTGAAACAAAAATTACAAAAATTAGTAGACCAAAAAATAAGGCAACAGCTATTATATTTAAAACATTCCTACCATGAGGGAGGACCATGGGGCGCAAGGAACCTGGCCGTAGGCACCGAATACAGAAGACCAAAACCTGCGTAACTAGTATGTCCAACCCCCTCACAGGACAACTTCATAAGAGATCACAGGAAATTAGGAATATCCTAGCCAAATTTTACCAAACATTATATACAGCAGACCCCCTCACCACTAAATCAGATAACCTCTTACTTACAGAATCTGTCTCTTCCCAAACTAAGGCATGAGTAGGCACAAGCGTTACTCTCCCCGATAACACAACAGAAAGCTATGAGTGTACTTAAGACAGCAAAGACCCTCAAGGCCCTGGGCGCCGATGGGTACCCTTCCGAGTTTTACAAACTAAGGACCTCTTGATCCCTCCCCTGTTGTGGGCTTATCATGCAGTACAGGAGGGAGACCCTCCTCCACCCACACGGAAATACGCAGTGATAGCTGCTATACCCAAGCCCCAAAAAGACATCAGACAGCCCGCTTCCTATCGACCGATATCGAGGTTGAATTATGATTATAAAATGTACATAACAATAGTTTCCCACAGAATAGAATCCCTACTTCCATCTCTTATAAATCCTGATCAGGTGGGCTTTATCCAGGGTTGACAGGCCTATGAAGCAGTTTGCCAGACCTTTCTATTAGTAGACTATGGCCTCACTAGGCGGATACCACTGGCCCTTTTGGGGCTTGACACAGAAGAGGCCTTTGATAGGGCCGCGTGGCCCTTTTTGAGGGTCACCCTATTACAACTGGGCTTCCCTGGGGAATTTGTCACACAACTTCAAAATATATACCACTCATCTCAGGCCTATTTAAAATTAGATGGATCCTTATCAGACCCATTTGAACTAACTCGTGGAACCAGGCAGGGATGCTCCTATCCCCCCCTGCTGTTTGCCCTTTATTTAGAGCCCCTAGCAGAAGCTATCAGATTATACCCTGAGGTGGAGGGCATCCCCATTGGGGGACGCTCACATAAGGTGTCTCTCTTTGTGGATGACATTCTGCTCTCCCTGTCTATGCCAGAGCAGTCTATTCCAGCAGTCTGGGACCAACTCCCCCCTTTGGAACTTTGGCAGGTTATAGGGTCAACGAACAGAAGACTGAGGTTCTCCTATACAATTATGTTCCTACTGCACACCTGAGACAGGTTTTCCCTTTCAAGTGGCGCAAAATGGTAACACGATATTTAGATACAAAATTAATGAAAAAAAATAATACACACAGAATTACTAAACTACGAACCATTAACACAACTACTTACAGAAGACTTGTTTAGATGGTCCCTACTCCCACTGGGCATCATGGGTAGAGTAGAGGCCATACAGCAGAATCTATTTCCCCAAGTCCTGTTTTTTCTGCAAACCCTCCGATTTGTACCTAGTAAGTACTATTTTCAGGCATGGGATAGAGTACTATCTCGATTTATCTGGGCAGGTAAACCTCCAAGGGTGCGTTACTCCATTCTACAGCTGCCTAGGGATGGGGGGGGCCTGAATCTTCCTAATCTAAAACAATACGCAATAGCCTCACAACTGCGTACCCTTATGTGCTGGGTAAACCCTTGTTATGAAGCACACTGGAAACAAATAGAGCTTACTTTACATGACCTCTTTGACCATTCAGGCTATTTGTTTGGCTCCACCCCTCAATGCCTCCCAATGACCAAATTTCACCAGTATACAGCTGAACCCTTTAGAAAGTGACTTTTTATTAACCGCCATTGTCTAACTCCACCAGAACAACTCTTTCTCAGTGTGATTGCACATGATTCCAAGTTTTTTCCCAACAAACTTGATAAGGCCCATCGCAGATGGCATAATCAAGGATTAAAATATATCTACCAGCTGACTGGCCCATCGGGTATTATGCCCTTTGTAACACTACAAGCTAATTATCAACTCCCAAGGACTGATTTTCGTAGATACATACCGCTAAAATCTTACCTGTAGTCATCAGAAGATGCCCTGACAAGTATTGCTGAGAAGCCCTCTCTCGTACTCTCCCTAATCCAGTCGCATATAAGGGGAGCCGACACAGCACACTTGATAAGCTTTATTTACAGGGTGCTGAGGGAGATCCCCAGGGATTTCATGGAAGCAAAGTGGGCCCAGGAATTGCAAATGACAATCCCTACGGGCAGGTGGAACAACTCAGCTCTTTCAGCAATTAAGTTGTCCACCTCTCCGTACTGGAAGGAGTATGCAAGGAAAAACAGAGTCAGATATTTTTACTGGAAGGAGTATGCAAGGAAAAACAGAGTCAGATATTTTTGTTCCCCAGCCATAGTAGCTAAGTATGCAGATATCTCCCTGGGCAGATGTTGGAGGGGCTGCTGATCTGACAGGTTAGACCAGGCACATATTCTATGGACATGTAACCAGCTTGCCCCTATTGGCAACAAACAATTAAAGAAGTGATAGCAATCTACAGGTGCCTGGAGCTGTTTATTCCTGTCTACATACTAACAGCTACTCCACCTGAGGGGATTAAGGTTAGTAAAGCCACATATCGTCCAGTTACACTCCTGGTGTAGGCTGCTAAAAAGGTGATTCCCAGGTTGTGGAATACCACAGCAAACCCCACAAAGCAAGCTTGGTCCACATTGGCCCACAAAATGTACACACTTGAGTGGATCATGGCTCAGTTTTTGGACCGGGTGGAGGCTTTTGATCTCAGGTGGAGAAAGTGGGTAACCTATCAACTGGAACATTATGCAGATTTTGTTCCATGATTTACAACTTGAAGTGATACTGTACTGGCAGGGTGTGGTAATTGGGGGAGTCATTCAGAAGGCCACGGCCTCTTGCTTTGTGGGAACTATTTGTCTGGCCACTCCCTTACTTGTCAACTTACCTTCTCAGTTGCGGGGGGGCAGTGCAGTGGCAGTATCTCTCCTCTCCATCCTTCTCAGGAGGAAACCTAGTGGACCATTATCTCATAAAAAGCTCATATTAACGTTTTTTGTTTCCCAAAAATCAGCAATCCTATGTGACAGACAATCCTGGGGACCCAATGGGCCCCTGGAAGTATTCAACTGGACATTGCTGTTGATATCCCACAAACTGAAAAGAACAAGTTCCTCGAAATAGGAATGGAACTGGGCTTGGCCCTGCTGAGGACACTTTGATTGCATTGTGGACACTCAGATTTCTAAGTTATGTAATACGTAAAAAAAGGGGGGCACTGTGGAGCCCGAGCAAGATGGCGCCTCTTTGATTTACTTGCTCAACTTCGATTGACAAACTACATATAATTGGTTGTTTTCAGCAAAGATAACTTTCCAAGAGAGAGAGAGGAAGGGGTAGTGGAAAGTCTCCTGACCAAAATGGGTAACCCACGTAAAGATCAACGAACTGAAATGGGAGCAAGGAGTGGAAATGCTCTGTTGGCACAGGCGACACAATCTACACAAAGCAGGCCTGAAGAGAACACTGGGGACGCGGCCGAGAAAACCCTTCAAACTATAGGGGCTAAGCTCTCCAAGGTGATTAAATCAATAACAGTTTTATCAGACAAATTCGATGGACTTGCAACTAGGTTACCACACTGGAAGCAACAATGGAAAGCACACAGATGACAGCATTAGATGCTTCTAAAAGAGCGGATGCAGCTACTGGAGCAGTGTTGTCCCTGATTAAAGAGAGTGGGCACTGGAAAGCCTACATTGAAACTTTAGAGAACCAAATAAGAGCCCCTAGCATTAAAATCTTGGGCATACCGGAAGGTAGCGAAGGGGATAGTCTTCTGCTGTTCCTTCAGGACTGGTTCAGTCAACAGATGGGGAGGCGAAGTGTGATCTAAAGTCCAGTTGTTTCAACAGGCCTACAAAGTAACGCCACATGGGTGATTGGAGGATCAGGATCTCCCTAGAACCATAATTTTGGTTACCGACAGAGCTGGCACCAGGGACTACCTTTTGGTGCTTGCTAGATGCAAAGGGACCCTTCTTCAGGATGGACAATGAGCCAGCCTCTTTCCAGACACTAGCTACGTCACCTGCCAGAAGCGGAAAAGATTTGATGGAGTTTGGCGATGTTGCGGGAGGCTCAATTTCCACGGCATGATTTTCCCAGCGACTACATGTCCTTGCGTTGTGGAAGGAATCTACTTGTTTTCTAACTGAGACCTTAAAGTGGGGCCTGAAGAATGCTCTCCCTCCCGCTCACATATCCGACTTGGATCACCAGTCTTTGGAGGATGAGGATTCCTGAACTCTAATCTGTTTGCTCTAAGGAGTGGTCGGTGAAGCCACATCAGGTACTTTTGGGGATTATTGGTAATACCACTGGGTATAGTGTTCTGAGAGGATCCATTTCACCTGCAGTCTTACCACCTCATGTTTGGGGGTAAAGTTATGTTCGGGACATTCTTTTGATTCTACTCCAACTAGGTTGAACTCTGGACAAATACCTTAAAAATTAGAGACTGTAACTTTTCCAGAAGGATAATCAAGTGACCTGGTGTTCATGGGTTTAAAGTTTAAAGTTCTCTTTTTATCACTCTCTTTTTGGCATATTGTTAAAGTTTGTCAATTAAGTGCTGGTATATTAATACTTTAAGTAGATCAAAAATGGTTTGCACATTATTTGTGCTGTCACTAGCGATAGCAAGGCATCCTGTACATAATTTATGGTGAATTCAGCTTTATATTTTACCATATGATCATTTCCATGCAGCTCATGGGCTACGTTACAGCATTGGTATGTTACTACTCTGGGGATTTATGAGAAAATAATAATTATCTTATTTCTCTATGGACTTCCTCCAAGATGTTGTATCTGTAAAGCATTGGATGGTCGATACTGTTTTTATTAAGAGGAGTGGTGCCCTCTATGGATGTAACATATACATATCTGTAATGTCTATGCTTGGTAAGAAACTATATGCTTGTTTTGCTACAAAAAAAAACATAAAGTTAAAAAAAATGTAAAAAAGGCAAGAGATCTCTGATTAATTTAAATTGTATGTAATGAATTCTCTCCTTTTTCTTCTTTTTTGGTTTTCTCTCCATGTACCAATAAAAACTGAATAAAAAAAAAAGTTAAGGAGATTGTACCTGAGCTTGCATTCAAGCTGAACGGTTGTGTGATGTGACACGAAACTGCACCGGAGACAGGGGAATGTGGTTTCCAATGACAGTAGAGAGAGAGAGAGAGAGACCCGGAGATTGCCACAAATTTCAGTTGCATGTCCTGGTCCCACTGTGTCGCTCTCTCTCTCTCTCTCTCTCTCACATGCAGTCATGCCTTTTGCAGTTTTGCAGCTTTCGGTGAGTGGAGGAGGGAGTGGAGATCATTGGGATGGGTGGGGGGGCCCACATTACTGTGCACAGAGAAGGAATGGGACGGCAAAGAGAAAAATGGCCAGCTAAACTGCATCTCTTACAGCACAGTACTCTCACAGTCAGCAGCACACAGCAAGAGATGGACTAATCGTCCATCAACTGAAACAACAGTTCAGCGGTTCTGCTCTGCCACTCCTGAGTTGCATGCATGTTGACAGCACTGCAGGTGTGCAGCGCTGCATGGTGACTATAACAATGGGGACAGTAAGGGAATACAGCAATGGGAGCAGGCATACGGGGGGGCAGGGTTTCCATGCGACCGGAGGACACACTCCACAGTAGCATCACGGTCACACTATGGACCCGCAGGGGGAATGTCTCTTGGTGAGTTTAATGGCTGCTGTTCTCACTTCAGGTTTCCAGAACATAACGAGTGCCACGCTGCCCAGAGATTTTGCAAGTGTTCATATATGGTGCATTAATGCACACTCAGGTGATACCTTTCCTCAAATCCAGTAAGTGATCCTTCAAACAACATGAAGTCTTGCTGTATTCTGACTATTTCAGTTAGCCCCAGCACTCAAACTGCCCCGGAGAGTAGAGGGTAAATTTCTATGCAGAGCATAGAATGTTGAGCTTGAGCTCGGTTCAGACCTGTGTCTGCTGCACTTTGAAGTGCAACCGTCAGATTCTTTACTCCGCCTAACTGAATGGTCACTCCGGAGATTTCTGCTTTGCTCGCGGTTCAAAAGTCGGTTAAAGTCCTCAGTTTTACCGATTATTTTTCACAAGTTTCGGTTCAGATCTCTGTCTGTGGTGCAGTAAGTACTAGGTAGTGAACTAGACATAGTAAACTTGTAAAAATTGATTTTTCAACTGGTTCGGCTGAACCGGCCGTTTAGTGAAGTATATATTCTGTCTTTGTTTCTAAACTTAGAGTGTGGTTACTGGTTCTTATTGGTTTAAAAAAAAAGCATTTTCTTGTGTTTTTTTTCCAATACCCGTGACACGGTTAGAAACCAATAAGGGTGTCTTGCCTGGTTATTTACCATAAAAAGGGTAAGTTTGTGGTTAGGATGGCTATGTCTGAGAAACTCAAAAGAAAAACCGGGCCCACTGGGTTTCAACACTGCAGTGTGTATGGGGAGGTCTTTGCTAAGGCTGAGCCCCACACCACCTGTGTTTATTGTCTGGGGTTTGACCACCTCGATTCAGACTGCCAAATCTGTAAAAATTTCCCTAAGTTTACCCTGGAAAAAAGATTAGGTAGGCTTAATGATAAAGAGGCCGAGAAGTCCACTGACCCGGATGGCCAGCCAGGTTTGGTTCCGACCGAACCTGGGGGAGTGCCCTCTGACCAGGGCGATACTTCTTCGGGCAAGAGGAGAGCCAATCCTGAGGGATCGGTTCCTACAAAAAGAAAAGAAAAATCGGCCAGTTCAGATCCAGAGACCCATTTTCCGACCGCCGAAGAGATTGCCAAAGCGATAAGGATTGTAGAATCGCTTTGCCCGGTTCGGTCTGATGCGGCGTCTTCTGGCTGGTGCTCGGTTCGGTCAGTTCCTCCGGTTCAAGATTATGCCCCTGAAGATTTCTATGAACTGGATTGGAGGGGGATTAAGATTATGATGATGACGATGGTGTGGAAGGTGTAGATGAGCCCATTGAACCAGACATCTCCCCAGATAGGCCTTCTGGTGTTTCCCCTCCTAAGCTTTCTGAGTCTCCTTCCCACTACATGTTTTACAGGAAAGTGACAGAAACCCTCCAGCTCCCTGTGGAAGAAGCTGTAGAGGAACAAGAGGAACCTGATTATGTGGAGATGATGGACATCCCAGAGTCCAAGAGACTGTCTATTCCCCTTCATAAGTCTTTTGGGAAACAGACACAAAAGATTTTAAAAACTCCAAATTCTGTACCTCCTGTTGACAGGATGGACAAAAGGTACACTGTATCAGGTTCAGGTACAGAGTACTTGTATTAACAATGCAGCCATGTTGGGGTTGTGCAGGCTGCAGCCTGAGATAAGGCTAATATACCCTTGGCTTCACACCCCCCAGATAAAGACTCTAGGAAGCTGGATGCCATGGCAAAGAAGCAGTACATGGCATCCGCCTTGGGACTCAGGCAGGCTAATTATATGGCCTATGCAGCCAGGTACCAGAAGTCCAGGTGAGACACTGTACTGGCACTGGCTAAGCAGGCCTCCCCCAGCTAGCCTCGGAGCTGGAGGGGGTGGCTGCTGATGGATTGAGGCATCTAAGGTACAGTTCCATGCTGCTGTGGACTCCAATGATGTGTCATCTAGAGTCATGGCTACATCTGTGGCTCTTGAAGAATGGCTTAGCTCAGATGTACTAGCCTCTCACAGGACACCCAGGCTAAGGCCATGGATTTCCCTGTGGTGGGTAATTCTCTGTTTGGGGAGCAGACAGAGAATTACATGAAAAAGATGGATGAGTATAGGACCACCTATAGGACTGCACAGGCCAAGGAAAGGCAGGCAACTCCTCAAAGGCAGCAAGCTAGGGGCAGGCCTTTTCATATGCCTTTCTACCAAGCACAGGCCTCTTCTCCCTTTCCTCAAAGGGGTTCTTCAGAGGGAGAGGCAGAAGGGGAATGAGCAGGGCTGCATCCACCCCTCAACTTAAGGCTCCTGCCAAGCAGACACCCTGTGTCATCCCGGGTCGACTCCCACATTTCTGTAGGAGGCAGGCTGGCTTACTTCATCCAGGACTGGATGTCTGTTACCTCAGACAAGTGGGTCCTGGAGGTGGTAAGCCAGGTGCTGGTTCTCAGCTTCAAGAAATTTCCAAAGCTGAGGGCCAGATCTTTTCTACCTGCAAGCATCTCTGAAACCATTGCCCTAGAGGCAGAGGTTTTATTTCTACTGGCTCCAAAAGCTGTAGAGAGAGAGAGTTCCTATATTGCACAGGGGCAAAGGTCTCTACTCCAGGTACTTTCTTACCCCAAAAAAGACAGGGGAGTCACGACCCATCCTAGACTTAAGATACCTGAACAAACATCTTTTAAAACCAAAATTCAAAATGGTGTCTCTGGGACTAATCCTTCCCTCTCTAAGGCCAGGGGACTGGCTAGTCTCTCTGCACTTAAAAGATGCCTACTTTCACATTCCCATCAGGTACTCCCACAGAAAGTACCTCAGGTTCGAATTGCCTTCAGGCCATTATCAGTTCAAAGCTATGCCCTTCAGCCTGACATCAGCTACAGGGGTATTCACAAAATGCCTAGCAGTATTAGTGGCCTTTTTAAGAAGGAAAAATATTTCCATATTTCCATACCTGGACGACTGGCTCATTGTGGGTCAGTCCTCAGACCAAGTCAAGTTAAACCTGCAAGTGACTCAGCAAGTGCTCACTTCCCTAGGATTCCTTCTCAATCTTCCCAAGTCAGTTCTCGAGCCTGTACAGCGCCTCACCTTCATAGGGGCAGAGTTGGATACCGTCAAAGCAAGAGCTTTTCTTCCCCTGGAAAGGGCAAGGGCTTTTGTAGAGCTGGCTTCTTCATTCCACCTTCTGGTCTCTCAGCCCGCAAGGCACTTCCTTCAGCTTCTGGGCCACATGGCAGCTTCTACAGCAGTGGTCCAAGGGGCCAGATTTCAGATGAGGGACATTCAGTTTCACCTGAGGGCCTTTTGGCCTCAGAAGAAAGATTCTCTAACCAAACTAGTTCCAGTGACTCAGACTCTGATCCAGGCTCTCCAATGGTGGCAGGATCAGGGCAACCTCAGGCAAGGAGTCCCTTCGTCATTCAGTCTCACTCTGTGGTCCTAACCATGGATGCTTCTCTATTGGGGTGGGGAGCCCATCTGGGGGCTCTCACAGCCCAGGGACTGTGGTCCCCTCAGGAATCCCTTCTTCATATCAATCTCTTGGAACTCGGGGTGGTCTTTCTGGCCCTGCAAGCTTTCTCTCAGGCAGTGCAGAACGAGGCGGTTCAGATCAGGACAGACACCACCACCATGTGGTACATCAATGAGCAGGGAGGCACTTGGTCCATGGCCTTGTGCATGGAAGCCATGAAATTGTAGTCCCTAGCTTATTCTCTGCAGACCTCTCTGATAGCAGTCCACCTTCCAGGGAAGGACGATGTACTAGCAGATGCATTGAGCAGGATCTCCCAGGGCCATCACGAATGGTCCCTGGACCCTCTGGTGTTAAAAGTGATTTTTTCAAGGTGGGGCACTCCAGAGATAGATCTCTTTGCAGCCCCAGACAGTCACCAACTTCCTCTGTTTTATTGCAGATCCCCAGTCTTGGGCTCAGTCCCTCTGGATGCTCTGATTTTTAACTGGGAAGGGAAATTTCTATATGCCTTTCCTCTACTGTTCAAGGTTCTGGTCAAGATAAGGTCACAACCCTGCAAAGTGATTCTGATTGCTCCAGACTGGGCCAAGCAGCCTTGGTACCCCCTGTTGCTGTCCCTAGCAGTCCATCTTCCCCTGTCTCGTCCCAGGAATTACAATCTGTTAACCTCCTCTCAGGGGAGGATTTGGTACCCCAATCTTCGGTCTTTCACTCTCAAGGCATGGCTCTTGAAGTGTTAGAGTATGCAGATTTGCATCTGTCCCAAGGCTTTCTGGATATTCTCAAAGCCTCTCGAAAGCCTGCCACCAGAAAAACTTATAACTCCAAATGGAAAAGATTCAGCATTTGGTGCTCCAAGAAGCATATATCCCCAGACACTGCTGAATTGTCTACAGTTGTGGATTATATGGTTAATCTTAATGGTGTAGTCCTCAGACCAGCTACTCTCAAAGTACATTTGTTAGCTGTTTCTGCTTTTCTGTCAGTGGGAAAGCCTTCCTCACTGTCATCTCACCCTGTATTCTGTAAATTTTTCAAGGGATTGCTTCATACCAATCCCCCCTTTAGGGATCCCAACCCTGCTTGGGATCTTAATGTTTGCATTGCTCAGCTTATGCAACCCCCTTTTGAGCCTTTGTCTTCAGCAGAGCTTAAGTACTTGACTTGGAAAACTGTGTTCCTGGTAGCTATTACCTCTGCCATGCACATCAGTGAATTGCAAGCTCTGTCAGTGGAGCCTGATTTTATCTCATTCCATAGAGATAAGGTGGTCCTTAGAACTAATAGGAAGTTTTTACCTAAAGTAGTTTCAGATTTTCATCTGAACCAATCTATGTCTCTCCCTATGTTCTTCACTGATCATTCTTCTTCAGGAGAAAGAAGTTTACACAGTTTGGATGTTAAAAGAGCCCTTAGTTACTACATTGAGCATACTAAGGCTCACAGGTTTGACTCCCTCTAGTTGTTTCTCACTTATGGGGGAAGTGGGGAAGGGCAAACCTGCCACTAAGAGAACTATTGCCAGGTGGATTGTCTCTTGTATTCAATTCTGCTCTGAGAAGCTAGGCAAAATACCTCCCTCAGGCCTTAGGGCTCATTCGACTAGAGGTACAGCTGCTTTCCTGGCTGCAGCCAGAGATATTCCTTTGCTAGAGATATGTAAAGCAGCCACCTGGAAAACAGTCCATACATTTACCAAGCATTACTCCCTGGACATCCAGGCTAGGAGTGATGCTCAGTTTGGTACAGCAGTACTGCAGAGCCTATTCCCAAGGTAGGTTTCGATTCCCTCCTCCATGGAGGTATTGCGTGGTAGTCTGCAATAGTCAGAATACAGCAAGACTTCATGTTGTTTGAAGAAAAAATTACCTTAGTAATTATGTTTCTTCTAATGGAGTCTTGCTGCATTCTGACCTCCCTCCCTTCTTCCCCTCTCAGAACCCCTTTTTGGGAAGTGGGCTGGCAGGTGCAGTGTTGCACCCCAGGGGTGAATTTGGGCACTTCCTCCTTTTAGAGCGGGGGAGTGGGTTATATTATTAATTTAACAGACTTAAGTTGTTCACTACCTGGTTTTTGATTTTGGATTTCTTGACTTGAGTCTTTTGGGGATCCAGAATATTTGGTTGCCATTTGGCTAGTAAAAATTTTACAATTTCCACATAGTGGTTAGTTAGTATTAGCTCATAAGAATCTGACAGTTGCACTTCAAAGTGCAGCAGACAGAGGTCTAAACTGAGCTCGAGCTCAACGTTCTATGCTCTGCATAGAAATTAACCCTCTACTGTCTGGGGCAGTTTGAGTGCTGGGGCTAACTGCAGTAGTCAGAATACAGCAAGACTCCATTAGAAGAAACATAATTACTAAGGTGAGTAATTTTTTCTTTCGACCCCATGTTATAATAGTGTTTGTGGAGCTTCCCTGACAGACCGGAGCAGAGCAGAGCTTCTCCTCACAGATGCATAATTTGTAGTTAAAAAAAACATGTTAGAATTGTTCACATTCTGTAGAGATTACTGATGTAACTGTTAGTTCAATTCTGATTCCTTTTTTCCTTTTAAAAGTGAAAAACAGACTGCACACCATAGAGGTGTCACTACAGAAAAACATGTTTGTTTACAGTCCTTGATCAACTCCCACTGCATCTTTTCTGGACTTGGGAATGCCCCTAACACAATCTAGCCATGCATGATGCTGTGGGAGGAGAGAAAACTATTGCTTCATGAGTGTCTGCACTTTGAGGATATTCTTAATTTTCAGGAAGTATGCATTAAGAGTATATCAAAGATTTGAAACTAAATACAGTTGGGTATAATTACAGCATTAGTAGGCATTTATGTTGTACTAAGAAAGGGAGTAGATAAAACAACCAGCAACATCAGTGAATTTAGAGAAGGAAGACAAAGATAAAATGTGGGGTTTCAACTCGAAATAATATGATGCAAAAAGGGTTGCCAGTGTCCCTTTAATTAGTTTTGGCTGATACTTTGAGGCTTGTATGGAGGTCTGCACAAAGTACAGGATGTGCGTTCTCTTTGCATGGGTTTCTTGTCTAGAAACCTTCTGTTTCACCATGTGGGATAATATCACACAGTGATAGACCACCAAACCAGTAGCTGAAGGGGGCCTGGGTTTGATTCCCAGTGAAGAATATTTTTTTCTTTCTCACTACAGTTTCTATAGTATCAGAGAAGTTGTTAGATGTCATTGCTGATCTTAGTGATAAGAGTTTCAGTAAGGTCTGAAGCAGACTTTCAGAATATTAAACTGTTACCTTGTTGCAGTCATCTTAATTAGTTCCATCTGATACTTTGAAACTTGTCTAGGTTTGAATGCACCTTAGTGGGAAGCATTGCTTCAAGATGGCAAACTGTTAATTATTAAACTCCACTGTAACTGACTAGGGGGGTTGCACTCAGTGCAGGATGTACGTCCTCCTTTTCATTGTTTTTTTTGAGAGGCCTTTCACTAAAGAAGACGTTACTAAAACCATACTAATCATGCCCTCTGGGAAGGCTCCAGGGTCAAATAAGTTCATGACAGAGTTCTATAACTCCACTATACAGAATCTCTTGCTAATGTTACAAAAAGTGTTTGCCTTCACTCGTGAGTCAGGCTTTCTCTTTAAATCCATGAAAGAAGCTACTATATCAGTACTTGAAAATTATAGACCTATCTCTTTGATGAATATTGACTTACTATTTCAGCTAAGATACTAGCCAGTAGGGTTAACAAGGCCATTATGTCACTAATCCACCGCGATCAAGTAGGCTTTGTACCAGATTGACACAGTATAGATCACCTTAAGAGATTATTCCACATCATCCATGCCTCAGGAAAATGAGTAGATAAATCCATTCTACTATGCTTAGATGCTGATAAGGTATTTGCCTGGATAGATTGTAACTACCTTACAGCCATCTTAAGCAGATACAGTTCTGGACCCACTTTTTGTAAATGGATCAATATCCTATACTCTAATACATCAGCTAAGGTGAAGGTTAACAGTATAACCTCCAAGAATTTTAATATTCACAAAGACACCAGGCAAGGTTGTCCTTTTTATCTTTACTTTTTATTCTAGCCTTGGAATGAATCCTAATTAAAATACATTACTCACCTAATAGTCATGGTACCAAATTGGGTGGTAGTCATAAGATAAGGTCCTATGCTGACAATTTAATTTTAACCATTTGTAACCCATGTTTATCTTTTCCTCCCCTAATCAATACAATTAATGAATTTTCCAGTTTTTCTGGTTTCAAAGGTATTCTTAGTAAATCGGAACAGATGCCACTCAGTGGTACACTAGAGTCTGATAAACTTAAAGTGGCTGGTATTAGGGTCTTGGAGACTGGCATGACATTTCTTGGGATCCTTCTAGATAAAGATTTGAAAAAAATTCCAAAGAAAAATATCCTCCCTTTAATTAATAAGACTAAGATACATGTTCAAAGATGGCTCCCTATGAATTTATCATTGTGGGGGAAATTCAAATTATAAACATGATGGTTGTTCCAAAAAATCTAATACTTTTACGGCACATCCATATGTGTATCCCCTCCCTTTTGTTCAAGAGTATTAATCAAGCCCTAAGAAAATTTATTTGGAATAACAAACCTGCATATATTGGGTCCTATGCACTAACAAAATAGTTGTATACGTGCCATGTAATTGAGGTGCATAGGCAACCTTAGGTGTGAATGCCGCATGGCAGGGGTCCTTTAACCTTCTGATCATTGGGTTACTATCCTTAACACTTACTAACAATTTCTCTTATACAACATCGAACATCAGCAGAGCTCAGTCTACTACCAGAAAGTAAAAGCCTTCATTCAATAAGGTCTCTGATAGAAAAAACACACACTTGATTATATTAAAAAAGGAGCCACACTACCACAGAGCATGGCGTTTCGAGCACTACCTGCTCTTCATCAGGGTGCCTTGATGAAGGAACAGGTAGTGTTAGCTACATTCAACATTCTGTGGTGAGTACCTTCTTTAACATAATAAAGTGTGTGTTTCAATAAGAGACACTGATTGAATGAGGCTTTATTTCTGGTAGTAAACTGAGCTCTGCTGATGTTCGATGTTGTATAAGAGAAATTGTTAGTAAGTGTTAAGGACAGTAACCCAGTGATCAGAAGGTTAATGGTACTAATCCCAAGAACCTGGGGTTAATACTTGATAATAGTCCTAAGAATTTAGGACTATTACCCATTATACAACAGCCAGAACATTTCCTAGACTTTGATTGGTTAGTGTGTGCTTGTTGCAGTGAGATTATCTGAGCATAATATCCTGGCTTCAAGACCAAACATACAGATGATTGCATAGCAAACTGAATAACCAGCCACAACCTCGGTTATCAAAAGAGTTTGATGCTTTATAATCAAAACAGAAGAATGAGCTTAGTTTCATATAAAAAAAAGTATTTATTTATATTGGGGGGAGGGACAAATTTTTGTCACGGCTAAAACATTTCATAGTTAGGCAGAGAACACGTGTCAGAACATCTCATCTATAGTGTGGGAACATCTCTTTTGTAGTATCAGTTTAACTGTTTTATTTTTGTACTAGGAAACACACCACATATGAATGCACTGCATCATGGGTATGCAAATACCTAATTGCCTGGTATTGCATAACACACTACAGTGATACCAGACAGTTGATTATTTGGATACCCATGATGCAGTGCTTTCACATGGGGAGTGTTTCCTCAAGAAAAAAAAATTAAAACAATAAAACCATACAACTGATACTATAAAATAGATGTCCCTACTCATAAAAGGGATGTTTCAACACTTGTTCTCTGTCTAATAGCCATCTACATGTGCTCATTTTGGTCCCCACAGCATTAATAAATAAGAGCCATTATATAATAGCTATAATGGATGCAAGAATGTGGGTTGTACTAAGATAATCTGAGTTCTGGGTCTTTGTGCGCAACCAATCCAGGTGTGAGGTTATGCCAGCACATCCCATGTTCTAACATGCATTATTGCATGAATAATAGTTCCAAGAACTTGAGCTAATATCAAATTTTTTTTTAAGTGATGTTTGTTTATGCTGCCTTCCTGTTTTCTGCTACTGAACTTCCTCTGGTTACTCCATGGTGTCCTCTGGGTGACTTTACCTGGTTTACAGTGTCATCATGCATGCTGCTATGTTTTCTCCCACTAGGTGGGGTGTAGGGATGGGATATACTCCCGAATGAGCTGCTAAGCTTTCATCAGGAGATGCTGGAACAGCTTGAGTGCACTGGGAGCACTGATGTCTGTTGTCCTCATTAGCAGGGCTATATTCCTTGTTGCTCCCATCTCACCAAATGCAGGCTTGCAAGAGACACCTTGAGGCATCAGCATGCAAAGCACACTGTTGGATTGGTCTCCACCCTGCGTCTGACCCACCCATGGCACCTTTGACTGCACTGCCACTTGTGGTCACCAAGGTGGCTGTTTTGCAGCAAAGAAGGTGCTCCTCCCTTCTTGGAGGTGAACATCCTCTGATATGCTCAATCCTTCTGCCCAGCCCCCAGTGGCCCAGGCTTGATCCTGGATACGGGCCGCTGGTCTCATGAGTGGTAGTCCTACCGCTGTGCTGATGGACTGGCGGGCTAATACCCAATACTGACAATAATAAAAGGTTTTCGTAACCCCCCCCATGGACCTAAAAGGTAGCTGTCACAGCTCATTGGTTCAAAATTACCAACAGCTCAAATTAACATGACCTCCTGTGCTTTCATCTTACCCACTGTACATAAGAGTACTATGAACTTGTTTCTTTTTTTTTTTTTACTTTATTTTTATTGCAATTGTCAGATGTACATGACATTGACACTACTTCTTACCCCAAGAATACTCCAATATTCCTAACTCTTCTGCAGTGTGCCTTTAAGGTCAGAATGCCCGTAGATAGAATGCTAGGCCAATGATGGAATCACTGGCATGTGCCACTTTTCAAATGCTGCCACTGGTCAACTACCTACATTCTAACCCTCAGATTTTATTTTTAATTTTTCTCCCTCTAGCTCCTCCTACTTTTCCATCCTTATCTTTTTCTTAAATGCCTTTGAGTTTCATTCTTTCTTGTAATTGAATATTACTGTTTTATTGCAGCCTTTATAAATTGCTTCCCAATTGTTGTAACATTGTCTTGTTGTTATGTACTTTTATGACATGGAACCTTTGTAAAAGAGCCTTTGGCTCAACGGTATTAATTCCTAGAACAACAAACTAAACTAAACTAAACAGATTTCTCTCTCCGTCTATCAAGACTAGATGCCTGGAGATCCTCTCTTCATCATCTTGTTCTGTCATGTGAAAACTTAACAAAATATGCATAAGTATTTATTGTTTTTCATTTGCTGCCTCTATTCTTTATAATTTTAAGCTAATCTGTAAGTTTTTTAGTGTTAAATTTTGTGTTTCCTCGGTTTCTCTTGGTTCAGTATAACCAGGGGTGAACCAGGGTTTGTTTTATATTTATCGGAGTTTTCTAACAAAAAACCCCATTAGTTACATTTAATTTAAAGCAAATGTTTAGCAGTTGCAAAGTTTATGTGTTTTACACCTAGAAACTGAAAAGAAAAAACTGGTACTCCAGAGTTTTAAGTTTTTTGAGTGTGGTGAATTCTGTTGAGACATGGACACTTCAGCAGCGTGAAACCTACGTTCATGTCTTAGCAGAATTATTAATAAAAATGCCTGAATAGGGCTAAAAGAAGAAAAATGTCACCACCTCAGGGTCCCTCAAGCTCTGACCAGCCGACATCCCTAAATAACTGTGGGTAAAACCACAATAATAACTACTGTTACTGCTACCCCTGAGACAGGTATACAAGCAGTTTTTAAGAGGCTTGCTGAACTGGCTAACTCCCTGGTTCCCTCTAAAATCAAGAGAAAACTAAGCACACAGAACCCCCAGCATTTGGGGACTTCTGTGTCTGTTATAATGCCTGCCAACTCCTGCAGATTGCAGGTTGCTAAAAATTATTCAAGCTTACAAAGGATGTCTGCTTTTGAACAGCAGACCTCTGGAAACAGCTGTCTCCTTTGTTTATTATACTATTAATGCTACAGAGGAGAAATATGTGTTTGATGAAATGGACAAAGGGGAACCCATTAAACCTAGTTTTTTTCCCCTAAATAGGAGTTTGATTCTTTCTACATAGCTTGAGGATTATTCCTCACACTCCACAATTGTGAGATATGTCTGGACTGACACCCACGAAAACCTTCTCCTTCCTGTGAATAGATGTAGTCATCAAGGAGGGTACCTTCAAGATTTTACAAACTCCTAAGCTCTGTCTCCCCTCTTGATAAGAGGCTGTACAAAGAAATAATAAACTGGATAGGGAGGGGCTGGGTTTATTTGTTATTCTCCTGCTCTGTTCACTGAGGGGTAATACAAGTGATAGCCTGTGAAAAGGCATAGACACCCCTGGCATTTATCAGTTTTCCTAGCTGTCAGGCAGGCAAACTTTCAAGCTTATGTCAATACCAAAGTTATTAAGGTAGTCATTCCCCTACTATAGTAGTCAAGGTTCAGACTCCTCTGTCAGATGACCTACTGTAGCTGAAACAGCTAATTTTGGTTTGGAGCCAACAGCAGTCTCAATGTCTGTTGATTCTAAAGTACCAGGGATGGTAAATACAATGGGTAGAAGAGGTTTGCCAGGTTGCAGGTCACAAACCTCACTTAGGATACCCAAACCAAGACTCTGGATTTCCCAGCCAAGGGTAACCCCTTCTTTGGGAAAAAGATAAAGGTTTGAAAGCAGAATTGTCTATGCCTCTTTTCAGGTACTCTGTACAGGACTGAAGAGAGAATTTTTGAGGTGTCCTTTTGTAACCGGTGGATTACCCTAGGGGTCAGGTTGATGGTATTTTCGTGTTATTAGCGCAGTGCGGTGCCTCCATATGTAACCCCCTACCTGGGACCTGGGTTCAGGGAGAAAACTGTTGCTCGGTATTTTGGCTAGGTTTGACTTCTACTCAGGGGCACCCAAGCAACTCCAGACACAGGAAGCAATAACTGTAATGTCCAAACCAGGAGTAGGATTCTAACGTGTGGCCTTTATTCACAACCAACAGAATAACAAAGCATAGATGGACCCCCACGGGCTACACTCCTGGTAATGCAGATTTATGGAGACCAGAACACATCCTCATACACTGTGGCCCTCAGGCTTAAAAACACATTGGGCACTCAGCCCAAATTTGTACTCTTCTCTGGGTTTCCCTGGCTCGGCTCCCTTGCTAGCCCTTGGACTACCTTCCTTCCATGGCTCAGCTCTCATGCCAGCCCTTGGACTACTTTCCATATACAGTGGCGTGAAAAAGTATTTGCCCCCTTCCTGATTTTCTCTATTATTGCATATTTGTCACACTGGATGTTTTCAGGTCTTTAGACAAAATATAATATTAGATAAAGGGAACCTGAGTGAACAAATAACACTTTTTTTTTCTACTTATTTCATTTATTTAATGAAAAAAGTTAACCAACACCAACGGGCACTGTGTGAAAAAGTAATTGCCCCCTAGTTATATCAACCCAATTAAAGGGATAATTAGAGTCAGCTGATTGAACACAGCCAGGCTTGATTACAGCCAGCCCTGCTCAATATAAATCTCACTTATTTTGACCCTTACCATCAGAGTCACGTTGCCAGCACAAAGATTCAACAAGCACATCATGCCATGATCAAAGGAAGTTCCTGAAAAGATCAGAAAAAAATGTGTTGCCCTCTATCAGTCTGGAAAGGGTTACAAAGCTATTTCTAAGGCTCTGGGACTCCATCGAGCCACAGTGAGAGCCATAATCTCCAAATGGAGAACACTTGGAACAGTAGTGAATCTTCCCAGGAGTGGGCGGCCTGCCATTACTCCAAGGGCGCAGGTAAAATCATTCAGGAAGTCTCAAAGGATCCTAAAACAACATCCAAAGAACTGCAGGCTTCTCTTGCCTCAGCTAAGGTCAGTGTTCACGACTCCACAATCAGAAAGAGACTGGGCAAAATGGGCTTCATGTGAGAGTAGCAAGGCGGAAACCACTGCTAACCAAGAAGAACATAAATGCTCGCTCTCATTTGCCAGAAGCACCTGGATGACCCACAAGCCTTTTGGGAAAATGTTCTATGGACAGATGAGTCCAAAGTGGAACTTTTTGGATGACATGGATCCCATAATGTCTCGCGTAAAGCAAACACAGCATTCCACAGTGAGAACACCATACCAACAGTCAAACATGGTGGTGATAGTGTGATGGTGGGGATGCTTTGCTGCTAAGGACCTGGATGACTTGCCATAATTAAAGGAACCATGAATTCTGCTCTGTACCAGAAAATTCTTAAGGAGAATGTCCGGTCATCCTTCCGTCAGCTGAAGCTGAAGCGTAGTTGGGCCATGCAGTAAGACAATGATCCAAACACAAAAGCAAGTCCACATCAGAATGGCTAAAAAGTAAAATTAAAGTTTTGGAGTGGCTAGTCAAAGTCAGACTTAAAAACCCAATAGAGATGCTGTGGTAGGACCTGAAACGAGCAGGTCATGCTAAAACACCAAATGTTACTGAATTAAAGCAGTTCTCGAGGAAGAGTGGGTTAAAATTCCTCCACAGCGATGTGAAAGACTAATATTGAATTATAGGAAGTGTTTGGTTGCAGTCATTGCAGCTAAATGTGGCATAACCAGTTATTAAGTGTAAGGGGCAATTACTTTTTCACACAGTGCCAGTTGGTGTTGGTTAACTTTTTTTCATTAAATAAGTGAAATTAAAAAAAAAAAACAAGTGTTATTTGTTCACTCAGGTTCCCTTTATCTAATATTACATTTTCTCTAAAGACCTGAAAACATCCAGTGTGACAAATATGCAATAATAGAGAAAATCAGGAAGGGGGCAAATACTTTTTCACGCCACTGTAGCATGGATCATTTCTCGGTGGCTCCCTAAACCACTTCTGAGCACTTCTGGCTCCATAGGGAATCTTCTTCAACAATCCCACGTCTGGGTACTTTCCTCAGGCACTGGCCAAGTACCTGAGAGAAAGTAACAGGTGTCCCAAAGCGAACCCGTAGAGGTGACTCTGGTCGCACCAGATTGGGGGGGTCTCCCACCTCTTGCTCCCATAAATCATACTCGGCCATTCCTCTGGACTTTAACACCTCATCTCTGAAAACACTTTACTGTGTAGATTCTCTTTAAATATATGTCACATTTAATCTACTGTTTCTTCCATCCCATATGTGCTGAACTTGAAACATACTTAATGAGTGGCTCTGTCCATTTCTCTTGACCCCCACAGAGTTAAGCAGTCCAATTCCCACAACTTTTAAAATTGTACTTGGCTGTCTTTTCCTGACCCCACAGTAGCAGTCACTTAAATTCATCTTGTTCCCGGTGAAAACACATTGGCCCTTTAGCAGAGCAAACTCACCCCTTGGTTGCAGATGCCCCACAGGCTTTTTCTCTTCAAAGAAATCTCAACAAAGTTCTGGTGCCTCAGCACAAATCTAGATTTAGGTAGCTTCTTCTTCCTCTAGCCAAACCAGGGGATTGCCCCTGGAAGTAGGCGGAATCCTTCCCTCCCATCCCCGCAGAGATGGGACCCTGAACCTTTGTAAGCAGTCTCTACCACTTCACTTGGTTCTTCTTGTGTTCCTCTTCAGGTGAGAACACACATCTCAACAAAAATATAGCTCTTTGTCAGAGCTGAGGGCCTGCAGCTGCAGCACACCTTCTCCCTCTTCAACACTCTACTACAGGACTGACTTCAAATTCCCCAACATTCTATCCTAACCTCCAGCTGCAACATTCCAATGTGGCTTATGCAGCTGCGACAGTTCTAAAATGATGTCATCCCTCAGTCTCAGCTGAGACTGAGAACAGAGTGAGACAGTGTGAAATCCATTTAACTGGAATTTCACAAGCTGCCTTCCCTGCCTGCCACTAGGTCTAACTGGGATTCTTGTAACCCCGGGTAACAGGGGGGTTACACTATGATTAGGGCATTAAGGGTGCACAAATCCAATACAATAGCAATTCTGCACAAGAAGAGACTTCCCCTCCCACTAAATCACAAGGGATGGGAGGCAGATCTTTCCACAGCAGGCTCCTTTGATTACCAGACCATGAATGCACCTTTGCACCTACAGTGCCATAGCAGTGGTACTTCCGGAATTGACATGAACCCCCCACATTAAAAAAAAAAGAAAAAGAAAGCAGGTTTGTTAAACCTATTACTGTCAAGTACAGTGGACCCTGCTGTATGACAACAAGGGTACCACAAAGAAAATGGGATGTGGGTGCCTGTTTTAGGCACCTAACAAAGCCAAAGTTCATAGTACTTGCCAGTTTTTCCTTTACCTAGATCACTGGCTGGGGGTTGTAACTCATCCCAACAAGTCTAAGTATCTGCAACTCACCCAAGGGTTCCTGGAGCCTCAGGCTCTTCATAACTCTAGAAAGTCTGTCCCCAGCTTGCTCAACCACTATGGTTCATGGGAGCAGAACTAGATAACCCTACAAGGCAGGGCCTTACCTGCCTTTGAGCAGATCAAGGAGTATCCCATGGTTAGCAGGATTAACCAACCTGAATAAACTAAATACTCTAGCACAGTTTCTTCCCCTACTGGCATATGACACCTGCCACGCCACTGACAGTCCTGGAGTCCAGGTTACAGATGAGGGACATTTAATTTGACCTCAGGGCTTACTGGGGTCAGAGTGAGCACCCCCTTTTCAAAACTAATCCTAGTAACAAGAACATTGTTACTGGCCCTCTAAGGGTGGAAAGGGGAAACCAACTAAGGGTTTCCTTTTTCAGCAAGAATCCCTACCAGTTGTTCTGGCAACAGATGCATCCCTACTAGAGTGGGATTCCCTTTTGGGTTTCACACCATCCTATGCATATAGTCAGGTGCTGAGTTACTCCTGCGGATAAATCTGCTGGAGCTAAGAGTAGTGTTACTACTACAGGTCAGACCAGACAATACCTCCACACTGCATAAATAAGCAGGAGGAGATGAGGTCAAATCCTTCCTGCACATATGTAATGAAAATGTGGAGTCTAGTAGTATACTCTGTGGGGGTTTCCTGACAGTTTTTTTCCTTCTGCCAGGCAAGGATAATACATTGACAGGTACTCTGACTTAAATCAACCAGGCTCATTTCTAATGGGCCTTGAGCAGTTAGGTGGTGTAAGTGATTGTTAAGAAGTGGGGCACTCCAGTGGTACACTTGTTTGTATCCCACCAGAACTACCACTTGCCACAGTACTATTGCACAGCTGATTGGGAAATTGTCTCCCTGGATATTCTGCCTTTGTTTTGGTCAGTAGGCACATGTATACTTTCACATACCTTCTTCCCCCTCTTTGGTGTACAGCGCATTGCTTCGGCTGAAGCCCAAATCAGTATTAACAATTTCTGTACACCAAACTGAGTCAGACACCATGGTACATTCTGCTATCCTCCATGTCTGTGGCTGAGTCAAAGCAGATCCCTCAAAAAGGCATATTTTACTGCCTCCAATAGAGGGAGGCTCCTTTACTCTAACCTCAACTTACTCGGAGGTTTTGGAAATCTAGAATATGCATGCTTGCATCTTTCTAAGGTGTCATGGACATTTTAAGGGATTACAGAAAGCCTTCTGTTGGCAATACCTATGTTACAAAAAGTGAAAGGTTTTTCTATTGGCATACCAGTACAGACTGGTACCCCAGCTGTGCTGCACTATTGTATCTATTTACAGTCAATGGGCTTACAGACCAGTATTAAAAAAAGAAAAAAAAGAGAAAAAGTGTTTGTTTTTTTGCTTACATGTCAGTTGCAGAGTATCTTTCTAGTTTTATACTCTGTTTAAAAAAAAGGTTCTTTAAGGGCCTGGTCCGCCTGCACCCGTCACAGGGGGAAACCAGTACCTGCATGGGAGCTAAATATGTGCATACCTTGGCTCATGGGATGCAGCTCATTTGAGGTGTGTCGCATGGCACAGTTTTCTTTGTCCCATTAAACAGGACTATATCTCATCCCACAGAGACAAAGTGGTAATGAGAACAAACAGGGTTATTACTAGAGCAGTTCCTAAATCCCATTTGAACCAAAGCATTACCTTATTTGTCTTTTTCACTCAACACTCTAATTTTGGTGAAATGAGACCCCATAGCCTGGATGTCAAAGGAATTTCTAGCTAGTACTTGATAGCCACTAAAGCCCACAAGCAGGGCAGAAAACAGCTATTCCTGACATGTAAGGATACATGTCAGGGAAACAGTGTCAGCATGGGGCCTGTACATTTGTCTTGCCACGCTCATGGGTTCTTCCTTTGAGCCCATATTTCCAGCAGCACTAAACTGCGTTACATGGAAAATACTACTTTTAGTGGCTGTCACCTCACTCAGACCAATCAGTGACCTTCAGGCCCTATGCACTGCACAGGACTACATCCCTTCTCACAGGGATAATGTTGGTTTTAAAACTGATAGGAAATTCCATCCCAGAGTGGTTTCAGACTTTCATCTAAACCAAGCTATGTATCACTTAGTGTTCCTTTACTGAGCATTCTTGTTCTGGGGGAGTATATTGCATAGTCTTGATGCAAGGGAGCTTTCAGCTACTGCATGGCAGCTACTAAGCTCCACAGGCAGGACAAGACACAGTTTTCCTCATTTATGGGGATATGGGAATGTTTAATCCAGCATCTAAAGGTCCACTTCTCGCTGGATGGTCCAGTGTATTCAGTCTTGTCATGTCACAGTAGGCCAAGAGACCTAAGCAGGGCTCAGAGCCCACTCCACAAGGGGGGGCAGCTGACACACTGGCAGCTGTCAGGGACATCCCCTTTTTAGATACCTGTAAAGCAGCTACCCGGAGGCCAGTTCACACATTTACCAAACATTACAGCCTGGATATGCAGACTAGGGTTGATGCCCAGTTGGTACAGCTGTCCTGCAGAGCCTGTTTCCAAAATAGGTTCTGTTCCCGCCTCCAAAGGTACTGCTTTTTAGTCTGCAGAAGAGTTAGGAATATTGGAGTATTCCTGGGGTGAGAAGAAAAAGTTATTTACCATAGTAACCTTGTTTTTCCCCGGGGATACTCCAATATTCATAACTCTCCCATCCTACCTCCCCTTTCAGAACCAGTGACTTCTGCATTCCATGCTGTACCTTAAAGGGTATGTATCCCACATTCTGATTTTTATTGGAACCAGTCTTATTGGTTTTTCACCTTTCAGGTGATTTTGACATGGGAGAATGCATTGTTTGTGAATATACCTTGATATATTCTGCCTTCAGTTAAAGGCTAGTTGTGGGAGTCCTAAAATTATTAAATGTTACTGATTTAAAATCTTTTGGGCCCTGTCTTTACAGGCGTCCACAAAATCTGAGGTTAGAATGTAGGTAGTTGACTAGTGGCAGCATTTGAAAAGTGGCACAAGCCAATGATTCCATCATTAGCATAGCATTCTATCTCCGGGCATTCTGACCTTAAAGGCACACTGCAGAAGAGTTATGAATATTGAAGTATCCCCTGGGAGAAACAAGGTTACTATGGTAAGTAACTTTTTCTTCTCTCCTACACACTACCCCACGATTCTGCTTCAAAGAGATCCCAGTGCACTTAGCCAGAACTCATATTCAGAAGGCCATCCGCAACACAGGCTACAGTGGCGACTCCCTCGACCTGAAGTTGTTAGTGCTGGTCCTTGAAGAAATCCTTGTACTCTTGACAATGATCTTCAACCTATCACTAAGAATGTCCCAGTTCCCATCTTGCTGGAAGGAGGCGACCATCACACCGGTACACAAAAGTGGAGACAAGTCACTACACTCCAACTACAGACCTATCTCCATCCTCCCTCCTTTGTCTAAGGCCCTGGAACGCATTGCCTCAGACCAGCTTGTCGAGTACCTGGAAAAATAGAACATCCAATGTCCCGAGCAACATGGCTTTCGTAAAGGACACAGCACCACCACTGCACTATTGGAATTCAAGGGATTCATCCATACCACTCTTGATCAAGGAAACTGTGTGTGGGCAGCATTCATCGACCTTACAAAAGCCTTTGACACTGTCAGTCACCCACTCCTACTCAAGCAACTATCAAGCATTGGGCTCTCCAAAGAAGTGCTGCTCTGATTTTCAAGCTAACTTGGGGAGAGGGTCCAGTGGGTCAGGATTGCCGGTGCCACTTCAGAAGATAAACTGGTCTGTTTGGGGGTCCCACAAGGGTCCATCCTGGGACCACTACTCTTCAGCCTCTTTCTGAACAACCTCCCCAGTGTCTGCTATCAGAAGTTACTTCTTTACTCTGACGATGCAGTTTTGTTCACCGACCACCAAGATGTGGAGCGCCTTCAGAAAAAGCTACAGCTCGACTTCATGTGCATTGAAGAATGGTTCAAGATGTATAAACTGGTCCTAAACTACAGCAAAACAAAGGTAATGACCTTCTACAATTCCAGGAGCAAGTACAAATCCCATGATCTCTCCATCAAAAATCTAACAGAGACCATACTCGATCACGTTCCTGAATTTAAATACCAAGCTGTTACTTTGGACAGTTCCCTCTCCTATCATCGGCACATTGATTCTGTTGCCAAAGCCGCCAGTATCCGTATAGGCATGCTCTACAGACACAAACACTGCATGACCCCTGAAACACTCCGGTTGGCTATTAACAGCTCTGCACCTCCATCATTGATTACGGGCTAGCAGTCTACGGCTCCGCCTCTGCCACTGCCCTCCGCAGAATTGAGGTTGCACTCAACAAAGCATGCAGGCTTCTAACGGGGGCTGACCGACTTACTTACACATATGCTCTATACATTTGGGCAGGATGGCTTCCTCTCATTAGCTGGATTCAGTACAAAACCTGCCTCATAGCCAAAAAAGTCCTCCTTGGGATCATGCCCCCAGGCGTTGTAAAGCTCCTCATAGACCACCACAGCGCCCAGCAAACTAGAAGTTCACAATATCAAACCTTCCTTGTCCCCGGATGCCGTACTACAATGGGACAGAGGGCTTTTCCTCACAGAGCTCCACAGTGGTACAATACACTCAACAAAGAAACTCCTACAGCTGCTGCTCTTGGCCCATTTAAAAGACAACTCCAACTTCGTCTTAGCTCAACTAGTCATTGTGACTGCTTCACCTAATCTGGGGCCTCTACGTTCACTGCCCTCTGCTTTAGACAGGTCAGCTACCCCCCCTTGCCATGCCCTCCCTCTCCTGCCTCCCCTGCATACCCCTCCCCCACTCCCTTCCTCACCCCCCTCCCTGGCACTTCACGGACAATAATCCACCCTTCCTCCCTTGTGTGCTCTTACCATCCCCTCACCCTTCGACAATGGCCTCCCGGCCTGCATACCCCCGCCCTCCCTATCCTCTCATCAGCAGCACTTATTTATAGGTTTATTTCTAAGTTTGCCCTTGGATATTGTGTCTCTCTACCTAACATTCGGCGCATTTTTGAGGTACTGTAATTAACTATGCTTCAGCCTCATGCTTCTTTGTATTATGTAACTTTTTTATAATCCTGTCGACCTTTGTATGTATATTTACCTTCCATTTCCTCAACGTGGAACCTTTATAAATGAGCAGTTCCTACTCAAAGGTATTTGCAATCTTAGATTTCAATAAAATAAAAAATAAATAAACATTGAGCAATCCCTGGGTTTCAAGGCATAGAAGTTAATAATCACATCATTTAAATACAAAGGCATGATATTCTTTTTCAGCTCAGCTTTATTGAAAATCATTACATCATCACAAGTAATTACACTGCATGACCAACATTTAGAGCAGCAAACATATCCATGAGATCCATTGCACTATAATTGGAAGAAGCTGCATACTACAGTCTATGTCAAGAATGCAATAAAAGTCCATGAAAAACATCATAAATTGGTCTGTTGTGTTGTTTCTTCTGTTCTGGATGACATATCTCATAGTTTAACTCGAGTTCAACCAGGAAGGAATGAAAAGTCCGCACATGTGTCAACAGTGGCAAAACAGAAAAGACACTTTCATACAAACATGGAGTGCAGGCTGTCATACAACAGCTCTGTGAGCAGTATCAAAAATCCACAGGGTTGTCCTACGCCTGTGGGGACTTCACTGAATTTAAGAGTCTGACTCCCCCCCCCCCACACACACACACAACCATCTATTATACCTAATGTACCTGGCTGGTCCCTGTAAAACCTTGAATTCCATCTGGCCTAGAGCTCAATATGTTTTTCTAGAGTTAGCTTGAGTGTGGCTATTATTTTTTCTGCAATTTATAAGCCATGACAGGGTGTACATTTTAGGATTTTAAATGCATGCCCCGAGGGTGTAGTAGGGCACATGGCCGAAGGCCAAGTGTCCTTACATCCCTGAGAAGTGCATTAAAATCCTATTATCCACACCCTGGATGGGGCCCATAACACTTATAAAATTGCTCTGAGTCAGTTTCTTGGGGAGGAAAATGAGATTCAACATCTAACTGTGCGTTTATAGAGATTTAATGCACAGTCAGTTGATGTCTCTTAGCCAATGAAATTTCTAGATTTTTCTTGCCATTTTATAGATTCTTTTAATCTCTTCAGCTCTTTTGACCCAGGAATCAAAAGATGGGACTGTCACCTTTAAACAGACAGTAAACATTGCAGGGATTGATCAAACTATTAAAGCCCATGAAAAGTTATGCTGAACGAGGTATTTGGCTTCTTTGTAAGTGTCAAATGTCCTGAGATATAAATATTTAAATCATCTGAAAATCAAAACAAGGCAGCAGCCATTTCATGCAGTCTTACAACAGAGAGTGATGTCACTGAGGGGCAAGCTGTAATTAACAACATAAAGCTAGCTCCTCAGTGACATCACTTCCTATTTTAAAGACTGCATGAAATGGCTGTTGATAACAGTTGATTTACACATTACGTAGCTATTCATATCTCAAGACTTCTGTCCCCTACAGGTAAATCTAATACCTCATTTTAAAGATCTTTCCATGGGTTTTCACAATTTGAGTGATCCCTGCAATGTTTAGTGTCCCTTTAACCAATTTGCTGTTTGTGGTAAATGCAAGGACCACAGCTGCTTTCAAACAGGGTTGGGATAGAGCAAGGGCTCAGGTGGGAACTGTGGGATCAGAAAAAGGCAAAATATGGAAGGGGGCTAGATCCTGGGACCTACAATTGGTTTTTGAAACTTTAGGGTAGACTAGATGGACCCACGGTCTCCTTCTGCCATCACTTTTTGTGTTTCTATGAAGTAAAGTGTTACCCAGTGTGGGAACAGTGGAACTGCCCTCTGAGCTCAGAAAATTCCTGTGGAACTTTTCAGACACTGAGGGAGGACTGCCTCAGACATAGGTGGTGCCTCCTCAGTATGGATCTGGAATTTGGAAAAGAGGTGCCCCCCTCTGTCCCAGGATGGAACCCCAAGCACCCGATCTGGGACAGATGAAGCAAGATCCCACATAGTAAGCAAAAATGTTATTCATTCAGAAATGAATCGGAAACTCATCTGAGACATGCTCATTTCCAGTGAGGCCCTTCGTACAAAATGTTCAAGTTACAAAAACAAGTAATATTAAATCATAAACAGACATAAGCAATACAATAAATAATACTTATAACATATTAGATAAGACAACACCCCAACTCAGATATGGACAAATAGACAATGTATTACAAATCTTATACACAGGCAGTAACATAATGTTCAATCCCAATCATTTCACATTTCGTTCAAGATGAAACTACAAGATAATTTCTTATTGGCCACTGATATGAACCAATTTTTATCTCACCAAGTTGAATATTGCTGTTAAGAGATCAGAGAGAGAGAGAGAGAGGGAGGCAAAGTATTCCAAATGTTTGGTCCCATATAAAAAAAATGAGATCTCCCCAAATCAGTCCCACATCTTGAAAGTACATATTCTATACCTTCAGCTGATCATAGGCCATTTTGCTATATTCCTGAGTTGTAATCTTTCTGCTGTACTGTATAGTCTGGAACCTTACACTTAAAACACTTAACCATATATGTCAATACATGTAAGGATCCCCTATCATTGAGATATAACCAGTTTAAAGATTTATAAAGTTCATATCTATGCGTTCTCTTAGGGACATTAAGAATAATCCTAGCCAATTTATTATATATAGTGTCTAATTTAAGCAACTGCATGGAAGGAGCCCCGGCAAATATTAGGTCCCCATAATCCAACAGAGGTAACACTAAACTGTTAACTACATGTTTCCTAACTGTCTCTGCCATACAGTGTATATTACAGTATAATGCTCCGAGATATTTTCCGACTTTTTTGGCAACATGTTCCATATGAATATTCCATTTGAACTTATTGTCCAAATAACGTCCCAAATATCTATAACTTGGTACTTGTTCAAGCACAGTTTTATCTAGGGTTTCAATCTGTAAAGTTGTCTTATAAGAATTCAGAGACTTTTCCCTAGAAAACAACATAACCTAGGGCTTTTTCGAATTTAATAGAAGCCTAGATTGAAGGAGAAAGTTTTGTAATTCGTCAAATGTTTCCTGAAGTAAAGTTTCAGTTTGATTTATTGATGTACCCCCTACATACACAATAGTATCATCCATGTACAAATGATATCTTACACAAGAATTAGTCAAAGTAAGGTTATTCATATACAAATTAAAAAGGATAGGACCTAGCTGGCCTTGTGGAGCTGAGAGTTGAGGCATTGAGCGCCACACCTCGCACCACGCTAGTGACCTGTGTTCGGGAATGAACATGGGTTGCCGTGGGTCAGCTATGAGAAGATGGATTGAGCATCCTATGGACTGCTCTCCATCTCTGGGGAGGGGGGGATTACAGCAGCTGGTGCTCACCTGACCCCTAGTGGAGACTGGTGCTCGACGGCATGGAGCTGCATCACAGGGGACGGGGGCGGCAGACTCTTGACTGGTTCATGCACGGGAGTGTGTGCGGGCTCAGTCGCTGGTGTCATTGCACACGGTTCCCCACATGAGAGAGAAAAAAAAGAGAAAAAAGTAGCTCCCAGAGGATGATGCGGGGGAGCTCATAGGGCCCACACTGGGCTAGCCACGGTGCAAACGGATCCGGTTTTGGTGGGAGAAGGGCCCCTTCTGCCAACCCCACCAGGGGGTTAATCCCTGGGGTACTGTGCCTGCTGGTGGATGCCAGGGTAATGGGGCTGGGCCCCCCCCCGATTGAGAGGGCTGAGGAGTAGGAGTATAAACTATAAAAAAAAAAAAAAAGGTTGGGACCTAAAATGGATCCCTGAGGGATGCCAGAAAAAGCAATAGGTTAGATACGCAGTCATTTATAGATACTAACTGTTGTCTGCCCATTAAGTACAGTTTAAACCAATTCACCGCATTTTCTGACATTCCAGTTGTTTTGAGCCTGGGCAGGAGGATGTCATGGTCTAAGGTGTCAAACACTTAGGATAAATCGATAAAAATCACTCTCAATTACATCGTCCTGTCCAGCATCTCATTTATGTCACCTGTGACCATCAGTAGGGCAGAGGTGGTACCATGTAAGGGTCTAAAGCCTGATTGAAAGTTATGTGTAATTTTACCTTTTTCCAAAAATTTTCGCATTTGTTTACCCACCAATTTCTCAAAACCCTTAGCAACTGATGTCAAATGGGAAACTGGGCAATAGTTTTCTAGTTGTTTTTTTTTTTTGCCTGATTTAAAAATTGGTACCACCTTAGCTAGCTGTTTTCCATTCTTTTTGGGAATGTTGCGAGGCACAATGGCATATTAAACATTCTGGCCAATGGGTATGATATAATGGGAGCAGCATATTTTAAAAGGATATTTGGTATCCTGACCGGGCCCCCAGATTTTCTTGTATCCAATTTGATTAAAGTATGTACCTCTTTAGTTGAAATAGGATCAAAAATAAAGGCGTCACTTAGAGAACAATCTACTGTTATGTTACTGATTAAGGAATCAGAGAACTGAGTTAAGGCCTTTGTACCCAAGGACACAAAATGTTCGTTAAATTTATCAGCAACCAGAGTACCCAATGGAATTTTTTGACCTTCAATTTAGAAATTATCAAGAAAATCTGACTTTTGTGCACCTTGTAACTTTTTCATAGTTTTCCAGAATTCTCCTGGATCTTTTGTCATGTCTTCATTATAATAACCTTGTTTGGTCTTCCTGATTTCTTAAATATAGTTATTTCATATTATACAATGAGGTAAGAAAATCCTGTAACCTCATTGGTCAAAACACATCACATGACTGTGATAAATCCTCCAGTATACCCACTGTAAAAGTTTTATATCACTATAAAAACAAAAAACAAGTTGAACATTGTATAATAGCAATATACCATGACAGAGGTGGGTATATCGTTGGATTTACGCCTGGTGTGATTAAGTCACTCGACTGCGCCTCGTGACCGAACCACACCTGGTGTGGTAAATCCACCAATATCCCACTCTCTGTCATGGTATATTGCTTAAATAATGTATGGTAGAACGTTGTTATGACTGGAAATCCATGCCAGCTAAAATGTTGTTATGCTGCAGTAGCTTGCTGTTATGCTGCACCAGGTACGTAGCTACTGCAGCATAACAGATTAGAATCTTGAAAGAAATGCTGTCAGCGTGAGCTGCACACTAAACAGCGTACAGTTAATCGAGGTTACGTCTTCAGTTCCGGAGGTCATGCCAACACATCCATGTGGATCATCCATACCAATAGACTGATAGTTAAAATGGCTAAGTTAAAAAAGTGTAACATTCCTGTATGTCTGTTTTTTTTTTTTGCAATGTGCCACTATCGATGTTGACTTCCGATGTACACATCAAATGTGAGTAAATATTTCTCTCAACAACTGTACTGAATGATCGTTTCTGTGACAGCAGCCGACTGATTGTGATTTTTTATTTGAACTGCAACAGATAGGTGACCATACACTATAAATGATAATGTATGGTCCTCTTTCCGTAACAAGTTTGAAAACTCTTCTTGAGGTCGCCATGGCAACTGAACCTCTCGAGCTACGTGCTCAAGGTTCCAAACGTCGCCATGACAACCTCTTGAAGAGTTTACAAACTTGTTACGGATAGAGGACCATACATTATCCTCTATGTTTTATTTTTATTTAAAAAGATGTGTATTGTACCACGGGGCATTTATTTAATTTTACTTCCCTGATTTTAATGGAGCATGTTTATTATGTATTTGCATGAAATCATTGCAAAATAGTGACCAAGCATCACTTACGGTAGGGATTAAGACAAGCCTGTCCCAATTATGTTTTTCTAAATCCAGCATAAAATTTATGTAATCAAAATTCCTAAAAGATCTAAACTTAACTAATTTTCCAGGAACTCTTTTCACTATTTGCTTCCTTATGCGCAAAAAAAAAAAAAATCACCTGATGATCTGATAATGAGTCAGGAAGGACTCCACTGCAGATAAACTTCTCTGGCTCAGTAGAAAAAGTAAAATCTAACATAGCTGAGGAATTGGGGTGTTTGGTATTAACGCTAGTGACTTCCTGTCAATCGCAGAGCAGTAACCATATCTGTTATATTATGGTTATTATCTACTCACATAGATTGGATACATTGGTGATAGGGGAAGCCCAGACATTGTCTGCTCCTAGGAAAGGCCAGTCAAAAGTAATTTGTTCCCCTGAGAAATAGGGGATAGGTTTTGTACCTGTAATCTGTAAATTACTACTGCAAGAAACTGGACTTTGTTGTACCTGTTGTCACTGCACCTGCAGCCCCAGAGGGCAAACCATTTTTGTCTGATGCTTTGTGTCAGAATACAACCTACTGCTTTATTCTATTTTCCATTGTGGACAGCTTGTGCGTGTGTGGACTGCCAAGTTTCTGATGCCCCCTGTGCCATGGCCCTCCCTGGAACCTGTACAAATACAAATGTTGCTTAGATACGCACTCCCTCCCAAGACCAAACCAGGGACATAATTGCCAATGGGGTGAATGGAATATTGCTAAAAATGTCATCTGTGGTGCCAGTATGCCAATTGTGTGTTTACCTGAGGGAAGGGGTTACATGGTGATCTGGGCATATTCCAGGTGGGGGGGGGGCTCTTCCTCCTGTACTACTCTGAAAACCCTGCACAAATGTAGGAGTAGCTCTTCTTAGAATGTTTTGTAAAATTCAGGAGCCAGTTCATCCGGGCCTGGGCTTTTTCCTGTTTTTAGTCCACTCAGTGTGACTTAAATTTCTTCAAAGCTGATTAGAGCTTCCAGGGCTTCCAAACTCTCTTGCCATAGCTTTTTGATTTATTTTCACCCTTGCAAAAAAGGCATCTAAAAGTATGATATGCTTGTCTTCCTTCATCACAACATATGGGGGGACACCTTAGAATATTTAGATAACACTACACCTAAAAAGGTCCTTTAAAGAGACCTCCAGTAGCAAGACCATGGACTATATTCTGAGATCTGACTTTCAATAATGTCCAGAGTGTAAAACACTCCTCAAATGTCAATATGACTGTCATAAGTCCACAAGGAACATGCATAGAATGTCGTAATAAGGCCCAATGACAGAGGATGTTTCCCCTATGGCTCCAACACATCTCCGGCCTCAGAAAATTAAATAAAAACAACACCCAACAGTGAGAGCAGTTAAAGAGCAGCTGATGCCTTTGGAAAAGGTTGGGAAACGTAACATTTAGACACAATTCAGTTTGTACTTCATATACCTTATATAGATTTCTCTCTCCTTTATTTATTACTGACAAAACTGCCACAAAACAAGATCTTTATCTCTTAGAGTTTATCTGCCTCTGTAGCCTATTCCTTACATGAAATGATAATGCTGTGTTATGACATCACACTTTGTTGCCATGGGAATAACTGTGATGTCAAAAGCAGAATGGAGTTGGAATGGAAAACTCAGCATCACCCAGCTTACTTGACGTGATTGAGCCATTGAATGGTTTTCAGTGGGCTTTAGAATTGCCCTGCCTTTAGGAAGTAAAAAGAACAGTTGCCATGGCACCCCTTGCCAGTGCCCTGGACTCCAGATGACCTCCAGAGCAACACCACCATCGACTAGGCAGGCACTGTTCTCTTTTAAAGTTACGCACGAAGGAGCATCCATGAAACTTCTCTGGTAGTGTCAGCAGAGAGTGAGTGGTGATACTAAAATACATAAACCTAACTGCCACTGCTGCCCACTAATTTTTTTTTTTTACTTATTTTATTTCTGTATCCTTCGGCTGGGGGGTTGTACCTTTGGTTCCCCCACATACTCCAGCCCGCCTTCACGGCTGCCACCCCGATCATGGCCAGAGCTCATACTTCTCTGCCACAACCTCCCCAGGTTGATTCACGGCGGGTATGTACCCCACCTCCGCGGAGACCTGGAGGGAGGGCTTATGAGGGAGCTAACTTGGGCGTGATCGCGGCAGCACAGTCGGGGCAGCATTCATGCTGCCGAGGGATATTTCTACTTTCCTCCCCATGTGGAAGGGCGTGCAGTGACACCAGCAGTAGGAACGCGCATGCATCCGCACGAGCTCCTCCAGGCTTCTGCCCCAGCTCTGCTCCACTTCCGCAGGATTGGTGCACTGTCCCCCAGTCTCTACTGGGAGCCAGTCAAGCACCGACCACTATTGTCCCCCCTCCTCAGAGAAGGAGTGCAGTCCTTCGAACGTTCAGTCCTTCACCAACCCCTGGCAGCCCGTGCTCGTTTCCAAACACCGGTCGCTGGCATGGTGCGAGGTAAGGCATCCAGTGCTTCAGCCCTCAGCACCACCAGGTCAGCACTGTGCACTAATTTAATACATTATTTAGCGGATTTGTGTTTGTGTGGTATTCCAAGTATTGTATACAGAGGGGACATTAGTAACACATTTTGCTATGGGAATCTTGGGGTTTAAGGTTGACCCTAGGTGTGCAGTGTTAAATTCAACACCAGTGTTTGCCTTTGCTCCCTAACAAACTGTATTAATTAGTGGGGGCATAGTTCCGTGTTTTCATGTTCTTGTTATGTCTTGAGTTCTGAAAGATGCTGTGTTTCTGACCTCAACCCTCAAGCCACTTCCCATTCATTGCCAGGGAAGCACTGTCAGATTTTTTTCTAGCCCCATAATTATTTCACACTTTGCAGACTTTCTTTTGCACCTTTAGTACCGTTAGCACTTTGATTTATTTTGCAATTTACCCCAGACAGCCACACTGAGCTACAGCATCTTATTTTCTGTGAGGTTCTGCTCCTGCTGAGGTTTGTGTCTGGGAGTTAACGAAATACAACTGGCCAAGTGTTGTGCTTAAGGCCCCACCTTGAACCAGTGGGTTCAAACAATCTATCTTGCATGTCTCAGTTTTGTGCTTTAACCACTGAGCCACGGTGCCTTATTGCTACGTCAGAGGAGGCCCTGAGATTTCCTTGGTGGAAAGCGGAACCTGCAGTGTTCTACTGATGGTGCCCCAGGCCTGTTTGTGTCACTGCAGCTGCTGCTGAGATTCTGTTGGCTAAGATGCTAGGTATGCAAGCACGGCATGCCTGAACTGGTTGTGCTGTATTTTGTTCGGTAGTATTTTGTGCTCCTTTGTTACAATCCAACATAGCACTCTTTGTCTCCGTGTTGGTCTCTAGCTCTTCTTTCAGCTTTGATTGTAAAAAATCTACCTGATGAAGAGAATTTAGGGACCCTGAAAACCAGTATTCTAAAATACTCATTAGCTACTTCTGCCATACAAAGGCTTTTAGTTTTTGTGCAATATGTAACAAACTGAAAGGAAGCTTTCATAAAAGCAAAAATGAAATTAGCTTTTGTATGTAATGGCAAAGCAAAGCAAGGCAAAGTTTATTTATAAAGCACCCTGTCCAAAAAGGCTCTGAGCACTGTACGGAGTGCAGACATAACATATCAACTCTGTAAAGGTTGGTAGGCTAGCAGTATAGGCTAGGGGTTAGAGCAGCAAGCTGCAAATGAGTTTGGTACATCCAGCAGACCTGGGTTCGATTCCCAAGACCTTCACTTGCATAATGTGTAGCCCTGAACAAATCATTTAACCTTCCCAGTGCACCTGGAACACACCTGGAAATGGACTGCAGCTCTGTGTGCTTTTCACTGCCAGAAATTGTAAAAGATAAATAAAGGCGAGGCCAAATACAGGAAATAAATATCCTAAGGGTTCTGGTACCTAATATTTTTGGTTCTAGGTCAGGAATCCGATAGAAGAGTGATGCTGGGGTGGTGGTAAACAAGACTAGGTATATAAACTCCAGTAAGGAAAAATACATTTCTGGGGTTACAACGGTGTATTGCTCTTCCACACAGAGGGGCATGATTCTCATGTAACCCCAGACATCTCACACTTGGGCCATCTGGGGGGGGGGTTGTCAGATGCATCATGGAGGCGAGTTGCTTGGCTCCTGGGGAGAGAGTGGCTGCCCAGCTTTCCTGTGCCCCTGCCAGCTGACCAGTCACTTGTCCCCCTCCCTGGCAGAAGGAAAGGTGCAGCCTTCTGGCATTCACACATCCACTGCCTGCTGACCAGTGTCTCCCTCTCCCAGCAGGAAGAAGCGTTAGGCCACCCAACATTCACTCACCTCCAGCTGACCAGTCACTCACCCTCCTCCCTGGCAAGAGGGAGGATGCAGCAACCTCATCATTGGTATGGGGTAATGGGAGGGACCATGAGGAAAAACAGGGGGAGATAAAAATGCATTTCTGTTAGCCCCATATCTCAGAGACTGATTCTTCCATATAGTGACCTGAAACTTTTAAAGCTACAATGGGACTTCCGGTGATGTTACCGACTAGCATGGCAGGTTGAATCCTGAGCTCCGCTACCCTGGCGGCCACAGTCACACCACATCATAACTCCAATCAGCTATCCTCTTTACAAAACATTGCTTGCGGGAGGTGCTGACTCTACCACAGCATCTTTGATCAGCATGGCCTCCTCCATTTGATCTAGGGTGGGTCACTCATCGCTGGCGATCATCGAGGATCATCTGCTTCAGGAGCTAATGATGCTGAGCACAGAGGTGCGAAACTTACTTGTAGGTATCAGACAAGATTTACAAACAGGAACTGCAAACCACTACAACTGCCCTATCTAAGCACTCCGACCACATAGCCAAGATTCTGCTTCATCTGCATCATCATCGGGAGCAGGCTGATGCAAAACTGCAAGATGTGGAAGACAGATGATGGAGGAAGAACCTTCGAATATATGGTGTTCCTGAAGGGGCCAAGGGGACCCAGATAACAGTCTTTGAGGAACAGCTGCTGAAGAAGACGTCACAACTACCAGCAGACCTCTCACTGGACTTGAAGTAGGTGCATCAAGCCCTGGGCCCTCTCCTGCCAACCAGTAAGCCTATTTGAATCCATTGCCCATACCATGCCTTATAGAATCACAACAAGAACTATCTGCAAACATCACTGCAGGGAAAATTCAGTTGATACTTCACGAGGCTAAAACGCAAAAATGCCCAGGCCCAGAAGACTTTCCCATTGAGTGGCACTGAGCCTTTTCTTCTGATTTGCTGCTGTATTTGCCTGAAGCTATCCAAGCGATGCGGTCTAGCGGAATCTGGCAACAATCTACATCATTCTTAAACCTGGCAATGATTTGACCCTTCCCCCCCCTTACTGCCCAATATCTATATTCAGCGTGGATTACAAATTATACATGGTGATCTGGGCACACAATTTGCATCGTATTCTATCCACCATAATACACCATAATCAAGCCAGTTTTCATAGGTGGCAACAAATCTTTGATAACACCCAGGGAACACTGCTCCTACCAAACCATGTTTCCCATAAGAACATTAGTAAAGTGTCAACAGATGGGGACCATGTGGTCCATCTAGTCTGCCCAAGGTGGCTACCCCCCAATTATATTTTTTTTCCTAAGTTGCCCACATTGCCTTTCCCAGGAGAGTTCGAATTATCTTACTGTCTTTGATGTCACCACTTCTGGTAGCAGGCTGTTCCATGGATCTATCACTCTCTCGGTGGAGAAGTACTTTCTAGAGTTGCTTTTAAACTTGACTCCCACCAGACACAAGTTGTACCCTTTTGTACGCACCATCCTGTTTTCCTGGAAGAGATTTTCCTTCTGATTTGTGTTAATTCCCTTGATGTACTTAACTGTTTCTATCATTTTCCCCGTTTCTTCTCTGTTCCAGAGAGAATAAATTCAACTCTTTGAGTCTTGTCTCGTATGACTCATGATGCAGCCCCTGCACCATCTTTGTGGACCTTCTCTGCACTGTCTCCAGACAGTCGATATCCTTTTTTAGGTGAGGTCTCCAGAACTGGACACAGTACTTAAGGTGTGGCCTCACCAAGGATCTGTAGAGGGGCATGACAACTTCCTGCTTTCTGCTCGTTATACCCCTTCCTGTGCATCCGAGGATACCACTTGCCTTCTGCACTGCTTTTTCACATTGTTTTCCCACCTTTAAGTCATTGGTAATGATCACACCCAGATCCCGTTCCATCTTTGTCTCCTCTAATTGATGCCCATATATCTATTCCAGCAAAACATTTAAGCTTTGATGTGGAGAAGATATTTGACAGGGAGTCCTGGAGTTTCCTCTGGGGCACCTGTCAGTCTGTGTACTTCCTGAACCCTTCCCTAAATGGCTCCAAAATGTATATGTAGCCCCACAGGCATACCTACATGTCAGTGGCAACCTCTCCTCCCCAGTGGTGATGGGTAGAGGTACGTGGCAGGGGTGTCCTTCTACGCCTTGCTTTTTGTTCTATATATTGAACTGCTGGCCATAGCCATTCGCAGCCATATAGGGGTGGAGGGGATTCCCCCTTGGGGGTGTTGAATACAAGCTGGTGCTTTACCCGGACGATATTCTCTTCATTCTTCTGGACCCTGACCACTCAATAGAAGTGGCATGGAATGAACTGGATAGATCTGGCACTGTTGTAGGATCCCAGTTAAATCTTAATGAAACTGAACTGCTGCAATTTAAGTATACCACGACCCTTGAGGTGAAACAGAAGTTTCAGTTTAAATGGAACAGAACAACCCTTAAATATCTGGGGGTCCACACCCTCAAGAACTTGTGGAACCTAGAACTCATTAATTAAGAGCCACTTACTCAGAGTTGAACCTTGGATCTCACCCCCTTGGGTCAAATGCCTCTTGACTTTTTTGCCCATGAAACGACCCATATGATTATATTACCCCGGGTTCTATGCCTTCTAGCAACCCACGCCCCGGCAAATTACTATTTTATGACCTGTAATCAATTAATTTCAAGATTTGTTTTGAGTGGACATTTTGAATGGCAATCACCCTAGAATAAAGTATTCTTTTTTACAATTGCCATTAGACAGGAGAGGAATTAACCTGCCTAATCTGGCCCAGTGCTCCTTGGTGACCATCTTCACGTTATTTATAATTGGTTTACTCCATACTGTGCTGTCCCCTGGAAGCAGACTAAATTTGTGCCCGATGATTTATACAATATGAGCAAAATCCTGCTCTCTGGGTCCGGCCCATTGGACCAGCGGTAGCATACCACTCATGATGCCAGTGACCTGGCTTTGTGAACAAGCCTATGTTGTCAGAGGCTGGCCGAGGGGAGAAGGACTGAGTGTCCCAGAAGAGGGATGGTCAGGTCTACTGCTGCCACACTGCCACCTGGATGCAGGGGACAGCGTTGCATGGTTAGACTACTGACTGGGAAGAGCCATGCTGACTGCAGATGATGCTATGATATGCGTGCATGAGTCCTTGCAGTCCTTGTATGTATGGCTGTGGATCAGAGAGCAAATGGAAAAAGTAGGGCCCTGCCCTCCAAGGACAAAGGACCCCCAGCGCTGCTGTGTTCCTCCTGCCAGCCGATGGATGCCTCCTGATGAGACAGTGAAATTTGGAGGTATATCCCCTCCACCCTGTCCCCACCGGGGGGGGGAATTGAGGCTATTTAGAGGATAGTGCCTTGGCATAAGTAGGGTGGGACCAGCAGGGTACCAGGGGTGTCCAAGGGGAGATCGGTGGAGCAGCGAGCAAGAAGGTATAAACAGAAATTACAAAAAAAAAATCCTGTTCTCTTATCCCGTTACACAGATTCAGTTGGCACAATTTATGCGGTACACGGTGGAGCTGCTGAGACAGTGGGTAACATTTTTTACTATTCTGGAATTTGGTCAGGTGGCATACTTTTGCTGGTTCCTAACATCAGTCTCTGACTTTCTTCCCTCTCGCATTGCCCACACCTTCTGTTGCTGGGGGCAATTTGGGTTAACATATATATTTCAGTTTCTAGACACACAAGGGGTTGTCGCCTTCAAGAGATTACAGAATAAATATGGCCTGACTGGGAGGGAGCACTTTCAATATTTGCAGGTTAGGACATATTTACTGCACAAAGCACCTGACAGGACTCATTTACTGGATCCCACTACACTGATCTTGCACATTTTATAGGCGTCCTGCAAGGTGACTGCTGGTTCCATTTAATTGGTACTCTTTATAAGGTTATTCATTCCCCCTTCCCGCTACTTTACCCAGTAAGCTACCCCTTGGTACCCTCGAATGGGCATCCAACTACTTCAGACACTTTTTGGTAGCATCCTAGCTTTGGGAATGTATACCAGGCTCGTTACTTCTAGAGGTCAGAAAGGGGTGGGGGTGTACAAAAGCAAATTATACACAAATGACCAAAATACCCAGGCCCTGAGGAAGGAACTTTTCCTTAGGGCTGTGCTAGGTCTGTACTTCTGGAGGGGTACCCAGTAATTCCACAGAGGAAGCAGTAACAAGAATGTCCAAACCAGGTTGGGGTTCTAAAGTCTGGCTTTATTCCAAAGAATGGTACATAAAAGCAAAGGTGGATCCCCAAGGGTTTACACTTCGTGGCAATAGGCAATGGCAGAACAACAGCATCTGTAGCAGACAGAAACTTGAAACATCCCATATTACATAGGACCTTGAACACTCTTCAGCGGCAAAGCCTCAGCTGGAACACACATCTCTTCTAGTGGCACTGGCCACATCGAAGCACACAATTTCTTCTAGTGGCACTGGCCACAACATTTCCCATATGGCATAGGATTTAAATATTTGGCAATGTGGCAACTGGCCACGACAGAGCACACTGGTGTTCAAAATTAGCAAAACCCACTCCAGGGGGTAAACTTTCTTTTCAGGCATTGGCCACTATGTCCTGCAAAAGCAGGTGCCTTTACGGAACCTGTAGTGCTGAACTGGTCACTCCAGATGGGAGATTGCCCACCTTTTGCTTCCTCAGCCCATACCCAGCCATTCTGTCAGAGTTACACCTCAAACTTTAAGCAAAACTGTAGAACTATGCATCTTGGAATGACTTTCACATTCAGCACTTGAAACACACTACTTCTGAGTGTAAATTAAAGTCCTGAACAATGTGCCAAGTCTCACTGGGGACTCCATGATTGTCAGCCAACTTTAAGAAAGGATGAGAACAGTCTCAAACAGAACAGAACTTGGTGCATATGTCCCTTTGTCAGAGTAGACCCCCAAAGAAAAACACAGGTACATTCCTCCTGGGATACCCAAAGACAGATTATTCACAGTTGTACACAAACAGGCAGCTTCACTGTCCTGGATCAAATCAGGGGATTGCCCCTCGGATCCGTTTCTGCAGTCCTTCTCATCTCACTGGGGATGAGAAAAATCAGGAACTCCTGCTAGACAATGGTTTCCACCACTTCTACTGGCAAGCAGATAGCTCTCAGCACTAAGGTGAGAAAAGTAGGCTCTCCTCAGAGCCCACACTGCAACTCTTCACTCCTCCAACTGCTCACATTGAACTCCACTCACAGAACTAACTGAAAATTCCAAAACTCCCCACTCACAGCTAGCTACCCTGGCTTATGCTGCTGAGAGAGTTCTAAATGACATCACCTCTCTGCTGTCAGCTGAGAGCAAGTAAACAGAGAGGGAGCAGGTGAAAATACATTTAACCAGTTATTCACCAGCTGCCTTCCCTACCTAGCACTGACATTGATGGGATTCTAGTAACCCCAGGGGACCGGGGGGAGGTTTGCAGTTTTTTTACCACAACTTTCTTTTTTCCGCACCAGCTGCAGTGCTTACTAGTGGGGGCATCCAGCCGCTGGCCCTGCCTGCGGGGAGAGCAGCAGGCTCACGCGCATGATGGGGTGGGGGTCTGGCATGTCTGTGGCTGATCTGCTGGAAGGCTCCCCCATCCCTACCAGCTGGACCAGCGCCGAACCCCCCCGCCAGCGCGATTCCACGACAGTCCTCCCCGCATGGCAGGGCATGGCCATCAAGCTGCTCGGTCATACCCAGCCTTTTCCATTTACTCCCCAATGGAGCATGGACATGCAATGATGTCCAAGCACCAATGTGCGGACGTCCGCCGTGCTCCCCCCTCCAGGCACCCGTGCATCTGCAGTACCACTGGGCATCCCTAGGGATCACTAGAGTGTGGTGTGGATCTCACCCTTTCCCCAGGACTGGGAGAGCAGTCATCAGATGCTCAATCCCAGTGCTCCCCTGCCGACCCCTGATGGCCCAGGCTCATTCCCGAACCCGGGTCACTGGCATGAAGCGAGGTGTGGTGTCCAGCATCTCAACCCTCAACGCCACCAGGCCGGGCCCTGGGGGGAGGGTACACTTGCAGTGCTAAATGGATGGAACTGGGAGCTTGGGATGGCACATACTTTTTATGTTTGGATTCAATTTGCGATAGCAGGCATTAAACTCCAAACCTCCATGCAACAGAAGTAATTTGCAAGGAAATGCAAGTATAGATATTTTGAAACACCTGCTGTCTTAGCTAAATATTTACCACCCAGCTATAGGCAATGCTTGCAACAGTGTAGCCAGCAGGTGGAGGTTAATGCCCATGTTTTTTGGCATTGCCCAGTGCTGGATGAGTTCTGCAGGGCATTGGGGTTGCATTCCTAGCATTATCTCTAGATCCATCATTGATTTCCTGCTCAGTGGCACTATTATCAATCCCCCTCCCCCCAAAAGGGTACGTTTGGGCCCTTCTTCTTTAGCCCCTATCTATTTCCTAGCCACCAAGAAAGCCATTTACTAGGCTCCGGATGCAGCAGGTTCCTCCTACTAAGGAGCACTGGAGAAGTATAGTCACCTCTATCTATAGGTTTCAAGCCAGGACTGCAGATGACACTTTAGTCCATGATTAATATGTTTTTTTTTGTAAACCCCATCCCCGTCCTCTAGAGGCATAACTTATCATCGCAGGTGGTCCAGGGGGCATGGGGGAGGACTACTCAAGTGCAACACTCCGAGCCAGTGCACCACCAATAAAGATAGGAAACAATGGCTATTATACAATGGCAAGAAAGAATGCTGGCCTCTGATTGGTCAGTTTGGGACTGGACCCATGATATTATCCCAGTACAACATCACGGCTCTAGTCTCAACATTGTGAACCTCCTGACTGGTTGCATTGCATGTGCATTGTTTGGAACGTCTCTTAAGTAACAAAAATATTTTTCCACACTAACAAAAACATCTTTAAAATGATATTTTTTTTATTCTGTATAATAACAAGCCATTGTATAATAGCAATAATGCCCTCCAGGGTGTGTGTTGTGCTGGGATAACGTCACTTCTCAGATGTTGGATACACTCGGCCTGTGGCCTCGTACCCAACCATCTGAGGTGTGATGTTATCCCAGCACAACACACACACACACCCCATCGGCCATTATTGCTTAAGCCTACCTCTCAACAGCTTCATCCCCATGTGCACACTTGATCTCACCTCTAAAACCTGGATTCACCCCGAACTCTGGCCACCAGGCACAGGATCTCCAGTCTGCAACCTCCTGTCTCTTCTGAGCCCCCAAGCTCCTCGATCCCAATGCAACATGATGGACACCTTCTGGAATTACAACTCATGAAATAAATTAGACACAAGGGGGATTTCCATTTCATTTACCCTCCTTCCAACTTAAAGAAAGAATCAATACCAAGTTTCTTCCCAACCAGCTTCTTCATTTTAGCTCCTGTACCCCAAATGATTCCAGGAGTGTAAGGGTCTCATCTTTTACCAGATAAATAAAGCAGCTCCATGTGGCTATGTGAACTTTTTACAATTTACCCAGGCTGGACATTTTGAGCAGCATAAATGATTTACAGGATTAAGCAGGGTGTCTTCACTCCTATTTCTTGGATGATTTACCCAAGGAACTCCCTACTTGGAAAAACCCACAGGCTCCTGGCCCACTGGCACTGTTAAGCCAAACTTATCTCCCTCTTACTTCTATGGGTTACCCTTTTTTCCAATTTATGTCTGGTCTGACACTGGTCAGCTGCCCTATCTCCAGCACAGAGAAGCGTGCTGCTTCCCCCGCCTGGCCCCTGGACCTTGAGCCCAAATCTCGAGGGGTGCCAGGAGTTTTCCTCTCCAACCCAAGCCATGTAACCCAATCTCTTTCACTTTACATGGAACCTAAACCTGCTAGTGCTCCCAGCCTCATGGCACCAGTCTCCATGGCCACAACTCAGCTCTCTCTCTCCCTCTTTTCTCTCTATTGGTGCAGCGGCCCTCAAACCCGGCCCTGCTCCAGTGCCTGAGCTACCTTATTTGGGCTACCCTGCCACGGTGGGGGCCCTGAGCCCTGCCACCACCCCAGGCCCCCCGAGCAGCCCACTTCTCCACAGATGGTGCCCAAAACTCCTCTCTGCACTCCCAGATGACCAGTTGTGAAGGTACACAGCCTCTGGCCCACATCCCTGCCAACACATCCTGGGCTTGCAGTAAGCTCCTGCCAGAGGCACCCCCCCAAGGCCTGTCCTAAGACCTGTGACCTGCCCAGCCCTTTAATGCCAGTGCCCCAGGACATGCCCCTCCATACAGGTCCTCTGAAATGGGTGAAGAGCCCCCTGGCTCCCTCTACTCTCAGGCCACCCTGTCACTCCGGGTGTGGGGGAGAACCACTGCCACTGGCCTCCCCCCTGTGGGGACCCTGCCACTGCCCCCACAGCCTTGGCAGCCCAAAACCACTATTCCACAGGATCACATGGACTCCTGCCTATCCTGGCATCCTCCTACCACCTGCACCTCCCTTCTCCCGATGATGCAGGCACCTGGCTGACCATCCTCCTCATGGAACTTACTTCCCAGCTCCTCGATGTCATGTCACTGCAGAGGTCATCCCTGTCTGCCACTGTTGGGAGGGGTTTCTCCCCACAGGCCCACCTGGACTGCCAAGCTCCCTTCTTGCCTGCCTACTCTGCTCCTCCAGCCGCCCCCCTCCAGCCCCAGGCCTAGTGCCCCGGCTGGAAAAGGCCCTGAAACTTCATGTCTCCCATCCTTATATACCTTCCCTAACCTGCCCACTGATGCCACCTTGAGGCCTCCAGCAGGGATTAACCCCCCAGAGTACTAATACATTCCCTAACTCTGGGGGAGGGTAGGAGGGGGAAAAGGGTTCCTAATGGGAGCATAAGCCCCTCCTGCAAGAGGGGGTTACATTTTCTTTCCACAATTCATGAAATGCTGAAATTAAGTTCAAATAGTTCACTGTTGTATGTATTCTTCTGACATCTGATTTCCCATGTATGTTGTATTCGAACCTGCGTTCAGCTTGGTGTGCTGGGTTCTAGACTGCCTAATGGGATAATATTTTACTTTGAGATACAAGGATATGGTATATTTGGACTGTATCTAGGACCCCATTAGGCTGGCCTGTTGTAACTCAAGCATGGACTGGCCCAGATGCCTTCATTTCTGACAACTGTACCACTCCTATTGCTTAATGGTTTGTGAGTATCAGCCTTGGTTTGTAATCCTGGCAATCACTCTAACAAAATGCAAATTAAAACAAAAAATCTACAATGCTAATTGCAAATGTTACCAAAAGTCATGTATACCTGTCCTGTGTTCTGCCTGACATTAATATTAACTTTCAAAGGCAGTGGACTATTATTTCTTATATCTGGTTATTTCTTTCCCCTTTTGCTAAAGTTTCTACCTGACAGTACTTGGTTTGATGTGTGGAACAGTACCCTACTGGTAGCACCCATGTAGAGTGCTGATTATTGAACGCTGCACTTTTGAGCGACTCAATAATAGCGCTCTACAAGACAGCGAGTGGTGCAATAAATTGCTATATCCTGTATAGCGAGTATAACAAGGAGCTGTACCCACTACTACAGGATATAGGATCCTGTGTTGCTGACTCTTGCTGAGCTGCTCGAATAGTGTAGTGGTGTATACCGCTGCTTGCGATGTGAGCAGACCTGGGTTTGGGTCCAGCTATGGGCAAAATAATGTTTTTTTTGTTTTAATCCAGTAACTTGCCCTGTGATCCACACTCTCTTGGAGTTTGTTATTTAAGTTTGGGGTGTGGGTCATGGGGTACAGCCCTCCATAAAAAAAAATGTTTTTGGTTTGCGTTTTGAAAGTATTGTACTGACCGTCGCTATTTGCGATGGTTGGTACAATGTCTGTCCCCCTTTTGACTATGGGCTTATATTTGTTCGCTTTATGTGATAGGCGGTCTTTCAGACTCACCTTTATCACATAAAACCACTCTACCGGGAGGCTGACATAGCCAGTTCCTTTACTCCTCATACATCTGGTTCAGTTCTGGGGTTGCCCAGGCAGTAACGTTAAAGAGGTTGGCCTATAGAAAATTAAGGAAGACCAAAAAAGAGGTGGATAGGGAAAATTATCTAAGGTTGACTAGTGAGGCAAGTAAGCAAGTCTGGCTAGCAAAGGCACAGGAGCTGCAGATAGCTGAAGGAATTAAGAAGGGGGAGAAGGCTTTCTTTCACCATATAAGTGAAAAATGGGACATGAAGGAAGGGATTGTTAGGCTTAAGAAAGAGGTGGAGTGGGTGGAGGATAATGGGGGAAAAGCAGAGATACTAAATGAATACTTCTGTTCCGTCTTCACTAGGGAGAAGGACAGACCAGTGTCTTCAGGAGGGAAAAGAGGAGCAGGGAGGGAAGAGAACACAGATGTAGTGATAGAGAAGGATAGAGTGAGGGAGGGGCTGCTGGCATTGAAGGTGGACAAATCACCAGACCTGGACAGAGTACATCCAAGGGTACTAAAGGAACTGGCTGAGGAGCTGGCAAGGCCACTGGCAGACCTATTTAATAGTTCACTGGAGTCAGGCGTGGTACCACAGGACTAGAGAACAGTACATGTAGTGCCCCTCCACAAAAGCGGTCCCAAGGATGATCCAGGGAATTACAGACCAGTCAGTCTGACCTCCATTGTGGGCAAGCTCATGGAGATCATATTAAAGGAAAGGTTGGTGGAATATCTAGAGAAACATGGTCTCCAGGATGTGAGGCAGCATGGGTTCATGGGGGGGGGGTGATCGTGTCAAACAAATCTGATTTACTTCTTTGACTGTGTCACTAAAACAGTAGACAGGGCCAAGTGGTAGGCATCCTCTATCTCTTGATTTCAGCAAGGCCTTTGACTCTGCGCCCCACAAAAGGTTGCTCTGGAAGTTGGTGGATCTTGGGGTTGGGGAAAAGATGGCCTGATGGGTGGAAAACTGGCTGAGGGACAGAACCGAGAGGGTGGTTGTAGGGGAAGAGTTATCTGGTACCAGAGAGATAACCAGTGGGGTCCCACAGGGCTCTGTGCTGGGACCAGTGTTGTTCAGTGTCATCATCAATCACATTGGGGATGGCATTAAGGGCAAAATATGCCTATTCATGGATGACACCCAGCTGTATGGGAGAGTGGACACAGCTGAAGGGATACAGGACCTTTAGGAAGATCTGGAAAAGCTGGGGAAGTGGTCCAGGATCTGGCAGCTTTACTTCAATGCCAAGAAATGCAAAGTTAAACCGGCCTGGTGGCGCTGAGAGTTGAGGCGCTGGACGCCACACCTCGCTCCATGCCGGCGACCCGGGTTCGGGAGCAGACTCGGGTCGCTGGTGGCGGCCGGGGAGTTAGGCTGAGCGTCCCAATGGTAGCCCGCCACTCTGGGAGGTTAAGGCAATAGCCCAAGCGCTTGTCTGACTCCGAGCGGAGGCTCGGAGTACTACAAGCCCTTAATGTTAGGGGAAGGGCTGCCATGATACAGCGTGATGTCGGCGCCTTGCGCCTTGACGTCAGAGGTCCTATGCTGTAAGGGGTGGGAGAAAAAGTGAAAATGCCTGCCATCACCGGGAAGATGGAGCCTCCGGAGACGTGCCCTCGATGTGTCTTTGCCCACCCAATGGCCCTTGGACCGACGCAAGTTGATTGATGGGGTAAGGGGGCTCTGCCCCATCCCCGCTCAGGGGGGTAAACCGAAGCTCTATGGGGTTTCCGAGGGTCATATGGGCAGGGTTGAAGGTAGAGGGATGTCTACCTTGAGGCTCCTGAAGGGTTGGGGATGGCAGGCAGGAAGGCGAATAAACAGAAATTTAAAAAAAAAAAAAAATGCAAAGCTATGTATATTGGAAACAAGAATTCCAGGACAGAGTACTACCTGGGTGGAGTCTGAGTATCTGCATCAGAGGACGAGAAGACCTGGGAGTGATGATCACTAGTGACCTGAAGTACTCCATGCAGTGCAAGAAAGCAGCAGCAAAGGCAGACAAGATGCTGGGATGCATAGCTAGGGGGATCATTAGTGGGAGAGAGGAGGTTATACTGCCCTTGTACAGGTCACTGGTAAGGCTGCATCTAGAGTATGGAGTTCAGTACTGGTGCCCACACCTCAAAAAGGACATTACCCTGCTGGAGAAGGTCCAGAGGAGGGCTACAAATATGATAGTGGGTCAGCAGGGTAAGGCATACAAGGAGAAGTTGAGGGCATTGAACATGTACTCTCTGGAAGACAGGAGAGAGAGAGGGAACATGATTGGAACCTTCAAGTACTTGAAAGGGATAAATAAGGTTGATAAGGGGAGTCTCTTTAAGCTGAGTGGCAATCATAACACTAGGGGGCACAGTCTTAAGCTGGAGGGTGGGAGGTGTAGGAGGGAGGTCAGGAAGCACTTCTTCACAGAGAGGGTGGCGGACACTTGGAATGCACTGCCGGAAGAGGTTATCTCACTGAAGACAGTGGTCAGCTTTAAGAGAGGCTGGGATAGGCATGGGGGAAAGTAAGGATCATGGGTAGGGAGGATGGGAGGAGTGGGGAGGGAGGGCAGGGACATTAGCTCAAGCTGTAGACCCTGCAATATGAGCAGACTTGACAGACCAAATGGCCTTCTTCTGCTGGCTTCTTCATATGTTCGTATGTATATATGTTCGTATGTATCTGCCCTGTGACTGTGAGTCTGTGACATCACAACTGACCAAGAAGAGCCTATCACCTGCTGCATGATGGTTCACTTGTGTGGTCGCAAAAGTGAAGTCACAATGCTGATGAGGTGTGTAGAGGAACAGAATGAGATAAGTCAGTTGCCAGATAAAGTACTGCGCTTTACATCACCCCTAATATTAGTAGGTATGTAATGCCCTCATCCTCCCCAAGAGTTTAATCGGACATTACATATCCTCTGGGGGAGAATATGTAGTTGTAGAGCAGAGTAGGCAGGAAGGGGTTAATAGTGCTGTTTAGTAGATGGAGCTTAAGGGTATGAATAGTGGGGACTGTCACAAAGGCACTCCCGGGGTCAGGCCCTCTGCTCCCACAGTGCCCAACCTTGACATGCAATATGTGAACAGGAGACAAACAGAGAAACCCTCCTTTCTGTTTTAGGTCCAAGCAACTACCAGTCTTGAGTCCTGGGGTAAAATATGAACTCTTTTTCGCTAGCATGCCCAGGTAACAGGTCCAAATATCACACCCGCTTCACGGAAAATAGTGCAATACTTAACCCAGCGGGCACACAACCTGGTTCACAATCGCCCTTCTGACTCAATTGAGACCTAGGTATTCCCTTACCTTGCTGCATATGGTGACACACTATAAGCACTTTAACAGTTATGTCAGAATTATCAACTCTGTCCCAGCATTCACACTCATAATGAGAAAATGTCTCAAGCAGGATTAAGGAAACCAAAACGTTTACTAAAATTAAAAATAGTAAATAAATACAAAACACAAAACATATATACATTAATGCTTGCTGTCAAAAAGAAATGGAAATTACAAAACAAAATGCCTTGTAACTGAATTACTAATTCTAATTCAGTTTTCAGTTGGGTGTTACCTACTCTTGACAGAAGTGTCCTTAAGTCCAGAACACAAGTGTGTGAGTTCTTTCAAAGTTGGAATAAGAGTGTCTGTTCTTTCAGGAGTCCAAAGTAGAAGATACTTCTGCCCTTTCAGCCAGCTGATAATATTCAAAGTTACAGTCCCAACCTCCCTGTGACGTCAAAGCACAAGAGGTCCCTTTTTATCCCTGTAATTAATCTGTAACTTGACCAAGTTGCAATCTGCAGAGATAGTAATATTAAATTATAAACAAGACAGTCTATTTCCTCATCAGAGCATAAGTTTGTAATAGCATTCCCCCTTTGATGTTTCAGAAACACAACCTGTAAAACACCTCTCTTAGCTGTGAGAATTTTCACAGGTATCTGTCAGAATTTGCTTTCCTCCTGATAGGTTGTAACATGCAGTCTGCTATAGCCAGTTTCCTAGGTTCAAAGCAGTGGCTGTTTTACAATGTGTTACAACCTGGTGTATAGCTGCTAACACAGGCTTCTGACAGGTAGATGTCAAAAGGAAGCTCTTAATTAGTTTATCCATTGGGTCAGTGAGAGGGCAAACTCTTCTTTCCTCTCTTTTAAAATCACCGATCCCATGAGGCTTTGCTGCTCGGCCTGTTTTCTAAGCAGAAGTCTAAAACATATATTTATATCAACATAATATGCACATAACTAGTAGACAGTTATCACATTATAGGGACCAACCATTTCCTAATAGTCTTGGTCCCTGGGGGTCTCTGTGAGAGGGATCCCCAGAAATCCAGTAGAGAAATGTTAGACCTCATCCCTTGCAGGAAGGCCTAAACAGAGGTAGATACATGGAGCAGCAGAGGGCCCCTGAGAGACAGGGGAAGGAGTCAGAATGAAGTGACTCCATGTAGATAGGATAGACTCCCCACCATCATAGCTCTGGCTGCGACTAGCCAGAGGGGACTAGCAGGCTTGGGATGGTGGCAGGGTCTTGAGACTGTGGTGCCACATGTCCTCTCCAGGCTAAGTCTCCAAAGATTGGATTCAAGTTGAGACTTGAAGTCAGAAAGGAAGCTGAGATGTGGTAGAGCTCCAGAAGAGTAATGCTGTGTTAACTGTTGAGGTCCCAGTGACAGGTTGAGAATCATGTGTAACCTCGGGCAAGGCACTGTGTGCACCACAGAGTACTGCCGGCAAACCCAGGAACAGTAAAGAAACATTAATGCACTCAGTTACCTGTGTCTGGCCTAATCACTGAGAGACAGAGGTAACCATTGCCCCTGAGAAACACATTTATCCAGAGAGGTTCGCATACTGGACCTAGGAAGGGCTGAACAGTAGGAGGCAGTCGGCAGCTGGGAGAGAGGATGGCAGAGTCACTTGCAGTAGGCCTAAACAATTGAAGAGGAAGAATCAGGGGAAGGAAGACCTGGTTGCAGTGCAGCATTTAGTGAATCCTCTGCCCCTTCAGACCTGTGGTGGCAAGGTAAGATGGGAGATGTGGTCTGTGGCCCCCTGCCCAGGCAATTACGGGTAGTAAACCTTCTAATGAGCAAATGAAAAGAAAAATGTCAGATAATAAAAAGTATACAACTGACTACTTCTAAAAATGAATAACATTTTCTACCTGATATTTCTGCTGCTACTAGCTTTTTAACTGCATACAGACTGTGGCCTTTTGCAACTTTCGTGCCTCAAGCAAAACCACATCCCACACGCATCTGTCACTTAGCCAGGTTGCTACTCTGAGGAGAGAGAGCCTACCCACACACAGTGACTTCCTGCCTCTCACGAAACAGACTGCAACAGGTGTGCATGAAAGAGGGAACTGAGATACTGGAAAGTCCCTGACCTAATAAATCACTGGTTAGGATATATTTTGCAACTAGTAATGTTGGTGTGTGCATCCCAGCAATGGGGAGGGAGAAAACCAGGAAAAAAAAATTGGGGATGGGCTACATGAAGCCCTACCCATGAAGGTGTGGCCAGCTCCACCACCCGATTGGGGGACAACCTGGATGTGTGTTGTCTGGGAGAGGGCAGCCTTCCACCCCTGACACCACTGTGGAGGGAAATCCACGAGGGAATAAGACTCGTGGCTGGTGGAGGTAAGGGACAGCTACGACTCATGGGGACAGGGCTGATAAGGCGTCTATTCTGCACGGAGAGGGTAAGAACCTTTATGGCAAAAGAAAAGACACTCTAGGGGTTGGGTTACCTTTGTTACTCTAACCCTAGTCCTAGGGGTATAAGGTACTTGGCTACGCCTTGTGAGCCCCCTAGGGTTAGAATAACAGAAAGCAACATAGCCCCGGTCATACCTAAATGCTTAGTAAATTAAAAGATACAAGGTCTTTCCATGGTTGTGCACCCCAGAGGTATCTTTTTTGTAATCAAAGTTTTTATTGCGTTTCTGTACATTCCATCTAGGATACAATCACAAGGAGCATATCGTAGTTCTCCTGGGTAACATAGAGGATAATGGCTGGGGATCGGGTGATAACCACTCTGTAATTACCTCGAGTGGTTGCTAGGGCAACATGGTAAACCTCGAGAGTGCAGCTCGAGAGGTTTACTGTAGCCCTAGCAACCACAAGAGATGATTTCAGCGTGGTTATCACCCGATCCCCAGCCATCATCTTTTATAGTGTATCGTCAAAAAAACAGTGTTTGCATTCTATGTGTGAGAATTATGGAACTCTGGTGCATTCTTTTTTGTTATGCCACTGTTTGGAAGTTCCGAAGTGTGGTTAACAACTTTTAAAATTCTAAACAGTGCATAACAAAGCTGTGTGACTGCTGATTATGGTGGTTAATAGGCACTTACCATACATTATATAACTTTCTTGTGATACAGTATGATGCTACTGCACATGCTTCATAAGCCTACATGCTGGTAGCACACAGTATACACAGAAAATCTTTGGAGCCTTCCTTCATATTCAGGAACCCTCACCTCAAATCCATCCTCCCTGAAACTCCCAAAATTCCATCAGTAACCATCACATTTTGTGAGATACTCACCCAGAATACAGCAACTAAATCAACAGAAACATGAAAGATAGGAAAAATGTAAAATATAAAAGAAATAATAAAAGCAAAAATAGAAAATGTTACAGTTCTGTACTTTTTAAGTTCTAAAAAGTACTCTTGCCCCATACTATACTTTTTTGTTCTTTTGGTAATCAGGTAAGGCCCACTACGGACAAGGCCTGTTTTCAGGGGTGACTCATGAGCACTGGGGAGGTTAAGCAACTTGCTCAGGGTTCACAGGCGTAAGTAGAGGTTTGTGGGAATCAAACCCAGGTCTGCTAAATGAACCAAGCTCATTCACAGCTCGTTACTCTAACTTCTAGGTTATACTGACAGTGTTCCAGAATCTCTCTCCTTGAGCCCTTATGACAATGGTTAAGAGCTGAACAATAGCATAACATAAGAGCTGAACAGAATAGGCTGGCAGTACAACCCAGAGGTTAGAGTAATGAGTTGTGAAAGAGCCTGGCACATCCATCAAACCTAGGTTTGATTCCCACAACCTGCACTTGCATACTGTGTTACTCTGAGCAAGTCACTTAACCTCCCCAGTGTTTCTGGGTCACCCCTGAAAACCGACCCTTGTACCTAGTGGGTCTTAACAGGTTGTCAAAGAATTAAAAAAGTACATTTATGTAATAAAATATACATGCATAGAAGACTATGGTTCCCTTATTCAAATGTGCCTGTAGCACTGTGCAGCAGATAGTGTACTGCCATTCACAATTTGTACATTCATAGTGCCCCTGTCCAGTACACTACATGTACGAATACAAGGCTGTGGTAGCATCACTATCTGCAATATCTTCTGACCTTATATGCTCCAATCCACCTTCTCTGCTCCACAGAGGTGGGTTTTCTGTCTGTTTCTCTTTCCAGTCTAAAACTATCAGAAGAGAGAGTTTTAGGGGTGGCTGCCCCATTAATCTGGAACAGTCTTCTAACCCCTGTTCATAATGCCTGATTAGTGGAAGTCTTTAAAAAGGTGCTCAAGTCACATCTATTTATTTTAATGCACTGTGCTGATTCATGAAGTGTCTTTGTGACATTATTTTAGTGGGGTGTTTTACTGTAATTGTTTTATGATTACTTTGCTATGTTTGCAAGATGCCTAGAACTGTATAGATTGGACATCATATAAATACACGTCTTGATTTTCAAGTGACTCTGGGAGGGATTCCAAATGTGTACATTCTTTGATTAGATTAGCAGTAGCTTGGTTCAATGGCCTATGCAGCCAGTATAGTGTTATGCTTGTGCAACTGTGTTACTTTGGTTTTGGCCGTTCGCACTCTCCATTCCAGAGGAATTACCACCCTGTAGGGGTACCAAGGTAAGGAACCCTTGAAGAAGGTTCCACTCCTAGAGGTGCTGTGGGATGATTCCCTTGGCTAAAGGTACCTTAGGAAGGATCCCAAGGAGAGAGGCATTGCCACTGGAGGAGGAGGGGAGGATGGTGGGGCAAAGAAAAAGTGCTTCAGAAGGAGGCTGAGAGGAACTGCTTATATAGCTCAGGAAGTGGGAGTGGCTGGCTGCTTGTCCATTGAATTACACGTCAAGCCTTCCAATTCAATGGCCTACACAACCAGTATAGTGTTATGCTTGTGCAACTGCGTTATTTTGGTTTTGGCTGTTTGCACGCTCTGTTCCAGAGGAATTACCACCCTGTAGGGGTACCAAGGCAAGGAACCCTCGAAGAGGGTTCAACCCCTAGAGGTGCCGCAGGACGATTCCCTTGACTAAAGGTACCTCAGGAAGGATCCCTAAAAAGAAATGTTGTAGTACGAAGCATATAAGCAAGCAGTAGCTGTGGCATAGTGGTAGATAAAACATCAGGCAGCTTGATAACGTAATGAGATGCTCAGGTTTGCATGGCATGATTTCAAGGGTTTGCGTTAGAGAATGAGGGGACTTCCTAAGGAGAGAGGGAATGGCAGGGACACCATCCACCTACATCCAACAGCGGAACCTACCTAAAGAAACTAAGGAACATAACTATGCTAACTAACAGTTATGACCTGAGGCATGGAGGAGAGAGAAAAAAAAACCCTATGAGGAGGAAATCTCTGGGGATCCAAAGCCTAGGTCGCTGTCCCTCCAGGCTTGGGATATTTTATTTAGTGACGGCTCTGCTGCTACAATTTGGAAACTCGATTAAAGGGAGGTGGAAAATATTCCAATTTGGAGGAAAGCTCTTACTCAATCCCTCTAACGGGAACGCCGTGGAAGGTTGCGAGAGTGCTCTGCAACATCGGGGGCAACCAAGGCGGGAGGAGCAGAGCAACGACTGCGGAGGCACTCACTTGGCCTACTCTGCCTTGCTAGGGAACTACTAAAGCCAATGGATAACCATTGTAGTGGAAACCACTAGAGCCAAATAAGATTGGAGTAACCCCCCTTCACAGCTAGTCTTAAATTCTACACCAGGAGTTGCTGTCACATCAGCGAACAGCTAAAGCCAAGCCCGGAGTGAGGACATTCCCAGTTATGGGGCAAGTAAGAAGGACCCCTGCCCCAAGTCAGGCACACTCAAGATGTGGACTTAGAAATGCAGAGCGAGACCGTCGGCTGCAGGGAAGCCCTGTGCCAGAATGGTATGGCAGGCATGCCCCAGAAACTGATGAGGAGCTGAATGAGCGTTGAGTGCTGAGACCTTGCAAAGATCAGATGGCTGTGAGTGAGCAATAAGCAATGATTGTGTAAGCAAGTGTGGACCTGCACTTAGGTCAGTAAGCAGTGTAGCAGTAGTCGGACCTGCATGTAGGTCAGTAAGCAGTGGCAATAGTCGGATCTGCACATAGATCAGCAAAACATAGTAGCAGTCTGCAAAACGTAGTAGCAATGGTGGGACCTGAATGCAGGTCAGAGGAGCAGCACTTTGAATAGTGGGGCAAGCAAGCCAGCCAGGCATTTCAAAAAGCCAATGAAGGTGACAAATACTCTGAGGATGTTCGGAGGCGGAGTGAGGATTTAGAACATAAGTAATTAGCCACATGGGGTCACAACTCCCCAAACACTTCCCAGTCCCCGCCGTAGGAAAAACAAGAAAGTAATGAATGGGTCTGCGACCCACATGCAGATTATTGAAAATAATTTACAGCATCAGCAGTAGCTTAGCTGACCTCACAGTATAAAAGGGTGTACAAACATAGAGAGCAGCGTCTGCACTGAGTAACTGTGAGTTGTAAAAATCAATAAACAGAGAACGAAGGGAGGCACAATGCTCTGAAAGCAGCTATCACCAGGCAGTGCAATGAAACTGCAGCAAAGAGGTAGGTAGAATGAATTGAGAGAGCATGATTGAGCTGCATAGCTAGATTCTGAGTGAGCCTGAATCAGGTGAAAACAATTGAATGTGCAGCATGGAGAGCAGCTATGGTGTGAGCTGAAACACACAGATAATGATTTCAGTTGCATGGCAAGTAATTGAGAGTTGTGAGTAACTGAGAGCAAGTAGTATGAGCTCTGGAGTAGCACTATGCTGGGATACGTTCGGGGGGGGTTACACTTCTTCAGCCCGCGATCGGGCTTAGCAGTCCACTGACCACCGGGATGTTCGGGGCGCTTTGCTGCCCGCGATCGGGCTGGTGTGGGGGTTATTTGGGCTGTTGCCTGCAATCTGGCCGGTCGGGGAGGGGATTTTGATGCTTTGCCCGCTGATCGGCCAGTCGGGGTTGTGCACATTTGCCTCAATCGGGCTGCAGGGGCGCTGGTCCTCGACAGCTGCTGCCTGGCAGGGCGCCAGGCACAAGTCCTCGGGGATCGGCGCACCTACATGCTAATGGCATGCAAATAGGGCCATAAACAGATGCAAATGGCCCCCCCTGCATCTTGCATGAATTATGGCCCCATTTGCATGTCACCTTTTGCATATTGGAAATTTGCGCATGGCGCAGTGGTACTTGCGCCACCGCAAGTTGAACGCTCCACTCTGACCACTTGCGGTGGCGCAAGTTCCACTCGCCATGCACAGTGGCTGTGGCCGGGGGTGATATTCAAGGGTTGCTCAATAGCGCAACTCCTTTGAATATCACTCCGCCACACCCCTGCGCAACTATTTTGTGCAGTGCATGGGCTTGCGCCACAAAATAGCGCAGTTTGAATATCCGGCCTGTAATTTTCATTTTTCCTCCAACCTCCCTTACTATTTCCCTTATTTTTGGGCCTACGCCTACCTTCCCCGCTGTCATCCCTGGCATACAAACCACCCTCCTGCTTGCATTTGGGTCCCCTTTCCTTCCCCAGTGAACACACCTAATTATGGAGTCCCCTATGATTACCACCCTTCCATCCCCTGCATCTGTACTCCCCATCCTTCCTTTCTTACCTTCGGTACTAGCTGCTTCCCCACTTAACTGCTCTCTCTCTGCACCCTGGTAAACTTATCTCCACATCCACAATTTATCCCCTTAACTGTTTTTCCATCTCCCAATCTGCCCCTCCCTTTTGACTATCTGTATCTACTTTCTTGTACACCTTCACTCCCTTTCCGCTGTTACCCCTCTGTTATCCCTCTGTACAGACAGTTGGTGAGACCACATCTAGAGTACTGTGTGCAGTTCTGGAGACCCCATCTCCGCAAAGACATATCCAGAGTGGAGGCTGTCCAGAGATGGGCAACCAAAATGGTGCAGGGTCTGCACCAGGAGACATACGAAGAAAGACTAAAGGAGCTTAATATGTATACCCTTGAGGAAAGAAGGGAGAGAGGGGACATGATAGAAACTTTCAAGTACCTCAAGGGAATCAACAAAGTCCAAGAAGGTAGCATCTTTCAGAAAAAGAGATGTGCAAGAACAAAGGGGCACAATTTGAAGATAGAGAGGTCGACTCAGAGGTAATGTGAGGAAGTATTTTTTCATGGAGAGGGTTGTGGATGCATGGAACAGCCTCTCTGAGGAGGTCGTGGAGTCAAGAACAGTGGGGGAATTCAAGAATGCATGGGATGGAACAGACATAAGGCAGTCCTAGTGGGGGGTATGAGGAAGTAAGCTGTTGGTTAACTAGAATCTGCAGCTTATCTATTAGGTATGAAAATGGGCAGACTAGGTGGGCCAAGCGGTCCTTATCTGCCATCAAATTCTATGTTTCTATATTTCTTAGTAACAAAGCCCCCAAAAAACAAAAACACAGAAAAATAGGAAACGAGGATAGAAAGAAGCACACAGCTGGAGGCAAAATACAAACCAGAAGCAGGAAAACAAACACAGAAGTCCAGCAGAGACAAGCAGGAGCAGCAAGGCAGCCAGCTGCAGAGGACAGACAGTTCTATGTGATAACGATGACTGCCGAACAGCGAGCCGCATTATCGCGACATCAGGGCAGCGAAAACATTTTCTCCACCCTGACATCCTCGGCGCACGGAAGAACGGTGCCAGGGACTTAGTTGTTTTGCTTTCTGTGGGGAGGGGCTGTGCTTCCGCACCCCCCTACTAAAGGATTCTCAGGGGGGGGTGCATGTTGGGGGGGGGCAAAAGCAAAAAGCAAGTTTCGGCTGGGCGCAACAAAATTGCTGTAGTGCCCGACCCAGACCCAGTACTCCCCGCGACCGCAAGTGGAGTCCAACCCCTGACGCCATGGCACAGCTCAGCAGCCAACTGCAGTGCCACCTCCTACATCCCTCTGCCCTCCCAGCCCACGCCGCCATGCTCACTCCCCCGCACATGTACATATAGCGACATCCTGTCGCTGCAGTCACCCACCCCACCACATCTGGTCGCCCTACCCCCCCATCGTCATTCGGGCTGTCACCCACAATGCCTCGCCATTTCGAACAGTGCCTTACTTCAGGCACCAACATCACAGGCTACTGGACAGACCAACAGAGCCTCCGGCTGGCAAAGAAAAAGTGCTTCAGAAGGAGGCTGAGAGGAACTTCTTATATAGCTCAGGAAGTGGGAGTGGCTGGCTGCTTGTCCACTGAACTACAGGCCCAGCCTTCCAAATCTCTTCTTAGCCTCTACAGAGATGGTCTGCACAAAGTCAAAGTTTGTTTCTAGGGTAACCACCCTGTCAGTCAGTGTATCAGATTTTTCAGATTGACCACCCACTGTAGTAATAAGTATAGTTATTTAAACTCCCAAGCTCTGGATCATTTCTTCCTTGTTGTCCTCTAAGGCAGCTGTAGCCCAGCCTGGGCCAGACCTTGTGGCAGGAGCTCTAGTATTAGTTTTGCTCTTAGTTCCATCTGCTGAGATTTTATCTATTTTTGGGTTACCATCATGGAAAGCTGGTCGTCCAACATAGTTGTGGACCTTCTGATGTGACGTTGTCTTGCCCACCCACTCAGTACACGCATGTGTTGTGTGGATCAATGACTGACATCTTCTGTTGGCACCTAACATCGAATTTGAATCCTAGTTTCTTGTTTTCCACTGTTGGTCTGGAGATGAAGTTGAAAGAACTGTGAAACTAAGTTGAAGAAACTGAACTTTTTATTGAAAAGAGGTTCACCTATGGTGCAGAAAGTCCTAAGCGGGAGTATGAAGGAGGTGACTTGCTCTTCCAGTGGAAAGAAAGAGCTGATGTCACAGGGCAGAGTCGGGGGATATACCACCTGGGTGGTGGGAGGAGCTTAGCTTATAAAAGTTCTGGCCAATTACATAATTCCAGTAGAACTGCCAGAGTGTGGTCTGCACAAAGTCAAAGTTTGTTTCTAGGGTAACCACCCTGTCAGTCAGTTTATCAGATTGACCACCCACCATATCCTTCTTAGAGGTGCTGCCTGTCAAAGGCATGGGTGAGGCGAGGGTAATTGGCACCATGCAGTTTAATGAATGGTTGAAAAAATGGTGTGGAGCACAGGGGTTTGGCTTCACTGGGGACTGGGGTTCCACCTGGAGGGACACCAGCCTATACTGGCAGGATGGTCTGCATCTGTCCAGGAAGGGAACAAGTCTTTTGAGCAGACGGTTTAAATGCTTCATTGGCAAGCTTTTAAACTAGTCAAAGGGGGAGGCACTGACAAGCAGCAGAAAAATCCCAGCCTCTCCCTACAAAACAGGGTACTAAATGAGAAAAAGACCAAGGTAGAATGGTCAGTGGGGGATGCTGCAACAGAAGGTAAAGCCATCAACAAATGGAGAGCAATGAGTACTAATGCCGTGAGTCTAGGTAACAAGCTTCCTGAATTAGTGGCCTTGATGGAGGAGGAACATCTGGATATCGTGGCAGTCACAGAAACATGGTACACACAAAACCATGACTGGGACGTAAACATACCAGGATACACTATCTACAGGAGGGACAGGGAGGGTAAAAGAGGAGGAGGAGTAGTTCTTTACATAAGGGAAGGAATAAAAGCAACAGAACAAAAGGGTAAACAGGGAGGAGAAGAAGCACTGTGGGTAAATTTGGAGACAGGCAATGGCACCACAATCCGCACAGGGGTTGTATACAGACCCTCTTCTCAGGGGGAGGAAATGGACAAGGAAATGATAGAAAGTATACTTAGAATGGCAGAAAAAGGGGAGATATTGCTGATGGGTGATCTGAATATGCCAGATGTTAACTGGAGTGCAGTTGCAGCTGCCACTTCCAAGAGTGCAGTTATTCTAGATGCCCTACAGGGGGCATGCCTTAGACAACTAGTACTGGAGCCCACTCGAGAGGGAGCAATATTAGACTTGATACTCTCAAATGGAGATGGAGAGAGGATCACAGATGTAGAAGTGGGTAGCCATTTGGGAACTAGCGACCATCGAACAGTATGGTTCACAATAAACACAGCAATAGAGTCAAGCCATACAAAGACAAAAGTACTGGACTTTAGGAGGGCTGACTTTGCCAAAATGGGTGAGTGCCTAAGGAACACACTAGCAAATGGGCAGGAAGGAGGGGTGGAAGAACAATGGGGAATAATAAAAACTGCCATCACAGAGGTAATGAGCCTTTGTGTGAAGCAAATAAACAAAACAAGACGATGTAAGAAACCACTATGGTTCTCAAAGGAAGTGGCAGTGAAGGTTCAAGAGAAAAGAAAGCATTCAGGAAGTACAAGGAATCGCAGAAGGAGCAGGACAGAGAACTGTATCAGTTAAAGCAAAGGAGGCTGGGAAGGCAGTCAGAACAGCAAAGGCCCAAACCGAGGAAAAGATAGCCAACTCAGTTAAGAAGGGGATAAAACCTTTTATAGGTACATCAGGGAGCGAAGGAAGACCAAGGGAGGGATAGTGAGGCTTAATAAAGGGAGGAGGGTGGGCAGAGGAGATCTGAAAAGGCAGAGATACTAAACAAATATTTTTGCTCAGTATTTACAAAGGAAGAGGGGAGTACATAAACAAACAGTAGTAACACTCTGGATACAGAAGTTGATACCGCCCATTTACAGAAGAAAGGGTTCTGAAAGAACTCTTAAAACTGAAGGTGGACAAAGCAATGGGGCCTGATGGGATTCATCCCAGAATTCTAAAAGAACTAAGGGTAGAACTAGTGACACCACTGACTACCCTTTTAACAAATCATGGGAGGATGGGGTGGTACCCAAGGACTGGAGGAGGGCAGATGTGATTCCCTTCACAAAAGTGGGAGCAAGGCAGAAGCAGGAAACTATAGACCTGTTAGTTTAACTCAGTGATAGGTAAAATGATGGAATCACTTCTAAAGGAAAGAATTGTCAGTATCTAGAGGCCAGAGGGCACGGGACCCTAGGCAGCATGGATTCACAGCGGGAAGGTCATGCCAGGCAGATCTAATAGATTTCTTGACTGGGTGACCAAGTAGTAGATCAGGGACAGGCTGTGGACATGGCCTACCTAGACTTTATAAGGCATTTGACACAGTCCCACACAAAGATTAATATACAAGTTAGCCAGCCTGGGGTGGGTCTCAAGATGACAGCCTGGGTAAAGGGTGGCTGGAGAATAGGACACAGAAATAGTATAAATGGAGTCCACTCAGAAGAAAGGAGGGTTACTAGTGGGGTACCGCGGGGTTCAGTATTAGGACCGGTCCTCTTCAATGTCTTTATAAGTGACATTGCAGAAGGACTGGAAGGAAAAGTATGTCTCTTTGCAAAGGACACTAAGATCTGCAACAGAGTTAATGCACAGGGTGGGGTGGAAAGGATGAGAAGGGACTTGGCAAGGTTAGAGGAATGGTCAAATGTACGGCAGCTTAGATTCAGTGCTAAGAAGTGCAAGGTAATGCACCTGGGAAACAAAAACCCAGGGGAAGAGTACACAATGGGGGGTGAGATACTAACAACGACAAAAATGGAAAGGGACCTGGGGGTAGTCATATCAGATGACCTAAAGATGGGCAAGCAATGTGAGAGGGCAGCAAGGAGGGCTGGGGGGATACTGGGATGCATAGGGAGAGGCATCACCAGTAGAAAACAGGAAGTTATTATCCCTCTGTACAGACAGCTGGTGAGACCCCATCTGGAGTACTGTGTGCAGTTCTGGAGACCCAATCTCCGCAAAGACATAGACAGGATGGAGCTGTCCAGAGGAGGGCAACTAAAATGGTGCAGGGTCTGCACCGGAAGACATATGAAGAGAGACTTAAGGAGCTTAATATGTATAGCCTCGAGGAAATGAGGGAGAGGGGACATGATAGAAATTTTCAAGTACCTCAAGGGAATCAACAAAGTCCAAGAGGGTAGCATCTTTCAAAAAGGGTGTGCAAGAACAAAGGGCACAATTTGAAGATAGAGGCGGCTCAGAGGTAATTTAAGGAAGTATTTTTTCACAGAGAGGGTTGTGGATGCATGGAACGGCCTTCCGGAGGAGGTTGTGGAGTCAAAATCAGTGGTGGAATTCAAGCATGCATGGGATAGTCATAAGGCAGTTCTGGGGGGTTGGGGTAGGAAGAAGTAGGCTGCTGGTTAACTAGGATCTGCAGCTTATCCAGTAGGTAGGGAAATGGGCAGACTGGGTGGGCCAAGCGGTCCTTATCTGCCGTCAAATTCTATGTTTCTATATCCACACCCCTAGAAACAGTTTTTTTTTTGTTTACATGAAGGAAAAGTTGGTTAGACCAGAACCACTACTGAATATTGTCGAAATCCAGCTGTTGGTGGGAATTAACATCATGGGAAGATGAGCCAGATGCAAAGAGTACTGTACCATTCACGTACATATGAATGGATGCAGAGGAACAGGCAGAGGGGAGGTCATTCAAGAATATGGAAAAGAGAATCACGCCCAGGACAGACCCTTGAGGGACACTTGAAGAGATGGGGAGTGGGGGAATAGGGAGCTTCTGGTCTGGACTACTTTAAATGTGCCCTCAAGGTAGCAGCAAAATCAAATGACAGAGGACACAGAGAGGCCCTCTGCTTTAAGCTTGTTCTGAAGGAGGTGGTGTGACTCAGTGTCAAAAGCTTTAGCAAGATGGACAAAGATGGCGGAGGTGATCAGACCCTGGTCCATACCTGAAAGGATGGAATCAGTTAGCACTGACTATTTGGCTGGCTGGCTGGCTTACACCCCACTGCAGTGTTTTGGTTTTGCTCATACCTGACAGGCAGAACTCAATCAGTCAAGATTGCCTCCTCTCTCTCTCTCTCTCTCCACTCCTACCCTATCACTACTGGAGTCCCTTACAGCTCAGTACTTGGCCCTATTCTGTTCTCCATTTTCCTTAACGACCTCCCTTCTGCCTGCTCCACTGCACAAATCCATATGTATACTGTTCTTTACACATCTAGCACATCACATGCTGATGTCCAGACTAGACTGCAGCAGGATTTCATCAAGGTTCAGAAATGGTTACAGTCGAATCAACTTTCTGAACACAAAAAAAGACAGTCTCCATGTCTTTCGGCACCAGGCAGAGACTATCTTCCATTACCCCCCCAACCCCCAGTGTTCCACATACTGGATAGTACTCTGATCGAGAATGTCCCTTCCTTCAGGTACCTTGGGGTCTGATTAGACCACCATCTGGACTTTTCAGCTTATGTGGATGCAATCCATAAAAACCTCCACCCCAAGGATTGCATTCCTCCATCAGTCAGATGTGCTATTGTGCAGAAAATGATCCTTCCTACATTTGACTATGCAGATACAGTCTACAGTCTACAGTGCCGCCCCCAAAACTACCTTGGCCAGACTGGACACCCTTTTCAATTCCTTCTGCCGCTTTATACTGTTCTGTCCCCCTCATACTTACCACTGCAATTTTTTAATCATCAAAGTCTATCTTTCTATGTTTACCTAGCAGGGTCGGACTGGCCTGCCCAGATACCCGGAAAATTCCGGGTGGCCCCCCTCCGATGAGTACATACAGTGTACAGCAGCTGTGTGTGGGGGGGGTAACAAACGCGCTTAGTGCTCACTCCCCGCCTGCTTTCATTGCTGGTAGCAATTTTACTTCATTGCTCTGAGCCTTCCTGACCTCCCCCCCAACCCCTGCCAGGCCCCGACACCCTCCCGACACTCGTCTGGCCCACCCAAGCCTTTGTTTTGTACCTTGTTTTTGTTTTGAGCAGCCAGGCAGTAGACAGTCATCTTGATCTATTCTCTCCTCATTTGGGACCCTTTGATGTGCGTACAAGGCAGCAGCGGCGCTGGGAGTCAGGATGTGGGGGGCAGGGAGTTTAATTGTCTCAGCCGATGTCAGCAAACATTGCCCTCAGGCCCCGTGGCTGAACTGAACTGGCTGGGCAAGTTTCGAGCTAAGGTGGTGGGGGGAGCTCAGGAAGGGTACCACAACTTCCGCAAGTCGACTGGAGAGCAATCCGATTGGTTGGGGAGAGAGAGAGAGCTCGCTCGCAGGCTGCTGGGTTGTCGCTCATCGTGACGTCACGTGGCGCGACAGTGCGGGCACTTTAAAGAACCACAGTGCAGCAGCTTCAGTCTCTTCTCTTCCTCTTGCATTGCAGAGCCAGCAGAATTAATTTCAAAATAATCCATCCAACTCACCGCCGGCGCCGTGTTTCAAACAACATGAAATCTTGCTATGTTATGACAAGTGCAGTTTGTCCCACCACTAGAACTGCTCCAGAGGTGAAAGAGTTAACTTCCATGCAGAGCATGGAGCTTAGAGCGCAAGCTCGGTTAAAGAAGCTCTGTTAGGGTGGTTTCAAACCGAAACCGTCAGATTCTTTACTCCGCCTCACTGAACAGTCGCTCCGGAGATTCCTCCTGTTGCTCAGTTCATTTCCTCAAACTAAAAGCAGCTATTTCTCGGTTGAATTTAACTGCGATTTATTTATTTTAACCGCAAACCGATCGGTTCAAGCTCTGTCTATGGTATTGTAAGTAATAGATAGGTTTTTTCTGTGTGGAACTTGTTAATTGTTATCGGTTCGGTTTGAACCGATCGAATTGTACTAAAACTTAGTTTTAAAGCCTTTTAAGGGTTGTTAGAGTCCGGTTCGGTTCTTATCGGTTCTAAAAAGCAGTTTCATTATGGTTTTCCTGACCCGTGACACGGTTTGGAACGATAAAGGTTGTCTTGCCTGCATCCATTAAAGGGCAAGTTTGTTGGTTAGGCTGGCATCATGTCTGAGAAACCCAAAAGAAAAACCGGGCCCACTGGGTTTCAGCACTGTAGTGTCTGTGGGGAAGCCTTTGCCAAGGCTGACCCACACACTACATGTGTCTATTGTCTGGGGTTTGACCACCTCAATTCAGACTGCCAGATTTGTAAAAATGTCCCTGCAGCCACCCTGGACAAGAGAGTGGGCAGGCTCAGGGAACGAGAGGCCAAAAAGTCTGCTGACCCGGATGGCCAGCCCGGTTCGGTGCCAACCGAACCGGAGGGAGTGCCCTCTGACCAGGGCGAGACTTCCTCGGGCAAATGAAAAGCTGGCTCTGAGGAGCCAGTTCCAGCAAAGAAAACTAAAAAATCAGCAGGTTTGGAGTCCAAAATTCCTTCTCCAACTGCTGCAGAGATAGCCAGGGCAATACAGATTGTCCAGTCTCTGTCCCCAGTTCCCTCCGAACCGCCACTGTCTGGCAAAAGGTCGGTTCGGTCGGTTCCAACGGTTCAGGAATATGATATGGAAGAGTTTTATGAACCAGAGGAGGGGGAGGAGGATTATGATCAGTGTGAATGTGACTTTGAAAGCCTGGATGTGCCCATTGAACCGGACATCTCCCCAGACAGGCCTTTAGGTGAATCTCCCCCTAGGCTTTCTGAGTCCCCTTCTCATTTTTTGTTTTATAAAAAAAAAAAGTAGTTGCTGAGACCCTCCAGCTTCCGTTAGAGGAGGCTTTGGATGAGCAAGAGGAGCCTGACTATGTAGAGATGATGGATATCCCAGAGTCCAGGAGATTGTCCATCCCTTTGCATAAATCTTTTAGGAAACAAACAATAAAAATTTTAAAAGCTCCTAATTCTGTGCCTCCTGTAGATAAAAAGATGGACAGGAGGTACACTTTGTCAGGTCCTGATACAGATTTTCTTTCACAGCAATGCAGTCATGTTGAGTAGTTCAGGCTGCAGCCTGTGATAAAGCTAATATTCCCTGGCTTCACATCCTCCTGACAAGGACTCCAGGAAGATTGATGCCATGGCCAAAAACAATACATGGCAGCATCCTTGGGACTCAGACAAGCAAACTATATGGCTTATGTTGCGAGATACCAGAAATCTAGATGGGATACTGTCATGGCCTTAGCCAAACAGGTCCCTGGCCAGCTTGCAAGGAGCTGGAGCAGGTGGCTCTTGATGAGTATTGAGGCATCTAAGGTGCAATTCCATGCTGCAGTGGATTCTAACGATGTATCCTCTAGAGTCATGGCTACATCTGTGGCTTTTTGGAGATTGGTCTGGCTCAGGTGTACTACTTTGTCACAGGATACCCAGTCTAAGGCTATGGATTTTCCTGTGGTGGGAAATTCTCTGTTTGGGGAGCAGACAGAGAATTGTATGAAGAAAATGGATGAATATAGAACCACTTATAGGAGTGCACAAGCCAAGGAACGGCAAGCCACTCCTCAGAGGCAGCTCCCCAGGGGTAGGGGCAGGCCTTTTCATAGGCCTTTTTACCAGACCCAGGCCTCCTCCTCTTCAGCCTATGCACAGAGGGGGTTCTTCAGAGGGAGAGGCAGATGGGGTACGAGCAGGCCTGCTCCCACCCCTCAGCCTAAAGCCCCTGCCAAACAGGCACCCTGATGGGATGCCCAGGGTCGGCTCTTCATTACCTGTAGGGGCAGGCTGGCTGGCCCGCTTGGCCCAGGACTGGGAGTCTCTAACATCAGACAGGTGGGTCCTGGAAGTAGTGAGCCAGGGTCTGGTTCTCAGCTTCAAAAAATTTCCAAAGATGAGAACCAGATCTTTTCCACCTGCAAACCCTTTAGAGACTCTTGCTTTGGAAACAGAAGTCTCAACCCTCCTGGCTCTCAGAGCTGTAGAAAGGGTTTCTCCCCACACCAGGGCAAGGGTCTGTACTCCAGGTACTTCCTTACCCCAAAAAAGACAGGAGAGTGGCGGCCTATCCTGGATCTAAGATATCTAAACAAGCACCTTTTAAAACCAAAGTTCAAAATGGTGACACTGGGAATGATTTTTACCCTCCCTAAGGCCAGGGGACTGGCTAGCTTCCCTGGACCTCAAGGATGCCTACTTCCATGTTCTTATCAGAAGCTCCCATTGAAAGTACCTCAGATTCAACTGCCCTCAGGCCATTATCAGTTCAGAGCAATGCCCTTCGGCCTCACTTCTGCCCCAATGGGGTTCACAAATGTCTGGCAGTAGCAGTTGCTCATCTAAGAAGGCAAAAGATTGCCATTTTTCCTTACCTGGACGACTGGCTCATTGTGGGTCAGTCTCCAGACTCAGAGTCAAATCACACCTGCTAGTTACCCAGCAGCTGCTTACCTCTCTGGGCTTTCTTCTCAATCTTCCAAAGTCAGTTTTGGAACCTGTCCAGGTACTCACCTTTATAGGCACAGAACTGGACACAAAGCAGGCCAGAGCCTTCCTTCCCTTGGAAAGGGTAAGGACCTTACTGGCCCTGGCCTCGTCCTTCACTCTGCAGGTCTCTCGACCAGCAAGGCATTTCCTGCAGCCCTAGGACACATGGCTGCCTCCACAGCTGTAGTGCAAGGAGCAAGATTTCAGATGAGGGACATTAAGTTCCATTTGAGAGCTTTCTGGTCTCAAAGAAGAGATTCTCATCCAAGTTAATCCCAGTGACTCGAACCCTGATCCAGGCCCTTCAGTGGTGGCAGGATCAGAGCAATCTGAGACAAGGGTGCCTTTCATCCCTCCTCTGTCCCACTCCTTGACCCTTACTACAGATGCATCCCTCTTGGGATGGGAGCTCACATGGGCGACCTCTCCACCCAGGGTTATGGTCCCTCAGGAATCTCTGCTCCACATCAATCTGTTGGAACTCAGAGCTATTTTTCTAGCACTTCAGGTTTTTCTGCATCTATTCAGAACAAGGTGGTACAGGTCAGAACAGACAACACCACTACAATGTGGTACATCAACAAACAAGGGGCACTCGGTCTTGGCCTTGTGCACCGGAGGCGATGAGTTATGGTCTTTGGCTTATTCCTGAACACTTCCCTCATAGCAGTTCACCTCCCAGGCAAGGACAATGTCCTGGCAGATGCTCTCAGCAGGATTTCCCAGGCCATCACTTAATGGTCACTGGATCCCTAGTACTGGGGATAGTGTTTGCCAGATGGGGCACTCTCAGATAGATCTTTTGCAGCCCCAGACAATCATCAACTTCCACTGTTTTGTTGCAGGCCCCAGTGTTGGGCTCAGTCCCCTGGATGCCTTTTTCTCGATTGGGAAGGGAAGTTTCTTTATGCCTTCCCCGCTCTCTCCTGTTCAAAGTACTAGTCAAAATCAGGTCTCAGCCCTGCAAATGATCCTGATTGCTCCAGACTGGGCCAGGCAGCCCTGGTACTCACTCCTTCTGTCCTTAGCAGTCCATCTTCCCTGTGTCTCCCAGGAACCACAATCTGTTAACCTGTGCTCAGGGGAGAGTTTGGTATCCGAATCTCAAATCCTCAACCTCAAGGCTTGGCTCTTGAGCAGTTAGAGTTTGCTGATCTTCAACTTTCTCAAAGTGTTCTCGAAATCCTGAAGGCTGCTAGAAGCCTTCCACCAGGGCTACCTTATAACTCCAAGTGGAAAAGGTTTTCCATATGGTGTTCTGGGAAGCATGTTTCCCGGAATCTGCTGATCTACCCACTGTATTGGACTATATGGTCCATCTTAATTCTTTGGGACTGAGACCAGCTACCCTGAAGTGCACTTGGCAGCTGTCTCTGCCTTCATTTCAGCAGGAAGCCCTCTCTTTCTGCTCACCCTGTATTTTCCAAGTTTTTAGGGATTGTTTCATACCAATCCTCCATTCAGGGACCCTGTCCGGCTTGGGATCTTAATGTATGCATTGCTCAGCTGATGCAACCCCTTTGAGCCTCTGTCTTGCAGAGCTTAAGTATTTGACTTGGAAAACTGTATTCTGGTAGCCATCACTTCTGCCAGGCGACAAGTGAGTTACAGGCTTTATCAGTAGAGACTGACTTTATTTCCTTTCACAGGGATAAAGTAGTCCTCAGGACTAACAGGAAGTTTTCGCCTAAGGTGGTTTCAGATTTCCACCTTAACCAATCTATTTCACTTCCAGTGTTCTTCACTGACCATTCCTCCTCTGGTGAGAGGAGGCTGCACAGCCTAGATGTTAAGAGGGCCATAAGTTACTACATAGAGCGTACTAAGGATCACAGGTTTGACTCCCTCCAACTGTTTCTCACTTATGGTGAGGTTGGGAAAGGGAGACCTGCCACTAAGAGATCCATTGCCAGGTGGATCGTTTCTTGTATCCATTTTGCTATCAAAAGCTGGGTAAGGTTCCCCCTCAGGCTTGAGGGCTCACTCTACCAGAGGTACAGCTGCATCTCTAGCTGCTGCTAGAGACATACCTATCTTGGAGATATGTCAAGCAGCTACTTGAAAACAGTACACACTTTCACCAAGCATTACTCCTGGATATTCAGGCCAGGAGGATGCTCGGTTTGGCACAGCCGTGTTTCAGAGCCTATTCCCAAGTAGGTTCTGTCCTCCTCCATGGAGGTACTGCTTGTGTAGTTCAGATTTGTCATAATATAGCAAGACTTCATGTTGTTTGAAGAAAAAATTACTCACCTTAGTAATGTTGTTTCTTCTAATGGAGTCTTGCTATATTATGACCTTCCCCCAGCCTGCCCCTCTCAGAACTTCTACTTTGGGTATGGGGTGGGTAGTCCACTGTTGGCATTTATTGATGCCCTCTTTCATGTTTGGGTGTTGTGTTTATTTAGTTATTTTATCTTATTTTTCTGGTCCACTGACTTGAGTCTTGGTGTTGGGACCAGGAAAGTGTGTGAACATGTTAGTAGCCAGTTGGCTAGTGTAGGTTACAGCTTCCACACAGAACCGTAGTGAGTTTTTGCTCGAAAAGATCTGACAGTTTCGGTTTGAAACCACCCTAACAGAGCTTCTTTAACCGAGCTCGCGCTCTAAGCTCCATGCTCTGCATGGAAGTTAACTCTTTCACCTCCGGAGCAGTTCTAGTGGTGGGACAAACTGCACTTGTCATAATATAGCAAGACTGCATTAGAAGAAACAACATTACTAAGGTGAGTAATTTATTCGTCTTGTCCAGCAAAGCGGTCGGTCGACTCGTCGGTGATTTTGAGTGGCGACTGGAGTGTGTGAGCGCGAGCCAGCTGGCCAGCGAGCCGAATACTTCATCAAGAGAGTTATAAGGTAGGTAACCAAAATAGAACAGAAAACACGTTGGTCAATTAAATTCACACCAGAATAGCTCTCCAACTTGATCTTGTCAGCACCCAGAATAAACCAAAACCGAGCTCCTGTCCCTCTCAGCCTCCTTTTTCCATCATGAACACATTAAGGGTCACCAGCTTTCTCTAGTTTTGTTTGCCACATGCTTGATCATTGTGGTGGCCTAGTGTTGTGCCCTCTTGACAGCCTCAGCTGTAGTATTCCAGGTGGATCTGACCAAGGCCTTATAAAGATGGAGGATAACTTTCCTGCCATGCTTGTCATCCCTTTTTGTTGCACCCTAGCATAGCTGGGCCTCTTCACAGTGACTGCATATTGTTTGTTATGCTTCTCTCTTGTCTGTTACAGTTCCAGGCCCTTTCCTACAGCAGGGAGGATGGGATCCCACACCGTGTGCAGGTCCTACCTGATTTTCCTCCCCAAGTGTAGCGTGTTGCACTTGATTATACTGCTTACTGAGACTCTAAGAATCTGACCAATTACTCGGTTTACAGGGTAGAAGAAGGCACTAGGTCCATCGTGACTACCTCCCACTCCATGTGGGTGTATTAGTCCTTGTTCCCAACAGGAATTTGTCTAGTTCTGACTTAAATTTGTTAAATTCTGAGATGTCAAAAAATACTGAGACAGGCTATTCCATAACTTAGAGCTTCAAAAAGTGAAGTAGTCTTCCCTTCTATTAGTTAATACATGCTGATGGGATCTCAGGTTAGTTGGTCTAGCTACTGGAGTTATATTAAACTGCTTTGTAAGTTCATCATCATGCAGGATGCTAAACATCATTAGAAGATATCCATCTGTCTTCTTTTTTGAAGGTTGTGTAAATTAAGTTCATAGAGCCTATCTGTATATGACATTCCTCTTAGTCTGAGTGCCAGATGGGTGACTCGTCTTTGTATACCATCCAACAGTTTTATGTCCTTAACTAAATCTGGTGACCAGAAATATGCAGCATAGTCTAAATGTGGTCTAACATAAGTTTTATAAGGTGGAATAATACATGTTTCGGCCCTGGAAATGAAAGCCTTTTGAATAGCCCTGATTAGTCTGTTGGCAATTAGGGTAGTCTTCCTACACTGATTACTAGCTGAGAATTTTGAATTTATAATTACTTCAAGGTCAGTTTCATTATCTACTGGATTTGAGGGCAGAACCATTCAAAATGTAAGTTCATCTTGCTTTTTTTTACCTAGGTGGAGAGCTATCCATTTGACCACATTAAATGACATATTGTTAGAAATTGCCCAAGCCTCAATTGTCAAGCCTCTGCTAAGTGGATCTACATTGCCTCAACATGGACCAGGGTTACATATAGCCCACAGGAATAGTGCTTCCAAAAAAAGGGGTAGTTCCAAGTCCTCTGTGGACCATATTTAGCCCAAGCATGCAAATGAGCTCATTGAGCATGCAAGATGCTAAGGGGACATCTGCATGCCCATTATGGCTCGTTTGTATAGGGTGCATCAGCCCCTCAGCACCCCTGTCAGTGTCAAAGTTACTCTCTGGTGGTCTAGTGGTCCCTCCCCAATAGCATGTTGGTGTTATTTATATTATTCCCATGGTGGTCTAGTGGTACCACCCACCTCTCAATCACCTGTTTGTATTATTTGGAATATGCCTTGGTGGTCTAGCGGTATCCCCCAACCCCAACAGCCCATTTGTATCAATTGTAATGAGCCTTGTTGGCATGGTGAATCTGCCACCCACCAGCCAAGGACTGCAGTTCCACACCCCACAATACCCCAACTGCCAGTCCCATGAAATTGGCAGCCAGTAGAGCTCTCCTCTCAAGCTGGCCACTGTCTGACAGTCGTGAGCACGATCTATACTTGATTAGTGATCCATGACTATCAGACAGTAGCAGGTGGAGGAAGGAGAAGAGGACTGTGCCAGCTGCCAGTTTCACAGGACCAGCACTCGGGTTATGGAGGGATGCAGGGCTGGGGTCCTTGGCAGGTGGACAGGTGGGGGAGCCATTAGACCATCAGGGTTTATTATAATAAATACAGACAAGCTACTGGAGTTTGGGGCAATGCTAGACCACCTGGGCATAATACAAATAAAAAATGGGTGATTGGTAGTGTACCACTAGAGCATATTACAAATAATACCAATGGACTATTGTGGGTCCCACTTGACCACTAGGACATATTACAAATAACACCAATGGGCTATCAGGGGTGGGATACCACTAGAACATCAGGGCATATTACAAATAATACCAACAGGCAATCAAGGGGTACCACTAGACCATCAGGGCAGGTTACATATTGAAACTGGGCATTGGGAGAGTGAGAGCAGCTTAGCATGGGGCAGGCAGCAGTACAGTTGCCCTGTTTTCAAGAAGTGGGGCACAGGCTTAGAGTGCAGTTATGATGTGGTTTTGGAAGTGGAACAACGTAGCTCCAGGGGCTGCTTACTGCCACAAACCGTTGAATACGTCCCTGCACTGGTATGCATTGAGGGAATGCCCTCATTTGTAAAGGCGCAGTACCTTGGCACTGCCATATCTGAGGGGCACTCCAGGGATCTCTGAATATGGTCCCGCCTGGAGCACTAGTGCAAATCTATTAGCGCCAGTGCAAACCGCATTTGCACCAGCACTAACCTTTGAATATTGAGCCCCATGTCTTCAGCTGCAATTCTATTTGAAATCTTGTTAATGTGATTTCTTTCTTGGTTTCAGGCTCTAATGGGTGTGTGTGTGTGGGGGGAGGGGGGTAGTTAACCCACCATGTCTTGAATGTTTTTTAATGAAATTCTGGCTTTGAGGTTTGGTAGGAAATTTAAGAAGGCGATGTGTATTTGATGATGTTATATTTTATTGATTAGTGTAATTAGGAGATATTGCCCTCCATATTGCATGGGTTAGTGCCATGCTAACTTTGAATAGTGCTGGTCATCAGGGAAGGGGACATATTCAGAATATACCCTTGTTCCTATGCAAATGACAGACCTCTCATGCAGAACTGGTGCTGCAGTATATTCAAAGATTTTGGCAGCACCAAACAGCTGCCATTGCAACGCTGGTTAATGCTGACAAAACCCTAACCTTAATATAGAGCAATGGCTACATCCTCTGATTATCCCTTCTGTGTCGTACTTTGTTTACCCTGGTGTCTGGTGGCACCCCATCCCACTGATCACCCACTCTATATTTTATATACATCTCCCTGGTGTCTAGTGATTCCAAACTCCAATCGCCCATTTCATATTTTATATACATGTTTCTAAACAGCTTTCTACAGTATTCATAGTTGCTCACTGACAGTCAGATGGTGGCCTGCAGAGGAGGTGAGTAGAGAGCTGTGCTAGTCACCAACAGGAGCAGTTCCAAATAGTGTCTGGGGTGAGGGTGGTGTGAGGCAGTGGGTTTGGAGCAGGGAATTCAGCGGGGGGGGGGTTGGACTACCATGCTGGGGGTCGACTAGATTACCAGGATTACATATAGAAAATACAGAACAGGCAACTGGGGAATGGGAGGACAACTAGACACCAGGGATATGTACAGTATGTAAAATAAAGAACAGGCAACTGGGGAATGGGAGGACAACTAGACACCAGGGATATGTACAGTATGTAAAATACAGAACAGGTGACTAGGGAATGAGAGGATGACTAGATACCAGGGATATGTACAGTATGTAAAATACAGAACAGGCGACTGGGGAATGGGAGGACAACTAGACATCTTATACTTGGCTAAGGCATGTTGGGGCGTACCAGTCTGTAAATATTTGGCTAGTTTATACACTAGGGCATGCCTGTCATTGTGTGGTTGGTGCCAATGTCCCCCCATGACTTTGTAGCGTGCCCCCTTCCCCAGGACCAGTACCAAGGCCCCCCTGTGACTTTGTAGTGGAGGGCCCCCTGGGGGCCAGTACCAAGTCCCCCCCGACCCATTTCCAGGTGGGCCCTTTGCTTCCCAGTCCGACCCTGTTACCTAGCCATGTCCCACTCTTCCCCAGAGTCCAGACGCTTGGCACACTGTGCTACCTTCATGGCCAAATTCTGGAATGGGAATCTACCCTCTTATCTTTCCACTATCATCTCTGCCGCCCCACTGTCTTCATACTAACTTTGAAACTGACTCTTGCTCCTTCGCCATCCCTCTCTGCTCTACATCTGCTGGCCAATCTGCCTTCTCATAGCTGTCCTAAACTTTGGAACACCCTCCCCTCTAATATCCATTTTGTGCCATCTCACAACACTCTCTCATCCCTATTGTCCCTATTGTGTACATTTATTGCCCACTCCTGCTCCTGTCAATCACACTGAACCCAACCTACTCAGGCACTTGTGTTTTGCCTGCTAATATACACCATCTGCAACTGTTATTTCATTACCATGTTTTGTATTTTTACCTCAGCTTTGCATTGTTGTAACTGATAATGCTTCTCATGATCAGATTCATTGTAACTGCACTTTACTGACTGGTGCAATTAATGTACCCTAATTGTACCATGTATTTATTCTTGTCAAACAACCTACACTGAGATTATTGTATTTTGCACTGATTACTTGTACTCCCCTCCCGGATGTATCTGGAAATGAACAACCCTACTCAGTGTACTTTCTTGGTGAAATGCTTAAATAAATACAAAATTTGACTATCACATCTTTACTCTGTTATTACTTATTTTTTAGTTGCCCTTTAGTAACTCAATGGGGGTTAGATTTACACATTTTTTTTCCAATTGTTTAACCAGGTGAGACACACTAAGCTGAAAGCTTATTTACAGGTGCAACCTGGGAGCACAGGGAAGGTAAGTGATTTGCTCAGGGTTACACAGTATGTAAGTGGGGGCTGTGGGATTCAAACCCAGGTCTCCAGATTTGCAACTCAGAGCCTTAAACCACTGCACTATACTGCCTCCATTGGTGTTGAGAACCAATTTAGAACAGCATGATGGGAGTTTTTGTCACCATTAAATTTTATAATAGGACATAGATGTATTATGACAACAGTCTAAGAACTTAAAGGGGAAACATCCACCTAAAATCAGGCCCCACCTCAATGTAACGCAGGGCCGAATAGCAATTTGCAAACAGTTTTTTTTTTGCTTTTTACTTACAGAGCTTTCATTTATTTAGAATTTCTCTGATTGATCCTGCATCCCTCCTGCCGGCATTTTGAATACAAGAGCCTCTAGTGGCATGCCCACAACCTCCCACAGCTATCCAGAGAATAACGTATGATGTAGGGAGCAGCTGCTGGAGCATCCGAGGGGTTGCTATATAGTCTGAACTTTTAATAACTCCAGTTTGGAATGTAAATGCCTCGGTGCCATACCGAGACCAGGTATAGACAGGCCTGGTTTTAGTATGGCACTGAGACATGTCATTCCACATCGGAACTATTAAAAACTCTGAACCCTATGGATGCTCCGCAGCTGCTCCTGGCATCATACATTATTCTCTGGACAGCTGTGAGAAGTTGTGGGTGTGCCACTAGGGGCTCTTGTATTCAAAATGCCGGCAGAAGGGATGAAGGACAACTAGAGAAAGTCTAAATAAATGAAGGCACTGTAAGTAAAAAAAAAAATGTTTGTGAAAATACTAATAGGGCCCTGCCTCACTAATTGAGCCCAATTTTAGGTGGACACTTCCCGTTAAAAAGGACATGGGTTTAAACATGTTTGCAGCAGGACAAGATACTCCAGGGTAGTAGGTTGGTGGAGTGAGGCCAGGGGCGGACTGGCCCGGGATGCCTGGGATGCTAATTGCATCCTGGCCTGTGTAAGTAATGGCCTGCTGCCTGCGCTTCTTGCGTTTTCTTTTTTTTTTCTTTTTTTCTCCACTGCCCCGAGCCCCCGACCGTCGGGTTTGGTCACTAATTTTTTTTCGCGGGGGCGGGGGTCTGTGACGTGACGGTCTGTAAGAGCCACAGGAGGAAAATGCCGTGCCGCCAGCTTTTTCCATTCATTTCAATGAGCCACAAGCGGCACACTAAAGTCGTGCGTGTGTCCCCCCTCCCCCTGCCTGAGAGAGAGAGACTACAGTGTGCCTAAACAGGGAATGGACAGTGAAGACAGGTGGGACTGCAGGTGCGCGGCAGCGCCAGCGCTTGATTGGCGGCAATTATTCTTATAAAGGCAGAGGGTCTTCTGCGTGAGAGCGCCATTGTTGCTGGAGCTCAGCCCTCAGTGCCGCCTAATCAGCCGCCCGGAGTCGCTCGCTTGCCCAGCCCAGGCCACATCGATCGGATTCGAATTGTGATCGCGGACCGAGTGGGCCTGTCGCCTGTTGCCTGAAGTGGAGGACTGCTGGTGTGAGCGTGTGTGTGAGATGAGTGGGAGTCATCGTGGGACAGGCAGAGAGTGAAACAGAATCGATCAGGCAAGATGGAGAACTGCCTGTGGATGGGGTTGTTATATGTGAAACAAAGTTTAGGAAGTAGAGAGACCATTCTTGCAAAATGTATAGAGGGTAGATTGTCTAACCATCCATCTGGTAAAGTGTAATGTAATGATGGAAAAATGTACCCCCCCCACCCAGACTAAAACTAAGCACTTTGAAAGCTTATCCATTGTAAGTGATCTTCTTAACTGGGGACAAAACACAGCATGGGGACAAAAAAGGGTTCCAGTGTTAAAGGCATGCTTTGAAGGGATTGGGATAGCAAAAGGATTTAAAGATAGGATGATCTCTAAAAAGAACTTAAAAATCTTAGAGGTCAGAATTCAGAAATAGCTTGAGAAACCATAGCTGGGATTATGTTATCTAATACCAGACCTTGAAACTGCAGTGGAATACTTTACACAAATCTTTAATAAGATCTGCAGTAAACATGCCCCTGTAGATGGCTTACCCTTAAAGGGAAAGGGTCATCTACTGTGAGTAAATTAGAAATTGCAGGCAATGCTGTTAGTCGGGGAAAAAGACTGGAAAAGGGCTAGGAGATCCGGACGTAGTGAGAGCTGGCTCCAAAGCAATGAAGAAATCTGATCAAAAAGGTATGCCGTTCATACAGCGAAACCCCTACAGCAATGGTAATGTCGGCACTGCAACCCAATCGACAGTCATTCCATCAATCAGGATTTTGTGGCACCAGCTGTCTTGCCACCCCAGGGGTTTTGTACCATTTTCCCCCTACACCTCTGACATGGAGGTGGTTTATATAAATTTGCGGGCATATTCGGGTGACAAAGCCCCCTGAGGCAGGAGGTGCTGGGGGCGAAGCCCCTTGCAAACAGCTGGGATGTGCCCTGGTGAGTTGCTGAGATAGCAGTTGGTGGGCAGGATTGCCTGTCGACATGGTTGCCAGTCTGCAAATCCCTGTCAATCTAAAGTCAGTTGACATCCTTGATGGATAAACTGGAGTACCTCCTTAAAAGGACAGGTAGGCAGGAGTTAAAGTATCAGGAAGGGGTTAGATATTATGAGGGGAGGTGAAAGGTACAGAGAAGAAAAAGGCGGACAGCAAAAATCCAGCTTTCCGATTTAGAGCCTTGACCATTAAGGAGATGTCTGACGTATTAGAAGCCTTCAAAATAGGGAAATTATGTGGGATTGGACAGTCCAGATTCAAGATTTTTGAGTGGGAGCATGGAAGATGGCACTGGTGGTAACATTTGTTAAAATGGAGCCTAAAGCAAGGGGTATTCCCATAAAACTGAAAGACTAGTACAGTAAAGTAATACCAATACCCAGAGGGGAAATGACCAAACCCTATCAAACCACTGGGCTAGCTCTCTGCTCTCCATATTCTCAAAGATCTTGGAAACTCCTTGTCCACACATAAGCATTATCGACACAGGACGGCTCTACCAGTGAATTAATGCCGGGTGGGGTGGGGTTGGTGCAGAGGCGCAGGCAGTGCTTCCAACCACCGCACACTAATCCACCAGTAGATGCTGGAGGTGATTAAAGCACTTGTAACATGGCAAGTGGCAGGCAAGCATTGTTACTGTGACATAATAAGGAGAACGACTTGCATATTGTGCCGATTGCTTACTGCTGTGCATAAAACATACTGCAGGTTGCTGCTTTTCTTGCAGTGATGGTGCAAGCCCGTGCGTGTTCGGGTTCCACGGGCCTCGTGTTTTTTGTAGTGTGCACACATTTTGTACAACTGCTTACATTACATTGCCCTGAAAAACAAGTACAAGTTTTATTTTTCTTTACATTCTGACCGACTGTTTTACAGTATTCACGTTCATTGTTACTTCGGGGACATTGCTCACAGTACTGCATCATGGGACTGATCTTTTAATTTGTGTGTATTGTGCAACACTACTGGCAACATTACTTTTTGCACAAGATCTGCAAGATATGTCATGCTCAGCGCTTTTTTGGACTGCTTTTGTTGCTGCACCTGTACGACAATGTTTACACTTGCAGACTCCTACTCCCTTACTTCAGGTTCAGCTTGCAATTTGGGGGGGGGTCTGCACATCATGCAGTGGTGCTAAGCAGAATGAATCAGTCTGCCTAGCCTAGCATCTCTGAATGATAGGAAGACTTCTGTCCCTTCTAATCGTGAGCTGAATAAGGCAGTTAGTTGACTTAAAAGATGCAAGTATACTGCATCTTATGGGTCTGAGACCGGGGCCAGTGAACATCCAGTGATTTTACATATTGTTTTCACCAGTAATTGATCAGGGGCTAAATAACCATATGGCTCGCTGGGGCTCTGGGAGGTCAGGTTAGAGCAGATGGAAGGCTTGAAAATACACTACTGAGGGATGGAGAGGGGCCAGCAGGATGCCAATAGAAGATTTTGATATTTTCTGCCATGTAATAGGGGGTGGAGGGTGGGAGAAAACTGGGTGTGGGTGGGCATGAGGCTAGAGGGATTTTGCGCAGTTTATTTCTTTCAGGTTTCCTGACAGGGTTACTCCAAGCAGTGGATACCACTCATTATTTGGTCTAGAATAATGAATAGCTCATTATTCATAGTATTTGTGAATTGATATCCATTACTTTATTTGCACAAACATACTATTAAATGGTTAAGTAATTCAATGTATAAATAATATGCAGATTATTCTGATTCAAAAATATTTCCAACTGGATGGGCAATACACAGGCATAAGAACTGTGCTTGCCCTATATTTGGACATCCATCAATGTTTGAATTAAGCTTCTCCTCATATGCTGAGCCAGATTTTCAAAAGCTTTTTGCTTCATTTGTTCATTTTGGGAATAGCAGATTGTATATGTGCCTGATACTTTACTGGGCCTAAATATGGACCCATAGATGCAGAGTGCATACACTGACTCAGGAAAAAGCAAAGGGGTTGTTCACACAGGCTGACTGCAAAAATCCAGACTGCCATCAAGGGACCTCAGTGTGGATGCCTGCATGCTGCAAGACAACAAACTGAAGTTCTTTTTTTTTCATTACAAATTATTATGGGGAGGTGGGCAGTTAAAATATAGCAACCTGTGGCCTCCTGAATACATTTTACTGTGGAACAAAGCACTGGGTCATTATCCTTCGGTTTGAAAATAAAGGTGTGCTCATTCTTTTGTGTTTCTTCAGCTTTGTTCTTCCGCTCTGCTAAAGCACCAGCCTGCTATTTAGAAATGTGGAAACAAAGGCTCGACATTTAAAATGAGGTGTGCCTGGTACAGTTCCATTTTCTAGTGATACAAAAGGACTAAAGACTTTTTTGTGCCGCTGTAATGTTTCGCTAGTTGTAAGAGGGTACTAATGATTTTTCATAGAAATCAGTAGCTGCTCTTTAAGGCTAAATGTCCCTCTATTGTAATAATGTTTAGGGACTTGGCTAGAAACTAGTGACCATTGTCTGAAACCCCTGATCTGCGCAAACTGTATTGAGCTGGGGTGGGGTACCCCATCATTGGCCTAATAGGCTTACAAACCAGAATCCTCTCAATTGCCTGCCGGGTTTTATGGTCAGTTTCACATTTTGTTGCCAGCATACACAGAGGTACACACAAAGGACTGCACATGTTGTGGAGGGGCTTTTGTTTGAAGCACAGTGCCACTACTGGGGAATCAGACAGGAACAATATTCAGGGTGCTCTGCAATTTGTAAAACTGGGGTGACTCAAGCAGGTTCGGCGATAAAAGTCCCCTCATTCAAATTGTAAATGAGATTTTCCTCATTTCTATTCTGCTCCTATTGGCAGACCACCTCCAGCAAAATAAAATAGATCCCCAACTTCCCAATTGGCAGACATCCCCATAAGACACCACCAGAAAGAGTGCTCCCATGCACTACCATTAGTTAACACTTGGACCCCTGAAAAACCAGCAAATGTAAAAAGAAATGGCCTCCAGCATTCTCTGCTCTTCCTACTGTGACTGACGTCTGCAGATGGCCACCTTTCTTTTTATGCTGATAATATGTACCGTATGCACCACATACTGTTTGAGAGAGAAGCTGCCTGCTGAAGGACAAAGGAATGTACCCAGGAGCCCCATGTTGTGCATAGTCACAAATTTGTGGTGCAAAGTGGTCGATCACATTACACTATAGCAGAGTTTGTACCATATTGCAACTGCTTGGAGAAAGGGCTAGGTACAGACAGGAGAATTTGGGTACTGGCATGTTAATGAGAATAGCTCAAAAGCACGCCACTACCCAAACGTTTATTTTTAAGCCACAGTAGTGCCCTCCCCTGATCCTGGTAAAACTGGTAAAAGTCGTTCCACATGGGGCTCAGGCACTGGAATGAGTGTGCCAGCAGGACAAAGAGATTAGGCAGTGTGAATAGCTGCGGATGTTGTACAGGCAGTGTGTGGAAGGGGAAGGATCCTCTGGACACAAGAAACAATAGGGAATTTCAAAATAAAGTGAAAGGCCACTGGTCTACACCACAGCATCACACATACTGAAGCAGGCACAAGGTAAAAGGTGAGAAGAGTTGGAGGATAATTATGGCTAGGGCTCAGCCCATGAAATAGCAACTGGTATTATGCCAAGACCTGACTTCTGCAACTGTTGTGCACCACTATGTTCATGGGCATGTTAACTTCTGGGCAGACTCATTCACTTTTATAGTCGGATAACACTGCAACAGAGGGTACTCACTTTGTGTATGTCATAAATGTGTGCTTGCACACGGGTGAGTTTGTTGCACCATTAGAAACAGCAACTGCTTATTAGGCACCAGTTATTTTATGATAAGTGCAATAAAGCCATTCTTGTAATTTGTGATTGTGCCAATAGGGATAGTTAGGAGGCAGTATAGTGCAGTGGTCTAAGGCTCTGAACTGCAAATCTGGTGATATCTAGCAGGCCAGACCTGGGTTTGAATCCCACGGCTTCCACTTGCATACTGTGTGACCCTAAGCAAGTCATTTAACTTCCTTGTGCTCCCAGGTCACTGCTGTAAAAAAAAAAAAAAGCTTTCAGCTTAGTGTGCTATTCCTGGTTAAATTAAAAAAAAACACAGTAGCAATGCTTTTGATGAGGCAAGAAAGTGAAATGAAGATGAAGATAGTATATAATCATTACAGTATGTGCTGCTGAGACTATGGAGCCTTGGTCTCCAGAACCCTTACAGGCCCTCATGTAGGGTTACCACCTTTTAAGAAGCCCAAAGTGGGACATTTCTTACTGAAACATGATTTTTCGCAGGACAGTACGTAAACTCGGCCAGTGCAACAGACTTGTTTTCTCTATATAATCAGAATTAAGGTTAAGTATTATAGTTTCCTAGTTCCTTCTATTGTTTCTTATCATTTTAAAGTATTTTAGTTAAGGTATTATAGTTTTTTTGCAACACTTAGTGAATGCTGGTAAACAATTTTTCCACTATAAAGTCAGGACATGTAGTATTTTTCCTGTTTTTTTGCAGGACACAGCTGCCCAAATCAGGACTGTCCTGCGAAAGTCAGGACAGGTGGTAACCCTACCTCATGTCCTCTCCACTCCACTAAGGAGAGCCTCCTGGTCATTCCCAGGGTCAAATTAAAAACCTTCAGGGACTGAACCTTCGAGGTTGAGGGTCCAGTCTTTTGGAACTTGCTCTCAAGGGCCCTATGAGAGTCCCTCCTCAGTGGAGGCCTTTAAAATGTGTTTAAAAATCTATTTGTTCACACAGGTTTATGGAGGGTAGAAGTTTTGTTTGCCACCCCCAGTGAGGTTTTTTAGATAGCTGTTGATATTTATTTCTATTTCTATTTGTATTTTAATAGAGTTGAGATTGCTATTTAATATACCGTATAAAGTGGGATTTATTTGCTATACTGTCACTATCTGTTGTAATAGCACCATGAGCCTAGGGGAAGAGCGCCACAAAGAAATAATATCTACTGCTACTGCCACCTTATACCCAGTCATACCCCTTGCTGCTATGCGGTCCCTGTGACCACTTAGTATCAATCACAACTATGCAACCCAATCAAGCTATCTTCCATGAGATCATAACTTTTTCCTGTACTGTTGCAAAAAAATGTGTCTGTGTCGGAAAGGAGGTGGGGGTTTCCATGCCAATGGACTATAGAGCTATGTAGAGAAGAGTGACAGCCACTGCACTAACAGTCACTGTCTCCTGTGCGTGCCCCCCCAGTGGCCTGTACAACATGTCAAAGTAGGCAGAAAGAGAGGGTTAATGTGCTTCTACTGCCATACAGAAACCAGTGGGGGAAGGATGCATGCTGCAAAAAATGAACTCTTCTTATGGACTGCTGTAGGGAGAGGGTTACACTGGATGCCAGGGGCACAGAAATATTCTGCAAGCTGTTGGGGGGGGGATCTACTGGAGTGCCAGGTAGAAGGCAATAATCCTGTACACTTGGAGGGTGTTGCTAAGAAGTACTCTATGTTGTCTAACATCTGGATTGACATTATTTGCATTGGGACAATTACACTATTTGTGTTGCTAACCAGTGCATGTAACATCTGGACTGATAAACTATTTGTACTGGAAAAATGTCATTGTGGGTGCTGACAAACAGTATATTTAACATATGGACTGACATATTATTTGTACTGGAACATTGTCACTGTGGGTGTTGCTAATCAGTATGTTTAACATCTGACCAACATATTATTTGTACTGGGACAATGTCACTGTGGGTACTGTTAACCACTATGTTTAGCACCTCGACTGACATAATTCATATTGGAACAATGTCACTATGGGTGTTGCTAGCCAGTACAGTTAATGTCAGAATTTACATTTATATTGGGACAATGCCAATGTGGCTGTTGCTAACCAGCATGTTTAACATCTGACCAACACTGTATTTGTATTGGGACAATATGGGTGTTAACCGGTATGTTTAACACGTTGAGTGACATTATTTGTATTGAGACAAGGTCACTGTGGGTGTTGTTAACCAGTATGTTAAACATCTTTGCAAAGATCTTATTTGTACTGGGACAGTATTCCTGTGGGTGTTGCAGACCAGTATGTTTAACATTTGACTGACAAATTGTTTGTATTGGGACAATGTCACTGTGGGTGTTGCTAACAGTATGTTAAACACCTGGACTGACATATTATTTCAGGGTCTTTCTTGATTTGGTTTCAGAATCACCGAGATGTGGGCTTGACACCAGGAAGGAGGAACTGGGGAATTTTCTGTAAGACTGGCCTTTCTGACTGCTGTGAGATGTGGGGTTATTATCTCCTAAAAAAAACTCAACTGAGTAACTATCTTGGCCCAGGGTTTTGCTGTTTTTAAGGGTTCTTATTCTGTTTTGTATCTCCTGAGCTGTGATAAGTGCAATGAGTGTTGCACTGTCCTGGTGTCTCAGGGTCGGAAGGGGAAGCTTGTCCAGATAGTTCTGTTCTGCAAGTTGGTGGTTAAGTCGTATTTCTTCTCTGCATTTGCTGGAGACAAAGCTAGTTATTGGAACCACCAGTAGGTACAAAACTTTCATGTGGGGATGAGGAATGGAATGCTGACTGATTTATTAATTAAAGCAGTTACTTGACAGTTTCCCATGGTGCAGTTCAGTTTCTATGCCTCACACACACACACCTGGGAGGGGGGGTTACGTCAGCCCTTGAGGGTTAGTAGTGTGCAGGGCAGGCAAGCTTCACTGTTGGAAGTACACAGGTTTCATGGTGAATTTGGCCACTGCAAAATTTAAAATTAACATCTGAAAACATTTCTCATGTTCCCTTCCTACTGCATCTTTTATATGCTAGATTTTGTGATGCATAGCAGGTACAAATCTGCTGCAGGTGTATCTGTAACTAAATGTCTTGACCTACCAGCAAGATAAAGAGTGTGTGAGAGGTATTGCTGCAAGCAGCAGCATCTAAGAATTCCACTGTCAAATTAACATTTGGACACGTAAAATGTGAACTAATCCATAAAGTCCATGTTATGTGTGCAAGCAGTGACTAGTCTGTGAAAGCTACATTCAAACACATGTTCAAATATAGTTATTGCTTCATCTTTCATTTAGTTTTGTGGATGGTGTATCAATGTGTCTTTCTGATTTACACACCACGTTTTCATTGAGTCAAAGAACAAACTTTATAACTGTCATGTAGTCTAAACTTTATATCCTCAGGCTGACTCTTCCATGACTGTTGCCAAAAATGGCATCCAGGTGGTATAGAACTGGAAGATACACACCTAATACATCACACACTCTTTTTGAAATGATGCAGGTCTGGCTTTACATGACATTATGATACTGCAGGCAGTGACAGTGGGCAACATTTGTCTTCTGCTCAAAGTTTAACAACATGTAGTGCCCTACATGTAATGGAGGGTATTACATATATTTCACTTCACAGCACAGAGCTATGGGCTCTCCCTTTGCATGATGTACCCTACCAGACCATTTGACAAGTCCTAGTTGTAGGCAAATGATGACACTGGTTATATCACAATGCATTGCAAGCCATATAACCCCTTGCTTGTCCACACATTATCTGAATGTTTTATTATGGTGTTGGGACTGCAATGAGGGCTCAGTTGCTTCAGTTTAAGACATGTGGTGGCTCTATTGCTTACTTACTGACATTCACAGAACATAAAATATGTACTATATATTTTGCTTATCCATGGCAGAACGCTACAGGGCTCAAGTTGTCTGCCTGCTCATGCCATAATGTGTCAGAAACTTGACAGTTTTGTGTGAAAGACTATTTCATCGCATATGTAACAATACCAGCAAATGAATCCAGTACTTAATATAAAGCTACCAACCTATGTCCTAGGACCAAATCACTTGCAGTCAATATTCTTAAATTAATTTCTTTTTGTAAATATCTTTTTATCTGAACACATCCTTTACATGTGTCTGGACTTTACAAAACAGTTTTCTTTATGTGCATCACTCTGCAGATTTCAGTAAATTATATTAATTAAGTCATTGTGTGTGTTTTCTTTTCCGTAGCTGTTAAATTAACGGGTTGATGTTTAAAATATTGATATGTTAATTGGGCTTAAAAATGTAGTATTAGAAGTTCAATTACTACTACTGTAAGAACAATAGTCACGTTTCATGCAGAAATGCTCCACCGACTAGCAGCTCATGCAAATGTGGCCTGTCCTCCTTTTGTAGCATCCTGGCCTGTGACCTGGCCAGTCCGCCCCTGAGTGAGGCAGTATAGTCCGAGCAAACTCAATGGACATTGGGTCTCCTTTAGCCATCAAATCCTATGTTTCTGTAAACTACATCATAGAGTTCTAAAATGGCCATGGCTATCTGTGTGTAAATCAGAAACACCCAGTCCGGTTACTAAGGTGGAACTATAACAGAATGTCAATTAGTGGAAAACTGACCTACACCTTAGCCAACAAAACAGGTCTATTTGAAACCAGATGGCAGAGGTGGGTATTGTACCAACTGGGTAATCACGCAAACTTTGTTCCATGAGGAGATCCCGGCCACCTTCCTTTACTTTTCTTTTCCCACTCTTTCCCCCTTGTCTCTTGCCTTTCTCTCATGCTTCCTCCCTCTAATCTTGATTTCCTTTTCTAGCTCTTTGATTTGCATCTAAAGGATCAGGCAATCTATACGAGCCAACCAGTGATATGGTTTATATACACACCCTTGGAGCCACTAGGACCCCTCAATGAGTATCCCACAGATATAATCAGGGACCCGAGATGGGCACTCAAGACCCTTGTAATAGCACTTGGACATTCTTAACATTACCTGTTGGGTGACTTTCCTTAGCTCACCAACTATGAAAGCTGTACTGAGCAGCAGATAAACTGATACTATGGACATATAGGCAAAGAAATGAGCACCAGGCAACCTATAATGGTTATGAACCGTTTAATATGAAAGAAATGACATTATTCTAGTGCAAGGAGATGTGTAAAATGTATTGTCTATCTCTTCACGTACTCTATCTAAACTGTGTACTCTGTTGAAAACATAATAAAAACTAAGCTGAAATAGAGCTCCTACAGGAAACACAAGATTGCAGACAGGTGGAATGGTAATAAATGATAAACCCTCCAGATTTCAGGGGTGCTGTGGCAGCCCCTTCCAGCCATTCCAGCACAAATAGGGTGGTCCTGCGTTTAATGTCCAGGAAAGAGGTAGAACTTCTTCAAAAGGGTGGTCCTCTCCTTCGTGGGCATCTGAGCAACAAAATCACTGAATGACAGCTGGACCTAGAAAGAACACAAGGAAACATGAATAAAATGTACTGTTAGCACTAGAACTTTATTAGATTAATGTCCTGTCCCCAGGACCTCCTGTCCCAGCTACTCTATGTGTGCGTGGTGCATTAACACCCCACCTAGCAGAGTTCTTGTCCCAGCTACTGTATATGTGTGTGTGTGTGTGTGTGTGTGGTACATTAACATCCCCTCTAGCAGGGCTCCTGTCCCAGCTACTGTATGTGTGCACAGTACATTAAAGCAGCAGTACTACTAAAAACATAAGTTGCGCTTTTTAGACAGTTTATTCCCTGTGCCCTGCTAATCATATACCTGGTACTCTTTCCCGCTGGCATTGTACTACCGCCGAGTAATTTGCTCAGTTATCCTCTGCTTCTTTTATGTTTCTGTCACCAGGCATGTTAAACTGGAACCCTCTGCTGTCAACTGCAGGGACATCAGGAATGGTCAGCAGAGGGCCCCTCTGCTGTAGTCAAAATTCGTGATGCGACCTGAAGGAAAAGCGCACCTGAAAATTAGTTAGCCGCCATATTTATTGTAGCACTGCAACAATTCAAATAAATTGCAAATATCTAAAAAACTAAAGATGACTGAAAAAAAATATTTACAGGTATGGAAACTGGAACTTTTGCTGCATGCTTACAGTCAAAAACAGAATTTTAATAGCTCACTTCCTGATTTGGTAGTACTGCTGCTTTAACATCCCCTCCAGCAGGAAGGGAGGGCCTAAACAGGTTACAGAGGGACTGCTCCTAGAAGGCTAGGCTGGGCCAGATAACACCCTTCTTATTTATTTTGTTGACCGGGTAAGTGCACTAGACAAATCCTGCCTATTTTCAGGCGCAACCCGGGAGAAGGGGAATACAAATGAATGCAAACTGACCTTGAACCAGATTAAGCTGTTGGTGGTATTTTTGGTGAATGACGGAAATTTGGCCAGGACACCAGGGAAATTCCCCTACTCTTTTCAATAAGTGCCATGGGATCTTTAACATCCACCTGAACTACCACCAATCCAGGCAGATGGGAACCTCGGTTTAACGTCTCATCCGAAAGACGGCACCTCGGAAGTGCAGCACCCTTCTCATGCTGCACTACAGTGTCAGTACTGGGATATTAACCCAAGTGCGAGATGTGGGAACTGAACCCACAGCCCTCTGATCTCTTGGTCTCAGAGGCGAGTGTGCTACCTACTGAGCCACTGACACTGGCAAACTTTTGTTTCTATGTAGTTTTTATCTCCCTGGTCAGCAGCTCATCTTGTAGAGATATTCTCTTTTCAAGGGACACACTCTGATTAGGGTGTAACTGGCCATCATTCCAATTGGCACCAGGTTTTTCTCCTCACCCTCCTCCCCTGGTGGAGGCAATGATACCTTTAATGGTCACACACACACACACACACACACACACACACACACATTCTCTGGCAGCAGGAACAAGCTCACTGGCCAAGCTACAGAGGTTGATATCTTGGCCTGGCTTGCTTCCTGATGCAACTCCACAGGCTCACTTCTGAACCCGGGTCGTCAGCACGACAGCGCAATGTGGTTCCGCTTGGCCAATGAGGTGGCCAGGTAAAGGCCTTCTTAAAGTCACATTCACGTGGTGTTATTCCTTTGTGGATGCACAACAGCAGGTCGTGTATTAAGCCACAGCCACATGTAATGTTTACAAGTTCAGAAGTTCTGGTTCGAGGCATCAAGGTTCAAAACTTTGTATTTATGAACAGTATGGTGTGTAAAAGGGCTATCGTTGGTTCTGCTCCATGCAGCATTACTATGCAAAACTCCTAACTTATACAAACTTATAATTCTGAAGGAGTGCTGCATGGACAACGCTGCACTGACAGGCACCTGTCTCCGTATTTGATGGCGGGGGAGGGGAAGGGGCACTGTATGTAGACTCCGGTCTATACTCCCTTTGCAGATCCTCTTCAGGCTCTTGGGAGATATACAGGGTCAAGTCCCCTGGGAGGTCGGTTCCTCACACCTGAACGAACCAGGATGGGTCAGCCGGTGTCATGCACTGTTAGCGGACTGCCCCCGAGCTTCATGGAAGGGCTAGAAAGCAACAACTGGGGATGGGGAGGTGTTCCCCTCATGCAGTGGCTGAGTAGCGATGGTACAGAGGTCTGCCCGATTAATGCCGTCTGGATGAAAGGGGAAAAAGCATAACAAATTAAAAACAAGTATATATAAGGGACAGAATCAAATGGGTACTAGGAACACATACAAATGTGTTACTTGGAACATCAACAGCATACTCAGTTTAATAAAAAAGAAGATGGTTTTAGGCCACCGTAACAGGTTAAAGGCTGGTACAATCATGTTGGAAGTGCTCCATCTGGTGGACAGGAGATAGACAAATTAGCTAGGGGCTGGGCTACAAGCTCTATACAGTTCATATAATTCTAAAGTGGGGGGTGCATCTTCATCCAAAGGGAGTAGGTATAGCAGTGGGCAAGATAATGAAAGACTCCAGGGGACATTTTGTTTGAGTAAAATACTACGTGTACAGAGATAAGGATACACTTGGATCAGTATACAGGTCATGTTATGGACCAGAGTTTTCTCCTCAGAACTCATGGCTGAAATGGTGAGTCTCGGCCTGTGTTCTATACTTCTGGGGGGACATCAGTGCACCCCTAGACCTCTCAATGGACCCCACACAGGCCCTAACAATGACTCAAAAATGAAGCTGCAATTTCTCACTGGGTCCAGGACCCTGGCCTAAATCTATATAGATTAGTCCACCCCAAGGACACAGACCTCACATTTTACTCGGCTGCTCACAGAAAGCACCCGTCCATAGACTACTTCCTCATGTCAAATAGCTGGGTGGAGGGTGGTGGACCACTCCATAGGTACAAGGGCAATATCATATCAGGCGCCAGTAGTGCTGGCAGCCCATCTATCCTGAGGAGCCCAGGCGAGGGGTAAGGGGAAACCGAATATATCACTTCTTGAGGAGAGAAGATCAGAGACATTGTGGGAGACAGGATCAGGCAATACATCTTGAAGAATGAAAGTACGGAAATATCAATGGGGACACTATGGGAGACAATAAAACATCCAGCTGTTTTCCCACTAGGTACTGTTGCTACGGTTCAGTGGGTGTATGCAACTTAGTGAGGAGTTATGATTGTGCAACTTTGTTGATAGTTTGAAGGCATCAGAATGAATGTGTTGATGACTGTCATACGTGGGTACTTCGGCCATTCGCACTCTCTTTCTCATGGGGAATCACCTCCCTGTCGGGTGTCCTGTGAAGGTAAAGGAACCCTCTTGAGGAAGGTTCCACCCCTAGAGGTGCCACAGGAACATAACTCATTTAGGACAAAGGTGTCTTAGGAAGGATCCCTAAGGAGAGAGGCACACCACTAGAAGAGATGGGGAAGATGGTGGAGCAAAGAAATAATACTTCTGAGGGAGGCTGGACGAAGATGACTTAAAACAGCTCTGGCAGGGAATGTTGCTGTTTGCTCCCACTCACTGAATTGGAGGCATTGCCTTGAATTACACCATATAAAGTTCTTCCTGATGGATGATGCTTAAAGCTCTTAGACAATTTGGTGCACTTGGAGCTGTGTGATTCTGGATGCAAGGAAACCAAAGTTAATATCATTTTTAGAAAAATAGTGTTGTGATGGTGTAATAGAGTTTTTCATATATATTTTAGAACAGGCTTGATAATAGGAAGTCCGGCACAGTTAGAAAAGCTTCATCGATTCAGCACAGGTCAGTAAGATGGTCACATGGGGGTGTATTACTAACCACATGTTGTTTGAGAATGAGGCTATTGTTGTTCCATAACTATTTGATGTTTTAGGTGTTTTTCTGAGGGAACCACCTCCTCCTGATAAAGCCTAATTAGGGTGAAATGTTAGGCTTGGACTTTGCTACTAATAAAAGAAGAATTTAAATAAGTTCAACATTTATATGGTGTGGCTGTATTTTCTTCCGCTGTGCTTTGGCACTATAATGTACCATTAGGGGTAACTAACAGCTCAGGAAAGGGCAAACAAAAGGGATAGAAGAGGCAGACCTGCTACGTCTAGATTCGGAACTGGGGAGGCTGGAGAAGAGGTCTGAGCTTACTGGAGATAACAAGATAATACAAGCATTAACAAATATAAGGTTAACATCAAAGGTCTCCTCCAGTGCAAAATTCTGTATGCTATATACTGTACAAAGCAAGTGTACTATGAAGGAGAAGGTAGAGAAGGTAGAGTTCTGACCAATAGGTTCTGACAGCAGGGGGAGGCTATTGTGGTCCAGGTGATTCGGTCTAGACATGGTAGCACTGAAACCCAGCCTGAGGGGATTATGCCTACCTTCCAACAATTTTATGGGAAACTATACCTTGCAGCTGGACCCCACAACTGCTAGAATGGTGGAGGTGCTGGAAAGTGTGTGCTATACCTGGTTAAACAACTAAAAAAAGTGTACAGTGGCTATAATTGCAAACTCCAATACAACAGACAGAGCTAGGGGGTAATATCCCCGTAACCAAAATACTGTCTACAGGTCATTTTACAGCTAACCCTAGGAAAGGTGGCAGGTACTAATGGTTACCCCATAGACTTTTACAAAAAATACTGCACAGACCTAGTGCCGGTCTTGCAGAAGGTGTTCAGTGAGGCAAAAGCTAATACTGTGCCACATTCCAAGACAGAGGTGGCAATCATTGTCATCCTAAAGAAGGGAAAGGCTCTGATGGAGCCGAGCAACTACTGGCCGATCTCCCTGCTCTACTCAGAGTACAAGATACTTGCAAAACTCCTAGCCAACCAGCTAGAGAGGTACCTCCCCTGTTCTTCTCTGTAGCATGTCAGTTCACCATTGGTCCTTGCAGCTGCCAGTCATGTCCAGGAAGTCCTGGAAGTCCATCACTCAACAGTCCACTGGCCCACAAAAGAGCACCAGAAATAAGTAATAATGTCAGTCAGTCTGAAGACAACTGTACAGGGCTGTAGGACAGTAGGAAAGGTAAATGGAACGTTGGGGTATACAGGGAAGAGAGATCAGCAGCAGGTGAATGGAGGTGCTACTATCACGGTATAGGTCATTGGTTCGTTCTCACTTGGAACAGAGTGCAGTTTTGGAAACCGCATTTAAAGGAAAAGGACAGGATGGAGGCAGTATAGAGAAAGGTAACAAAGATGATCCTGGGGCGGCAGGAAAGTGCTTATGAAGAGAAATTGGAAGATTTAAACCTGAGCACACCGTAGATGAGAAGGGAGAGGACTTGATTGTTCATACAAATATCTCTACGGGTACACAGAATGGATAGCAGGGAGTTATTCAAATTGCATAGGAGCCAGAGGTAACTCCACGAAGCTTGTGAGAGGCAAATTTAAGAGAGATACATGGAAACATTTTTCCATGGAAAGGGTGGTAAATGTGTGGAATGGGCTACAAAAAAGGTGGTCTATGTGAAGCAAGTGGGGAAATTCAAACTTGGGTTTGACAAAAAACAATGGCTTGGTAAAGACATTACCAAGAAGGGAGGGGGGAATCTCACATTCTACATGAGATATATAGGACCGGGTCAGACATGATGATGCCTAAAGTATCTTACCTGCCTGATGGCTAAAAAAACAACCATGGGCCTTACCCCTCCTTGTATCCAAGACCTGCTATACCCTAATCCTTGCATCCGTCTCACTAGAGGATCAAATCATCAACCTCTCCAGGTTCCCCGTTGCCGGACTACTCAGGATCAGCGATCATTTGCTTACCGTGCACCTAGCTGGCTAAATGTCATAAATGCCCTCATCTCACCCTCTACATCCCTGGGAGTTTTTAAAACACAGCTCCACTCACACCTCGCAGCCTCCAGCTCCTGTGACTGCCTTGATTAAATAACTTGATTAAATTACTCCCTTCTCTTTTATTTTTCTCTCCTCCTCTTTCCTCACCACATTATTCTTGACAAAGGCATATGTGAGGCTCTCTCTCACTATTGACTGCTCCCCCTCTCTCTCCCTACTCTCTCAATTAGTATATTCTCTTTTGAGACTTTTTTTTCCATTATCTATTGTTGTTTTGTTTAAGAAAAATATATATATATATTTTTTTCCCCTGTTCTGTACTTGTTTTTTATATTTTAAGGCAATGTGTTATTTCTCCTTGCCTGTGACAATATCCAACTGATTTGCCATGCTTTGTAACTACACTTGTATTGTACTCAATTGACGTGGAACCTTTGTAAAAGAGCCTTTGGCTCAAAGGTATTAATTCCTAGAACAAAATAAATAAATAAAAATGATGGGCCAGGAGGCATTATTCTGCTGACAAATTCTGTTTCTAGGAGTTCTACAAAACCTGCAGCGATCTATTAGCCCTAGATCTAGGGGAAGTTAAAACAGCCACACTGCAACAACGGAATCTGATGGACTCAATGTGTGAGGTCTTTATTTATTTATTTAAAATTGGTGACCGGGAAAGGCACACTGAGCCGAGGCTCGTTTTCAGGTGTGACCCGGGTATAAGGTGTACGCTGTAGAAGGCAGCGAGTACAAACAAATTTTTTGTTACAGACAAATAGTACAGTATAAGGACAATTACATAGTGGTACGTAGAAAAGTAACAAGTGTAGCTAGTACAGACGATTTAAAAACATCCAGACATTGCAATTCAAAAAATTCATATTTACAGTATATTACAAGCGTACGTAAAAACATTTTTACAAGCATGATATCGCTGGGGAAAAAAAGCAGGGATGCAACTCAAATTACTAACCGGAAACCAAGCAGTTTATTGAATACAGATTATAAGAGTGTAGAAAAAAACTTTAGCAATAGTCTAGGTTTGGCAGCAGAAATCCTGTGTCATTCAGCTGTGTTCTGTGAAAGATTCATGCATTCAGGTCTACTTATGGAGTTCAAGAAAAGTCTTTACGAGTGGCAGGAGGAGAAAGCTTGAGAGAGAGAGGCCTTCAACAGAAGTAACTATGAGTACCTATTTGAGATCTGGGGGTAATCATATTGGATGACCTGAAGGTGGCCAGACAATGTGACAAAGTGATCGGGAGAGCTAGTGGGATGCTGGGATGTATTGGTAGGGGTATTACCAGCAGGAAGAGGGAAGTGGTGTTGCCACTATATAGGTCTTTAGTAAGACCCCACCTGGAGTACTGTGTCCAGTTTTGGAGGCTACATCCCAGGAAGGACACAGACGGGATGGAGGCAGTCCACAGGAGGGCTCCCAAAATAGTACAGGGTCTACATCAAATATCCTATGAGGAGAGGCTAAAGGAATTAAACATGTACACCTTGGAGGAGAGGAGGAGGGGAGATCGAGACTTTAAATATCTCACGGTGCATAAAGTACAAGTGGGAGGTATTTTCAGAGGAAAGGGTGCTCCAGAACAGGGGACCACGATATGAAACTGGAGGGGGGTAGGTTTAGGGGGGATGTGAGGAAATACTTTTTTATAGAAAGGGTGGTGAATGCCTGGAACAGTCTTCCAGCAGAGGTTGTGCGGGGGGAAAACTGGTGGGATTAAAAGAAGCTTGGGATGAGCACAAGAGAGTCATGAGGAATAGGTAAGGGGGTGGCAGAGAAAGTGCTATAGACCTGGAGGGGTGTACAGTGTAAGCAGTGCATCAAAAAAGGGCAGTCTGAATGGGCCATGCAGCCTTTATCTGCCATCAGCTTCTATGTTTCTATATAAACACCCAGTCCTCCTACATCTTAGAGGCCTCTGCAGGTTGTCTGACAGTCCTGCTCTCTGACAGGCTACCAGTGCAGGTCAGAGGTCTTCAAGGTGGTGGGGGCTGTGATGAAGGTGGGCACTGGCCCTTAACGTTATTGTTCCACAGGACTCCTGCCCTGAAACAATTCATTTCTGCCCCCTGTGTCATTTGCATGGTCGCACCTTGCAGTCGGGACAATTGGGTCTGCCTTTTGAGGAATCTCTGTTTCCTCTCTGAGTCCTAATCATGCACGTTGTAGCGGGCCCCCAGGCCCTTTGATGTGCGGCAGGACGCTGCACCCAGACAGCTACAGGAAGTGCTGAAAAATAAGCTCCCTTCTCCCTTGCAGCACTCCTCTGGTCATCAGGGTCCAGAGAGAGTGAGGATGGTGGCAGCAGTTCAGGCTGGCTCCCTAGTGCCAGGTAAGCCCCCAAGCTTGGGGGGGGGGGTACACTAGTAACACTTTGTCACAAAATATTTTACAGTAGCAAAAACCCACCTACAGCTTCCCAGAAGTTGTAACTTAGGTAAAAGCAGGTTGCCAATTTAAACTCCTGAAAAATAAAATTCAGGCACAACTAGGGAAAGGAAAGGGGAAGCTGTTTAACCAGGAAAGGCACACTAACATAGAAACATAGAAATTGTTGGCAGACAAGGACTGCTAGGCCCATCAAGTCTGCCCAGAAGCCTGTCCTTATTTGTGGCCCTTCTCCCTACTTGGACAACGGCTCTCTTCCATCCCCCCCCCCAAGGGTTCCTTTGTGCCTGTTCCATGCATGTTTGAACCCTCCCACTGTGTTTTCTCCCATCACCTCTTGTTGCAGACTGTTCCATGTCTCTACTACCCTTTCCATGTAGAAAAACATCCTCACATTCCCCTGTACCTTGCCCCCTTCCAATTTCATATCATGGCCTCTTGTTCTTGTACATCCCCTATATTGAAAGATGTCACCCCTCTGCACCTTGTTTATGCCCTTAAGGTACTTGAAGGTCTCTGTCATGTCCTCCCGCTCCCTCCTCTCCTCTAGTAAATATACAGCGAGGTCCCTCAACCTCTCCTCGTATGATTTCTGGTGCAAGCCATGTACCATCTTTCTTGCCCTTCCTTGGACTGCCTCCACCCTGTCTATGTCCTTTTGCAGATGCGGCCTCCAGAATTGTACACAATATTCCAGGTGAGGCCTCACCAGTGTTTTATACAGTGACATCACCACCTCCCTCCTTCTGTTAGTGAGACCTCTGCCTATGCACCCGAGCATGCCACTGGCCTTCGCTACAGCCTTTGTACACTGCTTAGACACCTTCAGGTTGTCAGAAATTATAATCAACAGATCCCTTTCTTCCATAGTAACTGTCAGCAACTCCCCCATATCCTGCAGCTCTCCCTCGAGTTCCTGCATCCTAGGTGCATTATTTTGCACTTTCTGGAACTGAACCTCAATTGCCACAATTTGGACCAGTTTTCTTAGGTCCCCTTCTCATTTTCTCCACCCCTTCCGGAGTATCTACCCTGTTGTAGATCTTCGTGTCATCTGCAAACAGGCAGACCTTTCCCTCCAGCTCTTCTACTATGTCACTGATGTAGACATTAAACAGTACTGGCTGAAGGACTAACCCCTGAGGTACCCCACTTATTACCCCCCTCTCCCTGGATTGGATCCCATTTACCACTACCCTTTGCCTCCTGTCTGTTAGCCAGTTTCTAACCTAGTTTACTACTTTGTGACTCATGCCCAGACTACACATCTTGTTTACCAGCCTTTTATGTAGGACGGTATCGAAGGCCTTGCTGAAATTGAGGTAGGCCACGTCCACTGCCCCCCCTCTGATTCACTTCCTTTGTGACCCAGTCCAAAAAATCTATCAGATTTGTTTGACATGACCTCCCTGCTGTGAATCCATGTTGTCCTGGGCACTGTTGGATTCCAAGTGCCGCACTACTCTTTCTTTACGCAGTGCCTCCTTGATTTTACCCACTACTGATGTGAGGCTTACTGACCTATAATTTCTCACCTTTTCTGCTACCGTTTTTGTGAAGAGGGACTACATGTGCCCTTCTCCAGTCTTCAGGAACCACCCCTGTGTTGAGTGACTCTGTGAACAGGATTGCCAGTGGTGCCGCTATCTCTATCCGTAGTTCCTTTAATATTCTCAGGTCTATGTCATCTGGCCCCACTGCTTTGTCCACCTTCAGTTTTGTGAGTTCCTCCAGGACTCTCTTCATGTAAATGGACTAGTGTTGACTCCCCCTTCATATCTGTTGTTCAGCTGTGGTCCCTGTCCCTCCCCTTCTTCAGTGAACACTGAGCAAAAGTATTTGTTCAGTATTTCTGCCTTTTCCAGGTTTCCCTCCTTACAGTCCCCCTCCTCCCCTTTGAGCCTTACAATCCCTCCCCTGGCTTTCCTTCCTTTTCTGATGTACTTAAAGAAATGTCTTGTCCCCTTTTTTTGACTGTCTGTGCTAATTTTTCCTCTGTCCTTGCCATTGCACTCCTAACAGCCTTCTCTGCCTCCCTTAGACACTTTACGTACACCTCACTGTCTTCTTCCTTCTGAGTCTCCTTATAGTTCCTGAAACCCACCCTTTCGGCCCTTACCCTCTCTGCAACTTCTTTAGAGAACCATAGTGGTTTTCTTTGTCTCTTGCCTTTGGTTATTGCTCTCATGCATTGGTTTGTTACCTCCCTATGGCTCTTTTTATATGTTCCACTGGGCCTCAACCCCCGCCCCTCTTCCCCTCCTTGCCAGAGCATCTTTGATGCACCTCCCCATCTTCTCAAAGTATGCCCTCCTGAAACCCAAGATCCTTGCCTTTGTGTGACAGGACTGTGCCCCTTCCCAAAGCTAAACCACACTATGTGGTGGTCACTGGACCCCAGTTGACCTTCTACCCTGACTTCTGTGATTTTGTCACTGTTTGTCAGTAGTAGGTCCAGAATTGCCCTGTTCCTGGTGGGATCAAGCACTAGCTGCCTGAGGCCTGCCTCCTGTAGGGAATCCAAGATGTCTCTGCTCCTGGATGACGTAGCAGTTGGGATGGTCCAATCCACGTCTGGTAAATTGAAATCACCCAGCAGCAGTACTTCCCCTTTTGTAGACATTGTGTGTATTTCTTCCACTAGCTCTCTATCCACCTCCTCTCCCTGCACTGGAGGCCTGTAGATCACCCCTGTGTGGACTGCTGTGTCCTTGCCAGACTCAAGTGTGACCCACCGTGCCTCAGCCTCCCCCTGTCTATCTTGTACCTCCATTGCCTTTATACCATCCCTGACATACATGGCCACCCTCCCCCTGTCTTATTCCCCCTATCTCTCCGGAATAGAGCATACCCGGGTACAATTACGTCCCAGTCATGATTAGCAGTGTACTAAGTCTCTGTTATTGCTACTATGTCCAGGTCTGCCTCTACTAGCAAAGCCTAAAGGTATGGGATTTTATTTCCCAGGCTGCGTGCATTTGTAACCATACCCTTCCATGTTTTGCTGCCTATCTTCCCTCTAGTCATGCCTTTGCTCCCCTGCTTCGTCTCCTCAATCCCAGCCTTCCTTTTAACCTGCCTTTCTTCTTCTCAATTCCCCTTTATGCCTGTTCCAGGTGTTACTGTCTGCATCTTGCCTTCCTGTTCCTCAATTCTGGCTTCTCTAACTAGTGGGGGTGTGCTGTTAGAGCATCCCTTCTCCATTGCTTCCCCGGCTAATTTAAATGATCCACAAGTAAGCCCTTAAACCATTCATTTAGGACTATTTTCCCCTTTCTGGACAGATGTAGCCCATCACTAGAGTACAGGGCTACATCACTCCAGGTAGGTCCCCAGTCCCCAGTGAAGCCATGTCCCTTCTTCTTGCACTAGCCCTCCAACTTCTTGTTGAAGCTTCTGATATAGAGATTCTTAGCCTTCCCTCTGCTGTGGACTGGAAGCACTTCTGAAAAAGTCAGTGAGTTTGCTACCTTTCCAAAACACCCCCCAAATGCCTGAAGTCCTCCTGTACCTCATCAATGTTTACCCTCTCACTGGATAGGTCATTTGTCCCCAGGTGGACAACAACCTCCGACCCCCCCGCCACTGCTTAGCGATCCCCAGGATCCGCTCCCCCTCCTGCCTAGCAGTGCCTTCTGGAAGGCACTTGACTTCCCTCTCCTCCCTTGGTTCTGTACCCAATTCAGTGCTCTGGACAATTGAGTCCTCCACCAGGAGTAGCTTCCTCCCCACTTGGGTTCTCTTTTACCAGCCCCCTGGTCACCCTCCTGGGTGACTTGCACATCGTCCTTGGTCTAGGCTCTAGGTTCCCTTTCAGGAGCCCCCCTCTCTAGTAGGACATCAAATGAGTTCCTGAGTTTGACCGGCTAAGGGATGTGTCTTGGGGAAGTCTTGCCAGACAAACCTAGTTCAGCTATTTGATTGGGTGACTCAGGTTATTGACTGGGGGGGGGCAGTGGATGTGGCCTATCTGAACTTCAGTAAGACCTTTGACACTATCCCCCATAGGAGGCTGGTGAGCAAGATGGAAAGCCTGGGGTTAGGTGGGAAAATAACAAGCTCGGTGGAGGCCTGGCTGTCAGGAAGAACTCAAAGGGTGGTGCTAAACGCGGTGCACTCTGGGACAGCGAGGGTGAAAAGTGGAGTGCTACAGGGGTCAGTTATGGGTCCATTTCTCTTCAATATCTACATCAGTGATATTACTGAGGGTTTTTGGAGGGTGCCTATTTGCTGATGGTACAAAAATATGCACTAGGGTGGACACCCCAGGGGGGGTGGAGGACATGAGGGAAGACTTAAAGACACTTGAAAAATAGTCTGGGACATGGCAGCTGAAATTTAATGCCAAGAAGTGCGCTGTGATGCACTTGGGGAGTAGGAACAGAAGAGCAGGGTACACCCTAGGTGGGAAGGAAATTAAAGTAACAGAACAGGAGAGGAATCTGGGGATCATAGTCTCCTCGAACCTTAAGGTAGGAATCCAATGTAGCAGGGCGGTGGGAGAGGCCAATGGAATGTTGGCATGCATAGGCAGGGGCATTACTAGCAGAAAGAGGGAGGTAATAATGCCCCTTTACAAAGCCATGGTGAGGCCGCACCTGGAGTATGGGGTTCAGTTCTGGAGGCCACATCTCTGCAAGGATATAGATGCTTTGGAGAGGGTTCAGAGAAGGGCAACCAAGATGGTGCAGGGTATGCAGGGAAAGTCATATGAGCAGAGGTGTAAGGAGCTGGATCCGTACACGCTGGAGACAAGGAGGGAAAGGGGAGACATGATTGAAACTTTTAAATATGTAAAGGGGTGCAATAAAGTGGGAGAAGAGGGTTTACTTAAGAGGAAGGAGGGGGGGGTCAAAACTAGAGGGCACAGCCACAGACTGCAAAGAAAAAGATGCAGGGGCAATGTGAGAGGGCATTTCTTCATGGAGAGGGTGGTGGAGCCCTGGAACATACTACCAGACAGAGTGGTGGGGGCTAAATTGGTTGAAGAATTCAAGAGGGCATGGGACAAGCATATGGGGCTGAGTATCGGGGGAAGGGTGGCAGGGAGGAGGAGGTGTAGGGGAAAAAAAGGGCAGGCTAGATGGGCCGGTATGGTCCTTTTCTGCCATCAAGCTTCTACGATTCTATGATTTTATGTCTCAGTACCCCCTTCCTCAGCCCGCCATAGTCCATCCAGACCTCTGCTGAGGAATCCATTGGGGTGCTGGCTGTGGACATGGTGGCCTCTAGGCGGACCAGAGCTTGTTTCCAGGTGCAACCTGGGAGCACAAGGAAGTTAAGTGACTTGCTCAGGGTCACACAGTATGCAAATGGGGGCTGTGGGATTCAAACCCAGGTCTCCAGGCTTGCAGCTCAGTGCCCTAAATCACAGCACATTACTGCCTCGTATTAAATTTTATTTACATCTAGGAATTAACTTTAGGAAAGGCTGCCCGGAAATACAAATATCCCCTGCCTCCTGAAGTTGCTCAGTAGGGAGAAAAAAGACAAAAATAAAGTTACGAAGTTAGAAAATCAAACGAAGAGCTGCTCATGTACTGCCGCCCCTACACTGGTACAAATGACTGCCTCAGGTCCTGTCCACACCGCACATGATAAACTGTTAGCGGTGCTTTGAACCATTACCGTGAACTCCAAAAATGGGTCACGTCCACACTGGTAATGGTTTACCATGCAATTTTAAAACCATTCTTTAGACCTAACAAGATGTGGTCTTTAGGTCGGAATCGGAAATGGTTCATTATCCATAACATTTCTCTTACCAGTGCGGATGCATGACTGTACTGATTCCGATGGGAGGCATCACTACGTCAAGACGTCCTGCAAGGCACTGTGGGATAGCCCTTTGATTTGGTTTGCAGCACTTGCATGGAGCTCCAAAAAAGAGCAGCAGTGTGGATGGGAGGTGACCGTTTCAAGAAACGGTTCATCGTCAATGCGGATGGACGGTAATGGTATGTACCATACTGGTTTTAAAACCATTACTGCTCAACCGTGTGCAGTGTGGACAGGGCCTGAAACAAGGCATCAGAACACTCACAATCCCAGCATTCCCTGGTGCAAGGTTTAGCTCTTTAAAGAGCCCCTGACACCACCGGGGAAACTGAAAAATGTAAGCTATAAACTCAACTCGGTTTATAGTTCATATATTTGTTTAGAATTCTTTCCCCCATTTTCTTTATTTCTGAGGACAGTCACATGCAAGCAAGATCACTTTTCCCTGGACTTCATTTGTTTTATTTGCTTGTCTACCCATAACATCATAATTCCTTCTTTATGACATCAGAATTATCTTGACAAAAACAGACAGTGACATCACAAAAAGCACTGTGATACCAGGTGTAGACAAGCAGCCAGAGCAGACCTGGCTGAGATCCCATTTTCATGCTGATGTCCTTAGTAATAAAGAAATAAGGGTGAGAATTACAGAAAAAGAATATGGGCTGAATTATGTCCATGTAAGCCCCACCTCCCGATGTCTAAGGCTATGCCAGATGTTAACTTACGGGGAGGGGGGCACCTGCAGCCAGAAACACAGTCCCAGAGGATTAAACTCGTTACCTGGGTTCCTAGTAGATGTCTTCGGTTGGGGGAGGGGCAGGCTATACTAAGCAGCAATGGGTGACAGCAGCTGTGGATGGCAAACTTGGTTAGTGCGATCACACAATGCCATAAATAAAGTCTATTGTCCACTTCAGGTAAAAAGAAGAAAAAAATGATTAAATTGCATAAATCTGATTGTCACTCCATGGAGCATGGGGTGCAAATCACATGGTGGGTAACCTTCAGGGTGAGCTGCCCAATACAATCTGCAGCAAACTTTTTTGTCCCAGAACACTTACACTGTAGTGCTCCCTTAGGGCTGAACAGGGTCCTCTAATCCTGGCAGCAGCAACAATAATGGGCTGAAAACCAGGCCTCCCAGGTTTTTTCTCCCAACATCTCTCCTGCACAAGCTTGACTCCTTTTCCTCTCCCGATGCAACACACACACACACACACTGGTGCACACCACACTAGCAGCTCCAGAGAGCTTATGTGATAAGGGCGAGTATTATATCTCGACGAACAAAAAAAAGAGTATCACTACTGCCCGACATCAAAAGATTGACGGACATCAGAGTGACCGCTGCAAACAGCAATGGTCGCTAACTTTTCCAACAACAACAAAAAAACAAAACATTTTATGCGGGGTGCAATGCCCCACTCCCCCAACTTAAGGATTACTAACTCCGGGGGGTGGGAGGCGGACTTAGAAGAAAAAAAAAAAAAACAGGATGAAAAAAATTATGTCTTGCATCAGGACCTGAACCCAGGTCTTTCAGTTCCATTGGCAGTAACTCTAGCTGCTACACCAAATGGCCTGCTAAGTAAGGGTTAGCCAAATCACTCCTTTTATCTCCATCTAGTGAGTATAGCGAGTACAGCTCACTGCTACACTCGCTCTAACCTACTCCTCACTATTTTGTAGCAGTCGCTCTTCCTACGAGCGGTTTTATTGAGTTGCTCTTATTGAGTTGCTCAATAAAACATGTTCATATCACAGTACACCGTTTCAGAATGTAGAGTAGCTGTGACAATTGAGCCATACCTCCCAGCGCCAGTGGTTTGAATCCGGAGCTCCCACTTGAATGGTCTCTGTTACTAGCAAACAAAGTCCCCACAGAATACACCAAGTCCCCTCTATCCTAAGCCAGTGCAGCTCCGAGCATCCCAGGGCAACATCTGAAAGGCCCTGGCGATCCCAGAGACTTGTGCACTTTCCGCTCTTAGGCTGCATAAGCTTCCAGACGCTTCCCAGCCAGGTCAAAGTGCCACCAGAAAAGGGAGACAGGCTGCCACCACTGTGTTCCCTGCAGCACAGACTGCCACCACCATACTGCCCCAATGACATGGCATGGGTCTTTGATTGCTCTCGCCCATGGACAAGGATACAGGGGACCCACCTGTGCCGCTTCACCAAGGTGCCAGAGATCACAAGGTGGGCTACTGACTTTCTACCCGGGCTCTGGCTCCCAGAAAAGCATAGGTGGCCCTGATAAAAGCTCTGAACCCCACATGGACTCCTGACTACTACGCTTCTCTGCCAGTCTTCGAGGGCAGAGGGCCGGGTTGGCAAGCAGCCCACCCTGGCCCTGAAGCTTGGCCCGCACAGCCAAACACTCGACAGGCTGCCTCTTCTCTTCACTCACCTCAGGACTCTCCTTCACACCAGAACCTCCCCTTTTTATACCAGCTGGGCTGAGCCCCCTCCCTCCCCCACTGTCAGGCAGGGCCCCAGCTCAGACGTCACGGCTACAATAAATTAACTAGTAAGCTCCCAAAGGGGACTTACATCTAAATGTTACATTTTCCAGAGTTGTCCCAACAGTGTCAGGGGTTCCTTAAGCTGCTACTGTACCTGTGAGCCACTGGTCAGGGTGCATATTACCCAGTTTGTAAGTAATTTCCATTTCCAATGAGAAGTAACACAGAAAGATAAACAGATTAGAGCATGGCCAGGTACTTAACCGGAATAAGTACACTGAGCTGAGGCTCATTTCCAGGTGTGATTGTTGTTTCTTCTACCCTTCCCAAGGGGCGTAAGCACTTCACTGTTTTTGTACATCCTCCTCTTCATCCTGCTCCTCTCTGGTGATGTTGAAACTTACCTTGCCCCCCATCCCCCACCTCCCTCTCCCTCCACTTCTCCCAAGGGACTTCATCTCTTTCACTTGAATGCTTGGAGCTTTCTTCCTAAATTGGACCTTCTAAAAGTTTGGATAGCTCAGCACTCAACGGAGCTAAGATTCCTGACTCCTCCCTTGCCATCGCAGACTTCACGATCTATCACCAGGACCACGGCAAGTGGGGTGGAGGTGTGGCCCTTTATATTCATCAGTACCTTTCCTGCTCCATCTCCTTTCGTGACCCCCATCCTGCCTTCTACATAATGGTAGCTTCAGGAATTAACGCTGACCGGGGCACAGGCAGATTACAGAGGGCTTTTGTCTGGACATGAAGGTGAATTTAAAGCCAGACTATGTTACCAGCTATGTAGTATTGCTGTGGCATAGCTTGGGCACGGCATGTGCCCGGGCTGGCCCTGTCCTGGAGCTGCCCATGCTGGTACTCATTCAATGCAATTAGGGCTTAAAAGATAATCCTGTAAACCATGAAAGAGACAAGGAACAAGGGAGAAAAACCTAAGGTACCATACACTTTTGCAACTGGTAGCATTGCAACACCAGGTACAAAAAGGCTCTACCTAGCACTGCCCTCAAACTCTGCTACACACAAGAGTGTCTTTTTCTGTTTTATTCAAACATATTTTTCCTACAAGGCACTGGTAGGGTCCTCCTTACACCCATGGCCAATTCCAATCCCACTCACCTGACCAGGCTTGCTTGGCCCGCCCATGATACATTGCTGTGCTGCCCTCCCGGCCTGCCCCCTGGACCCTGCCTTCAGCCACTTTGGTGTACTGCCCCACTGTCTGTCTGTCTGTCTGGCCACCTGCAGTGGAGGCGAAGGCCCAGAGGATCCCTGTGGTATGTGGTGGTGTGGGTCCGGTGTTGAGTGTGGTGGGCAGGGGCTTCATTAGTCCTTAGCCAGTCTTGAGCTTTTTATCCCTGTCAGTCCTTTTCTCCCCCCAGGAGCATGTCTCATCAATGGGTGCCAGCATGCTGACGCACTCAGATGACTCGACACTCGTGCCATGCTCCCTCACTGGGGCTTTCCCTGTATTGCCATCTGTGGTCACCCAGGTGGCAGTAGAGCAGCAGAGCAGCCTTCTCAGAGTAGAAGAGCATCAGTTGGGATGCTCAATCCTCCTCTCTTTGGCTGGCCCTCTGATGGCCCTGGCTCGTTCCCAAACCTGGGTCATCGGCATTGTGAGTGGTAGCACTGCCGCTGCACCAGCGGGCCAGCTCACACAAAAGTGTCTTAGTTATTGATGGGGGGGGGGGTGAAGAGTCCTCCTAGTGACAAAGTTGCTATGCAAATTAGTTGGGCAGCTGTTACTAGATGTAGACATGGTTTGTGCCTATAACATGCTGGGTTGTAACACCCACAGAGGTCTCTGCATGGCATAGTACCTGGCATATGGCTCTATGCCATGCAGAAAGCTCGTGGGACCTGGTGCTGCAGGCAGACAGCTAGAAGGTGACAAACAGAGAAACAGATAGACGGAGATGGACAGAGGGAGGGTTGTAGCAGCTGTCTGATCTCACCATTCTGAACAGCTCTTCAATATGGTGGGCATAGGCCTGGTTGCGCACTTTTTCTATCAGCCTCTGGATAAAGACAGAGCCATTTTTAGGGCTTCTCCAGGACACGTTGTCTATGAGGAAGAAACAAAGATTTTATAATCATGTACAGATACGAGACTTCACAATCACCGACACACACACACACATCCACACAGTGCAGCAGACTTCTCAAACCAACATATACACATACTGTGATGGGGTATCATAATAAGGGGTGGGACACTGTTACCGGGTCAGAACAGATACCGATCAGAACCTAGAATTTGGACCATGCAAAACATCCCGATTCCCCTGAGGACACAGGACATACAAACCTGGGATCGCCTTACTAGGAAATTTATCTGGAATGGTGCTCAACCATGTACAGCCTTAAAGAAGCCCAAGTTCCCGAAGGAACGGGGTGGTTTAGCTCCACCAAATGTTTATGGATACTGGATAGCGGTACTACTTACACATTTGACCAGCTGGTTCCGCCAATGGGCATTGACTCCACTCTGGCTCCCTTTGGAGCGGGCGATGGCAGCGACTTCATTAAATGCATATTTAATTTTTCAGCCTGACACTCTGAATCAGCCGAACATTTGCTCCCGGTTCACTAGAGCCCTGCTGAAAAGTTGGTCCTCTTTTCTCTCTCTCTCCCAGTAAACACATTCCTGGCAACATGGATGGGAGTTCCAGCCAAGGACCACTCCTGGAGTCCTGCTTGGGAGGATGTCACTTTTATGAGGTGGGCCAGACTGGGTTTAATGCAGACAAACCAGTTTTATGACAATGGAATATTTAAATCATTTACACAGTTGAGACAAAACTGCCCAATTCATCATAATGATTTCTTTCGTTACCTCCAAATTCGCCATCCTATACATTCCAAAATAGGCCTAGATGTAACCGCTCAAACAATGCCCCCCCACCCCATTCTCTTTTATCGCAGTTGATGACCGGTGATAATCGTTGCCGCCTAGTTTCTAAGTTCTATAAAACTATACAAAATTCCCTTCCTCAAAATATGGAATCAATACAGACACATTGGGAGGCTGAGTTACAAACTGAGTTGTCACAGAGGGATTGGCTCCTCATATGGAGGAAGCAGCATCAGGTAACTAACTCTTATTCTTGGAAAGAATTTTCCTGGAAAGTGGTCTCTCGCTATTTCTGCACCCCTCATATAGTAGCTAAAATCAAGAAAACTGAGAATTCAGAATGTTGGAGGCATTGTGGTAATGCAGATGCCACCCATTGTCATATATTTTGGTCATGCCCAATATTGATCCCATTCTGGTCAGGGATAGCAGATCAGCTGGCTGATCTCTTCCCAGACTTGGGCTTTCTTTCCCCAGAGATTGCTCTCTTACTGCATTACCCTAAATCTTATAAAAATACACAAGTCATATCTCCCCAATAGTCTTTTAAGTGCAGCTAAAAAATACATTACGCGGCTCTGGCTTCGTCCAGATCCTCCTAGTGTCACTTCCTGGGAAAACACTATATACGACATTTACAAACTAGAACATATGATAGCCCGCCTACAGAATAAGCTTCCACAACTGATGACCAAATGGAACAAACGGTTTCTTTTTATAGCACAATCTAGACCAGATCTGACACCTTGATGGAGCTTGAATTCCCCCCCTACTGGGTGTGCGGTGCCTTGGGGAGTGGGGCTTGGTTTCCCCCTTTCCTTTAAATCAGGAATAATTGTCCCTGGGGATGAGGAACTTAATATAATTTTCTGCCGTGGATATCAGCCATGTTGTTGATTTGACCGTCTGGGACCCCCTCTCCCCCCAACCCTCCTTATATGATTTTTTATTAGGCCTTCTATTTTATTTTCAATTTAAGGTAAACTGTGTTGATAACTCGTCTAAGGTCTAAGCACAGGGAGATAAACCTTCCTCTTTTAATGTATATTTTGTTTTTCTTTTATTATTTGTCTCCCAGAACCAATTTAGTGGACTCTGTACTACTGTATGTATGACTATAGAATTATACACTGATGTAAACAAGTATCTTTGTAAAATGATGCTCTGTGTCTCATAACCCCCTTCCCCTTAAGTGAAAATGTGATATAAATAAAGAATTAAAAAAATAAAAGAATTTGGACCAGAACCAGGTATCAGAACCGAAGTTGGTACCGGAGCCAGGGTTCCTGGGGCACAAAAGTGCCACCTATTGCTATATGTACAAACACAATCTGATATATCTGATCAGGATCCAAGGATTTATTCCAAGATTACCAAAGTACAAGCAGGTAAGCAAAACAGCATAAGATATTTTGTATTTTGTCCAGTAACAATACGTAGTTAAGCAAAATGTCTTTCTCCTATTCCTAACAGCAATACGTAACGATGATCATCTCATATGTCTGATCATTACAAAATAATCTCCTGGGATGCAACGCACACTTGGCTGACCCAAAAATACGTACATGTGTTTTTCCCAGGCATAGGCCTGCATATAGATGTTAGATATTAGCCTGCAAAACAGTCCTGCACTTAGTAATCTGTTATTCTCCTTCCTAATATAATTCCTAGCAGCAGGCCTAAGCAAAAACATGCATTCCCAAACAGAAGCCGTTCCTAATGCCCCATGGTCCTATCTACTTATATTCCTACACCTAAAGTTGTCTATGCTAGAAGCCTGAGCCAATGTTTCTTACCCAAAATAACTTCTGGGCTGTTCTGTTATCCTAGACACCTAGGCCCTCAGGCACCTAGCCACCCAGTCACTCTATGAGGCTCGTCCCAAGACTGCCGGACCACTCACTGGACTGCAGTGAGGTCTTTCTAAGATTTCCTCATAGTGTCCTCTCGAATGGGGGCAGACAACCATACCTATAATATCATCTCTAGTTAGAACTTTCTAGAAGACCAGGACAGAATTTTCTAGCTAGTAGGACTGCACAGAAATGATATCAGAAACAGCCTGGGATTTTCCATCAGAAAATAGCAAACTAGAAAAAATAAGCAAGAAATTTCCAGTGAATGAAAAAAAGAGCATATCAGAAAATGTTGGTGACTGCAGTTAGTGGGTCAGGGTGTAATGAAACTGCCACTAAGCTGTGATGATGTATAGATAGGGGAAACTATCATGCTATTTCTGTACCTTCCAGCAGGTAGACTGGTGGCTGCATTTTTTTTGCTAAACTGACCGCTCTTTCTGCTTTCTGTCAGGGATATAAAATATCTCATTTGCACAGAGGTCCTTACTTTGGCCTATTGAGCACAGATCCATTTTGACTCTTTGCTCTGCATGGTAATATTCCAGATCTATGGGGAGGCTCCCCATCTCAAAATGAGTAGCCCAGCTAATATGTAAGGATGGATGGACCCAAAAAGGTGCTGACCCTTAAAGGACCAGGATAGGGTCAGTGTTCAGATTATTTGGATAAGGGAATAAGTGGTAATACTTGAAAATAATCACAAAAAGCACTAAGAAAATAATGTTTTTTTCTAACCAGTATGCCTGCCTCACTGACTTCATTTTGTGTCTCTTCTGCCACTTTTCTCTGTGCCACTGAATCCACTTATGTTCCTTACTCTCCGGGCGCTAATGACACCTTCCCATTATACAGTGGTAACTGCCCAGTGTAATGAAAACAATTACCATAAGCAATGCTGTCCTGACTTCTCTGCTTACACTGCTGCAGTGAAACACACATGGCATTGATTAGCAAATAGAACCGCTCACTTAAGAATGTGCCGGATGTCTACAGGAACAGCATATGCCTAAGTCAGCACTATTACACCCCAGGGAGTGGCCATCAGTCCCATGGCAACGTGTACATGTTGACTCTGCAGGGTCATTTTGGGGAATGATGTTCCTGGTGGTGGTGGATGCCCATTCCAAGTGGCCAGAAGCTTTTGCATGAAGTCTATTGTAACTACACCGAGAATAGAAAAACTGAGGAGTTTGTTTGGAAGAATTGGGCTACCAGAACAAGTTGTGAATGACAATGCTCTGCAGTTTACCTCAGAAGAGTTTCAGGAGTTTATGAAGAAAAATGGCATCTGACATATTACCTCACACCATACCACCCAGCCACAAATGGGTTGGCGGAGAGGGAGAGGTTTATACAGACTTTCAAATAAGCCCTGTGCTCCATGACAAATGAAAAGGGGCCATTGCAGCAGAAATTGGCACGCTTCTTGCTTGCATGTGTAACCCCCCTATAAATGGGGGTTCCCAAAAGTCTTCCTTGGGTGTGCTTAAATGCCCACTGCCAGGCGGGTGTTTTGTATCTCTACAGGTGTAAAAGTGCTTGCATGCGAGTGCCCTGTTAGCCTCTGTGCCTGTCCCTTTAAGAGACATTATTTTTGTAGTGTATAATTAATATGGGTAGGGGCCAAGTGTTTCCAGGCTCGAGTCCCACCCGAGCTGCAATAATATTGCTCTGTTCTGCCATCGCTAATGGTGCAGAGGGAGCTCTGTTAGAACTGATAATTGTTTGCTGATTAGTTGCTCTAATAATAATGATATTATAGTTTGTCTAACCTCCCTTTCTTTGCAGCATGGACATTTCTGTATTGCACCAATCAGTACCTTTTGGGGACCTTAAAATGGAGTCTGTCCCCAGGGGTCTTGTGGGAGTGAATTTCTGTAGGAATTGTAGTTTTTTCATTTTGGTGCCTAAATGGACCTGGTGGGGGAGCCCTTGCTTTGACAGACAGATGAATCAACCAACCAAACCCTTTCTGGATCAGAAGGAAGCCCCGGTACTGCCTACAGCAGAGAGTCAGTCTGAGTTTGGAGTTGAGAGAGTGAAGTGCTCAAGACTTTCGAGCAGCTGCTCCTGCGTAGTAGCACAGGAAACTGGTGGGAAGGCTGTGTCTGGCCTGCCTGCTTCATCTTCCCTTCTGAGGGATCTGCTAGTGAAATTAATTGGACTGAATCCGAACTGGCTTGTGACCAGAAATACCGAATTGTGACTGTCCTGTTACCTGAAGAAGACCAAAGATTTGCTGTAAGCGATTGGCCTGTCAGGACCTCTGAATCACCACAGATATCATGGTTTTGCTCAGGAAAACTGAAATTGCAACTGGACTGTCATCCGACCTGTGGCATGGTGTTTTGCTTTACTATAAATGTGCTGTAAGCTGTCAGTGGGTCGCAATTTGGTTCCCCAGTACTTAAGTGTGTCACGCTTGTTGGAAGCTGTCTCCAGTACCTATCGAACTGAATCCAAACTGTTCAGCCGGCCTGGGCTCTGCCACCTTGGCCCAGTCAGCTACTTCAGATGCAGAGATCACCATCGATGAGAGACTCACCTGGGGATCAGCCCCCCTGCTCAACGTCTTGAACAGGAACGACACCTCGGTGAATCATGTGGGCCCTGCTTCGCTGGCATACCAGCTTGTCGATCTGCCGTCTCCATTTCATCCCTCCTGTGTTTCGTATTGGGTAGTGTGAGTAAACACCAGGGTAGCCCCCTGCAACATCAGCTAAATCAAAAGTGTTGTCATCTGATTCAGTCGTTGTTTTCTTTTCACGAACTGAGCCTCCAGGCTCCGGATTACAAATTGTATGTGGTTGTGCATGCTCCTTCTTTCCATCACAGGGCCCCGACCAGCTGCAACACCGGCCTACCCCAGGCAACGTGTCAGGCTAGCCCACCTTTTTTCCAACTGGGTACCCAGAGTGTGTGACTGTGAAGGGACTCTAAAGTGCATGCATGATTGCCTGATTGAATCAGTTACAGAACTAATCAGTCAATTTACGCCCCTCCTTTGTTCATTCCCCCTGAATAAATCAGATCTAATTCTTTTTGCATTTAACTTGACTGCGGTTCCATTTTGTACAAGAAGCACTGTAATGTTGTTACCTGCTGTATCTAACCTTATTTTGCAGGGGATTTCCAGGGTCGAACTGGTGAAATCAGCCCTGGTGGTAAGTGCAAACAGAGTGGGGATTTGTATGCTGATTAGGGGTTATTGTAACTATGTCTGTTGTTCATAGCTTAGGCCACTAGAGGGGAAAGGGGGGGGTTACAGTGTCCCGGAGGGCTCTACCCAGGTCAGCTATGCTACCAATAACCCTGTCCTCTGGGTGGATGCATCCGTTTTCAGTACCCAGGCCCCTTAACCTGCACCTAGTCACGCAGGCAGGGGGAGTAGCCCTTGGGATAGTGCCAGCTAGGGGTTACAGATATCTAAAAGCCACACATGCCATGACAAACCAGACACCTGCAATGTTGTTCCTGGGCTGACGTCTCAGGTCATGTTTGGATTTATTAAGGCTGGACATAAGCCTACAGGTCAGAAATCATCAGACGAGCCAAACTATGGCGAGAGGGACCGGTGCATCCCGTCAGCTACAGGTGGGCCAAACAGTGTTGGCACATGATTACAGGGGAACCAATGCATGGCTCCTAGTGGTGGTAAGTGCACAAACAGGTCCTCTGTCCTACACAGTACAAGTGGCACCTGATATTTTCTGGCGCCGCCACATTGACCAGTTGTGGGAGTCAGGTGTAACCACATTCCTAACCCAAGAAGCAAAGCCTTTGGAGCCTCCAGTTATACAGGCACCAGCCCCCCTGCCTGAGACAGTAAATAGCTCTGTTATACCAGAGAGCAACTGTGCTGAACAGCCCGCACCCTCTGAGGTGGCTTACGAACTTGACAGTGTTGTGGACATGCAGGAAACGAAGGCCACCTGAGAGACTTGATTTGTAACTGGACTTATTGATTGTTCCTCTAAACTGCTCATAAGAGGGTGTCATCAGTAAGCCTGGGCTATCTCTAATGTTATATTGATTTTATTTATTTATTTATTTGTATTTCGGATGGCACCTTTGAGCCAAGGGCTCTTTTACAAAGGTTCCACGTCAAGGCAATAAGGACAATAAGGTACAAAACATAACATGATCATTACAATGGAACTTACAAAAAAAAAAGACAAATAAGGTTACAATAATAGCAGCCAAAGGCATTGTCAAGGAATTGTGCTGCGAGTTAATTATGCAGTACAAGTCATAGGCGGCTCAGTGAAGCTTTGTTAGGAGTGGGTTAGTGGGAAAAAAGAAAGAAGAGTGGTGGTGAGGGGGTGGTATGGGAGACAGAGAGAGGGAGGAGAGGAGAAATGGGGAGGGCATTGTGTTGGGTATGTGGTAGATGGGAAACAGCAAGGGAGGAGGAGGAAGGGGGGATGAAAAAGAAAAGGAGACAGATTCATCCTATACCCAGTAATGGGGGGTAGGAGAGGAGGAGGAGCTGAGGCAGTGAGGAGGGATGCTTGAGGGTAGTATGCCTGGAGGGGATTATAAAAAACAATCACAGAAGGCACTAGCCATGAAGTGTTGATGCAGTTTACACTTAAAAGCACCAACCGTGGCAATGTTGGAGATTTCTGTAGGTAACAAGTTGAACCAGGTGGAGGCTCTGACAAGGTAACAACGCTGAGCTTGAGAGGTCCGACAGCGAGGTACTGTAAAGGTTAGACTGTCCGATCTTCTACTTAGGTGGCAGACACGCTGCAGGGTCAATATTGATTGGACTCCAGGGGGCATAAGGCCCAGTGATATCTTCTTAGCTAGGATGCAGGTCTGGTACTTTAGCCTGCCAGATAGCTGGAGCCAGTTAGCCTGCTCATGATTGTTCCTCTAAACTGCTCATAAGAGGGTGTCATCAGTAAGCCTGGGCTATCTAATGTTATATACATGTAGTCTTAGGGGAGGGTAGATGTGGCATATTACATGGAATGTACTGAATCTGCTAATGTGAATCTGCAAGTATAGTCCTTATGCAGCTATCTGAGTTGAATCTGCTGTTCTGTTATTGTTGCCATGTTTACTTCCTTGTTGCAGCTGGAAAAAATACATGGAGTTGTTGCTCCAGCCTCATTGTCTGTGTCTGTTTTATACAAAGTTCTATGCTAAATCAGTAAATACACTACACTGACTTCTCTCTTCACACTGCTGCAATAAAACACACACGCACGCAGACCAGAAGTTTTTGGAACAGTACATACACCTCCCAGCAATAGACTGATTATCCCATCAAGTAACTGATCCCTTCGAACTCTACATCGTCATTAGAGACAAATTAACACCCAACGGGCAACTCTTGAATCTCCTATAAACTCAAACGAGGTCTTGACTCACATTAAAACTCTCAAGCCTTTTAAATGTCCAGGCCCGGACGGTTATACGGTAGAGTGGTACAAAACATTCACCAGTCTTCTTCTTCCTACAAGCTTGTCCTCTTATAGGGCGGTGGCGGAAGGGGAGGCCCCATCACCCTCGTGGCATTATGCAGTCATTACACCTCTTCCCAAACCTAACAGCGACACATCAGACCCGTCCTTGTATTGCCCTATCTCTATTCTTAACCTTGACTATAAGATTTACATGGCTATCTGGGCCTCCCGGCTTGAGACACTCCTTCCTTCTCTTATCCACCCTGACCAAGCTTGTTTCATTAAACATCTCAGTACCACCGATAACATCCAGCGCACTATGCTAGTTTTGGAGCATATACATTCTAGACAAATCCCATTGGCCCTTCTTAGTTTTGATGCTGAGAAGGCATTCGATAGGATCGCATGGAATTTTCTTTGGGAAATACTAGAGCGCTTCTTCTTTCCTGACCAATTTCTTCTTTGGCTTAAAAGCACATACTGCCAACCTGAAGCCTACATCTGTCTAAACGGGGCAGTGTCCTCTCCCATAAAGTTACAGCAGGGAACACGTTAGGGGTACCCGCTTTCCCCCTACTTATTTGCTCTTTACATGGAACCTCTAGCCATGACCATAAGACAGGACCCTCGAGTTGAGGGCATACCCTTAGGTCAAGAAGCTTGCAAGATCTCTCTGTTTGCAGACGACATCTTCCTAACAGTTCTATCTCCAGAAACTTCGATTCCTGCTGTTTGGGAGATTTTCAAGAATTATGAGAAAGTGGCGAATTTTAAACCAAACATCACCAAACAGAGGCTTCGATGCTATATTTCAAACCATAACCAAATTTGAAAGGATCCTTACTTTTAAAATGGTGATGTATCAAATGTAAGTACTTGGGAATATATATCCCACAACCAGGGGTGTAGCCAGGCATTTCAGATTTGTACACCAACGTGCCACACTGCTACCCCCTTCCCCACTGTTGTTCATGCCTGTCCTCCCCCAGGACTTGAGTCCAAGGTTCTTGGCTCCAATCAGATGATTCCCACACTAGACCTGCTGTCTGTGCTGCTAGTGTAGTGCTTGCTGCCCATTGGTAAATGTCAGAGACTGCACCATAAGTCCAAAACCACAGCAGAAATTTCTTCTCTCTTCCCTGTTGGCAGGCAGATTCGCTCCACTTGCCACTCTACATGAAGTCTTCATTATTTTAGGTGGCTCCAAGTCTGTTCTTTCCGTCTGCTGCTCCTCAGTTCTTCTACTGCTTCTCTCACTCCCAGTACAATTGAACTAATAGTATGGCTTGTAACTTTGTAGGGGCATTTAAACTCGCTGCACCAGACTTACCACACCCCCCTACCAGATGCCGTAGCCGATCACTATGCAGGTGGACTATGCAAACCTAATTGAGAATTTCAGCTGCAAAGTCCGGGGTCCACTCTACCATCCCCCCCTCCCCCAAAACAAAGCTGAAAGAGAAAAGAAAAAGCCTGCAAAGCCAAACAAAGGAATTTAAATACAATGGAATAGAGAGGGCAGAGCAATGCTGGCCAGCTTGTTTGCTACCCCCTGCTACTAAACTTTGTATGCCATGGCTTGCTTGGAGTATCAGTAGCTACGCCCCTTGCCCACAACATTTAGAACACCTCAAACTAGTCAACTATGAGCCAGTCTCTCTCCTTATTCAGGAAGGTTTAACCAGATGGGGTAACTTAAAACTGACTTCCTCTCAAAGAATAGAAACCATACAAATGAATATACTTCCCAGACTATTATATCTGTTCCAAAACATCCCAATTTTCCCAGCCTCTTTCTACTTTAAGTTCTGGTACAGGATGATCTCTTCTTTTATCTGGGATAACCAGAGACCAAGAGTTCGCCGCTCTCTGTTGTCTCTCCCCTTGGACAAGGGTGGCGTAAATCTCACTGATCTGAAAATGTACGCAACGGCAGCTTTTCTTAAAATCTTTTTTCTTTGGCTGTCTCCTATAAACTCCCTGACCTGGAAGGAGATAGACTGTCTAATGAACAGTCTCCAAAAATAGAAAAAAAATAGCTTTTTCCTCTCCAGGGGTGTCTCCTCCCCTTAGAGACCTCTATACTTACACGGCCCAGGTCCTAAGAACATGGAATAATTTCAAAAATAAAAAAAACTTTTAAACAATGCATCTTCTTCACTTTGATTTCGGGAGATGAGTATTTTCATCCGGCTCTATTAGACACTACTTTCAGGTCCTGGCGTAGACTGGGTATCAGCTATTACTATCAACTAGTGGACAATTCGGGTATCTTATCATTAACGGACCTACAGCAAAAATATGCCCTTCCCGATTGGGATGGATATCGCTACAACCAGGTGAGGAATTATATCCTAAGGCACAAAGATTTTCCCACGTGTTGCCCTTCTGTCTTACCTACACTCTGCATTTTACTTAGGGACACTCTGGCATGAAGTCCATGGGGGAACCTAATAGGCCATCTCTATAGAATAACACGAGACAATTTAGGGGACTCATCTAACTCGATACTAGATGCCTGGAACAAAGACTTAGATCTTGAAATCCCCTTCCCACTATGGAAGCAAGCAACCTTGAAAGCAATCAAAATTACCTTTTCAGGAATATGGAGGGAATTCGTGTGGAAGGCCTGTTCCAGATATTTTCGTTCTCCGGTAGTCTTAGCAAAATACATGCCAGCCTCTTACGGACACTGTTGGAGAACATGTAACTGCAATCTAGCGGATCTAGGACACGCGTTCTGGCACTGCACGGCTCTGATGCCCTTTTGGTTCACCCTGCAGCTGGAGCTGGGGAGGTGTCTGGATGAGACAGTAGAACTAACGGCAGAGATGGTGCTGTTATCCACCCCCCCCCAAAGACCAAGGTGGACAAACACTTTGCTTCCCCTTTTTCTACTAGCAGCAAAAAAAGCCATTACATGCAGGTGGATGTCAAAGGAGCCCCCAACAGTTATAGATTGGCATAAAATAATACATGACATCTACAGACTTGAATCCCTGACAGCCAAACTTTATAATAAACAGTATGCATTTTTGAGGAGATGGCAACAATGGATTTTATACTTCTTCCAGACAGACCCAGAATTTGTCTCATAGGAGGGAGGGCGGAGGGGTTCCCCCCAGTTGCCCTCCCCTTATAACCGCTCCCATCCAGTTACCTGTCCCAGGGGTGGGGGTGGGGCCTCTAGCAGACACTCCTCTTCTTCTTAATACCTAATTTCCGGGGAGACGAGGTCCGCCTGCTTGCTTAGAGACACCGGGGTCTTCCTTAGTTCGACCTCCAAGGTGACTATGTAAGAAACGGTGTGTGAAACCTTTAAAATTATAACTATATTAAGTCTTGCAAACCTGACATTGCATATTAACCATACTGAATGATAAAACTATGTGGTAGTTTTTAAAGTTGGGTAAAACTAACCATTATACATAAGATGTCTCTGCTAATAAAAATGAAATAAAAAAAATTGAGACAAATTAACTCCTGCACTACTGGAAATATTTAAAAATCCCCCAGAAGTTGAAAACAAAGTTATATTAGACTATCCAGATGGATTATGTAAAACAAACGTAAGTGTTGAAGAAATCCAGCCTGAAAAAATCCTGATGCATCGTACCACCTACGATTCCAGTGACCTGGGTTCAGGAACAAGCCAAATTCAGGGATAGGCTGGTGGGAGGAGGATGGCATGTCCCAGAGGGATGGGGACACAGGCTCTGCTGCTATACGGTCACATGAGTGACCTCAGGTGACAGTGGGAGGAAAGATGCCAGTTAGCGCTATGTACCCTTCTGCATGCGCATGGGCACCATGCTTCCTAGCCATCGGTGTTGTGAGAGCTGGGAGAAACTGTAAGAAAAAGCCTGGATATGGAGCAGCATGAAACCAGCATTCCTGGACTCCACCGCTTCCACCTGCCCACTGGTTCCTCACACAAGACAGGCCCAAAGGGAGGGCATGGCTCATGCAACTCCCACCATGGAGAAAATACCCTCCATGGACCCCCAGGGGGTGAGGTAAATGGCAAGGAATGGTAGTGGAAGAGGCTTGGAGGCTGCTGGCCCATGTGGGCAGCATTGAAGACAGAAGGAAAAGAAGTTGAAAAAAAAAATCCTGAAAAAAAACATGTTGCAACATTGAAAAATAGTTCCATCTCAGGTTCCATCATCAGCTCATTGGAACCTTCTCAATGGAATTGATTTTCCTGTTTGTGTTAATGGTGTTTTCTTTTAGGACTGCTACTAGGTTTTGTTTCTTTTGTTTTCTGAAATCACTCAATTGAAAATTTACATCTACTTGGGTTAAAAGTTCAGCACACCACATTCGGTCCTTGAGCTCTTACCCCTTAACCTACTCAGAGTTTGCAGACAGTCTCTCTCTATCCTCCCAGGCTCCTGCCTTACTATCTGTCACATATGTAATTCAGAGCTGCATACCTGGTGTGCTGGAGCAGAAGCAGATAAAGTCTCTCTCGACATGAGCTTTAGTTAGAGCATCATCCTCAAAATCAGGGGGCATGTCAGGTTCAGGAACACTCGGCGTGATGGAGTCAGATACCCAAACGTGGCCAGTACGCTCTGAAATATCAATTAACCAGTTTTAATCAATACGTTTCATTTTATTATGTACCCTTCCTAATTATTGTTCAAACCCATACATATTACACATTAGGGGCTAGGATGGGATTCAGAGAACACTCCTCTCACTGCTGCAGATCTCTAAAAACCAGGATTACACCCTCTGTGTCATGGCTTGGGGGCCATCATTAGTGACAGCCTCAAGTCCAATGCACAGTGCAATACAGCGTATAGGATGGCAGACAGGATGCTGGGATGTATAGGAAGGGGATTTGATAGGAGGAGGAGGAAGGAAGTGATGCTACTGCTCCCTGTACAGGTTCCTGGTAAGGCTCCACCTGAAGTACTGCCTGCAGTTCTGAAGTCCATTCCATGAGAAAGAAACCACATAAAGGCCATACAAAAGAGGGCCGCCAAGATGATCCGGGGGCAGCAAGGGAGGTTGTATGATTAAAGGCTGCATACCTTAAAACCCATTTTACCCATTAGCGCCATATGGCGTCAAAACCATCCATTGCTTAACCTGACCCAAAATGGCGGCATGAGATAGAATGAGTTAACAGATATACACTGAAGGCGAGGAGGGAAGGGGAGGGGGGGAATGTGACTGAAACATTCAAATTCCTTTGTGGAATTATCAAGGTGGATTGCAAAGACTTGTTCATGAGGCATATGGGCAAAGTAACTACAGGACATGGGTGGCGACTAGTGGGGGCAGATTCAGGAGGGATGCGAGGAGAGGCTTCATGGAATGGGTTGTGGCAATCTGGAATAGACTGCTCAGAGAGAGAGAGAGAGGGTTGAGGCCAAGACTTTTATACAGGTAAGCTGATGATCATATAATGCTCGTTTTCACAAGTGACAAGTACAATATTAAAACAGACTCAAATACAAATAAAATAAATAGTCAATTAAAAATATTACAAACTGCAATTAAATATTGAAATAAACATGTACAAGGACAATTTAATAGCAATAGCAAGCATTTCTGTTAAATACTCATTTCTGTGTTGCTTGCATGCATGTGCAAGAAACACATTGCGTCACATTTTCTTCACAAGCAGGTTGTGGAGGAGCGGCAGTGTTTTTCGAATGGCAGCAGCCCAATCAGGGGCTGGTCTCTGCCTCGGCCAACAGATCAGCCTGCTGTCGATCACTGCAGTTAATGAGCAGGCCACTAGATCAAAGTAACTGAGCCGCTGCAATCAGGGAGCGCCCATCACTACGCAATCAGCTGTTTGTACACGGGCGTCCCTGACTGCAGCAGCCAATTACTCAGCTCCATGGTGCTGTGTTGCCATAGTGATGGCCTCTCACAGTCCCCACAAAGCTGACAGAAAGCCACCACCTGGCCTTCAGTGTGCCTTCCTGGTGAAACATTACCATAAAGTATTAAAAAAAAGCTGACCGGGGGTGCCCAAGCCCCCTCGGCTCTTGCCAACCCCGCACTTATATGTGCCAGCAGGAGTGCCCAATCCCCCTGTCGGCATGCCAGCTGCCTGGTAATTTTGTCAATGAGTGAGCCCATGGCCACTCCCCATCGGCATAATGCTGCCCCCCCAACTTCTTGTGTGCCGAGGGGGTGCCCAATCCCCTCGGCTCTTGTTTTCTTCAACTCTGTATGTGCCAGCGAAATTTACCCAATCCCCGTCGGCTACAGCACCCCCAAACACTTAAGTAGCATGCTGGGAGCCCACCACATCGTTGAAATTAAATCTCCCTGAAAATAAGAAAGCTCCCTGACATTTTTTTTTGAAATAAACCTGTAAAACAGAAAATGGTTCCTCGTTGAGTCCATGGCCCCTTCCTCAACCCATGCCCACCCTCTGCACACCCTGCCTCCCCACAACCCCTTCACCCCATACTTACCTTTGGAGCCTGGCGCGATGATCTTCAGTGGACCAGGAACACGCCTGCCCTTTTCAAAGACGACTGCAAACTGAAGAAATACCGGTAAGCTGTATGACATAAATGTTGTTGGTTTTCTTCCCAACTTTGGTGCATGTCTCAGCCGTTTTGGGGAATTATTTCACCAAATTTTCAACATGGTATTCTTGGGACCCCACCTCATGAACTCAGTCACTGTCATTTTGTTATTCGGTCCTTAAAGGTGATTTCGTGGTCACTGTGCAGAACCATGTTTTGGGACAGATTGACAAAATGACAGTGTCACAGTTCATGAGGTAGGCTCCCAAAAACCCTATGTTGAAAATTTGGTGAAAAAATTCCCCAAAATGACTGCTTTACGAGCATGCATTGAGCAGTTCCTACGCATGCTTGTAAGTTCGAGCATTTTTAACATTTTCATTCCAGATTTTCAACATTGCCATTTTACCACACCTTCTTATGAACAGTACAGCTGTCATTTTTCACACCTTGCCTGAAATGTGTTTTTGCACATGTAGTGCACAATGGCGTGGTCGGTGTGTGAAATCAATGTTCAGGACAGATTAAGAATATCACAGTGACACTGTTCATGAGATAGGTCCCCAAAAACCCTATGTTGAAAATTTGGTGAAAAATTCCCCAAAATGACTGTTTTATGAGTGTGCATTGAGCAGTTCCTATGCACGCTCATAAGTTCGAGCATTTTTAATATTTTCATTCCAGATTTTCAACATTCCCATTTTACCACATCTCCTTATGAACAGTACAACTGTCATTTTTCACACATCACCCGAAATGTGTTTTCAGACAATGTAGCGCACAGTGGCGTGGTTGGTGTGTGAAATCAATGTTCAGGACAGATTAAGAAAATCACAGTGAGACTGTTCATGAGCAGAGGTCTTAAACAGGCTATGTTGAAAATTTGGTGACAAAAGTCCATAAAATGATTGTATTACGAGCATGCTTTGTGCAGTTTCCACTCACCCTCATAAGTTCACAAATTCGTAATCTTTTCAGTCCAGATTTTCAACATTGGTATTTTGCCACACCTCCTCATGAACAGTACAGCTGTCATTTTTCACACCCTGGCTGAAATGCGTTTCGCACTTCCGACGCTGAATAGCACGGTCACTGTGGGAAATCAAGTGTTCAGGACAGATTAAGAAAATCACAGTGACACTGTTCATAAGCGGAGGTCCCAAAATGCCTGTGTTGAAAATCTGCTGTAAAAAATCCCCAAACTAATTACATTATGGGTGTGCACTGCGCAGTTTCTACGCACACTCATGACTTCACCATTTTTTTAAATATTTTCATTCCAGATTTTCAGCATTGCCATTTTTACACCTCCTCATGAACAGTACAGCTGTCATTTTTCACATCCACATTCGAAATGTGTTTTCCCACCTGTGGCGCCAAATGGCGCAGTCGCCGTGCAAAATCACCTTTCAGCTAATGAACTGACAGTGTCTCTGTTCATGCGGTGGGATCACAAAAAGCCCATGTTGAAAATGTGGAGTAAAAATACCAAGAACCGCCCAGGGTGTTAGGGTTTTCGACCATAACTCCCTACCATGTATGAACTGACAGGTGTCAGGGATGTGACTTGGGATTGTCGACAGTAATGCTCATGCCATTCCACCCCCACCCGCACCCCGTGACAGGCATCAAGGTGCGCCTTGGACTCTTTGGCCCCAGAGTTCATCCCATTCTCCTATACTGCACCCATTTCAGCATATTTCCTTATGGAATGAGATGAGTAAAGCCCAAACACCCAAGGCACACCTCAACACTTGTCAGTGTCTGCAGGGTAGGGTGAGGTGAAATGTCATGACCGTTATGGGCGATGACCCAAAGGCACACCCCAATGTCTGTCCATCTCTGCAGGGTGGGGGTGGGGTTGGCATCAGTTCAATACTTCACTGCCATTCCTATACTGCATAGGCCCGATTCTCATAGGGGCCTGCGTCTGGCACAAGCTGTGGCAAACAGCAGCTTGCACCAATGTCTGGTGCGCCAGGAACCCTGCATCTGATTCAGATACAGGAGGGATCCCAGTGGCTAAGTCCCCATGCTTGCGCTGACCGGAATCCTGTGGCAAACCCCTGGCGCACTGCACAGGTCCACCGTAGGCCACCAAAGACTAACACAGGACCCCCGTCCCACTAGGTAATGGGCATGTGGACCCAACCCGGTGGGCCGATGTCCCCCCACCATGTTTGGTGCAATTAGTGCCTGGCCACGGAGGTGAGTGGTGGGATGTCCCAAGCACTGGGAAGCAGTCAGAACTGGTGTACGGGGGGGGTGGGGTTTGGGCACCACGTGCTGGGGCATGAGTGGGCAATGTACCACCATAAGTTGGTGCTGTGGTAGCGCCGATGGGGCAAGCATTGGGGAAGCTGCTGCCAGTATGGGCAACATCAGGACGGGGGTACCAACGTGGTACACAGGTGGCATCGGGAAGCTGTGAGGGGTGCCACTCGACCACTAGGATGGGGCCACACTTGGGGATGTATGGTGGGTGGACTGTCACTCATGGTGTACCGCACACAGGCATGTCACCAGAGGAGAATGTCTAAGTCCCCTTATGCCTGCCTTGGCAGGTCTAAGGGCACTTAGAATTTCTCCTGCCAGGTGATGTCTGTGAATCGCAGGATGTAGCTTGCATCGGCCGCAGTCCCCCTACCACCATGCCACAATGCATTGCAGGTGCAAGCCCTGTTTGGGGAAGGTGGACTGCAGTTGACGCAGGCCATCTTTGTGAATCGCACGGAGGGCAGTCATGTATGCAAGGTGCACCTTGCACCTATCTGTTTGGCGCAGGCACCTTGCGTCTGATGCAGGGCTTTGAGAATCAGGCCCCATCTGTCTAACTCCTGCACTTCCACTGCTAATGCCAACAAGCAACCATTCGGCATTGACAAATGCTTATGTAGTAAGCTCTGGCCCATAAGAGGCTCACAGGTGACCAGTGGGAAGCTCATTAATTAGGAATGGGCTGCATCTCCTTTTTAATGTCTTTGTAAGTGACATTGCAGAGGGACTGGAAGGAAAAGTATGCCTCTTTGCAGATGACACAAAGATCTGCAGCAGGGTTGGTACACAAGGAGACATGGAAAGGATGAGAAGGGACTTGGCAAGGTTGGAGGAATGGTCACAAGTATGGCAGCTTGGATTCAATGCAAAGAAGTGCAAAATAATGCACCTGGGAAACAAAAATCCAGGGGCAGATTACACAATGGGGGTGGGGGTGGGGGTTAGTAACAACATCAAAATGGAAAGGGACCTGGGGGTAATCATATTAGATGACCTTAAAGTTAGCAAGCAATGTGAGAAGGCAGTAGGGAGATATTGGGACGTATAGGGAGAGGCATCACCAGTAGAAAAGAGGAAGTTGTTATCCCTCTGTACAGACAGTTGGTGAGACCCCGTCTGGAGTACTGCGTCCAGTTCTAAAGAGCCCATCTCTGCAAGGACATAGGATGGAGGCAGTCCAGAGGACGGCAACTAAAATGGTGCAGGGTCTGCAAGAGAAGCCATAAGAGGAGAGACTAAAGGAGCTTAATATGTATACCCTTGAGGAAAGGAGGGAGAGGGGGACATGATAAAAACTTTTAATTACCTCAGTGGAATAAACAAAGTCCAAGAGGGTAGCATCTTTCAGAAAAAGAGATGTGCAAGAACAAGGGGACACAATTTGAAGATAGAGGGGGGACAGCTCAGGGGCAATGTGAGGAAGTATTTTTTCACAGAGAGGGTGGTGGACGCATGGAACAGCCTTCCTGAAGAGGTTGTGGGGTCTAAAACTGTGGGAGAATTCAAGAATGTTGGGACAGACATAAGGCAATTCTTGTGGGGGGTAGGAAAAAAATAGGCTGTTGGTTAACTAGGATCTGCAGCTTATCCTGTAGGTAGGGAAATGGGCAAACTAGGTGGGCCAAGCAGTCCTTATCTGCCGTCAAAGTCTATGTTTCTATCTCTCCTGTTTGCAAGCTCAACCCAGGCTAATGTACAAAGACTTTATCACATTTCTTATGAGTCTTTCCTAAATGTGTTTTATCTGTTTACAGGAGTGCAGCTGATTTGAGGCCAAAATCAAAAGCAAATAGTTATAGTAGCAGAGCCCCCCCCCCCACTCACACATATACACACTCCCCGAAAAGCTGCTTAAAAGCCTGCAATTCATTCAAATCAATTCCATTTTCTGACTTGTTGGGGTTCATTGTCAACAAGTGTAAAATCATGTACCTAGGGCATAGGAACCCTGATACTGAGTATAGCATGGGGGGAGGTATTGATACTCACTAGACATGAAAGGGTCCTTGAGGGTTTTATATCAGAGGATCTCAAGGTGGCAGTACAGTGTGACAAGGCTATGGGCAGGGCAAATTGGATTCTGGGGCGCATAAAGAGTGGCATCTCTAGTAGGAAGAGGAGGAGGGATGTTGTACTGCCATTGTATCACTCCCTGCTATACCCCCAGCTGGAGTACGGAGTCCAGTTTTAGAGTCCACACTTCAGAAAGGACATAAGGTGGAGGTTTTCCAGAGGAGGGCAACTAAAATGGTTCAGGATTTTCACAGGAATCCCTACAAGGAAAGCTGAAGAGTCTCAACATGTACACTCTGGAAGAGAGGAGGGCGAGAGGTGACATGATCAAGACCTACAAAGTACCTCACAGGGGTAAAGAGGGTACAGTTGGGGAGTTTCCTTCAAATGAGGATGAGCACCCAAACCAAGGGGCATACAATGAAGCTGGTGGGGGGTGTTCAGGATAGATGTGAAGAAATATTTCTTTACTGAAAGGGTGGTATATGCCTTAAATAGACTGCCAGGAGAAGTGGTGGAGGTTTAAATGGTAGGGGGCGTGAAACATGCATGGGATAAACATAGGGGTACAGTATATTAGAAAAAGGGGAAGGAGAGGGTCACTGGAGATCAGTAGGGCTATGGAGCTGGAGTAGGTTCAAGTTCATTGCAGGAAAAATCCTTTGAGCAAGCTCTTTCACAAGGAGGTCCTGATGGACGCAGGCAGAATAAGACATACAGTAACATATACAGGCAGGAGTTACAAGTAGGTAGAGAACACTTGGGCAGACTGGGTGGCCTGAGCAGTCCTTTTCTGCTGACTAAGTCTATGTTTCTATGGTATCATGTGTTTATTCAGGTGCAGCGTTTATTTAAAGTTGGGCCTACCATACATCCAGATGTAAGGTACAGTAAATTACCGAATTAGATGCAGCCCACTTACAGTACAATAAACACAACCCCAGTGCTTCGAGGAACCTTTACTCTTCATAAGGCTGCTTAAAGAGCTGGGGTTCTATTTGCAGTGTCCACACCAGTATACTGATCTTAAAATCGACGCCGCATCTGAATGAGTACTTGATTCTTACTCACTCCATTTCTTCCCCACTTTGAAAGCTGCTTGTCCTGAGTTAGTTTTGGGCTGGCAATGCCTCGCCTGTGTTGGAAGATGACCAATAAGCGGCACTGAAAGACATTAGACTTCAGAGACTGTGAAGGCAGCTGCTCACCCACCATCTTGGCAAGAAGAGGGCTGCAGCTGTGGCCACCGATGACTGTTGGGCTGTGGGGATGGGGGAACCAAAGGGGACAGACAAATACGGAGATAAAATCATAATAAAAATTGTGAGACCTTCACCAGCTTTCCAAACTGCTTACCAGTAAAAGAACACTCTATGAAGTTTTTCAAATGGCAACACAGTCTGGTGAGCCCTCCGTCTGCCATCTGACACCAGGCATCAACTAGCATAAAATTGCCTAAAGAAGGCAGTGTGGTCATGTGGTTACTGAAATACTGGAGATTACAGATTTATAAGAAGAAAAGAATATCACACCTGGCACATGTGCCTATAGCAGCTGTCTCTTGCTTCTCAGTAGTTATGCTTATACCCTTGAGGTACTTGAATGTTTCTATCATATCCCCTCTTTCCCTCCTCTCTTCCAGTGAGTACATACTGAGGTCCCTTAATTTCTCCTCATAAGTCTTGTGTTGCAAGCTCTGTACCGTCTCATTCACCCTTCTCTGGACCATCTCCAGCCTGTTAATATCCTTATGAAGGTGCGACCTCCAGAACAGCACACAGTACTCCATGTGAGGCCTGGCCATGGTTTTATATAATGGCATCACTACCTCCCTCCTCATGCTGGTGATACCCCTGTCTATGCACCCCAGCATGTCTCTGGCCCTCTCAGCTGCCTTACCACTTTGACATTTTCAGGTCATCTGAAATAAGAACCCCCAGGTACCTTTCCTTCTTTGTGACTGTCAGCAACTCCCCCCTCATCCTGTAGCTTTCCCTAGGGTTTCTGTGTCCCAGGTGCACAAATTTGCACTTTTTTGAATTAAACTTCAGTTGCCAGTCCTCAGACCATTTTTCAAGCTTCACCAGGTCCCTCCTCATTTTCTCCACCCCCTCTGGGGTATCCACTGTGTTACAGATTTTGGTGTCATCTGCAGACAGGCAGACCCTTCCCTTCAGCCCTTCTGCAATGTCACTAATGAAGACATTAAACAGGACCGGCCCCAGGACCAATCCCTTCGGCACCCCACTGGTCACCCCTTCTCCCCAGACTGCACCCCATTTACCACCACTCTCTGCCTCCTGTCTGTTAGCCAGTTTCTAACCCAGTTTACCACCCTTTCCCCCATGCCCAGCCTACCCAGCTAGTTTATCAGCCTCCTATGTGGGACAGTGTCAAAGGCTTTGCTGAAATCAAGGTAAGCGTTGTCCACTGCCCTACCCTGATTTACTTCCTTTGTCACCCAGTCAAAGAGATCAACCAGATTTGTCTGACATCACCTCCCCAATGTGAATCCATGTTGCCTATGGTCCTGGGCTCCGATGGCTTCTAGATGCCCCACTATACTTTCTTTAAGCAATGTCTCCATGATCTTCCCCACTACTGAGGTGAGGCTGACCTGCCTATAGTTTCCCGCCTCCTCCTTACTGCTGGATTTGTATAGAGGGACCACAAGTGCCCTCCTCCAATTCTCTGGTACCACCCCTGTGTTGAATGACTCAGTGAACATGGCTGCCAGAGGTACTGCTATTTCTCTTTGCAGTTCTCTTAATATCCTTGGGTGTATGCCATCTGGTCCCATCGCTTTGTCCACCTTCAACTTAGTCACCTCCTGCAGGATTCTTCCACCTGTGAATGGTCTATTGTCCACCTCTTCATGCCTTTGCAACTGCTGTACTGCTGTGGCCCTTGCCCCTCCCCCTCTTCTGTGAATACTGAACAGAAAGACACAGTGGATGTCTTGGGGATTGGAGGGGGACATGACAGTTCTTAGGCATGGTACTATCACTTCCAAATACATAAACAGTAAATATAAGCAAGCAACAGTCGGCATTGACAAATGCTTGTTGTCTGACCTTAAATGTTTTTAACCTTGGGCAGTTTGCAATTTCACTGGGGTGTCAGTTGTAAAAGGTAGTGGCTTTGAAAAGAATGGATTTCTCTCCAAATGATTTCCTAAACAGTAAGATTTTAAAGACTATTCTGCTCTGAGATCTGATACCTTGAATGTTAACTGCTGCATTAAATAGAGAGGAAACTGATTGCAGAAGTTGTTCAATTACACCTTTATGAAGCAGAACAACCAATCTTAAATTACACCTGTCATCCAGGTAAAGGTACCCAGCAGCCTTATACAATGTACATTGATGAGGTAATCTCAGGAAATTGTGGTAAAGTGTTTAAATGTGGGTGGATGGGACAGATAAGGGAATAATGGGACCCACTGACAAAAGGGGTGCTGGGATAACAGGAGAAGGGGTGACAATCAGTAACCAGGGCTATCGGAGCTCTAAATCCAGTCTGGCGTTAGACCGAGCACTGAGCTAGGCAGGGAAAACGGCAGACTGGATACCTCTGGGTCTTTTTCTGCCAAAACAGTCTATTTACCTATGTTTTTATTATTCTGTTTATCCCCTTCTGCCCTCTTTGGCTCCATTAATACTGACCACCCCAGCCCCATCACCCGGCTTCTCCTGGACTTACCTTTCCTGAGCCTCCGATGGCTGGTGGGGAGTCTCTCGATCTTCCTTGTCACAGATCCTGCTTTGGGAGGTATGTAGGTCACTGGTGCAGGGTCTGCACAGGGTCAGTGCTCATCCTGCCAGTCAGGGTGACTATCCGATTTCTGTTCTGTCCCAATGGATCATGCATGCAGTGACTTCTAGGGTGACGTCATGTGCACTTCCGCACATGATGTACCCGAGGTCCATCATTTCTCACTCACATGTTGCAGCAACCAGCATCCTGACTCTCAGTCACCGCTAGTGGCTAGGCATGCATAGGCCATTGCAGTACCTCTCCCTGGAAGAGGAGGGCAGTCCTCTTAATGCTCAATCCTCCTCTCCCCTGCCGACCCTCTGAGTTTCTCCTGAATCCTGGTCATTAGCACCACAAGCAGCAGCACTACTGCTGCACCAGTTGATCAGCCACAGTTTATGTTTCAACATTATTTAATCCCCCCCCCCTATTTTTCTCTAACATTTCCCACCCTGATGACTGTGGACACTGGGGCTGCACTCCTCCAACCAAAGTCAGACTACAGAGTAGTCTGTAGGCAGACTGGAGTATAGAGCAGTGGTTTAAGGCTCTGAGCTGCAAATCTGGAGACCTGGGTTTGAATCCCACAGCCCCCACTTGCATACTGTGTGACCCTGAGAAAGTCACTTAACTTCCCTGTGCTCCCAGGTTACACCTGTAAACAAGCTTTCAGCTTAGTGTGTCTCACCTGGTTAAACGATTTGAAAAAAAAATAAATAAATAAAAAAAGGTGCCCGTCACATTGAGACTGTCAATCTGAGTACAGGGCAGTCTGCAGCCAGTCTCAAAAGCAGACTGTAAGTCTAGGTACAGCACAGCACACAATGGTGTCTTATTGAGATTGTCAGTCTGGTTACAGTGCAGTCCTCTGGGTGTTTCATGGAGACTCTCAGTCTGGGTACAGGTGTAAGTCCTCACCAGATGTCACATTGAGACTGTCAGTCTGGTTACTGTACCATCCTCAACAGTTGTCACATGGAGACTGTCAGTCTGGTTACAGTACAGTCCTCATTGGGTGTCACATTGAAACTGTCAGTCTAGGTACAGTACAGTCGTCAGCGGGTGTCCCATGGAGACTGTCAGGCTGGGTACAGTACAATCCACATTGGGTGTCTCATGGAGACTATCAGTCTAGTTACAATACAGTCCTCAATAGCTGTCACATGGAGCCTGTCAATCTGGGTACAGTGTAGTCCTCATTGGGTGTCACATGGAGGCTGTCAGTCTGGTTACTGTACAGTCCTCAGCGGCTGTCACATGGAAACTGTCAATCTGGGTACAGTACAGTAGCATCCTCACTGAATGTTACATGGAGATATCAGTCTGGGTACAGTACAACCTGCAGAAGCTGTCATGTGGAAGCCGTCAGTTTGTGTTCAGTACACGCACAGCGGGGGTGTCACATGGTAACTGTCAGTCTTGTTTTCCCCACTTAAAGTTTTACAGCGGGTGTCAAATGGAGACTGTCAGTCTAGGTACAGTACAGCCTGCAGGGTGTGTCACACGAAGACTAATCATCTTGGAGATAAAGTAAAACTTATAGTGAGTGTCACATTCGGACTGTCAGTTTGGGCACAATACAGCCTACAGCAGGTGACATATGGAGACTGTCAGTCCTGCTACTGTACTGCCCACAGAGGGTATCATCAGGAGACTGTCAGTCTGAGTACAGTACTGCCCATATGTAGATAGTTAATTTGGGCACAGTACAGTCCACTGCAGGTGTCACCCAGAGACTGTCAGTCTGGGTACAGTACAGCCCGCAGAGGGTGACATATGGTGACTGTTAGTCTAGGTACAGTGCACAGCATACAGCAGGTGTCACATGGAGATGGTCAGTCTAGGTACAGTACAGCCCACAGCTGGTGTCAGATGGAAACTGTCAGTCTAGGTACAGTGAGCAGCACACAGCGGGTGTCACACATAGACAGTCAGTTTTAGTACAGTACAGCACACAGTGGGTGTCAAATGGAGAAGGTCAGTCTAGGTACAGTAACACCCACAGTGAGTGTCACATGGACACAGTCAGTCTGCCCACAACTCATGGCAGATGGGGACTGTCAGACTAGGTACAGTACACATCCCACAGCAGGTGTCACATGGAGGCCGTCAGTCTAGGTACTGTACAGTCCACAGTGGATGTCATACGGAGATGGTCAGTCTAGGTACAGCATAGCCCACAGCTGGTGTTAGATGGAGACATCAGTCTAGGTACAGTGCACAACACACAGTGGGTGTCACATGGAAACATTAAGTCTAGGTACAGTACAGCTCACAGCGAGTGTCACATGAGGCTTGTCAATCTAGGTACAATACAGTCCACGGCATGTGTCAGATGGAGCCTGCCAGCCTAGGTGCAGTACGTAACCCACAGCGGGTGTCATATGGAGACCTTCAGGCTTGGGGTAGTACAACCCACAGTGGTGTCACATAGAGATGGTCAGGCTAGGTATTGTACAGCCCACAGCTTTTTAGATGGAGCCAGTCAGCATAGGTACAGTGCAGCCCACAGCAGGTGTCACATGGAGTTGGTCAGTATAGGTACAGTACAGCCCACAGTTTGTGTCAGATGGAGACTGTCAGTCTCTAGGCACAGTGTGCAGTCCACAGTGTGTGACATATGGAGACCATCAGGCTAGGTGCAGTACAGCCCACAGTGGGTGTCAGATGGAGATAGTCAGTGGGCTGTACACAGTGGGTATCACAAGGAGACAATCAGTCTAGATATAGTATAGCCCAGAGTGGGTATCACATGGAGACAGTCAGTCCAGGTATAGTGCAGCCCACAGCTCGTGTCAGATGGAGACTGTCAGTGTAGGTACAGTACAGCCCACAGCAGGTGTCACATAGAGACCATCAGTCTAGCTACAGTACAGCCCACAGCAGGTGTCACATAGAGACCATCAGTCTAGCTACAGTACAGCCCACAGTGGGTGTGAGATGGAGACTGTCAGTCTAGGTACAGTACATCCCACAAACACCTAAGGAATGAGGCACTTGACCACTTCAAATTAACTCCAATTTTTTACTGCATGTAGATAACTGCGAAATACAAAGATAAACCTGATTCCAACATAAGGACCTGGACTAACACCCCAATACTTCGAGGTCTACAAACACCTCTTCGTCAGAGGGCAGTTTTGTTATCTTTCTATTTCACAGTATCTACATGCAGTAAAAAACAAGTTAATTTGAAGTGGTCGAGTGCGTCATTCCTTTGGTGTTAATGTCTCTCCTTCCTTGTGGCAGCACTGAGGTTAATCTACAGTGCACTTCACCTTCCTGTCTTAAAGTACTTACCACAGCTGGTTTCACATGGAAACTCTCAGCCTGAGTACAGTACAGCCTGCAAGGTGTGTCATATGGAGACTGGTTATCTTGGAGGTAAACTACAGCCCACAGAAGGTGTCACATGGAGACTGTCAGTCTAGGTACAGAAACATAGAATTTGACAGCAGATAAGGGCTGCTTGGCCCGCCCAGCCTGCCTATTTTTCTCTATCTACAGAGTCACCGCAGACCCCACTTAATCTCTGGCTCTTCCTCCACTTCCTTTCCTCCAAGATTCCCTTGTGCATATCCCCGTGCATTCTTGTACCCCACCACTGTGTTTTCCCCCCACCACCTCCAGTGGAAGATTGCTCCAGGCATCCACCACTCTTTCTGTGAAGAAGTACTTCCTCACATCTCTCCTGACTCAACCCCCCCCCCCAGCTTCACTTCTTGTCCCCTTCTTGAGCATCTTTTTTTTCTGAAAAATACTCCCCTCCTGTATCTTATTTACTCCTGCAAGGTTTTTAAAGGTCTCTATGATAGCCCTCCTCTCTTCCAGGTTACTGAGGTCCTTTAGCCTCTCTTCATAGGATTTCTGATGCAGACCCTGCACCATCTTAGTTACCCTCCGCTGGACCGCCTCTGCTCTGTGTCCTTCTGGAGATGTAGTCTATAGAACTGGACGCTGTATTCTAGATAGGGTCTCGACAGTGATCTATACAGCAAGTACAGCAAGCATTCCAGTACCTGGAATGACAGGAGTAAATTCTGGCGTAACCTTGCTGAAGTGACTGGAAAGGATCCCAAAACAACACCCACAATGTTGAACATAGATGGTACCGTCACTCTTGACCATGTAATCATTGCCAACGCATTTAACATCACTTTTGCTGACCTTAGTCATGTGCTACCCCCTAACTTTTTTGATCCCACCACAGTCAACCTAGCTCCTGTTAGTTCAGGTTTGCCACCAGGGTGCCCTCCTTTCCATTTCAAAGCAATCCCGGAAAGCCTAGCTAAAAAACACATTCTTAAAGTGCTTGGAAAGTCTAGGGTCAGTGGCGATTCACTGGATATGAAACTTCTCACCCTCACTATTGACAAAGCCCTGCTCCCACTAACCAAAATCCTCAACCGTTCCCTCATGCTCTCCAAGTTCCCCCAAAAGTGGAAACTGGCGGTGGTGACTCCAGTCCATATAAGTGGTGACAAGACTCTCACGAACAACTACAGGCTTATATCCATCCTCCCTCCTCAATCCAAAGCCTTGTAATGGATAGTGGTTGATCAGCTCACGGAGTACCTTGTAAAATACAGCCTGCAATGTTCCCAGCAGCATGGCTTCCACAAAGGGCACAGCACTACCACGGCACTCCTCGAATTCACCACACATATCCATCATGCACTTGATCAGGGCCAGTTGGTCGGCGCCTCTTTTATTGACCTGACTAAGGCATTTGACACTGTCAATCACTCCATTCTCCTCGAACAATTATCCCTTCTTGGTCTTTCAAGTGAAACTACCCTCTGGTTTCAAAGCTACCTTAGTAACCGGACCCAACAGGTCAGGATTGGTGAATTCCTCTCGTTATCCCTACCAATCCACTCTGGAGTACCCCAAGGTTCTATCCTGGGTCCCTTGTTGTTCAGCATATTCCTGAACAATCTCCCTGCCTCCTGCCATGACAGAATGTTACTGCGTGCAAATGATGCAGTAATCTTCACTTGCCACACCGACCCCACCTCCCTTCAGTCATAGATACATAGACAGTGTCGGCAGATAAGGGCCTATGGCCCACCTAGTCTGCCCATTTGAGCTTGTAAGTTCAGTTTGTTTTCCTAGAAGTCTATTTCCCCTTACCCCTGACCTCTAGAATTCCTTTATGTCTATCCCATGCATTCTTAAATCCCGTGATTGTTTCAGCCCCCACCACTTCCTCTGGCAGGGTGTTCCACTTGTCCACCACCCGCTCTGTGAAGAAATTCTTTCTCATGTTTCCTCTGAATTGCCCTCCTCCAACTTCATCCCATGCCCTCTAGTCCTGAAACATCTTTTTCGCTTAAAAATAGTGTTTTCCTGCACCCTGTTCCTCCCTGTAAGATACTTGTATGTCTCTATCATATCCCCTCTCTCCCTCCTCTCCTCCAGGGAGTACATGTTCAGTTCCTTCAACCTGTCTTCATAGGACTTGTGATGCAACCCATGCACCATCTTTGTTGCCCTCCTCTGAACCTTCTCTACCCTGTCTATGTCCTTACGTAGGTATGGTCTCCAGAACTGTACACTGTACTCCAGGTGGGGCCTCACTAGTGTCTTGTATAGCGGAATTATGACCTCCCTTTCCTGCTGGTGATGCCCCTGCCTATACATCCCAGCATCCTATTTGCTTTACCTGATGCCTTGTCACACTGTTTCCTACCTTGAGGTCATCAGAGATGACAACCCCAAGATCCCTTTCCTGCTTGGTGCATGCTATATCCTCACCCCCAACTGATATATTGTGCCAGGGTTTTGTGCCCCATATGCATTATCTTGCACTTCTTTGCATTGAATTTCAACTGCCAAACCCTTGACCATTCTTCAAGTTTCTGCAGGTCCCTTCTCATTCTGTCTACACCCTCTGGTGTGTCTACTCTGTTACAGAGCTTTGTGTCATCAGCAACAGTGAAATTCTGCCTTCTATATCCTGTGCAATGTCACTGATGAAGATGTTGAATAGGACCGGTCCCAGCACTGATCCCTGTGGTACCCCACTGGTCACTCTTCCCTCTGTGGAGTGACAGCCATTTACCACCACCCTCTGTGTCCTGCCACCCAGCCAGTTACCTACCCACCACACTACTGTCCTGCCCACACCCATATTCCCCAGTTTGTGTAATAGTCTTCTAGTGGCACAGTGTCAAGGCCTTGCTGAAGTCCAGATAGGCCATGTCCACTGCCCTCCCTGATCCACCTCCCAGTCACCCAGTCAAAAATTCAATGAGGTTGGTCTGACATGACCTCCCCTGGTGAAACCATGCTGCCTTGGGTCCTGTAGTCCATTGACAACCAGATGTTCCACCAATTCTCCTTCAGTAGTGCTTCCATGATCTTTCCCACTACCGAGAGTGAGGCTGACTGGTCTGTAGTTCCCTGCTTCCTCTTTGTTCCCACTTTTGTATAAGGGACTACATCTGCTGTCCTCCAGTCTTTGGGTACCTCCCTGTTTCCAGTGATTGGCTGAACAGGATAGCCAGAGGTTCAGCCACCACCTCTCTTAGTTCTTTAAGGACCCTGGGGTGCACCTCATCTGGCCCCATTGCTTTATCAGCTCTTATTACTTCCAGTTCCTTCAGGACCCTTTCTCGTAAAGGGACTTGTGTCCATTTCTGCACCATTCTCACCCTTGTACTCCCTTCAGACCCATTACCCCCTCTTCCTTAGTAAAGACTGAGCAGAAATACCTGTTCAATATGTCAGCTTTACTGTTGTCATCCTCCATGGCTCCCATCCTCCCCTTCAGTCTTACTATCCCTCCCTTTGTCCTTCTTTTTTCACTTATGTACCTATAAAAGGTTTTGTCCCCTTTAACCACTGATTTTGCAATGTGTTCTTCTGTCTGAGCTTTGGCTTCCCTTACTGACTTCCCTGCCTCCCTTTGTTTCTCCTGGTACTTCTCCCTATCCCCGTCTGCCTGTGTCTTTTTGTATTGCCTGAATGCAATCTTTTTGGCTTTCACTTTCTTTGCTACCTCTTTGGAAAACCATAATGGTCTCCTCTTTCTTTCTCCTCTTGCTAACCTGCTTAATGCATAATTCTGTTGTTCTTATAATCCCCATTTTAAATACTGCCCACTGTTCCTCAATCCCTGATTCCTGTCCCATTCCCCTTAATGCCTCTTTCAAGCATCTCCCCATTTTCCCAAAGTCTGCCCCCCTAAAATCCAGGATACGTGTTTTTGTGTGGTTTGGTTCTGCTCTTTCTGTGATTTCAAACCACAGTCTCAACTACAGAAAAGTTTCACAGAAGTGGAAGACTGGTTTTGCTCACGTAAACTCATCCTTAGCCACAAAAAAACTAAAACAATGTTGTTCCGTGGAACCCACAACAAGCACAAGGACCATGAGCTCATAATTAACAACCATGAAGGCATCGCTCTTGAGCAGGTGGATATGTTTAAATATCTGGGCCTGACCCTTGACTGCTCCCTCTCATTTACCAAACACAATGACAATATCGTTAAAACTGTGAACTCCTGTATAGGGCTACTATACAAGCATAAACATTGCCTAATGGCTGAAGCCTTGAACCTCACTATCCAGAGCTCTGTTATCTCAACTATTGACTACGGGCTTGTTATCTATGGATCCGCTACTGATACTGCACTCCAGCGCATAGCTGTAGCCCTTAATAAGGCATGTAGACTTCTTATTTCAGCTGCCCGCCTTTCTCACACATGTGACATTTACAAGCAGGCTAACTGGCTCCAGCTATCCAGCAGGCTAAAGTACCAGACCTGCATCCTAGCTAAGAAGACATCACTGGGCCTTATGCCCCCTGGAATCCAATCAATATTGTCCCTGCAACGTGTCCGCCGCCTAACTAGAAGATCGGACAGTCTAACCTTTACAATACCTCGCTGTCGGACCTCTCAAGCTCAGCGGTCTTACCTTGTCAGAGCCTCCACCTGGTTCAACTTGCTACCTACAGAAATCTTCAACATTGCCACAAATGGTGCTTTTAAGTGTAAACTGCGTCAGCACCTAGTGGCTAGTGCCTTCTGTGATTGTTTCTTATAATCCCCTCCAGACATACTGCCCTCAAGCATCCCTCCTCACTGCCTCAGCTTCTCCTCCTCTCCTACCCCCCATTACTGGGTATAGGATGAATCTGTTCATTTTCTTTTTCATCCCTCTTTCTTCCTCCCTTGCTGTTTCCCATCTACCACATACCCAACGCAATGCCCTCCCCATTTCTCCCCTTCTCCCTCTCGCTGTCTCCCATACGAACCCCTCACCACCATTCTTCTTTCTCTTTTCCCACTAACCCACTCCTAACAAAGCTTCACTGAGCCGCCTATGACTTGTACTGTATAATTAACTCGCAGCACAATTCCTTGACAATGCCTTTGGCTGCTGTTATTGTAACCTTATTTTTTTTTTTTTTTTTGTAAGTTCCATTGTAATGATCATGTTATGCTTGTACCTTGTTGTCCTTATTGCCTTGACGCGGAACCTTTGTAAAAGAGCCCTCGGCTCAGAGGTGTCATCCGAAATACAAATAAATAAATAAATAAAATAAAGTGTGACATGGAGACTGTCAGTCTGGGTAGAGTACAGCCCACTGCAGATGTCAGTCTGGATATAGTACAGCCAGTAGTGGGTGTCACATCGAGACTGTCTGGGTATCGTGCAGCAAGCAGTAGATGTCAAATGGAGGCTGTTAGTCTAGGTATAGCAGAGCCTGCTGGTGTCATACGGGGACTGTCATTCTTGGTACAATACAGCCTGTAACAGATGTCACAGAGCGACTCAGTGTGACTGTAGTCTGCAGCAGGTGTCAGAGCTCTGTTGTAAGTTGAGGGATGAATGGGGGAAGGGTTTTGTTTCGATACACAACTAGAAGGGGAAGTAACAGGTTAACCCTGTAAACAGACTCTAACCTCCTCGACAGGCTTGGATGATAATGACTTTAGGCTTCTCCTTTAGAGCTGTGCAGTTCTTCGTGTTGAAAATGTCGAAGATTGTGTCTACTGGGAGGGTGTCAGCCTTGTCCTCTTTGCACTCGACTCCACAAATAGCACCACGGATACCATGGGACATGATGACAATGAAGGTACTGTCAGCTTGGCGATGTTCTTCTCGCTTGGCAAATTTCTCCAGGGTCTCCTTCATTTTCTAAAATAAGACACAGAGACGCAAACACTGCAAGTTAGTCTTTCTAGTTTGCTCGACTGTTTAACTCAGTCCCTGCCTCCATAGTATGGACTGGTGTCCCTGATGTACTGCCCTTGTAACGGACTGGGTCCTAGTTAGAGAAAAGACTGAATAAATTTTCTCACCCCTGAAGCTCACCTTGCCATTGCCAGAGCAGGCCTTCTCCTAGCCTAAACTATGGTGCTCTTGTCTTCATGTGTTGTCCCAAGACAGTGCTGACCAGATGGGATGTGATTTATGTAACCCCCCTGCAAATGGGGGTTCCCAAAAGACTTCCAGGAGCTTGCTTGAGTGCTCCAAGCCTGAATGGTGTTTGGCGTTTAAGCCATTTATCAGTGAGTGTTTTTAGAGCCTCTGGTACTGTCTCTTTAAGAGCTGTCTGCTTGCAGACATAATTAGTTTGTATGGGGGGACTGTGTGTTTCTCTGTTTGAGTACCACCTCGAACTGCTGCCAATTCACTCCATTTTTGCAGTCACTAGGAGTACAAAGGAACCTATCTGAAAGATGTAACTGTTTGCCAGAAGTCATTTAGAGTAATAATGAAAATACAGTTTGTCTAACCTGCTTTCTTTGCAGTCAGAACTGTGTCTGCCTAGTTCCCCATTCTGGTTTTGAACTGCTGAACTGGACCAATCAGTGTGGGGTAAGCTAGCTCTAAATGGTGCCTTGGACGAATCAGAACTTGGACTCATAATCTGAGCCAGCCACAAGAGGATTGTATGGGCAGTGACTCTGGGAGATGTAGTTTAGACTTCGGCGCCTTTTTGGACCAACAGCAGCAGTCTATTGTGAGTGACAGCCAATCCAGTCAAGAACTGGGAGGAACTCAAAGGAAGTGCCCGGTTTTGTCTGTTGGAGTTTCAGTTTAGCTCTGGCAGTGAAGGGGAAAGGAACCCTGTGCTCCTTCAGTGCACAGTTTTAGTCAAAAAACATGTGTAAGGTCCAGAGTTCCGGTCTGCAGCTTGTGTAACTGCTTGTTAGGACTGAAGTCCTGTGAAGAGAATCAAAGGATATCTGAAGAGTAGAAACCAGGCTCACCCTGTAGAAGACTGGAGGAATTGCGGAATTGCACTCGGTCTGTCAGGAACTGAATCTGCTGTGTGTTCTCCCGGGTATTGTGCAGTAATTGCGATCGGGATACAGATGCAGCCTGCCTGGTATAGTGCTTTCTTTTTACCATATAAATGTGTGAAGAGGTTTGTGTACCTCAAGTAAATCCTGCTGCCATTAAGTGACTTTTGCCTGTGACTGTTTACCATATAAATGTGTGAGGAGTCTCTTGGAGCTCAAGAGTAGCCCTGCTGACATTGAAGGACCCTATCTTGTTTGGAGGTCGTGAGTACTAATTCAGGGTCGCTCCCTGTTGAATTGCCACATTAAATCCAAATGGAATGACTGTACTGCTGACTGTTTAATTTTCCTTTTCTCTGTGTGAAAGGGCCCCTACCAGCTGCCACGGTTTGGACTAGCCACTAGGGCTTGGGTACCCAGGGACAGTAACTGATAGAGATAGGACTGTGCACAGAGCCATAGGTAGATGAGTAGAGTGATAAGCTAATTAACCTGATTTCCCCCTGTCCTTGTTATATCCCCCTAAATAAATCAGAGCTGCTTGTTTCAGCAAAGTTATACTGCCTGAGGTATTTGGTTCATGTTAAAGTACTGTACTGTGATTGTTGCACTGTATCTTATTTCACAGGAGGTCCCAGTGCCGAACCAGTCCTGGGGTAAGTGTATACTGTGAAGGTAATTCTGATATATTGTGTGGGCCACTAGTGGGAAGAAAGGGGTTGCAGTGTCCCAGAGGGCTGTGACCAAGTAAGTTTAACTATTGCAAACCCTGACCTCTGGGTGGAGGCACCCGCCATTGGATTCAGGCCCCTCAACCAGGGGTAGTAGCCCCTGGGATAGTGCCATCTAGGGGTTACATTTATAACAACGTCTGACACACTGTCTCATCTGCAAATCGACTCACACACCACTGTGACCTATATGCCAATCTTGGCCGGCTGTCTCCATTCAGTAGTTGACTATTGGTGTTTGGTTATTTTATAGAGAAGTACATCTGGACAGCAGAGCTACTCCTTGAGATCTAATGTGGAACCCCTACTCATTGTACCAAAGGTCTCCACGTTTATTTATTTTTTATTAATTTATTTCAAAAGTTTCACCAGGAAAAAAGCATACTGAGCTGAAAAAAAGCTTGTTTCCAGATACGCCCTGGGGGAAAGGGGAAGGGGAGATAATATAAATAAATCATAAAACAGTACATTATATGGCAGGTATATAGAAGCAACAAATACTAAGCTACAATCATACAGCAAAATCTTATAATATTGTACAATTTACTAGTGCAATTTGGGCAAGAATGAGGAGGTGGTTTTAACCCAGGGGGAGCAGGGAGGAAGAAAGAAAGTACAAAGTGTAGTTAGAGGGAGAGGCAGAGAAATAAGGGAGTAAGGGAGAAAAAACAAAGCAAAGTGCTAGTGTCAAGCGGGACAGCAGAAGGGGTGACCAAGAGAAAAGGGGGGAGCTGTGGGTAGCAGGTAGAAGCAGAGGAATAGGGGCAGCTATCAGGTGCAGTCACTGGTGTGGGTAGACTAGTCATGGGGTAAGGAAGTAAGAGAGTGTTGGGAGGAGGCAGAGTGGATATCTTGATGGAGGGAGTGCCACAGTTTGTGGAAATGGTAAGAGAAAGCAGCCTGGCCAGCTGATGATGTTCTGGAAGGGAATGCAAGGGGGGCGCTAGCCCGAGGTATGAAGGGAGTAAGAGGAGGGTGGGAGCACAGAGAGGAGAGAGTTAAGGTAGGAGGGGAGGGAGCCAAGTCAGGATTTAACACAAAGGAGGTGCACTGAATCAAGCATCTGGCTTCAAGGAAAGGAAGGGATGGGGAGGAATAGAGGGAGGAGTAGTGGGTGCGGGGTGCACAATCCAAGATGAAACAGCAGAAGGGGTGAAACAGGGGATTCAGTCTGGCTAGGGTAGACTGAGGAGTGGCACTATAGACAATGTCACCAAAGTGAAAAATTGGAAAGATAATTTTCTGGACTATAGCTCAGTGAGCAGGAAGAGGAATGCAGCCTCTATTCCTGCACAACGCTTCAAGTTTATTGTGACTTTTTTTCCCCTCAATTGTTTAACCAGGAGTGGCACACTAAGGTGAAAGCTTGTTTACAGGTTCGACCTGGGAGTACAGGGAAGCTAAGTGACTTGCTCAGGGCCACACAGTATATGCAAGTGCGGGCTGTGGGATTCAAACCCAGGTCTCCAGATTTGCAGCTCAGAGCCTTAAGCCACTGCGCTATACTGTCTCCCTTTTCGTGGATGGCACGCACATGTCCAGAAAAGTCAAAGCGATGGTCAAGCCACACTCCTAGATACTTAAATGAGAGAACATCATCAATTGTGGCCCCATCTAAGGTGTGGAACGAGGGGAGAGCAATAAGCTTTGTGATCTTCTGTCTGGTGCCAAAGGTCATGGAGATGGTATCACGTCAAAAAAGTGAACCAAAATGAGCGACTCATAAATGAGCGCATCATTTTGGTCGCTTTCAGGTTTCGGCAACTGTGGAGGGATAATGAAGGAGGGAATAGCGAGGGTGGAGAAAAAAACAGTGAGGGGAGGGAATAATGATGAGATGGAAGGAAGGGACGGAAGGAAGTGGGAGGAAGAAGGATGGGCTAACTAGGGGTGTGGAGCATGATGCCACCGAGCTACCCATGTAGCATAGTGGTAGGGACATCAGCTGCAGTGGTGGTGGTCCTGGGTTTGGGACTAGGGACAGGTATTTTATTTTGTTTTCGGCAGGTGGTGATTTTTTTTTTTTTTAAGACATTTCTGTCCTCGGTCCCTCGTGTTTCCTCCAGTGTTCGCTCCACCCCTCGGAGTTGATTATAATATTTGGGGGGGGCAGGTGGCTTGTCTTCCACAAGAAGAGGTGCAGGGGGCACAGCCCCCCTGCAGTAAACATGTATTTAGATATGCACCGATTTAGTATTTGGCGAATATGGTCGTGGGCTGCATTTGTGTTCGCCAGAATGTACTCACTGTTGTGTGAGTCGCTAATTTTGCTTCGTTGTTATGACATGGAACCCTTGGAGTCTGTTTTCTTGGCATTAAGCGATAACTGATTAGACCAGAACCACTGCCGGACATTGTTGAAGTTCAGTTGGAGCCTGGCAAACACATCAGAGGGGGAGGAACCAGTGGAAAATAGAACTGTATCATCTGAGTACATGTGGATGGACGCAGAGTTGTAGGCAACAAGGAGGTCATTCAGGAAGACCTAAAAGAATATTGGGCCAAGGACAGACCCTTGGGGGACACCAGTAGTGATGGGGGGGGGATAGGGAGTCTCTAGTTCTGAGTCCTATCCTCAAGGTAAGGACAGAACCAATTAATTGAGAAGTCTGAGTGCCCCGCTGCCTTAAGCTTGTCAAGGAGGAGTGGCTGGGCAACTGTGTCAAAGGCTTTGGCTAAGCCAACAAAGATGGCGGAGGTAAGAAGGCCCTGATCCATGCCTGAGAGAATGGAGTCAGTGAGCTGGAGAAGTGAGGAGGAGGTGGAATGGGATTTACAGAAACTAGGCTGGAAGGGAGTGAAGAAGGAAGAGGAGTCAAGGAAGAGGGAGAGCTGAGACAGCACAAGGTGTTCCTGAAGTTTAGATAAGGTGGGGAGTAGGGAGCTAGGGTGGTAGTTGCTAGGATGGGAGGTATCTCCACCTTTGGGAAGGGGTATGATGGTTGCCTGTTTCCAGGTGTTAGGGACAGAGGCAAGGGAGAAAGAGAGGTTAAGAAGGGAGGTGATAGGAAGGGCAACTGCAGGAGCAGCGAGATGGAGGGATTTGGGGTAGAGACTGTCAGGGTTCTTCCCCTTGAAAGGATTTCATGTAAGGAGGGCCTTGAGAGTGTCAGTAGTGGAGACAGCAGACAAAGAGAAAGTGGGGGTGGGGTGGGTGGAAGGATGTGGGGAGGGGTGGGAGGAGGGGGAGAAAAGGGAGGACTCGGAGGCATGGGAGGTGAAGAAAGAGTTGCATTTGGAGGCAACGGGGGGGGTCTGAGACTGGGGTGTTATCTACCTTGAGGACTGGCTTGGGGAGATAAGAGGGTGTGGATGACTTTTCAGAACTTAGAGGGGTGGTTAAGGTTGTTCTGGAAGGTGGAGGAGAATTACTCGGCCTTGGCAAGCCTAGTGGCTCTGGTACAGGCATTGCAAAGGGCATGTCACTTAAGCAAGTCAGCAGTGGAGTCAGTGGACTTGGGAGTCTTCCAGGCAAGATCACATTCATGTAGGTAGGCCATTAATGCCACAGAAATCAGGCCCATAACTAGAACAGAGGGGGGGAGCAGAAAGAATGACGGGGGGGGGGGCTGTTACCAGTCACGCTTCCTGTCACATGATTAGTCAAATATGCAGTGTCAGTCAGATGCCAGAACTTGTAAACTACTTATATGTAAACATGTAAGTGATATGCAAGGTTAAGAGTCCTGATAAAACTACAGTTGAAGTCTCCTTGGATAGTGGCGTTTGAATTCTTCGACAAAGATATTCAGGTTGAGACTTGAAGTCACATAATTTTCATGTGACAGGAGAATGAAGTTTCTCTTTCATTCATGGGTTATGCTCATCATCTGATCTGATAAAATTCTTTTCAAACAAGAAAAGGAATTCTCACAAGCTGCAGTGGATGCTCCAAATAACAAGACTGCAGTACACATTTCAAACACACATGAGAAAGCCTTCTTTATTTATTTTTATTTATTCATTTAGGAAATCGGAATTACAACCCTTTGAGTCATAGACTCATTTCCAAAGGCTCCACGTCAGAATAAAACATAGACATTCGTACAGTACATAGATAGAATAAATGTGGGTGAGCAATCATACAGAGTGTAAGTACAATGAGCACGGGTTAATACCTATTCATTTGGTAACTAAAACAGGGCAGCGCTATTGACATATTTACCTAATGAGCAGTTAAGACTTATACAATTGGTAGCTAAAGCAATGCATGATATGAGCTGGTAGTAAGCCGCCTCAGGGAGGCCTTGTCTTATACATAATACAATGCATTCATAGTCCAGTGCAACTATATGGTAACTGAGGGAGGTGAGGAGCCTGTAGGCTAGAAATAGTCAGGGCTCTCCACTGCCTGGCAAAGGGTGGGTGCGTGGTCTAGCGGCATGGTGCAGGATCCACAGGTTACTGGTTACACTGGCATTGATGAGAGGACAGGAGAGGATATGGGCCCTTAAGGCAGCTTTAAAAGCACCCAGATTGGTGATTGATGTGACAGACGGTGGGAGAGCATTGTACCAGAATGGAGCTCTAAGGGGGAAGGATCGCTGGGCCAGGGTGGTCCTGACCCTAGGCACCTTCCAGATAGTTTTTGGGGCAGCCCGTGTGGACGCTGAGATGGTGGCTGCCTGAAGAGAAGCCATGACAGCTATTGGGGTTAAACCCAGGTGGACTTTTTTGGTGAAGAGACAGGTCTGGTATAATAGTCTTTCCTCAAGGGAGAGGATATTGGTGAGCACGTATAGGGTGCAGGTATGTGTATTTCTGTCGGCACCAGAGAGGAGCTGGCAGGCCTTATTGATGACTACTTGTATTTAATGAAGTGCCGTAGGGTCGGCAGCAGCGTAGATTGTGAGGCCATAGTCCACCAGCGATAAGACTGAGGAGGTAATGGCTAGGTGAAGTGCTTCAGGTGGCAGGCAGTCTTTATGTCTGTAAAGGAGACCAATGCAGGTGTTGGTGGCGGAGGTGAGGATTTTTATATGTTTGTGGAATGAGAGGGAAGAGTCAAATGTAATACCTAGATACTCATACTTCTGGACCTGTTCCAGTGGGATGAGAGAGGCGGAGAGTATTTCCAGGGGGAATCCTTTGATCTGTTTTGGCGGTGGGCATAGAGCATTGTCTTAGTTTTTTTAATGCTGACCACCAATTTGTGTTCAGCAAACCAGTGTTCAATCAGAGAGAAGGAGTTTTGTAAGTTACGCTGGAGAGAGAGGATCAGGATGTGTGGCATAAAGAACAGCGTCGTCCGCGTAGAGGAGAAGGTTGCCGGGGCAGGATTTAGGCAGGGCATTGAGGTAGATGCTGAATAGCAGGGGACCCAGGATAGATCCCTGAGGAACTCCTGAGCGCAGAGGCAGCATAGTAGATATGGTATTATTAATTTTAACACATTGGATTCTAGATGAAATATAGCTAGAGAACCATGAGAGTGGACAATTTGAGACCCCAATATGTTGTAATGTGTTAAGAAGGAGAGGATGAGAAACCATGTTGAAGGCCTTTGAGAGATCTATAAACACGGCCCCTGCGAGATGCCCCTTCTCAAGCGTGGAGTGCAGGGAGTTAGCGAATTCTGTGAGGGCGGTCGTAGTGCTATGACCATCTCTGAAACCATGCTGCTCCCTACATAAGAGGTTGTGTGTGAGGAGGTAGTCAGTGAGATGATTGGCCATGATCTTTTCAAGGGCTTTAGAGAGTGGGGGGAGAATCGAGATGGGCTGGTAGTTGTTTGGGAGGGAGCTGTCACCACATTTCAATATTGGTGTTATCACTGCCGTTTTCCATGAGGTTGGGAACTGGCCCAGGTACAGATTTAGAAGGTCCGTGAGTGGGGAGATAACTGAGTCTAGCGCGAGGTCTAGGATATGCATATCAAAAGTGTCTTTGCAGTAATTGGAGCTCTGGAGGGCTTTGACCAGGTAGGCTTTCGCTTCTGTAGGGGTTATAACTCTGAGTTTGAAAGGGGGGTGGAGGAGCTCAGGCGGTGGGGTAGGCTGAATTGGATCAAACAAGTTGCTAGGGAGGACTGAGCTGAGGTCTGGCAGCACCAAGAACTTCTTCAAATCCTTTGCACTGTTTCTTATCCATCAATGCCTTAAATACAGCTATTTCAGCCTTCACCTTCAAAATATCCAAACCAAGCAAGTCAATCAAAGCACACAGAGATTCCATGTTCAAGAAGTTGGGAGAGCTACTATAATACATTGCTGACAAGCGTTTGTATAACTTGGAGTTCCTCTCAGAAAATCTCCTTTGAAATTCAGTAGTGGTTTCATTGATCAGTTCATGATAAATCTGGGACTACTGATGCTCATTTAAAGTTTGGAGTCCTGGTAAATGCTCAGTGATGACTGAATCTTGAAACTTTCTGGGCAGCACCCTTGCTCTTTTGGTGGCACCAGCACGACCTAATGCCAATGTTTCATCCCACGCATTTTTTAAAACTGAGTGCTTGAATGAAATATCAGCAACAAAATCTTCAAACAGTTCTCTCTTCTGTTAAAGTGTTTTACAGGAAAACGGTAATTAACTTACGTACCTTAGCAAGGTGCATTAATTCCTTTTGAAGGTAATTATTCACCAGAGCAAAAATATTCAAAATCATTCTCATAACCTCGGCCAAGAACAGGAATTGGGATAATTTTGTGACTTCCAATAGCCCTCTTGCTTCAAGTGACAGTTCACCATAACCATTTGCAAACTGTGACAGAACACTCTGAATCTCTTCCAAATTATTCAGGATTACTTCCAAGGTTTTTAGGTGATCAGTCCATCCAGTAGCGTAGGAAATTCCCAGAGGGCCTGGGTGCAAGGGTATGTTATAGGGCCCCCCTGGTTTTGAATAGACATCAAAATGATGATTTGGGCCCCTCAAACCTCATTGGCCTGGGTGCGACTGCACCCCCTGCACCCTTGTAGCTACGCCCGAGTCCATCTTGTGTCTATGAGTCTTTGCAAGTGCTGACCTTTGTATAGCACACTCACTTCATGTCTGCGAAAAAATTTGTACAGAGAGTTGCGATTTGAGAACATATCTGCCACTGCTGCACTCTTCTCCCACACGAGTAACCACTAGATGCAACTGGTGATTCAAGCAGTGTGTGTAAAGAATTTCCTTGTTTAATGTCTCTTGCAAACACTTTTGTACACCTCGTTTGCACCCTGACATAACAGAGGCACCATCAAAGCAAGAACATAAAATATTTTGAGGGTTTACACCCACTTCTTTGATGTCTTTCAATATCTGTTGTGTAATATCTTCAGCAGTGAGGCCATGTAGTTGGGATAATCCAACAAGGCTCTCCTTTGGTTTGCCATCTACAGAATATCATACAACAATGGACACATTTTCAATGTTCACAGCATCCCTTGTAGCATCACATTTCAGGCAGAAGAACTTGACATCACTATTATTTTGAATATCTGCAACAATATCTTGCAAAATCATTTTCTTCATAATGTCAATTATTTCATTCTGATACCTTTCTCAGTTATTGGCACCTGGCAACAAGAATTCAATCCGTTGTCTGTACCACTACCAAAAAAAAAAAAAAAAACCTGATTGTAGCATTTTCTCGCTGTTACCAAATTCTCTATATGTCACTCCTGGGCTACCACCGACCATCTCTAGCCTCTTATCGCTGGGGGCGGATCCTCCTGGACTCAATCCAGGATGGCTTCCTGACCTACTGGGTGCCAGTGCCACCAAGGGAAGTCCAGAAGGTGGACCCGTTTGCCCATGCCTGATCAGCTTCAGGCACCTCCTGCCTAGTTTTCGGTCTGGTATCATATCCTTGCCCTTTCTGGCTTTCTGGGCTTCCCTCCTTCATCGCACCTCATCCGCTTCTATTTTACCTTTCTCGTGCCAGCCATCTCAGCTTCTTTCCAATCTTGGCTTCCCTCCATTGCCATCCCTCATCATCGTTCCTTGTCCGTTTTGCTCCCATCGTTCCACTATGGCCTGCCTGTCATTCCTATGTCTGCTACTCCTAGACTATAAAAAGAAAAAAGGTTCTGGCACACGCTAACTCATAAGAGGGACACAGAAAGGTTATTGTAAATCCATTTTTATTTCACCAAGCAACAACCAGGTGAATCACATATAAAACAGGCATTTGTCAATGCCGAATGTTTGCTTGCTGGCATTGGCAGTGGTAGTGTAGAAGTTACAGAGCTGCGTAATAGGAATGGCAGTGAAGTATTGAACTGAAGCCAACCCCACCATCACCCTGCAGAGAGTGACAGGCATTGGGGTGTGCCTTTGGGTCGTCAGGCATAACGGCCACGCCATTTCACCACACCCCATCCTGCAGACACTGACAAGTGTCACGGTGTTCCTTGGGGTCTTTGGCCCTTAGGCGCACCCCATTCCATTAGGAAATACGGTGAGATGGGTGTGATATAGGAGAATGGGGTGAACTTTGGGGCCGAAGAGTCCAAGGCATACCTCGATGCCTGTCACTGGCTGCAGGGTGTGCAATGGTATGAGTATTACAGGCAAGAATCCCAAGTCACACCCCTGATGCCTGTCATTCTCTACAGGGTTGGGCGTTATGGTTGGAAACCCTAATACCTCAGGCATTCGTTGGTATTTTCACTCCAAATTTTCAACATGTTTTTTTTGTGACCCCACCTCATGAACAGGGGGAATATCAAGTTTGTTAGCTGAAAGCTGCTTATGCACAGTGACTACGGCATTTAGCACCACAGGTGCAAAAACATTCCGAACAGGATGTAAAAAATGACAGCTGTACTGTTCATGGGGAGGTGTAAAAAATGGCAATGTTGCAAATCTGCAGTAAAAATATTTAAAAAAATGGTGAAGTCACGAGCGTATATAGAAACTGTGCAACGCACACCCGTAATATAATTAGGTTGGGGATTTTTTTACAGCAGATTGTCAACTCAGGCATTTTGGTGCCTCCGATCATGAACAGTGTCACTGTGATTTTCATTATCTGTGCCGAACAATGATTTCCCACAGCGACCACGCATCTCTGCGCTGAAAGTGTGAAAACACACTTCGGCCATGTTGTGAAAAATGACAGCTGTACTGTTCATAAGGAAGTGTGGAAAAATGCAACTGGTGAAAATCTGGACTGAAAATATTACAAAGTCATGAACTTACGAGGTGCGTGGAACTCGCGCATGCTCACTCATAACGCAGTCATTTTATGGACTTTTGTCACCAAATTTTCAACATAGCCATTTTAAGACCTCTGCTCTTGAACAGTGTAACTGTGATTTTCTTAATCTGTCCCAAACATTGCTTTCGCACACCAACAGCACCATTGTGCGCTACATGTGCGATAACACATTTTGGGCGATATATGAAAAATGGCAGCTGTACTGTTTATAAGGAAGTGTAATAAAATGGCAATGTTGAAAATCTGGAGTGAAAATATTAAATTCACAAACTTACGAGCATGCCTAGGAACTGCGCAACGCACACTCGTAAAACAGTCATTTTTAGGAATTTTTTTCACCAAATTTTCAACATAGCCATTTTAAGACCTCTGCTCATGAACAGTGTCACTGTGAGTTTCTTAATTTGTCCCATACATTGATTTTGCACACCGACTGCGCCATTGTGCGCTACATGGGCGGAAACATGTTTTGGGTGAGATGTGAAAAATGACAGCTATACTGCTCATAAGAAGGTGTGATAAAATGGCAATGTTGAAAATCTGGAGTGAAAATATTGAAAATTCGAACCACGAAAGGCAAGGAACTGTATACAACGACGCCAGAAAACAAGCATTTTTAGAATTTGTTTCACCAAATTTTCAACATAGCCATTTTAAGACCTTTGCTCATGAACAGTGTCACTGTGATTTTCTTAATTTGTCCGTAACATTGATTTCGCAGACACCAACTGCGCGCCATTGTGCGCTATATGGGCGGAAACACGCTTTGGGTGAGATGAAAATAGGCTTTGAGAGCCCACCTTATGAACACTGGCAGTGTCAGTTTCGTTAATCGGTCCTGAAAGGTGATTTTGTGCAGTGATCATGTAAATCACCCTTTGGGCCTGAATAACGCCATGACAGTGACATCATTCATGAGAAGGGGTCCCAAAACCCCATGTTGAAAATTTGTGCAAAATTCAAAAAATGCCTGAGATATGCAACAAAGTTGAAAAACCCTATCTATCCCATTGTACAGCTTACGGCATTTTTCTCAGTTAAAGCGATTAGGCTTTGAAGAGTGCAGATGTGTTCCTGGTCCACGAGATCGTCGCGCGGACTCCGGAGGTAAGTATGGGGTGGGGTGTGTGGGAAGGCAGGTGCGAGTGGGTGGGTGCGGATTGTGGGGGCCGGAGACTGTGGGACCGCTTTTAAATTACAGTTTGTTTTTTTAAATTGACGACCAGCGGACGCTTGCCACGCTGGGGTGGGCTCCCAGCGTGGGCACAAGGATGGCTGGTTTGGGGGCATGGAGCCGATGGGGGATTGGGCACCTTGTCGGCCATAAGACAGCCGCCACGCCGGGGTGGCCCCCAGCGGCACCCCGTACCTGGGGAAGGACAGTGAGCCGACGGGGATTGGGCACCCCCTGTCGGCTATACTTTGAAGCTGGCCACGCTGGGGTGGCACCCAGCTGGCATGTGAAGGCTTTGGGGAGCGCAGCACAGCCAATGGGGATTGGGCACCCTGTCGGCTATACGCTTGTGCGTGGGGGTCAGCAAGCAGTATGAATGCGCGCTTCTGTAGTGTGTGTGTGTGTGTGTGTGGTGTAGGGGAGCTGCGCATGAGCAGGCGATATCTGATTGCTGCTCACTGAAGCGTAGCTCCTTTCAACTGTACGTCACTGCATTTTGGAGCTGTCATAGACAGCTCCAGCATGCATTGGTGGACTGGGGCCGCACCTGCCAACACACTGACTGAACTGGAAGAGGGGGTGACACACCTCCGAAAACTCAAGATGATGGCACTATGTTTCTTGCACATGCGTGCAAGCAAACATAAAAAAATCATCACATTGTCATTGGTGATTATTAAAATGCATAACAATCAGGATGTCAGTGCCACAGAAACCAGTTACAAACCCTGATACATAACAAAAAACAGAAGACTCTTATAACAAAAGGACTAGCAACAATAAATGACATTATATCACTATCTAATAGATAAACTAGTAGTAAAAATTACCACAGTTTGTAAATATCAAAAAATACACTATACAATTTAAAAAAAGGATAATATACTGATGTATAACTTCTAATGAGTTCATATCAGTTTATAGCCACATAAATCATTGTCTTTTTAAGAATATTTGTTCACCGGGACACTTAGTGTTTCAATCTTAGTTTTAAAGATGACATATGGAGGCACTCCTAATTTGGTTTTTGCCACAATGGACAGTAACTCACAAAATAATCCACTGGCATATGTGGACCTACTTTTACAGTCAGCAACAACAGCCAACCCATTTTTAAATCTCGAGAATGGACAGGGGGCTGTGCCACAGGAGGCTCAGTCACTTCTTGAAGCCTTTAGAAATTTGGAAAAATTTACTCACCAACTAAGGAGACTTTTTTGGAACAGTACTAATTTGGAAGCATACTTAGAGGTAAAATGAGTTCCAAGGGGACTGAGACTGCTAAAAGATCCAGCCTGTGGGACTGAAAACCACAAATTTATGCGAGAGTGGGAAAACATTCTATTAGAAGCCAGCGCTAAACGTATGCAATTAATTGTTAAATTTAGCAAAGACAAAGAGTTGAAATTAAAAGAAGAAATTAGGAAACAGGAAGCAGAAATTTTAAAATATCAAACCCATACAGATTTTGAAAGACTTAATATAAGGCTCAAAGAATATATTTTAAAATTGGATGCAGAAATTCAGAAGATCAAAATGACAAAGTTTCAGAGAGACAAGGAAGTGTTTTGAAAGAGGTACAATTTTCAAATGGAAGAGGAATCAACTTAAAAGCATTTTAAAAAGCAGTCGGAACAAGAATGTCTCGTTCGAGTACAGCACGGACTTCAGTATGGACAACAGTGATATTGAGGGCGAGGAGATCCGCAGAGAAAGTTTTTTCCCAGGGATCAGTACAATTTGGACCCACAACCACAAACGGAACACCAGTCTCATCACATGCCTTATGCTTCACCTCCTTTACACAGAAGCCCGAGACTACAGGAGAGGCTGCTAGAATACCCAATAGACAGAGAAGAACGAGATGGAGAAGAAGAAACAGGGCGGCGTTATGGAGGCAGACAATTCTGAGGACGCTACCAGGGAGAAACCAATGGAGGAAATCATATGGAGAGAGGGAGAGGAACCAACAGAGGAGGTTAGGACATGTTTTTTCTAACAACAATGTTAGCCAAATTATCAATTTATTTTCACACATGTTAACAGAAGGAGAGACAGAACTGCTTAAAAAGGGACTTGGCTTTCCACTCACAAATTCGCTTAACCATGTGCAGACTGTGATTGATCTGAATTTAAACTGTCGCAAACTTAATCTCATAGCTTTTTTTGCCAAGAAAGGAGTGGTTTCTGATAGTAGTAGTGATGTGAATGTCTATACTGAGAAATTTAAAAACCCCTCTGTTTGGTGTCCCTCTCCATGCGCAGCAGTGATGATTTTCAAGGAATTCGTTGAAAATGAACTGGACAATCTCTGTACCACTCCCCATACTGGCTCTTTTAATAATCTTAACAAGAAATGCATGGGACGGACATAAGGCAGTCCTAGTGGGGGGGTAGGAGGAAGTAAGCTGTTGGTTAACTAGGATCTGCAGCTTATCTGTTAGGTAGGAAAATGGGCAGACTAGGTGGGCCAAGCGGTCCTTATCTGCCATCAAATTCTACGTTTCTATGTTTCTAAAGAGAGAGAGAGAGAAGCAATTCAGACATTTCAACAAGATCAAGAGCTACTTATTAAACAGGCTGAAAAAGGAGGGTGCAGTGGTTTTGTTGAACAAAGACATGTATGTCAAAGAGGTTTATAGGCAACTGAATAATTCTGAGTTCTATATTAAACTAAGTGATGACCCCCACAGCTGAGTTCAAGTTTAGTATTGATGAACTGGTGACAAGTTCTTTCCAAAAAGAAGACATTAATAAATATACAAAAGATTATTTAATGGTTTTGAATCCCATCAGAGCCACTCAGTATATACTTCCCAAGGTCCATAAAACATTGGACAATCCACCTGGACAACCTATAGTTAGTGGGATCGGCTCACTTACAGAACCTTTATCCAGATTTTGTGACTCTTTCCTGAAACCCCTTGTTCAACGATTGCCATCATATGTTAAGGACACGAAAGAGGTTTTAAATGTAATTAAGAATTTGACGGTCCAAGAAGATACTTTGTTAGTGATGCTGGACATTGAATTGTTGTATACCAATGTCCCACATGAAGGGGCACTGCATGCAATGTCTTTTTTCTTGAACAGAGCTACAAGCAATATGTTTGAACATGGACAACCTCCACCCATGGAATTTTTGATTAAATTATTGGAATGTGTTTTAAAGTTTAATACCTTTCTGTTTAATCAAGAAATGTTCCTCCAAGTTAAGGGGACTGCTATGAGGGTGACTTGTGCCCCTCTGTAGCTAATTTGCATGTTGGCAAATGTGAGGAGGAAGTCATTTTTTGTAGAGAGGTGAATCTTTTTACAGACAAACTGTTGCTATGGAAACGTTACATTGATGACATCTTTATTTTATGGCAGGGGGATGTCACTAGCCTCAATGCCTTTGTTGAATTTTTACGTAGTACTAATTCCCATTTAAGCTTCACCTCCACCAGCTGTAAGGATTCCATTACTTACATGGATTTAAAAATTGAAAAAACTGACTCTGGTATTTTAAAAATGAACATATATCGTAAAGAGGTGGATGGCAATACTATTTTGTTGGCAAATAGTTGTCACCCACCACATGTGGCAATAAATATACCCCACGGTCAGTTTTTAAGAACCAAATGTAGTTGCTCTTTTCCAGAGGATTTTGAGAGAGGTGCAGCCAATTTAACTGAAAGACTAATACAGAGGGGGTATGGCAGTGCCTGTATTCCGTGAGCTTATGAGAGGGCTAGAAGTACAGATAGAGAAATACTTTTAAATGACCAAACTGTAGCAATGAGTGTAGAAGATAGGTTCAACTATGTGGCAGAATATTTAGCACAGTCAAGAGAATTTGAGAACATAATTAAAAAACATTGGCACGTGCTGGGAGTAGAACCAGGTCTGAAAGAACTAGACCAAAAACCAGTCAGAATGTGCTACAAGAGAGCACCTACACTTAGAGATGTTTTTACACACAGCCACTTTAAAACCAATCAGCCAGAAATATAGATTAATAAAACAAAGAGGAGTTTTAAATGTAGAAAATATGTGTATTGTGACTTCATTGTTCAGGGGAAGAATTTCTCTAGTTGCAATAATGATAAGATGTTTGAAGTTAGACAGTGTATAACATGTAGCACTCAGGGGGTTATCTATCTAGCAACCTGTGAATGTCAGGCTTTCTATGTGGGTAAAACCACTAGAAGTTTCAAGGTGAGGGAGGGAGGGGGAACATATTAGAGCCATTCAAAGAAATGATGTTACTTATGCCACAGCAGCTCATATTGCTGCAGCTAAGGACAATGTACCCCATTCCTTCAATTTTATGGCCATTGACAAAGTATATCGTAATCCTAGGGGTGGGGATTATGACAGTCTAATTCTGTGTAGAGAGAATTTCTGGATTATAACCCTGAGGGCTAATATGAACTCAGGATTGAATGCCCCATTAGAAATCCATCCCTACCTTAAAAAATGCTAAACTGAGATTTTCACTGCACGCCTCATCTGCTTTTTGCCTTGAAACAGTATAATTGGCCCTCTGATTTTTAGTCGTATTTCTCTCTGCTCTAGGTCACATTATGACCCTTGTCATTTATGTGGCTATGAATTAATATGAACTCATTAGAAGTTACACATCATTATATTATCCTTTTTTTAAATTGTATAGTGTATTTTTTGATATTTACGAATGGTGGTAATTTTTACTACTAGTTTATCTATCAGATAGTGATGTAATATTATTTATTGTTGTTAATCCTTTTGTTATAAGAGTCTTCTGTTTTTTGTTATGTATCAGGGTTTCTAATTGGTTTCTATGGCACTGACATCCTGATTGTTATGCACTTTAATAATCACCAGTGACAATGTGATGATTTTTTTATATGTGATTCACCTGGTTGTTGCTTGTATTTAAGAGGAGTGTTTTTGCTTGTCCTTAGTCTTTGATGAAGGATTGCAGACAGTCAGAAACATGTCAGGCCGGACAATGTGTCGTGGTGAAATAAAAATGGATTTACAATAACCTTTCTGTGTCCCTCTTATGAGTTAACGGGTGCCAGAACCTTTTTTTTTTTTTTACTTTAGGTTGGTTTTTGAGCATCGCGTCCCAGTGTGCACTCATTTTGGAAAAACTACTCCTAGACTATCACCGACCATCTCTGGCCCATTACAGCCCTGACCTCATTGTTCTCCCTTGATTCCCTCTCCTTCGACCTCCTTCCACCTCTGCTACCTTGAATCGACTTGATCTCCATGTACCGGCTGATCAACCCGGGCCCTGCTTCACCTAGCCTATGCCCCCTCATTTGCCTGTTAATCCATTCCCCTTCTTTGGCTGTCGCTGGCAGGCTCCGTCTGCCCCGTAGCCTGCATTTCGTTGTGGATATCGCTTGCCTGTATCAGCTGCAATCGATATTTCTTTTTGGGCATAACTATCATTACTCCTATGCCTGCCTCATCAATCCATGGCCCTCACGTCGCATGTATCAAGTTCCTGATTCCATCCATCATCAGCCGTCCAAGGATTCACTCCAGTCATGGCTTCTATCTCTCATTATGCCACAGTTTATCTATTCACTTGCTCTGCCATTCACATCATTGGGCCATCTGTGGCTGACTCCATCTGGCCTTCCATTGAACCCGGCCTGCGTGCCACCTCATCCAGCTCGCCCTACTGCTGTTCTCATCCTGTATTGGCTGGGTCCTATGCTACTCCATTGACCTCCCTACCGTCATTTGTCCTTTCATACCTCGCTTTCCTGTTCCAGCCTCCATGGCTTCAATCCATCATTGTACCTCATCCGTTTCCTGATTTTACCTTCCTTGTCCTAGTGCCTTTTCTAGTACCAGCCATCATAGCTTCACTCCACTCTTAGCTTCACTTCTCATCATACATCATCCAATTTTGCTCACTCCTGCTCAAACCTTGTCCAGTTTTGCTCCTCGATCACTCAACCTGAGTTGCCTCTGGTTCCAAATCTGCCTTCTTGACCTCGGAGTTTACCTCCTTTCAAGGAGCCTCCTTCCTTTTATTTCCTTTGTACAAGTTTATTTTCAAGTTCATTCCTGTCTCCTCCTCTTCCAATTCCATACCAGAAATCCAGGATTCACTCCACTCATGGCCTGCTCTTGATATTTCTTTTTGGGCATACCTATCATGACTCCTATGCCACCTTATCAACATGCGACCATCCTGCCGCATGTATTGCATTGCTAACTCCAGTCATCATTCACTCAGCCTTACCTCAAGGTTCAACTATTTACATCGCTTACTCAAACATTCCTATAATTGAATCCTATGCTACCTCATCGACTGTAACCTCAGGGTCTAATCTTTCAAAGTCTAATTGTTCACATTGCATAAACAAGCATGCCTCTTCAACCTCAATGTGTGCTCACTCGTATCGTTCAATCAAGCCAGTCTGCATTGTCCTCGGTCTTCTTATCAGCACATCTGGAACCTCCTTGTGTGCACATCTGGATACCTCTTGCTCCTCTGACCTCTACATGGATTTGCTCCCTCCCATTGACTACTCTAGCATACCTTTCTCGGGTCCCTGCTGCCTCATGTTCTTTCTTTAATTTGTGCTTCTTTGGAGTTTTTCCCTATCCCATTGCTTCTTTGGAATGTTCCCTATTCCATCATCATCCTCTCTACTTATATCCCTTGTTAATGAATCATTCTCTTTCCCGACACACGTCCTCAAATCAAACATCATCAGTCTGGCGAGAAGGCGACATAGGCCTTGAATCCCTAGAGGTTTCCTCCTCAAAAGGTTTTTTTCCTCTCCTCCATGCCAATAGTCATAATATTAGTTAGAGTTGATGCTTTCTTCAGGTTACTTAGTTAGGTTCCGCTGTTGGATGGAGGTGGATGGTTGCCCCGGCTTCCCTTCTCTCCTTAGAGAGTCAGCCCTTATCTTCTCAGAATTCATTCATCATCCTCGCCTCTTTGAAGCTTGACATCTTTGGGTATTCTTTTTGGGCTTCTTCCTAACCTACCTTTAGCCGACCCATTCATTCCCATGGCACCTGTAAGGGGGGGGGGGAACCCTTCTCCAGGGTTCCTTGCGTCATATCCCTACAGGGTGGTATATCTCATGGATAGAGAGGCGGAAAACCACAAAGCAAATCAAGTTACACAAGCATCATCTCATATCATCTCATCCGGTTGTGTAGGCACATCGAATAGGAGGACTTTAAGCCCAAGACTTGATGGGTGGAGCAACAACGTCGCTCCCCCATCGGGCTTAAAAGGTCACACATCCTGGGCCTTGCCAGGATTCATTTTTCATTGCCTACCATCCACCCCTCCTCCTGCAGCGGCTTGTCTCTCTTACCCATGGGCTTCTTCCTAACCTACCTTTAGCTGACACATTCATTCCCATGGCACCTGTAGGAGGGGAACCCTCCTCTAAGGTTCCTTGCATCGTACCCCTACAGGGTGGTATATCCCATGGATAGAGAGGCAGAAAGCCAATAAGCTAATCAAGTTACACAAGCATCATCTCATATGGTTGCATAAGCACATCGAAGTGTATATAACTTGTGATGATGTGACCACTGACTGACTGACTTCGCTGACCAACCCCCAGAAAACTCATTTGATTTTTAATGGTTATGGCATAGAAACCCAATTAAGAAAACAAAAACCCTCCTGTGTTCTTATAAGTTCTGTCACTAACAGCAGCTATTGCTAGAAACTCTCAGTTCAGGCTGATGGTGGACTGAAGACAAGTGATCCGTTCTTTTTCCAAAATTCCTCCATTTCACACCACACCAAAAATAACTTAAAATTTGTTCTGCCTTCTGCTTAGCAGAAAAAGAACATGACAGAAGAGACCAAGTCAGAGAACTGTCAGTATTTTTTCCTTCTCCACCTGTGCAGTGGCTGTGACCCAACAAATACAAATCCCTGGCCACAAACTCAACTCAGCTTAATTATTCTAGCAGGTCTGATCCTCACCCTTCTCTTTTACCGTTCTCTGCCCCACTGAGCACTGAGCAACCGATGGGCCGTGCGAGGCGAGGCCTGAAGGCAACCACCCGCACAGGCCGGCACCTGCCCCCACACAAAAAATAATGTGGTGGTACTAATATAATTAATTCAATTGTCCTTCCTTGTGTGTGGTGCATGCACGGCAGTGACTAGAGTGGCAACGAGGAGGCGTTAGAACAAAGAAGATGGATGAAGGTTGGAGAATCAGCTGAGAGACAACTAGATTTTAACAGTGTCAAACCTCTAGACTCCAGGACAGCAATGAAATGGCACTTTTCTTTCGAGAGCTTAGGAGATAAGCATCTGCATCACATCTTTAGTCTCTGCCTCCCGCTCGCCCCAACTCACTGCCGTAGCACGGCCATTGGTTCCAAACTAGAAGGGGTGGTCCAGGCAGGCAGAAAGCAGCAGTCTTCATTCAACGTGTCACTGATTGCCTCTGTCAGTCATGATTACTGACAGATAGGCGGCACAACACCTCCACTTTTCAGCTCCATCAGCAGTCAGAGGCTCTGCTCGGCTCTTGTTGGTGGCTGCTCCCGAGTCCCCTGGCCCCCACATGGTGTGTACATTAGTTCATCACATGGTGGTGGTGGTGGGGGAATTCTGGGAGCAATTTAAATGCCCATTCAGTTTCAGTTCCCTGACCCAGCTCAGCCCAGTCAGCCATGCTGCAGCGCAGCCCAGGGCGTCAATTTAACTGTTTTTCAGCGAGCTCTCCTCTATTCTCCAGTCCAGTAAATACAATTAGAAGCCTGCAGTCAGAGAAAGAAGTAGGAAAAATGGGAGTGGGTCAACCAAGGGGAGAGAGAGTCAGACAAGAGAGTACTGTGAATGAACTGCAGCATTATTCTAAACCAATTTGATTTAAAAAAAATCAGTTTGATTAAAATTTACGGGTTGGGGGCAAAACAAATTACAGGGGTCAGTGTCCTCCTATGCCCCACCGTAGCTATGGGCCTGACAGAAATCCAAGGGAGGTGTGAACCTCAGACCCTGGTTTTCCTAGGGGGGACATGATGGTCCCAAATTTCAAGGTATCTGGCATTAAAGTAGTCAAGGGCAGAGTTAATAGATCTGGCAGAAGAGATGGGTGACCAATTGGTGGCTACCAAATCTGCATGGAAGGAAGGCAATTCCAATGACTGGAACTACTGGATCTGGAGAAGTCTGGGAGGGTCTTTAAGATGGTGTATCTTGTGTATGCAGTAGTAGAAAATGTGGCAGTCACTAATGGCATCAGGGAGGGTGCGAGCATCTATGATGCCGTGTGGGTAAGAGGTAAGATCCCAATCTATCAAGGAGTGAATGAGGGATTTGTGATTGTGTCTAGTGGGGACAGAGATCAACTGAGTTAGACTGAGGGACTTAATATTTTGTCAGACTTTCGCTTGAGAGGTGGAGAGCCAGTTGATATTAAAGTCCCCAAGAATGAGTAATTCACTGGAAGAGGCATGGGTGGAGATAGTGGTCAAAAGTTAATTGATGGATGAGGTAGGTAGGCCAGGGCAACAACAGATTCCAGCTACAAAGACAGGGATTGAAAAAGGGAGAGAGAGTTTGATAAGGAGACGCTCATAAGCAGACGGGGAGGAGTTGGAGAGTACAGGTGCAAACTAGATGGTAGAGGACAGGTAGACAGCAACACCACCACCCCTCATGGCACAATCCTGCCGGGTAAGGGTGTACCCAGGGATGGCAACTGCAGAATCAGGAATTTGGGGGGATAGCCAAGACTCCGAGATCATTAGCACATCTGGTTGAAGGTTAACCATGAGTGGTTGCAGCTGGTCGATCTTGGGTGACACTGATGGGTGACCAGGCCTTTTCTACTTTGCTCCTCAGGACTGGAACTCCCTTCCCATATCAGGCCACTTTGCCCCCACCCAGGACCTCTTCAAGAGGCTGCTGAGGTATCACCTGTTGTTCTCTACAGCTTGCACCGCACATGACTGTATCACCCATTTCCAAATTGCCTCAAGTTGTCCTGGGTACCTCTCACTTCTGCTAGGATGCATTTTTTTTTTAAATACAATTTTAATTCAATTATCCAACATACTGTATACATGACAGTAAAATGATTGTCAATACCTATATTCCATAATCGCAGATTCATACATACAATAGGCCGCGGTACTGAGGTACATGTTTTTGACTTTGCCGTTTGACTGTTACCAGATTATGCCCATTTGTCATGGTGTAAGACTATGCTATTTTGTAATGTATGCCCGTTCACCTTGTTCTTTTTTTTGTTTTTTGTTTTTGAACATATATTTATTGATTTTAAAATACAATACATATAGGCATCACCTGTAGGACAGTACAGTCAGGTATTAAAAAAATACAATATAACAATATGTAATCGCTCAGTATTATCAGTACTCCTAACTTGTTACTTCATGTGGGGGTTACCGAAAACAAAAGGTATTATATTTACTAAAGCAGAGTGTTCAAAGGCTAATTGCTGCCATGAGTAGGGATATCTTGTACATTAAACAAAAAACATTTCAGTTAGCACACCCCTATGATAAGGGAAAAACATCCCTATTTAGCAGATATCAGACAAAACTATATACAATTATATAGCAGAACACTTTCCTGCAATCCCTTCCCATCTATCACAGCTACCTTACAGCAGCAAAACTAAAAATAACAACTTGTAACCTGCTACTAAAATGAGATGTCTAGGCAAAGTATCCTTCCACTTTCAGGTCCCCCTTAGCTAGGTATTACTTTTAAATTTCAGTCCTTAAACTTTTAAACAGAAACAGTTTATTTATTTTCCAAAACCAACAGTATGACTTCTGGTTCTGATCTGGAAAAGGAAAGCAGCTAAACGAGAAACTCCTGCTCGACTCCGAAACCAATCCTCTAAATTTAATTAAAATTAAGTTGAAACTGCACCAAATGTCAGGCGAGGATCCCAGAGGGAGAGGGGCTCCCGAAATCGACCCCAAAACTCGCGTTCCGAAAGAGATGGCAGCCTAGCTAAATCTACATCCCCGACTCACGGGGGCAATCAGCCACGCTCTACGTAATCCTCCAGGCCCTGCAACACTGATGAAGAAAATAAGCAGCTCTCCCGGCATCGATTTGACACCCTACTTAGGGAAATTAAAGAGATGAGGGCTGAAAATAGAAGTGAATTCTCTAACTTAAATCAAACACTTACACATGTGGAGAGAAGGGTCCAGGAAGCGGAGGATCAAATTGCCCAGTCCAAAGACAGTCTGCTCCATCTGTGCCATACAGTCCATGCTCTGTGTAGACATGCGATCTCTACAGAACAAAAGTGCCTAAATCTTGAGATTCCCTCGAGGCGAGATAACATCCGTCTTTATGGCCTAAAAGAAAATGCAGAAACACGTGCTATGGCTGACTTTCTCTTAGATCTATTGAGAGATGTGCTTGACCTCCCCCAGGGCTACAAACTGAAGACTGAAAGGGCCCACAGAGCACTGGCCCCAAAGCCCAAGGATCCTGAGGCTCGGCCTCGCTTGATAATTATCAAATTCCACAGCTACTGAACGAAGGAAGATATCCTGAGGAGAGCATGGCAGAAAAAGGAGGTGAAGTACTTGGGCTCAAGATTATTCTTTGACCATGACTACCCCCCTGAAATTCAGAGGCAGTAGCTCAAATATAGTGGCATGATAATTTATTCGGTGCCCTGACGCTAAGGGGCAGGATCCTCCTCTTGGCAACCCACAGGTTCTCCAACAACGCTTACACATGAGGGGGAAAATTTAAGATCCCTCAAGGCCCAGAGCTGGGACAAGATCAGGAGATTTCTTTTTCCTCCGCCCTCTCCCTCCGGCCCTTTTCTCATGGGCCTCCCTCCTTTCACACAACTACTTTCTGGTACTAGATATCTCCCCCCATCTACCAATATTTATACCTAAACAGAACCCCCCCAGTAACTGATTGGCTACGTTGGGTGGGACAGTGGTTCCTCCCGATCCCTACCCCCATGTGGCCAACCACAGCTTCTATACATTTGATGAGATATGGAGTTCGACCACAACTTGCACTTTTCTCCTTAGTGGTAAATTACTATGGAGCTGATTGAAATTCCGGCTCAGGAGGGCAACCCCCCTCACCGGAGGTACCAAAGTGCAACCCTCCACCTACCAACAACATCAGGGTGGGTCCAGAGGACACTATGGATAAATGTCCTCCGACCTTGGAAGCAATTAAACAAACCTTGTATAAAGTTTGCCCAGTTGGCACAAAGTTTGTGGTTATTGATAATGCCAGCAGCAATGTTTCTTTCTGTCACATATATATTATTTATGTACGACTTATGAGCAGCAGAGGGAGATCCTCTACCTTTTTATCTTAAATGTTTGATGAGTTCACTCGAAGGGAACCTACTAAAAACTTAACATGGGTTATACAGTATGTTCTTATAATGTACATGGACTATCTAGTCCAGTAAAAGGTCTAAAGTACTAACCTACCTCAAAAAATCTGGGGCAGATATTTCTCTCCTCCAGGAGACCCATCTCTCCCCTATACAGCACCAAAAGATGGAAAAGATGGGCCTTCTCCCACGTAGTGACATCCTCCTTTAGGAAAGGCCTGAGGAGGGGAGCGGCTGTATTGATACCCTCTAGAGTTCCCTTCGAGTGCACTGCTAAACTGTCTCATAAAGAGGGTAAATATGCACTACTAAAGGGGAAACTAAATGGTACACTGGTAACAATAGCCTCTGTTTATTTTCCCCCAAATACCGATTTCTGTACTTATACATCTTTTCTGCTTTTGTTATCACAATGGGCTGAGGGAGTGGTTATATGGGGAAGTGACTTGAATATTGAGTTTGCCAGGAACACTAGACAAGGCATGACACTTAAGAGGCAGGAGGAGAAGGTGGTGAAAGAAGTAGCAGCCCTGTTAAAGGAACTAGGGTTCATAGACTCTTGGAGGTTTCTCAATGGAGGTGCCAAACATGTTACTTTTTCCTCACAGGCCCACTTAACTTATTCCACCCTAGATTACATCTATCTCTCCCAAGAACACCTGAGCTATGCACAGAAAGCATGGGTAGGTGACTTTATTCTTTCTGACCATGCCCCCTTATTTCTAAAAGTGAATTTTGGAGATTTCCGGAGAAATGCTTTCTGAAGACTTAACCTCTGTCTTTTGAGAGATAAAAAACACATACAGCAACTTAAAGATACCATTACACAGGCAATTCTAGACAATGGTTCTCCAACTACAAGTCCTTCAATACTATGGGATACTATAAAGGCAATCTGTAGGGGTAACTGTATAGAAATATCCTCCAGAAACAAAAAGAAAAGAGACCAGAAAAGACAAGAATTAACAACACTAATTAGAAAAATGGAGGATCAGCAGAAATTACAATATTCCCCATGACTTGCAAAAGAACTTAAGTCCCTTAAAAAAGAATTTAATTCTTTACTCAACTACTATGTAGAACAAAAACTGCTATATCTACTGCAGAAATATTATGATGGGGGCCCTCGTCCCTCAAAATCTTGGCACGTCAACTTACAGCCCAGAGGGCAACGGCAACAATAAGTAGTATACAGGACAGTAAAACAGGGCAACTTCAACACTCCCTTAGAGAGCTATCCAAAACTTTCTTAGACTACTATCAACAACTTTACTCTAACCCCCAACAACCACCCCAACAGGAAATGTCCTCCTTCATGGAGAAAATAGACCTCCCTAACCTCCACCAAGACCATATTAAAGAGTTAATGGCCCCAATCACCACCCTAGAAATCCAGACCCAAATTAGTTCGCTCAAAACTGGGAAATGCCCAGGCACTGATGGGCTCCCAGGAGAATTCTACAAAGCTTTCAAACCAGAGCTCAGCCCTCTCCTACTAAAACTATTCCTATATATTTCCTCCCCCAGAGGTAATGCCCCCCCCCCGGAACTATGCCATTATTTCTGTAATTCCCAAACCAGATAAAGACCCCATACATTGCTCTTCCTACGGTCCCATATCTGTATTAAATATGGACAGTAAATCGATGGCAGCAATTGTAGCTGACCGGTTAAAACAATTCTCCCCCTCCCTGATCCATCAAGGTCAATGTGGCTTTATACCCGAGCGCCAAGCATCCGCTAGCATTAGATGTAGTATTTACCTACTAGATCTCATCCAAAAACAAAATACCCCTGCCCTTTTTATAAGTCTAGATGCCGAAAAAGCATTTGCTAAGGTCTCTTGGCTTTTCCTTAAACAAGTACTGATAAAATGTGGCTTCCCGGAGCAGTTTATACAAACAATATTTAAATGTTACCATATGCCCCAAGGCTTTATTCAGTCAAATGGCCATATTTCAAAAAAGTTTCCCATTGCAAAGGGGAACACACCAAGGATGCCCCCTCTCCCCTCTTCTATTTGCCCTCTATATTGAGCCCCTAGTCCAACTAATTCGACAAACCCCAGAAATTCAAGGTATTACTATAACAAGTACAGAGCATAAGCTTGGCCTATTTGCAGACGATGTATTAATCTATATGACCAACCCAAATACCTCTCTGCCAGCTCTATTCCATATATTGTCCCTATTTTCTGAATTATCGAGTTATTTATTAAATACGACAAAAACTGAGGCAATGGCAATTAATTACACCCCGCAATCAGATATCAAACATTTATACCACTTTAAGTGGAATCTCTCCTCAATAAAATATCTTGCGGTTAGGATCCCAATAAATCTTTCCACGCTACTTAATCTAAATTACTCCCCTTTAATAGCAACCTTAAAAGCTGACATGAGGTGGGGGAGCTCCCTCTCCCTTTCTGTTTATGCCAGGACACAGGCTCTAAAAATTAATGCACTGCCCAGACTCCTATATTTCTTTCAATCCATTCCCTGTATGATAACAAAACAGGAGCTTCTACACTGGCAAAAATTATTCCTATCCTTTATCTGGCAGAATAGAAAACCCTGGCTCAGACGCCAGGTTATGTCCCTGCCCGAGGCAGCAGGAGGCGTAGCACTCCCAAATCTAGCTTATTATTGGCAAGCCTCCCAAATGCGGTTAGCATTATTATGGGGTAACTTTAAGTATGATGATAATTGGAAAAATATTGACTTAGCTAGACCCACACCGTATCCCCTCCCATTGGCTTTATTTAACTCTTCCTATTTAAAAATGATAACCCCAAGACTCCCGGAGTGGTTTCCCCCATCTTAGGGGGTTGGAGCAGGGGAACTCGCAGAATAGAGGTAGTCTACATTTCTGGAAATATACCTGGCTCACTTCAAACCAAGGTTTATTTAACTCAAAAAATTGATTAGCATTTTGCTCATAAAAGTGCTAAAACACTGTGAAAATGCATAGCACTTGCCTCTGTGTGTTTAACAAACATAACACTTCTAGAAAACCTATATAAATACTTTTTGTACAGTTAGCATTGTCCCAAGAAAAAAACTGCTAATCAATTATTTAAAACCCTGCAAACCCAGATTTTACATCGGCCAAGTTTAATCCTTGGTACGCCTTGCAGGCCTCCAGATCCTTTGTAGCCCCCTGGCAGTTCATGCGACAGGAAACCATTATATCTTTCGAGGAGGCTAGAGCCAGATTTCATTGGCGAGCTAGTGACTTACTTCATTACTACCAATTTAGGGATTTTATTCTTTTAATCCAGAAGAAACTGTCATCCCGATCTCAGCTTACGGAAGATGACTGGCCCTTTGTAGCTATCTGGACTTTCCGAGCAGGAGAGCATGCCATATCCCTCATATACAAATCCCTGATAAACCAACAGACATATGAGGCTGATAGACTCAAAACCAGCCGAGAAAGGGACCTCCAGTTGGCACTGTGCCAGAGGACCTGGCCCAGAATATGGCAAAACACATAGTCCACCACCTCCTCTCCTACATGGAGAGAATTCACTTGGAAAGTCATAGCCCGTTTTTTCCTAGTTCCCCAGGTCTTAGCGAAGAGAAACATCCTCTCTTTCTCCGACATGCTGGAGGAAATGTGGGGCCCTAACAGCCTCACAAGCCCATGTTTTCTATCAATGTTCTACCTTGGAATTTTTTTGGCAGGAGGTTATCCAACATATATGAAACATTTTTGGCATAACAGAGACCTTGACCCCGAATTAACCAGCTTCTGGAACTCCCCCCTACTTCACTGAAGGGGAAAGAGGCCAAATATCTGTGGTCTGTCCTTCTGACAGCAACCTACAAAACAATAACCAAGAAATGGTTGCAAGAGGCCCCGCCAACAGTATTAGAATGGAAAAACATTGTCTCCCATATAGAGGGATTTGAACAAATGACCTTCAACTTACAAAACAGACAAGAGGCCTTCCTTAACAGATGGACACAGTGGGATATGTACCAAGCTTCCCTCCCATCTTGATGTGGGCAAACTGCTTTTCCCCAATAAGTTATACACCTAAATAAGTCTTCCAGGGCTCCCTCTTACTGCTCTCATTTATAAATTTAGACATAACTAAATTAAGAAAATATGTGACGCGTATAACCATCATTTGTTTTTGATAAAGTTACAGACAAACCTAGGCTGGCTTGTTAGTTTGTGTTTAGTTTGAATTAACTTCACATTTATGTGAAGATTTATTTCTTGCTCTTTTTTCTTACTAACAAAATCTTCTTTCTATTGGACATATTGAAATAAGAAATTCCTAACTTTAGCTAGATTTAAATAACTCTCATACCAGATATTAAACATATAATATGGAATTGTTATACTACTTGCAAAGAATTAGAATGAAATCAAATGTTGTTTCTTTTGTATATTTATTTTATTATCAACAATACTACGTACAGACCATTGTTAAGAAGGCAATTCAGCTTGTAACAGTAACAGATGTATGAGAAAATGTTTTACTCAAATAAAGAAATATATAAAAAAAACAGTACTAGTACTAGAAAACGTGCTTATTATCTAATATTGCTGTATTAATGGATTTAATCACTCTATATAAAAACAAACTGCGTCATTACAGACTCTGACACCTATTCCCTGAGTTTAATTCTCCATTCTGATCGGCTTAAACATAAAAAAGGATAAGAAAAGAGGAAAGACTGTTAATTATTAATAGAAACCCTCAACACTGAACGATGTAGATGTGTACATATTTTAAGCGTTTATAGGGCTCAGTCTATATAGAAGGTCCCAAGAGACAATGGTATTACAGTCTCAAATTTGCTAAGCATCTCAGTCATGTGCTGACTTACAGCTTATAGTCTTTCCACTTCAAGTATCTCCCTCTTCTCCGGAGTCTGACACCCAGCTTCGGGCTGCATAATCTAGTTAAATTTTTTCCAGCAATTTACCCGCATCCTTCGTATCGGAGAAATGAAAAGTTTTATTGCTGTATACCACTTTCAGACTTGCCGGCATCAGCAGTACATGGTGGACCCCCAGTTGCTGAAGCTTTAACCAGACTCTGTCAGACGTCTTATGCCTCTGTCTTGTGGTGTAGCTTAGGTCTGGGAAGATGTGGATACTTGCTCCCAGCCATTATATGGGACCCTGTTTCCAGATCACTTGGAGAATACAGTCGCGCTTCTTCATGGAGCCCAGTACCGCTAACACAGCACATGTCAGAAGGTGGGCAGAGCCCTGGTGTAAACGGGTGCCTCTTACTTTCACCCTATATGCCCTTTGAATTGAAATCGGCATTACTGCTGGTAACTGCTCAGGATCCATTGCTCCAGGAAACCAAATAAATCTTCTCCTTCTCCTTCCTCCACCTCCGGTAGTCCTTTGATTCGAATATGGAATGCCTGTGCCACATTCTCTAGGTTTTCCAAGTGCTGGCGGAGCAGAGAATTTTCTTTGACCAGGCCCGACATAGCGACTGCAGTTTTCCCCGCAGAGGTACTAGCCTTCTACACCACTTCTTCCACCATGGTAAACTGAGTTTCTATCATTGTGAGCCTTGAGATGAAGTCGTCCATCTTCTTATCTATACTTTGTATTGCTTTAGGTAGTGCCGCATTTGAAGGCTGATTGAAGGTAGAGACTTCAGGCTCCTTACATTTGTCCGGGCCTTGTCACGCTTCCTTTTGTTTGCCTCCATCTCCTCCAGCAGTCATTTTAGTATGACCAATTTTAGTAGAGGGCCTTATTTTGGTATGCCCAGAATCTGTATAGTTAGTTGGAGCTAAGGGTATAACTGTAAGGCAGATTTCTTTATTTTTAACCTAAAAAATAACAACATAGAAAGTCTGGGAGAGGAGCTGCGACGAAGTGCTGCTTCCAGCTCGGCTGCTATGCCATGCCCGCCCGCCCTCTCCCCGCTCACCTTGTTCAGTTCTTTTTAAACCTCCAGGATTGTTCTTGAAAATAGGCAGTTCTTAGTCTACTGTGCTTATTCAGTCAACAAAAACTAAATCAATCAATCAAACTCTGCACCATGGTAACAGGTGATAAATTATTGTACGCCTGGCTTGCAGAGAGAGACATTTAAATTATTTTTTTTTTAAGGTGGGTGGTATGTAAATACTTTTTTGTAAATCTGTGTTTATGCCCCCTCCTATGCCACAACCTCCTTCTTGGTGCTCCAAGGTGTCTGGCTTAGCCAGAGTTTGACTCCTACAACTGCCCTACTTCCAAGCTGCCATGGCTATCCATGCCCCTCCCCCGGGCGAGGAAGAGGGGAAGTTCCCCTCTAACTGCTTTTGTCTTCATCATGCAGGCCAGTTGGGGAGTACAGGTCCAGTCCCCTTCAGTTCCCAGAAGTCTATCGTCTGTCGGGTAGTGGGATCTTTCCTCATTTTTACACAATCCTCACAGACACAGGCACACACAGGCAGTCCAAGGTGCATGTGCACGTCAAATGTGCTGCTGCACTGAACCCAAGATCTGCGTCCGGCCCTTCAGTTGTGCTCTTGACTGTACTTCCACCTGTGGTCACCTAGGTGGCAATGATGCAGTGAGGACGGCAACCCACCCTCCCTAAAGAAGGAGCGCATTCCCTGGGATGCTGAATCCTCCCCAGCCAGCCTCCAAAGATTCAGGCTCATCCCTGAACTCTGGCTGCTTGCATCATGAGCGGTAGTGCTACTGCTGTGCTGATGGGCAATACGGGTTTTCTTGTAATAAATTGTGTGCAATTTTGTTCTGCCTGTACGTTATTCTTATAAATTCATTCTTGTATTTGTTTGTAATCCTAATAAAATTTATGTGCAAAAAAAAAAATAATCATAGTAACACAAAATAAAGTTCCTGACATTGTCTGGTCCTGAAACTGTAAACATGCTCAGTCAGTCTTTTCATGGTATATTGCTATTTTTTTTTTTATGTAGTCTTTATGCTCCCTTCACTGGGGAGACTCCCTTCTACAGGTGGGCCCAGCCCCATCCTCCCCAGGGTTTTATTTAACTCTAAAATTTGATTAGCGTTTTGCTCATAAAAGTTCTAAAACATTGTGAAAATGCACAGCACTTGCCTCACTGTGTTCAACAAACATAACAGTTCTAGAAAACCTATATAAATGCTTTCTGTACAGTTAGTATTGTCTCAAGAAAAAAGTGCTAATCAATTATTTAAAACCCTGCTCCCACATCTCTAGCATTTACCCCCTCCTTGCCTCCAGCTTACCCCCGAGGAGGCCTGCCACAGCCAGGCAATATCACCTGCTCCTGTCTTGACTTTGGGAATGGCGAGGCTCACAGGAAAGGGGTGGAAAACAACAGGAGGTGGGTCATCCTGCACACATCCGGTATTTTTCTGCTCAAGTTTTCTTCCCAGTCCCTCAGGGCCACAGCATGCAGGCAGCTCCGAGCATGGGCACACAAGCATGTCATGCAAAGGGCGGCCGGTGCCCTCCTGCTTACTATGCTTCCCCACCACACTGCCACCTGTGGTCACCCGAGTGGCAGTATAGCATCGTGAAATTACTGTACATCCTACCGCCCACGGCCAGCATCCTCTAGGATGCTCAATCCTCCTTCTGCTGGCAAGGACACAGTGACTCGACCTTGTTCCCAAACTCGGGTTGATGGTGTCGCTAGCAGTAGCGCTACTGTTGTGTTGACAGGCCGGCCTTTATTTGCTATGTTTTTTGTTTTTTTTATGCTCCAACCCATCCCCCTGGCCAGTCATTCCTTTGGGCCACCAAGGCCCCATGGCCACCCACCTCTGCCGGTCACCATCCGCTGCCCCCCCGAGACCACCTATTGATCCCCAGGTGACCCGACATAACCCTTCATCAGATAGGCCCCCCCTCCAGGGGAGACGTGCCCAGAGGCACAACTGCTTATCCTGGGAATTGGCGGCAGGGGTGGTCAGCATGGGGCTATCCCAGGCTACCATGGCATGACTGGGACCGAAGACCATCATCTGGTCAGGCCAGGGCATGTTTTCCTGTTTTCTTGGACCACCCCACTCAACCCTGATTGGTGTGTTGAGTGGCAACCTGAGGCAGGGATATGCGGGGGTTGAGCTTCACGTTCCTCAGCGCATCGCCCAGTCTGCCTGCAGGTGCCAGGGCCCAGCCACCCCGGGAGAAAGCATTCAATGGATGTTCTGGATTTCTCCTTCTGTCTCTCTGCCCAGGCACCTGGGCTCGGAGTGTGAACCCGGGAGTTGCCAGTGCACCAAGCAAACTCCTTTGCTCGGTGCCACAGAGCCAGCTGACTGTTTTTATTAGAGTCAATATTTTTGTTTAATAAAACAAAAATATTTGTTTAGTCAAATTTTGGCTTTCTTTCGACGTTTTTCTTTTTTTTTTTTTTTCATATACATTTTATTATTTTTTCCCATTTTGTTCCCCAGACCTAGGACCCCGGCAGACACGTATGTGCGCATGCGTGGAGGTGCACGTGCACACCGGGCACTGGCTCAGCCCCTTCCACACCACCCATGGCATTTTTGCCACTGCTCCCCCTTGCCTACGCGTCCCACTGGACCTCCACCCGGTGGGAGCGGAACTACTGGGGAGCGGACAACCACCCCTGGGAGGGGAGAACTGCCTAGCACAACTCAATCCCACTCTGACCCTTGGTCGTTCCCAAACCCGGGTCACCAGCATAGCACATGTTAAGACATCCAGCGCCTCAGCCCTGAGCCATCAGCGCCACTGGATTTCCTTTTGTCTTTTACCTGTGCTCCTAAAACGTACACATTCTTACAGTGTCTCCTCGTAGCTCTGACCTATATTAGGAATAAAAAAGTCCAAGGCTTGGACTGTCCTGGTCGGAAGTTGTTTTTTTTAAAGAAACATCTCTGGTAATGAGTAGCAAGGTTGATGACTCACCCTTAAATCATCTGGTGCTCGAAAAGATTTATTAATTGGGCACTACTGATATGACTGTTAACACCTTGTACACTGGTGGAAGAAGTTATTAAAGCTGTAACACTTCTTTTCAGCACCACCCTGCCAACACAGGTCACAATGCAGCAATGGGAACAATGATTCTGCTGATTTATGCTCCCCAGGGACTCGACTAAAAGCTCATTCACACAGCGCCTTCCCGCAGCAGCTCCTTTGTAATCATTCAGAAAATTTATTCTGAAACACTAGAGAGCCCCGTTTACATAGCATCGGTGTTGCTGCTGCCCTTTTTTTCCCCCCCAGAGATTTGAGTGTTGTTTTGGTAGTGTTGGGTGAATTTACTGTATGTTGGCGCAGGTGTTCAGATGGCAAATAAAACCACCACTACAAACCAAGGGAAAGAGCGATCATGATGGCAACACCAAGCAATGGAAAACCACCAAAATGGTAATGTTCAGACATGGGCAGGGGCACCAATCTGGCTGCTGTGAGCCACTGACAGTAACTCACAGTCGGTCGTGTGAATGAGCCTTAGGAGTCAGACTTGTGGAGCTCTGTCCACCTCCCCCTCAGGGATCCTACTGGGAGATTCACACTGGAGCAACTGTGTCTCCTCCCTTCCTGGGGACCATACTGGGAGATTCTAACTGGAATAACTGTGTGTCCTCCCTTCCCACTAACCCTACTGAGAGATCCAGACTGGAGTAACTGCATCTCCTCCCTTCCCAGGGACCCTACTGGGAGATTAAGACTGGAGTAGCTTTATCTCCTCCTTTCCCAGGGACCCTACTGGGAGATTCAGATTGCAGTAACTATGTCTCCTCTCTTATCAGGGACCCTACTGGGAGAGTCATACTGGAGTAACTGTGTCTCCTTCCTTTCTCAGGGATCCTACTGGGAGATTCAACTGGAGTAACTGTGTCTCCTTCCTTCTCAGGGATCCTACTGGGAGATTCAACTGGAGTAACTGTGTCTCCTCCCTTCTCAGGGACCCTACTGGGAGATTCAAACTGGATTAACTGTGTCTCCTTCCTTTCCAATGCCCTTACTGGGAGATTCAGCCTGGAGTAACTGTGCCTCCTCCCATTCCAGGGACCCTACTAGGAGATTCAAACTGCAGTAACTGTGTTTCCTCCCTCATCAGGGACCCTGCTGGGAGTCATACTGGAGTAACAATGCCTCCTCCCTCTCCTCCTCTCCCTCCCAACTCTACTACAGGAGTCAGACTGGAGTAACTGTGTCTCCTTATTCTCTGCCAACTCAGGGACTCTATTGGGAGGGTCAGACTGGAGAAACTCTCCTCCCTTTCTTCTTTTCCTTCCCTGGGGACCCTACTCGGGGTCATACTAATGTTACTGTGTCTCCACCCTCCCAGGGGACTCTACTGTAGGCATCAGACTACAGCAACTCCCTCTCTCCCTCCTTTCCTCCCAACTCTACTTCAGGAGTTAGGCTGGAGTAACTGTGTCTCATTCTCTACCAGCTCAGGGACTCTATTGGGAGGGTCTCTCTTTAGGGAGAAATGCTGGGGTCCCTAGAATATGAGCCACAGCATTTGGTAACATATGTACTAAAAGCCCAAACAAGAAGAATATTGATCCCTGTGGCCTCCTTCCTAAAAATAATCAAGGGGAAAAATTACATCTAAATAAGGATAATGAAACAGAAATGACTTGATAAAACAGACATCCCCTGGGATAATTGCGTCAAACAACTAATGCATGCTGTCTCAGATATAATTATAAAGCAGACCCTGCACATGGGATTGCATAAGATGTGGATAATCCATTGTACATTGTCTTTGTCCAAAGAGTGTATGTAGATAAATTACATATCAAAAATGTATAAATGTATGTGATTTTATCTGTTGTCATGACTTAAACTAAGTTGAACAATAAAAATTATTGATGAATTGCTATTGGGAGGGTCAGACTGGAGAAACTCTCTCCTCCCTTTCTTCTCTTTCTCCCTGGGGACCCTAATGGGAGTCATACTGATGTAACTGTCTCCCCACCCTCCCACAGGACTCCAGTGCAGGAGTCAGACTACAGTAACTCTCTCCTCCCTCCCTCCTTGCTTCCCTCCTTCAGGATCCTACTGGGAAGGTCCGACTGCTCTGCCTCCTCCCTTGCTTCTTCTCTCCCGGGGGACCCTACTGAGAGTCAGACTGAAGTAACTGTGCCTCCTCCCTTGCCGGAGATCCTACTGGGAGAGACAGGAGTAACTACTGATACCTCTCTCACTCTCTGAAAACACTGTTGGGAGGGTCACACTGATACGATTGCACACCTTCCTTCCTCAGGAGTCCAAATGAGTGTCGGAATGGAGTAACTGTGTGCCAGTTTGCCATGTGAGTGTCCTGTGTCTTGCAATAAAGAACTGGTAAACCCTTTTATGGCACTGATTATCAGTGTGATCAAATGCTGTAACACCAGGGTATGATGTCATACCCAGTTATTATGGCACTTGGAGTGCTCGCACTTCATTCTTCCCTTCCTACAGTTCAACAGTGGGAATTTCGGCTCATGTGGCTCTTCCTGTTTTTTGTTTGTTTGTGCTTATGTCCCTGCACCAGTAGTTATGAAAAACAGAACATAAGCAACTGTGCTTATGAAGTTTTTTACATACCCTCAGTGTGTGATGTTCACATGAGCCTCTCAAACTTCACTCCCGAGTTTTATGTAACATCACACACCTTAGGTGTGTAAAAAAAACTTCATAACACACAGTTGCTCATGTTTATGCCTCCTGAGCTGTGTATAACTGTAGCAGCTGAGACATGCAAAAAACACTGGACTCTGCATTGGGGGATCCCTCCTGCCCGACACAATGTGACCAAAGCGTTACCTGGGAATTCAGGTTATTGTGAAGCTCCATATCATAACCCAGCCCATCCAGAAGTTTCTTCATTCCAGCTTCATCTACCTCCGCTCCGTTTCTTTTGGGCAGCTCTTTAAACTCAATGTTGTTAATTATGAGAGCAATTCGCTTCCTGATGCCTTTATCCAGAATGGGATAGATCTGCAGAAATCAGATGTGGAGAAAAAAGTCAGTCAGGCCATCATCACCTTGACTGCTCTAGTGCTAGGATCGAAAATGCCTCCCGTTATTCATGGTCTCAGTACTCCCCTTCCCACGCAGACAGTACCATTAAAACGGTTTTCTGTGGGAGAACAGGCTTCTTCCTCAATCATTTTCTTCCTTAACATACACTTTATTCCTTTTTACATTGTGCATAATTCATCCACCTCAGAGCATCCCTAAGGCTGTGCCACCATTTATTCTCAAGGAAGTGAGGGAGGGATTGTGACTTTAAGTATTCCAAAATAATTCTGTTTTTGGCCATGGGGGAAGGGGAAATTGTTTAACCAGGAAAGGCACACTAAGCTGAAGCTTAATTTCAGATCTGACCTGGGAGCACAAGGAAGTTAAGTGATCTGCTCAGGGTCACACAGTATGCAAGTGGAGGCTGTGGGATTCAAACCCAGGTCTCCACATTTGCAGCTAAGAGCCTCAAACCACTGTGCCATACTGCCTCCAGGCAAGTAGTACACAGTTTCCTGATTTCTGGATTATTTTAGCTCTGAAATATCATTAAACAGTAGTGTAGTGGGAGTAAAGGGGTGGGTGGTAGATCCTAGGATCTGCAAACCTTTTGTTGCTTTCTTCCTACCAGTTTTTTTTTTCTCTGTTAAGCTGTTTCTCTGTTCCTTGAGGCCAATCTCCCTTAGCCCCCACCCACACACCACTGGCAACTGATCTGCCTTGGACTCACTTCCAAGATTCCCCTGGTTCACCCCCCACGCTGAGGGTAGGACAGGAAGGTCTGCCCCCCAGTACACCAGTCCAGCTGAGATGGCAGTCCAGGGTGACGTCGTAGGTCAGGCATCATGCTCTGGCCCCAGGCTTTTTGCATTTTTCTGGTTTCCCCACCATCCGATGCTGTACAGTGACACAAGTGCATGTGTGTGTGTAGAGGCACACACGCACCATGCACCTGCTGCTGGACGTCTCCCCACTGAGCTTCAACGATTGCTTTGCCACCATGCCTCCACCTGGTGGCAATCTATGAGGGGTGCATAGAAACATAGAATTTGACGGCAGATAAGGACCGCTTGGCCCACCCAGTCTGCCCATTTCCCTACCTAATGGATAAGCTGCAGATCCTAGTTAACCAGCAGCCTACTTCTTCCTACCCCCCCCCCTTGAATTGCCTTATGGCTGTCCCATGCATGCTTGAATTCCACCACTGTTTTGACTCCACAACTTCCTCCGGAAGGCCGTTCCATGCATCCACAACCCTCTCTGTGAAAAAATACTTCCTTATATTATGTCTGAACCGTCCCCCCATCTTCAAATTGAGTCCCCTTGTTCTTGCACATCTCTTTTTTTGAAAGATGCTATCCTCTTGGACTTTGTTGATTCCCTTGAGGTACTTGAAAGTTTATATCATGTCCCCCCTCTCCTCCTTTCCTCGAGGCTATACATATAAACTCCTTAAGTCTCTGCGTCAATATGTCTTCCGGTGCAGACCCTGCACCATTTAGTTACCCTCCTCTGGACAGCTTCCATCCTGTCTATGTCTTTGCGAGATTGTGTCTCCAGAACTGTACACAGTACTCCAGATGGGGTCTCACCAGCTGTCTGTACAGAGGGATAACAACTTCCTGTTTTCTACTAGTGATGCCTCTCCCTATGCATCCCAGTATCCCCCCAGCCCTCCTTACTGCCCTCTCACATTGCTTGCCTACGTTTAGGTCATCTGATATGACTACCCCCAGGTCCCTTTCCATTTTTGTTGTGTTAGTATCTCACCCCCCATTGTGTACTCTTCCCTGGGTTTTTGTTTCCCAGGTGCATTACCTTGCACTTCTTAGCATTGAATCTAAGCTGCCATACATTTGACCATTCCTCTAACCTTGCCAAGTCCCTTCTCATCCTTTCCACCCCACCTTGTGCATCAACTCTGTTGCAGATCTTTGTGTCATCTGCAAAGAGACATACTTTTCCTTCCAGTCCCTCTGCAATGTCGCTTATAAAGACATTGAAGAGGACTGGTCCTAATACTGAACCCTGCTGTACCCCACTAGTAACCCCCCTTTCTTCAGAGTGGACTCCATTTACTTATACTCTCTGTGTCCTATTCTTCAGCCAATTCTTTACCCAGGCTATCATCTGGAGACCCACTCCCAGGCTGGCTAACTTGTATATTAATTTTTTGTGTGGGACTGTGTCAAATGCCTTACTAAAGTCTAGGTAGGCCATGTCCACAGCCCCTCCCTGATCTACTACTTTGGTCACCCAGTCAAAGAAATCTATTAGATTCGTCTGGCATGACCTTCCCACTGTGAATCCATGCTGCCTTCGGTCCTGTGCCCCTCTGGCCTCTAGGTACTCGACAATTCTTTCCTTCAGAAGTGATTCCATAATTTTCCCTATCACTGAGGTTAAACTAACAGGTCTGTTGTTTCCTGCTTCTGCCCTGCTCCCACTTTTGTGAAGGGGAATCACATCTGCCGTCCTCCAGTGCTCAGGTACCGCCCCATCCTCCCATGATTTGTTAAAGAGGGTAGTCAGTGGTGTTACTAGTTCTACCCTTAGTTCTTTTAGAATACTGGGATGAATCCCATCAGGCCCCATTGCTTTGTCCACCTTCAGTTTTAAGAGTTCTTTCAGAACACTTTCTTCTGTAAATGGGCTGGTATCAACTTTTGTATCCAGAGTGTTTCTATTGTTTGTTTTAGGTACCTCCCCCTCTTCATTTGTAAATACTGAGCAAAAATATTTGTTTAGTATCTCTGCCTTTCGCATCACCCTCTGCCCCCTCCCTTTATTAAGCCTCACTATCCCTCCTTTGGTCTTCCTTCGCTCCCTGATGTACCTATAAAAGGTTTTATCCCCTTCTTAACTGAGTTGGCTATCTTTTCCTCGATTCGGCCTTTGCTGTTCTGACTGCCCTCCCAGCTTCCTTTTGCTTTAACTGATACAATTCTCTGTCCTGCTCCTTCTGTGATTCCTTGTACTTCCTGAATGCTTTCTTTTTCTCTTGAACCTTCACTGCCACCTCCTTTGAGAACCATAGTGGTTTCTTACATCGTTTTGTTTTGTTTATTTGCTTCACACAAAGGCTTGTTACCTCTGTGATGGCAGTTTTTATTATTCCCCATTGTTCTTCCACCCCTCCTTCCTGCCCATTTGCTAGTGCATTCCTTAGGCACTCACCCATTTTGGCAAAGTCAGCCCTCCTATAGTCCAGTATTTTTGCCTTTGTATGGCTTGACTATTGATGTGTTTATTGTGAACCATACTGTTCGATGGTTACTAGTTCCCAGATGGCTACCCACTTCTACATCTGTGATCCTCTCTCCATCTGCATTTGAGAGAACCAGGTCTAAGATTGCTCCCTCTCGAGTGGGTTCCAATACTAGTTGTCCCCGGCAGAGGAGAGCACTTTATTTTATTCATTTATTTGCTTCTGGTAACTGGGTAAGTGCATTAGGCAAACACCTGATTATTTTCAGGCACGACCCGGGAAAGTACACATCAGATACAGAGCTACAGGTAGAAACACAGGGATTGACAAATACTTAGAACATCAGGTGAATGCATTAAAGTCTCAGGGAACAATGGATGGCTACAGAGGTAGTAGAGATAAGATACACAGTTGACATGAAGCCAGTAAACACCATCATAGCCTAACTGACATTAGGTAGGGAGCAGTTAGCACTGGATCATCACAGGCATGGTACACAATCAATTACACTAAGTGACAAAAGTGCATGTCATACAGCCCATATGAATAGTTACAAGGGGGGTCAGAAACAGGAGAGAGATCAGTGAGTGCCAGGAAGGGAAGGGAAGCTGGAGATCCAGGGTGAATTAGTAACATCTGCAAGTGTCAGAGGCCACAAGGTAATTGAAAAGGTCATACTTAAGCCGGTTCTGTGGTGCCAAGCGAAGGGGTTCGCTTGGCACACTGAACTCCTAGTTTCGCCCGAGCCGGGTACCAGGAGCAGAGATCAGCAAAGGAGGGGCTCCATAAGTGTCCGTTGGACACTTCTCTTCTGGGGGTTCTGCCTGGGGACCTGTGGGCGGATTGCAGCATGCTTGGGGGATGTGCTGCCTTGACATGCCCCCTGCATGCCCCCACCCCAGGAAATACCCCATGCTTATGCAAGGCTGGGAACTGTAGTAGGTGGGGCACAGAAAAACAGGAAAATAATGTCCCCGACTGACTGGATGACGAGCGCCTTGGCCCCTGCCACCCGAAACCAGCCTGGATACAGCTCCGCAGTGCCTGGGATGCAAAGTTGGCTGCTGAGGCTATTCCCCCCTGGAAGAGAAGATACATTGGGCTAGCCAAGGTAGGCTGCAATGGAGGCTGGGGGAAGGTGGTAGGAGGTCAGATGGTGGCAGATAGGGTGCTGGCGCTCCAAAGGAGTGGCCGGTCGGGATGTGTGGGAGGTGCAAAAAAAAAAAACAGCAGAAAAGAAAAGGTCATACTTGAGAGAGGCATGAGCTTTGGAGTGCCTAAGGTGTTGTGGAAGGGAGTTCCAGAATTTGAGGGCATAGTAGGTGAAGGCTTGTTCACCCATTTTAGTGGAGCACAAGGGAATGGAGAGGAGAGGAGAACTGAAGTCTGAGAATGCAGGTGATGAGGGTGAACAGCTGGGGTAAACATGTCTGCTAGAGAGGCTGGTAGGGAAGAGCGAATGATGTTGTCAGTCAGGCAACCAAGGCAAAATAACCAGCTAGCAGAAGGGGATGGCCATTGGAGGTCAGCATACAGGGTGCAATGTTGGGTAAGATGAGAGGCAGACAAGGCAAAACTACAAACGTTATTGTAGGTGACATCTCACTTTGGAAAGGAGCCTGCATGAACCTGAGCAAGGATAGGTAGGGCATAGCAGAGACCAAGGAGTAGGAGCCCCTGAGCCACAGAGATCCTGGCTGCAGTGGTGAGGGCGAGTCAGATGTGGTAAGACAAGCCAATTTTCACATTGACCAACCTGCAGATTGCATTAATGTGGAGTGAGAAGTCAAGTGCTGGATCTAGTGTTACCCTTAGGTATTTGAATGAGTGGGTGACGAATACAGGGAAACCGTCTAGGCAAAATACCTGAAATAATGGAGCTAGGGTGCAGAATTTTTGGTGGGACCAAAAAGCATGGCCTGAGTCTTGGCGATGTTAAGTGCCAGTCAACCGGATGTGTGAGCCATGTTTGGATAAGGTGCAAATCAGAGGAGAGGTGAGAGTTAATTTCATGGATTGAGCTGGAAGAGACATAGAGAACTAGGTCCTCTGCATACAGTAAGGTGCGACAGTGGAAGGAAATGGAGGGCAGATTATTTATAAATATGGAAAAGAGCATAAGTCCAAGTATGGAGCCTTGGGGACAGTTCTTCGGATGCTCAATCCTCTCCCACCCCAGCTGACTCCCCTGGTGGCCTGATCTCACTTTTGTACTCGGGTCACTGGCATAACAGGAGGTAAGGTGTCCAGCACCTCAGCCCTCCACGTCACTGAGCCATGCCTCATTCCCACCATTTTTTTTACATATGGACATTCCCACAAGCTATGAGAGCATTTTGCTACAGACCCACAACGATGCCAACATTTACCATTCGGTGTGGGTTCATTTTCGCTAATATCACAGGAGTGAGGTACACGCTATCAGTCATTTTCTGTTTATTTTTAGTGCCAACGTACCCATTATTTGCATTTATTCTTATCTATTTTCATCATCGCACAGAATGGTTCCGGTTAGACATGGGCAGGGAAATGGCCTCACTAGGACTAAGATCCAGGATTTTAGAAAGCTGGACTTCAGAAAGATGGATGATTTGCTAAGGGTTCACTTGGCAAGCATCCGAGAGGACAACAGGGTGGACCACTGGTGGTCCATCATCAAGGAGAGAATAATGGTTGCCACAGAGAAGTGTGTTAGGCTCAAGGGGATGAACTCAAGGGCCAAAGCACCATGCTGCTTTAGTACTGAGGTTGCCCAGGCTTTAAGGGACAAGAGGTTAGCCTACAAGAAATTCAGAAGGATCAAGAGAGAGGAAGACAGGGAGGATGAGCTGAAGATGGCTAGCGTAGCAGGTAAGTTAGTCCGGCAGGCCAAGGCTCAGAAGGAACTGCAGCTAGCTGAGGGAATTTAGATGGAGGAGGAGGCCTTGTTTCTCTTTATTAGTATGAAAAGGGACAAGAAAGATGGGATTGTTAGGCTTAGGAAAGGGGATGGGTGAGTGGAGGAGGATGAGGCAAAGCAGAGGTACCGAACAAGTACTCCATTCCGTCTTCACCGGGGAGAAAGACATACTGGTGCCACTAGGGGGAAGATGGGTAGGGGGGTTGTGGGGAGCAAAGAAGTAGGGATAGAGGTGGATAGGATGAGGACAGGGCTGCTAGCACTGAGGGTGGACAAATTACCAGGCCTGGACAGCATACACCCAAGGGTGCTGAGGGAACTGGTGGAGGAGCTTGTGGATCCATCAGCTGACCTATTTAATAGTTCACTGGAGTCAGGTGTGGTACCACAGGACTGGAGAATGGCACATGCCGTGCCCCATCCATAGGAGCGGTCCCAAGAATGATCCAGGGAATTAAAGACCGGTAGGTCTGACCTTAATCATGTGCAAACCCATGGAGACCACACATGAGGAAAGGCTGGTAGAATATCTAGATGAGCATGGTCTTGAAGATGTGAGACAGCACAGTTTATGGAAGAGAGGTTATATTAAATGAATCTGACAGACTTTTTTGACTGGGTCGCTAAAACAGTGGATGGGAGCCAAGTGGTGGACATCCTTTACCAGGACTTCAGCAAGGCCTTTAACTTTATATCCCACAAGAGATTGATCAGGAAGTTGACGGGTCTCGAGGTTGGAGAGAAATTGATCAGATGGGTGGAAAACTGGCTGAAGGGCAGGACCCAGAGAGTGGTGGTGGGGGAAGAACTATCTAGCACCAGAGAGGTCACCAGTGGGGTCCCTCTGGGCTTAGTGCTAGTACCGGTGCTGTTCAACATCTTCATAAATGATACTGGGAATGGCATTAAGGGCAAAATGTGCCTATTTTCAGACAACACCAAGCTCAATGGGAGGATGGACACAGCAGAAGGGTTACAGGACCTAATGGAAGATCTTGAAAAACTAGAGAGGTGTTTAGGGAATTGGCAGCTTGGCCTCAATGCAAAGAAATGCAAAGTTATGCACATTGGAGCCAGGAAACTGAAGACTCAGTACAGGCAAATAGGGGTCTGGGTATCTGCACTGGAGGAAGAGAAAGATCTGAGAGTCATGATCACTGGTAACCTGAAGCACTTCACACAGTATAGGAAAATAGCAGCAAAGATAAATAAAATGTTGGTATGCATTGCCAGAGGGATCAGCAGGAGGCAAGAGGAGATAATACTGCCCTTGTATAGGTCATTGGTGAGGCCGTATCTGGAGTACAGTGTGTAGTACTGGTGCTGATGCCTTAATTAAAAAGGACATTAACCTGCTGCAGACAGTTCCAAGGAGGGCAACAAAGATGATCATGGGCCAGCAAGGTAGAACATATGAGGAAAGGTTAGAGACCCTGAACATGTACTCCCGAGAGGTGAGGAGAGACAGAGAGAGAGAGAGAGAGAGAACATGACTAAGACCTTCAAGTAGTTGAATAAATAGGGTGGATAAGGAGGGTCTCCTTAAGCTTAGTAAACATGAGGGGGCACAGTCTCAAATTGGAGAGGGGGGTATGGGAGGGAAGTAAGGAGGCACTTCTTCACAGAGACATGGTGACGAGTTGGCATGTGCTTCAAGAAGAGACTGGGATAGAGTCAGGGAGAAAATAAGGGTCAAGGGAGGGGAGGATGGAGGGAAAGGGTGGAGTGAGGAGGGGGGGCAGGGTCAGTAGCTTACGTTGAGAACCCTGCAATATGAGCAGACTAGACAGACCAATTGGCCTTTTTTTCTGATGGCTTCTTTGTATGTTCATACGTACTTTTATTGCGTGGGCTCCAGTTTAATTTATTTATTTATTTGGATTCGGAAAATACCTTTGAGTCATAGACTCATTTACAAAGGTTCCACGTCACAGAGATAAGATACACACTGACATTACTAACAATTGATCAGTGATAAAGTTCAGTTTTGTTACAAAGAACAACAAAGGCAAACATTCAAATGCTAGGGATTACTTAGTACAGGTCCTACACAATACTGGTTGAACACAGACATGAATCAATGCCTAACAGACTCTGGTTAGGCCGAGAAGCAGTGGGGAGGTAGAGTCAGGCCAGGGGCCATCGTCAATGGCCATTGTCAGTGGTGAAGGCAAAGGGAAGAGGGCAGGGTTCAGTTGCAGTCGCAGGCACTTGAAGTCAGGAGGTGTACCCTAAGGTGGGTTTTGAACGGCCCAAGTCTAAGTTCATTTACCAAGGAGGTGGGTAGGCTGTTCATCCACAAAGGGGCCCTATAGCTGAAGGACCTTTGGAATAGGGAGATATGGCAGGAGGAAACCGAGAAGAGGTGCTTGTCAGAGCTATGGGTGTGCTTCATCTTCAGATCTGGGTAGACTAAAGGGGCAAGCCCAATGGGGGAGAGGCCAAGGGCAATTTTTTTTTAGCCATGAGGCAGGTGTGGAACCTGATTCTGTTGTCAAGATTAAGCCAATTGGTAGCGTTATAAAGCGAGCAAGTATGGGTGAGATGGTCACACCCCAGGACGAGGTGACATGCTTTATTTAGGGAGAGACCGAGTCTAACTAGGGCTGAGGTGTTTGCCGCTCCATAAATCAGTAAGCTGTAATCAAGCAGCGAGAGGACCGAGGAGGAGACAGCAAGCCTGAGGGCGTCTGGGGTAAGACAGTGTTTGAAGCAGTGTAACACCCCCAACCTAACATTTAGGGCCTTAGATAGGTGGGTGGTGAATATGATGGTGGAAGTTAAGCGTAGGGTCCAAGGTGATGCCCAGGTATTTAAAGGAGTCCACTTGCTCCAATAGGGTCTGATTTGAAGTTAGTACATGAGGGCAAAGCTCCTTTCAGGTGTTCTGTGGGTGGAAGAACAGCATAACTTTGTGTCAACACACACACACACACACACACACACACACACACACTGCACATAGAACAACATCCTCTAATGATTAAAGAGAATTTAGGGGGAATGTGGTGTCAAACTATTTAACTCCCACCACAATCTGCCACTGTAGTGGTTCACATAGCAATAAATGCTGGAGGGGATGCAGAGCTGTGTGAGATCATATGCACATTATTGTGGAGTTGTAGATTTATCCATGGATATTGGGACCAAATAATAAAAGAAGTACTAAATATCAAAGGGCAACTACAGGCACAACACATGGTGTTAAGAATTTAGGAACAAGGAGTGGCAATACAGCAAAGCTGCACGTGAGCGTGCAAGGTAACAAAGGCATGTTCTCCAAAAGCAACACCAGCACAAGCTCAAGCTAATGGTAAAAAGCAAGGCTTTATTTCAAACAATTTCAAACTGTTACAGATACAGTAAGAGGCACCCCTAGAATGAATTTCATAACACAATATACAAGACATGCAAAAGATATTGAAAAGATTATCTTGGAGAACTGCAACACACGTGAATCAGACCCACTCCTTACAGATGCTACTACAGACAGACCAAGAATTCTCTATAGAAGAGGCACAAATTTGAGGGACAGGCTAGTTTGCAGCTACCAATGGCCAACTGCAACACAAACTACCCAGTGAAATCGATTGCCACCATTACCACATGGAACTTTTAACTGTGGTAACTGTAAATTCTGTATGTCGATACTTAGAACTAGGACATTCACCACTTGTCATTGCACTAGACAGTATGAAATGAAAAGTTTCTTTAATTGCAATACAGACAATATTGTTTACTTAGCAACATGTGAGTGTGGTGCGTTTTATGTTGGGAAGTCCACCAGACAGTTCAAGACAAGAACAGGGAAACATCTGTGGTCCATTATGGCCAATGTTATTGGAAATGCTTTGGGTAATGGGTAGAACTGACCATTCCTTTACGTTCTGTGGGATAGAGAAAGTTCACCTGGGACCTAGAGGGGAAGGGGGCGATCTGGATGAGAAATTAAAGCAAAGAGAATCTTTTTGGATTTTTTACACTGGGGCAATGATACCTCCAGGGTTAAATGACTGAATTGAATTATTGTGTTGTAAAAGGGAAGTATGCTGTCTAGTTTTCCGAACAGTTATTATGTTTGAATTTTTTATAAAGATAAAGGTTGCTACAAATATTATTGGATAATAATAATAATTCTTCTGCTTATCTTTTTCCAATTGTCCAAGGAGCAAGATTGCATTGCCTCATGTACTGGAAATTTAATGGCGACGCAACATTTATAGACTTACTCTCTCCCCCTCTCTCTCTCTCTATATATATATATATATATATATATATATCAATGAATTTTGAGATTGCAGTAACATTAAATCCCCAGCTGTTATGGTTTTAAATGGTTTTAAGAATTATTATAGGATTTAGATGGTGTATTCTGTGTAATTTATTCATATAGAAGTCATCGTAGCACCCCTTGTGGTCGACACCTCAACGGCGAAACACAGAAAAAGACCATTATGGTGACATTCATGGTAATGGTCCTTTTTCTGTGTTTCACCTTCCCCCAGTGTTCTGCCCTCTCCCCAGACCAGCTCCAGCCTGGAGTTGGAATCCTAGAGTCTGGGGGGTGTGGGGGGCAGAGCCCCCAGAAAACAACGATAAAAGGCGGCACAATACCTGCATTGGTACTGTGCCGTCGCTGTGGGGGGAGGTCGGCATTCTCGACGATAAGATATCTTGGTGCTTCCAGAAGTCATTAAACACTGAGCACTGTTATTTTAAATACACTGGTGACTGCACTGTCTCTTTAAATGTATGATTACTTAAGACTGTTTGATTTTGAAAGAGACCATCCCCCTGATGATGTACTAGGGTCTCTGCAGTGCTACTACCTGTCCTTTGGAGCTGATAAATGGTATGCTTCTTTTTACAATTGTTTGAAATAAAGCCTTGCTTTTTACTGTCAGCTTGAGCTGGTAGTGCTTTTGGTGTTAAGAATTTAACCCAGTGAAAAAAAAATAAATAGTCAAGACACAATATCTTTATTGCTGCAGTCGTTAAGGCCCTCACAATGAAATGACTCACTGTGGATATAATGAGTATGGGGATGCCATATAGCACGGTGGTTTGAGGCTCTGCGGTGCAAATCTGCTATTACCCAGCAGACCAGACCTGGGTTTGAATCCCACAACTTTCACTTGCATAATGTGTAACCCTGAGCAAGTCACTTAACTTCCCTGTGCTCCCAGGTTGCACCTATAAAAAAAGCTTTCAACTTAGTGTGCTATTCCTGGTTAAATAACTAAAAAAAAAAGTGAACTATAATAGAAGAATATATTTAAGAATCTTAGGGGCATGAAATTCATGACAGTGGTGCTAAAGCTACAGAAACCTAAACATAATGCCATTTGGTTGCCCTTTTTAACACATTTAGAAAAGGAGAAGAATGTCCTCACTATGGAATGGCTTAATAGTCCATGGATAGAAGCAGATAATGGCTAAAAATATTTAAGCAATAAGCCACGAGACGGTGTGGGTTATTGGAGGATTTACCACGGCTGGAGTGGTTTGCCCATGAGACACAGCCGAGTGGGTAAATCTACACCAGTCGTGGTAAATCACCCGATAACCCAGATCCCCCGAGTGGCTTATTGCGATTATACCAAGTCGTTTTTGTGTTTTTTTTTTTGTAAAAAAAGAGGGAGGGGGAACAGTATTTTTCTACTTTGAATCATTGTTTTTTAAAAACTTTTTTCTTTTGTTTTTCTGTTGTAGGGAGCTGCTGTTTTTATGCTCTCCGCTTAGCGGGGAAACAAGATGGCGGTCGCAGTTCCATGATTTTGGTGTTGGATATTTTTTTTTAAAGATACGGCTGGCTGGCACCTTTTGTGGTGATTATTGGAAAATTTACAATGGAGGCAAAGTGTCAGTCTGCTCATCTCATTGGTTCTTGTCCGAGGTACATGGTATAATCTGTCTTAATGTAGTAGAGTTAGATACTACGGTCACACTTCTCTTTAGGTTGTCGTATATAGTTAATGTTTTAGATAAACAGACTGGGCTGGATTTTCAAAAGTCTAAAACTAATGCAAGGATCTTGCATCAAAAGAAACTGATGCAAGGGGCACCTTGCTTCAGAGTTTGTGACAATCCTAATTTTGTAAGCCAGCTTGCGGCACAGCCAAGACCCCCTGTGCCAGATCGGCTTGCACCGTGCTTGCAGCAGACACACGGCTGGAGCATGGCAGTAGGGGATTTATGCTGTGCCAGGACTGCTGTATCCCTTATATCAGGATTCTTAAACGCCCCCCAAAGTCCGCATGGACCGCAACACTTAGACCAGCAGAAAACTGGTCTAGTGGCTCTTGCACCACACTGTGCGACAGGTTCAGGAGGAAGGGAGTCCCATGCCCACCAGGTTTGGTGATATGCCTTCCATCCAGAGGACCACCTTGCTTGCCCCAGACTGGCACAGTGCCCACTGGAGACATCGTGCCACTGTGCCACTCCCAATGTAGCCACCCTACAGCTTCCACGATACCTCTGCACCCAAATGGGCATCAGCACCCATCCACTGGCCCTATGATGGTGCCCCTCCAGTGAGGGCTATGGCTACAGACTGCAGCTACAACACCATGGGATTTGATGTTTGCGGTAGGGGTGGGTGTGTGGTCAGCTACATGGTGTCCCTGCTGATCTACCGCACCCTGCCACCAGCCGTGGAGCCATTAGTGGTGGGTCCTCTGCCATAGCCATGTGTGTTATCTGGAGCCCCAACCACCCTGCTCCCCAGCTCTCTGCCTCCCGATTCTTGCCAGAAGGCATTCCTGGACAGGATCTGCTGAGCAGGCAGAGGACCGGTGGTCCTGTGCTACCCCACAGTCGGGTGCCGAACCAGTGCTACAGCCATCCCTACCAACCCTCTGCTGCATACACCATCCTGTCTACTACCTGTGGTGGCTGCCATGCTGCCTGCCCATTGTGCTGGGTACATGACACCCTCAGATGCATGGCTGCCACCCCACTCACCATCAGCTGCCCTGCTGGCATTCTGCTGCCTAGCGCTGCACACTACTGTCTCCACCTACCTGGTGTGGCATTCTGCCACCCCCCGGTCCATGAATAACTCATTATCACATGTTGCTGCCTGCGGGAGGGGTGTGTCGTGGCTACCATAGGCTTCTGGTATCCCTGCCCATGCGGTGTGATGCAGCCTTTGTCAAACCCCTCCCATGCGCAATTAGTTTGCAGTATGGGAGCGGTTGTGGCAACCTTTGGGTGTTTGGCACTGGGACTCCACGTCTTGCAAAATGTGGTGCAGGGTCCATGGTGCACCCAATGATTGTTGCAGGCAAGGGTTCGACACAAACCGCACCGATCTAAGGGTGGTTTTAAAGTCTAGCCCACGTTATTTAATTTTTCTAAGCTAAGTCAGAATGTAGTTTAGCGATGTAGAAAATGAATTTGTCTGTAATGTAACAGTATCAACAAACTGATGTAATACCATTGCAATTTCAATAAACATTTATTTATTTATTTTTTACTTTTTCTCTTTATCCCTCCTATCTGCTCTCGGTGCCCACTCCTTCCGTCCACTCATTTCCTCCATTCCACCTTCCGTGGGATCTACCCCTAGAGTGCCTCTTCTCCCCCTCCTGCACAATGGGATCTGTCCCTTTCTTGGTGGCCTGGATGGAACCGGAGCGGCTTTCATCCAGGGCTGCCGAGAGGTGTTTTCCGTTTTCTCCCCTAGATCCCCTACCCTCTGAGACGTCCGGCGCGTGGGACGTCGTCCCAAGTGGTGACATGCTGGCCTTGCGCCGAGAGCTCTCTCATGCGTCTGACGACATCCCCTCCCAGCTCCGGTGAGTGGAGCCGCCTCCATCCTTCCGTTGCCAGTGCTTCCACTGGCTATGGAAGGATGCAGAACACAGGAGGCGTTCTTGGTCTCCCTCCTGAGGAGGACAGCATCCATTGGGACGCTCGATCCTCCCTCTCCCCTGCCGACCCCCGGCCACCCGAGTCCGTTCCCGAACCCGGGTCACCGGCATAGAGCGAGGTGTGGCGTCCAGCGCCTCAACCCTCAGTGCCACCAGGCCGGCCTTCAATAAACATTTTAAGTAAAAACAAACAACAACAAAAAAAAACAATACAGACACAGACAGGCACACACACAGGCTAATGCTTGGACACAAAGAGAAACACACCAATACAGACAAACAAAAAAACAAGCTTATACGCAGACACACAGATATACACGCTTGCATAAACACACGCTTATACTCAGACACACAGACACATGCATACAAACCCCCACACACCAATACAAACTCCAACACAACACAGACACGCAGACAGACACACATGCATGTGTGCACACACACGCATGCACATGCACACAAACACACACACATGTGCATGCACACACTCACACTCACACTCACTTATACACACACACACCAAGCTGGGTGGTTGGCGCAGCAGTGGCAGTACCGCTCACAACACCAGCGGCCCGTATTTGGGATCCAGCCTGGGTCATTGGGGGCCAGTCAGGGGCAGAGGAGGACTGAGCATCCCAGAGGACACTCTCCTCCTCCTCTGGAGGGTGATCCATGATATAGGCCACAAATTGAATGACTCAATTTGAGTGCCTGGAGGTATAGCGAGCTGTAAAGAATAGCAAGTAGGTGAAGAGAGCAAGGAGGAAAAATAACGATGGATACGGGAGTAAGGAAACAGCGAGGGGAACGAGGACAGGAGATATTTAGAGTAGCAGCTGTGGGCTGCAAACCAAGCTGCTCGCTTAGCATGGTGGTTACAGTCACCACCATTGAGTAGCTGGGTCGTGCAGGCAGAGCTGGGTTCAGTTCCCAGCTGGTATGTTTTTTTTTTGTTACTTTGTTTGTGTTTTGACTTTTTTCCACCAGGGAACATCTCTCCTGCCAGGTTTCTCCCATTCCCCGAGCTGGCCTCCCCCCCAGAGATGGTTATTTTAGTTACGTGGGGGTGGGAGGTGGAGCCCTCTGGAAAAATAAGATAAAGCACCTTGCCATTACTTCAGTAGCCACAGTGCTAGTCCCTGTAGTGCCAATCGTTATTTTGTGTTCGCCGTATTGTGACGGCACTGTTATTCATTCACTCTTATTACATGGTACCTTCGGGGAGGGGGGATGGCTGGCTCTGGCATTATACTGCCATCTGAGTGACCACAGGTGGTATGGCCTGCAGGACAACCTAGGAGAATGGAAGGGACGTCCGATGGCCTTAAGCTCTGCACACTTGTGTGTGCAAACTTGTGACACCAGTGAGTCAGCATTCCATGTAATGGGGAGGGAATAATCCTGGGCAGAGCACCATGATGGAACCAAGCCCTGCACCGATGGCAGGACGCTGTCCCAGGCAACACTGGATCCATTCTTTTGGCTGGTTTGAGGGGACCCACTGAACCCAACTGCAGGGGGCAAACCATGGAGGAACACACCTGGGATTGAAGGTAAGCCCCTGAAGAGCTGGGTAATGGGGATGGGAGGGTCGGGCTGGAACCACAGCCTCCTCCAGACAAGAAACAGTATTAACAAAAAAGAAACACACACCAATGTACACAAACCAACACACGCACACACACATATATTCACACACACACACACACACACACACACACACACACACACACACAATGTCTTACCTGGTTTATTTATTGACACGTTATTTGCTGCATTCTGACGTACCTATACCTAATGAACATGTTACCTTCTGTCAGCAGTCAAACAAAAGAGAAGTGGTGCAGAGTTTAGAAAGTGAATGGTACAGTCAGAAACCTGCTCAGTCGTACCTCCTGCATGTGAGTCAAGCACCAAAGGAAAGGAAAGGAAAGCTGAGGAAGTCAAAAAGTAAGGAGAAGGAGAAGGACCTGATCAGCTTCTGTCTTCAGTATGCGTTTGTAATCCTCCAAAGGGCAGGGGACCAGCCACTGATCTGGCAGGGATGATTGAGGCCCTAGAAGAAACCAAAATAATGTTTAATATAAAAAGTAGGGAGGGGTGGTTTATACACAATCTTAAAATGTGTGTGTTTGGAGGGAAGGACTTGAGTGTCAGGGAATCCATAGAAATGACTTTCAAGCAAAAATGATGAACTCAACAGGCTGGAGCCTTGCTCTGTTTATTCTTTGTACTCAGAGGCTGTGAGTTTGAATCCTGGTGCTCTGGTGTGCTGGTTTGTTGACCCAGGTGAGCTAGTGTGTTGATTCTACTGCACTCAGAGGCTGTGTGTTTAAAACCCTGTGCCATACTGGGCTAGTGTAGTGATTCTACCATACTCAATAGCTTGAGTTCAAATACTGATGCCCTAATGTGCTGGTGGTTTGATCTCAGTGGATGCAAAGGCTGCGAGGTGTAACCTAAAGTGTACTAGTGTGTTGAACCTACTGCATTCAGAGGCTGTGAGTTTGAATCCTGGTCCCCTACTGTGCTGGTGTGTTGCTCCTACTGTACTCAGAGGCTGTGTGTTTCAACCCTGGTGACCTACTGTGTTGGTGTGTTGACCCTACTGCACTCAGAGGCTGTGACTTGGAATCCTGGTGCCTTAGTGTGATGCTGTGTTGATCCTACCGTACTTAGAGGCAGAAAGTTTTGAGTCCTGGTGACCTAGGGTACAGGTGTGCTGATCCTTGGGGCTATGAGTTTGAATTTTAGTGCCCGAGTATGCTGATGTATTAATTCTACTGCGCTCTGAGGCTGTAACTGTGACCCCAGTGCCCTAGTGTGTTATGTTGAAAATACTATACTCAGAGGCTGTCAGTCTGAAGCCTAGTGCCCTAGTGTGCTGGTGTATTATTCCTACTGCATTTGGAGCCTGTGTGCTTGAACCTTGGTGCCATACTGGGCTGGTGTGTTGAGCCTACTGCTCTCAGAAGCTGTGGGTTTGAACCTCAGTGCCCTATTGTGCTGGTGTGTTGATTCTACTTCACTCAGAGACTGTTAGTTTGAACCACAGTGCCCTAGTGTGCTGGTGGGTTGATTCTACTTCACTCAGAGGCTGTGATTTTAAACCTAGGTGCACAAGTGTGCTGGTGTGTTGATCCTACTGCACTCAGAGGCTGTGAGTTTGAACCCCTGTGCTCAAGTGTGCTAGTGTGTTGATTCTGCTGCACTCATAAGGTGTGAGTTTGAACTGCCGTGCTTAAGTATGCTGGTGTGTTGATCCTACTGTACTCATAATCTGTGAGTTTGAACCCCTGTGCTCAAGTGTTCTGATGGGTTGATCCTACTGCACTCATAGGGTGAGTTTGAACCCCCGTGCTCAAGTGTGCTAGTGTGTTGATACTACTGCACTCATATGGTGTGAGTTTGAACCGCAATGCTCAAGTATGCTGGTGTGTTTATCCTATTACACTCAGGAGGCTGTGTGTTTGAACCCTGTTGCACAAGTGTGCTGGTGTGTTGATCCTACTGCACTCACAGGGAGTGAGTTTGAACCACCGTGCTCAAGTGTGCTAGTGTGTTGATTCTACTGCACTCATAAGGTGTGAGTTTGAACTACCGTGCTCAAGTATGCTGGCGTGTTGATCCTACTGTACTCATAATCTGTGAGTTTGAACCCCTGTGCTCAAGTGTGCGGGTGTGTTAATCCTACTGCACTCACAAAGTGTGAGTTTGAACCCCAGTGCTCAAGTGTGCTGATGTGCTGATCCTACTGCACTCATAAGGTATGAGTTTGAACCCCCATGCTCAAGTGTGCTGGTGTGTTGATCCTACTGCACTCACAGGGAGTGAGTTTGAACCACGGTGCTCAAATATGCTGGTGTGTTGATCCTACTGCACTCAGGAGGCTGTGCGTTTGAACCCTGTTGCACAAGTGTGCTGGTCTGTTGATCCTACTGTACTCAGAGGCTGAGTTTGAAGCCCCATATTCAAGTATGCTGGTGTGTTGATCCTGCTGAACTCAGGAGGCTGTGCATTTCAGCCCTGTTGTACAAGTGTGCTGGTGTGTTGATCCTACTGCACTCATAGGCTGTGAGTTTGAACCCCCGTGCTCAAGTATGCTGGTGTGTTAATCCTACTGTACTCATAGGGTGTGAGTTTGAACCGCCGTGCTCAGGTATGCTGGTGTGTTGATCCTACTGCACTTAGAGGCTGTGAGTTAGAATGCTGGTGCACTAATATGCTGGTGTGTTGGTCCTACTGCATTGGCTGAATTTTGTTTATCACTGGACAATTGTTCATACTTATTTCCATTCATGGATGCTACTTTGATAAATTCACTTATGGTGCATCAGCGTGGGGGTCTGCAGAGGCATTCTGAGAGCCACAATGATCAAATCTCCACTAATATTTTAAACATTGACTCTCTTCTGGGATTTAAGGTTCTGTTTGTCATCTGTAGGAAGGAGGCCAAGGGAAATGGACATGTTAAATTCATTTATATTACCGGGGGAATGCAATATGGCACAATACCACTGCCTGATTTATCCTGAATCAAGCTTTTCCTCTTCCACCAACCATCTGGCCAGTTCTTGGGCCCACAGAGACTCCCGCAGTGCTGCCCCTTCCTTACCACACCAATCTGTCCTTTGGAGTTTCACACTGCGCTGGTTATCATACCAACAGTGACGGGGCTGTAACCCCAGTTTCTTCACCACTTGCGTCCCCGTGGCACTTGGTAATGGCCAGCTGTTGGCCCACAGCATGCACAAGCAAAGTGCTGAGGGATGGGACAAGCTCCATGGTCATCTACAGAAGTTGCTGTGGTGCCAGAACACAGCACCACCTCTCCCTCCCTGATTGGCAGTGTTGCTGCGTGGCAGTGCCTCCCCAGCCTCCCTTGTGTCCCCCCCAGAAAAAACAGGAAGATGCATTCAAAAGAGAAATGCAACAGTGCATGAGTCAGATGGTAAAAAGAAATGAATGAATCCACTTCACTTTATCACTGGGTACCGGGTTTTGCCTAGCGGGGATTCTAATGCGAGGAACAGGACTGCAGAGACATATCCCGCGGCACCGCTGTTTTTGACTGGCTAGTTAGGAAGCAATGCAGTACCAGACCTACCTGGTGGGGAAGGGGAAGGAACTTGTGTAGAAGAGAAAGGGAGGGGTACACCTGTAGGGGAGACAGATAAATAAGTACATCAGTTAATTACATGTAGAACAACATCACTTTATTTGTTACAGGAAACCCACAGAATGAGAATTACAGAGCCACCTCGCAGTATGTATTTAAAGGGTCTGTTCACTGCCCTACCCCCAAACAAAATCTTCCAGGGTCTGCCGAGGTTGTGCAATCCAGTCCGAGCCCAGTCAGACTGCAGCGCGGCACATAGCTCTCGGTGCTGGAGTGGACTGGGGTTTGTGTCTTAGCAACAACGATTTGTTTTGTGGCCTCTGCAACAGTTAGAGTCACTGTAGACAATAGTGTAGGACCAGTGGCAATGGAGAGCTTACAGCTACTCCAGTCCCAGCCTCTTCCAGCAGAAGTCACCCTAGGAAATTTTGAATTAGCACTGTTTGGGAGCTAACAGCAACTTCAGTTCATGCCCCTCCCAGCAGAAGTCTCTATAGACAATGGTGCTGGAGCACTGGTTGTGGGGGGAGCTCACAGCTACTCCAGCCCCAGCATCTCACAGCAGGAGTCTATGTAGGTAATAGTGCTGGAGCACTGGTTGTGGGGGGAGCTCACAGTTACTCCAGCCCCAGCATCTCATAGCAGGAGTCTATGTAGGTAATAGTGCTTAGTTTTTCCTCTTCCACCAACCATCCAGCTACTTCTTGGGCCCACAGAGACTCCCGCAGTGCTGCCCCTCCCTTACCACACCAATCTGTCCTTTGGAGTTTCACACTGCGCTGGTTATCATACCAACAGTGACGGGGCTGTAACCCCAGTTTCTTCACCACTTGCGTCCCCGTGGCACTTGGTAATGGCCAGCTGTTGGCCCACAGCATGCACAAGCAAAGTGCTGAGGGATGGGACAAGCTCCATGGTCATCTACAGAAGTTGCTGTGGTGCCAGAACACAGCACCACCTCTCCCTCAATGATTGGCAGTGTTGCTGCGTGGCAGTGCCTCCCCAGCCTCCCTTGTGTCCCCCCCCCAGAAAAAACAGGAAGATGTATTCAAAAGAGAAATGCAACAGTGCACGAGTCAGATGGTAAAACAAAATCAATGAATCCACTTCACTTCATCACTGGGTACCGGGTTTTGCCTAGCAGGGATCCTAATGCGAGGAACAGGACTGCAGAGACATATCCCGTGGCACCACTGTTTCTGACTGGCTAGTTAGGACGCAATGCAGTACCAGACCTACCTGGTGGGGTGGGGGAAGGAACTTGTGTAGAAGAGAAAGGAAGAGGTGCACCTGTAGGGGAGACAGATAAATAAGTACATCAGTTAATTACATGTAGAACAACTTCACTCTATTTGTTACAGGAAAGCCATAGAATGAGAATTACAGAGCCACCTCGCAGTACACATTTAAAGGGTCTGTTCACTGTCCCACCCCCAAACAAAATCTTCCAGGGTCTGCCGAGGTTACGCAATCCAGTCCGAGCCCAGTCAGACTGCAGCGCAGCACATAGTTCTCGGTGCTGGAGTGGACTAGGGTTTGTGTCTTAGCAACAACGATTTGTTTCGTGGCCTCTGCAACACTTAAGAGTCACTGTAGACAATAGTGTAGGACCACTGGCAATGGAGAGCTTACAGCTACTCCAGTCCCAGCCTCTTCCAGCAGAAGTCATCCTAGGAAATGGTGAATTATCACTGTTTGGGAGCTAACAGCAACTTCAGTTCATGCCCCTCCCAGCAGAAGTCACTATAGACAATGGTGCTGGAACACTGGTTGTGGGGGGAGCTCACAGCTACTCCAGCCCCAGCATCTCACAGCAGAAGTCTATGTAGGTAATAGTGCTGGAGCACTGGTTGTGGGGGAGCACTCAGCTCCAGCTCCAGAGTCTGTCAGCAGGAGTCTATGTAGGTAATAGTGCTGGAGCACTGGTTGTGGGGGAGCACTCAGCTCCAGCTCCAGAGTCTGCCAGCAGGAGTCTATGTAGGTAATAGTGCTGGAGCACTGGTTGTGGGGGAGCACTCAGCTCCAGCCCCAGATTCTGTCAGCAGGAGTCTCTGTAGGTAATGGTGCTGGACACTGACGGGGGAGCTCACAGTTACTCCAATTACAGTGTCTCGCAGGAGGAGTCAATGTAGACAACGGTGCTGGAGTCCTGAGTGTGGGGAGTTCACAACTACTCCAGTCTCAGCCTCTATAAACAGGAGTAACTAGACACTGGTGTATCAGAACTGACTGGGGGGGGGGCCGGGGTTCAGGTACTGCAGTCCCTGCCCCTCCCATAGGAGTCACTGTAGGAAACGGTGTAGAGTACTGACTGGGAGAGCTCATATCTACTCCAATCCCAGTCTCTCCCAGCAGGAGTCACTGTAGCTAATGGTGTTGGAGCACTGACTGTGAGGGAGCTTATAGTAGCTACTCCAGTCTCAGCCCTTCCCAGCAGGAGTCTCTGTGAACCACAGTACTAGAATTCAGTGTAAGGAACATTAGATTTAATTTAATATAATAACAAAAAAGATATCACTGGAAATATAATCTGCATCAGTAAAATGTTCCTTTCCTCATAAGAACACATACCTGAGTCTGCATCCAGCTGTAGTTTATGACATAGCTCAGCATCCTTGCTTAGGAGACACACAATGAATTTCTGGCTGGCGTTGTTACCTTTCTTCCTCACCATGTCGATCAGACTCCTGGCCTTGTCTTTCGTCCTGCTCTGACCCTCGTTCACATCCTCTACTTCTGCATCATTCAGTACCTTCACATGCAACAGCTCGTCGAGGATATCCTTGATAACGCTCCCGTTTACTCCCTCCACAAACTGAGTTCTCACCTTTGTCAGCTTCTCCGCTGAAATTACAAGGAAATGACTTATCAAGCTTGAAACTCTGTTCTGTGGAAACATGGTATGCTTCTTATTTCAACCCTGGCCCAGCCCAGTATGTCAAACTAGTGTCTTGTGAGGGCAGGCAAAAGTGAAGTTCTGTTAAGAGAAACTATATATATAGCATGTGGCACTGGGGTCCAGGGGCAGTTGTTCCCCCCTTTGGTGGGTGGCCAGCCAGAGTTACCTTCAGTTGATTATCACGAGGGCCTAGTACAGAAGATTTTCAGCTTTTAACTCTGAGGCCCTGATATTCAGATTGTGCCAGGCAGTGGCGCAAGCCTAGGCGCAGCGCAACTGGGATGTGCCAGGGCCAGGACCAGGTGATTTTCAACTGTGATGCGCCTTGGTGCAGCACAGTTGACTATGGCAAGGTCGGTGCACAGACTGCACATGGCACAGTGGCACTGCGCCACTGCAAGCCACAGATAGGCAGCACGGGGATGCGCCAGCGCAAGTGCAGTTGCGCTAGGTGCATCACCCGCAATATTCAGCCGGGGGCATGCAACTGAGGCCATAAAATATGCAAGGTGCAAATGGGACCATTTGCATGTCATTATGGCCCCATTTGCATGCCGTGCGCAGGGCAGCCTAGCGATTTATGCCTGGCTCCCTGCACAGCATGACGTGAGCAATGGGGATCCCAGGGTATCCCCCGGCCCGTAGCCGCGATTGCGCGGTATATGTTGACAGGGAAATTCCTGGTAGTCTAGTGGCCCCCCCATCCCTGATTCCCCGATAAATATAAGATGTGCCCATCCCTGGTGGTCTAGTGGTTCCCCCCACCCACCTGGGTCCCCGATATACATCAGATTGACCGTCCCTGGTGGTCTAGTGGGACCCCCATGCCCAATGCCGCTATCGCGGCAAACCTTCGTCATTAAATGCCCTGGTGATCCAGTGGCAGCCCCTCCCCCACACAGAACCCCTTGCCCACCCCGCTCCCCCCGTCACCGGCGGGCGGCAGCATCCCGCCTGGCCGCCCACCGATTGACAGGTACAGTATGGGCTGTAAGCCCATTGGTCTCCAGTGTGGACCAATGGGCTTGCAGGGCATATTGTATCAGATAGTTTCAAATATGTGAATGAAGTCATTCCATATTTGGGACTGTCTGGTATAGTATGCCTTGCAAGCCCATTGGTCCACTGGGGACCATCGGGCTTAGCCCATACTGTCCCTATCATTGGCAGCGGCTGGGCGGTATGCAGGCGGATGCTGCCGCCTCTGCCAATGACGGGGGGAGCAGGGTGGGCAAGGGGTTCTGTGTGGGTGGGAGGTGGGGGTGCCACTGGATCACCAGGACATTTACTGATGGAGGTTTACTGTGATCACAGCATCAGGTGGGTTCCACTAGACCACCAGGGATGGTCATGTCTTATATTTCTTGGGGAATTGGGGACACGGGGAGCACTAGACTACCAGGGATTTATTTCTTAACATATACCGCATGATCACAGCTACGGGCGGGGTCCACTAGAACACAGGGATGGACAATGACATATATCGGGAATCGGGTGGGTGGGGGACCACTAGACCACCAGGGATGGTCATGTCATATTTCTCGGGGAATGGGGGGGCCAGTAGACTACCAGGGATTTATTTCTTAACATAAACTGCACGATTGCGGCTATGGGCTGGGGGGGATTCCACTCGACCACCAGGGTTGTGTGTGCTTGGCGACGGTGTTCTTGGTGGGCGGGTGGCCACCCACGGTGGGTGGCTGCTTTGTTGCGCCATGCAATACAGCAGCCCGCCTGTGGGTGGACAGAATTTGTTCCTACTTTTCCGGGCTCAACTCCAGAGCCCCTATGCTGCTAATGCAGGTTGCGCCAGCATATGTGCTGCACATCCCGGGCTGAATATCAAGATGTGTCAGAGCATGCATGGGCACGCCCCCATGCATCTGTGCTGCATACGATTACATTGCGCTCTGGCGCAACGGGATTTGCGCTGCGCCGGTCAGCCCTTTCAATATACCGCCAGGGCGCAATGCGGGGTTGCACCTGGTGCAACCCCTTTGAATATCAGGGCCTGAGAGTACTGCTTGTCACCTGATTTCCTCTCACTGGGCTGGGGTGCTCTTGAACCCAAATCTCATCTGCCACTTCTTTGATGGAGCAACAGTTAACTGACACAGACACTATATGCATATCCCACATGCTGTCTCTTCATTTACTGACTTGACACTCTGTAGAAAATATCTTTATGGCCAGCCTGTCAGCACAGCAGGCCTGGGTCGTCTTCAGACGACTAGGGGAAAGGAGGATTCAGCATCTCCGAGGATGTTCTCCTCCTCCTCCTCCTCTGGGAGAGAGGGAGGGAGGGGCACTGGCTCTGCTGCTTTACAGACACCTGGAGGACCACAGCAGGAAGTGCAGCAGGAGCAATGAGTGGGAGGGGAATGCTTGCTGGGGCCATGTGCACTGCCATGCATCAACATACGCAAGCACACTAGGCTCCCTCCTTCTTGGCATCCTACAGGAGAGTAGGGAGTACCTAAAATGGTTACAAATTCCTGATGTGAAGCAGCATAAAGCCAGCACTCTTGGGCCCCACCACTTCCAAATACATGTTGATCTCTGACACGAGACAAGCCGGGTTGGGGAGGGGATCATGGTGGCTGTCAACACCCCCAAGGGAGCCCACCACAGAGGTAATGCTTTTCTGGAGGAAATGCCCTCTGTGGAATGCCTGGGGAGCAGGTAAGAGGCAGAGGTGGGAGTGGATGGGTCTGGGGGGGTAACCTAGCAGCGGTGGGCAGCGTCAGAGTGGGAGCATAAACAAAGTAGACAAAAAAAAAGAAAAGAAAAAAGGAAAAATTAAAATATCTTAATTACCTGGGACAGCACCCCCTGCAGTCTGCTTATTGAAACTGCTGGTCACAATATTCTGAACACAGGATCCCTGCCGTTGAGTATCTTGCTGATGCTTGGCTATCTAATATGGCTACTATCCGGAGATTTAGAGCACGAGCCACAAAAAGACTGGGAAAGAACATAATTTACAGGTAACCTGGCCGCACAGTCCTGCACACTGATGCCTATCTGGATGACACCCACAGCCCCACCTGCCGCTCTCCCCGAGTATGGAGCTTCATACAGAGGTGTGTGTGTGGGGGGGGGTTCTGGGGGTGGAAATGTGCTGGATGATACCCATGCCATTTCCACAATGGATATCCTGCTCCATGTGGAACAGGGGATTGTGGAATATGGCACTCCTACAAGGACTGCCACATCCCGATCATGATTTGTAAATAAAAAAGAAACAAATAACAACATCCATGCCAGCCCAGAGGAGGGGGGTCATGGCACTGCAGGCCAGTTGCACCTCTTGACCTAACCAGGTAGCCATGGAGAGGGGGAGCACAGCCAGCAGGGCAGGGTCCCCTATCTCATAGTGCTCGCCCCCTCCAGTGCCACCCCACATCACAGGGAACCGTTTGTGAGTACACAGACGTGAGTCTGTGCCACCTAGCTAAGTGCTCAGAGGCGCATTCATGGCAGGATCTGCTGCAGAGGGTCAGCACAACCCATGCCGTAGGTGCCACAAGGAGTTCTGAGGGTGCAGAAAGGGTCCTCTGCAGCTTTTACTGATCCTCCACATGCGCGGAGAAGGTCCAAGACCCTTTGAGAACTGAGCCCTTGGCCGTTTTAGTACCCTACCATGACCTTAGCTTCACAGGGTACCAGTCCTATTGCATTTGAGCTTTCATTCCCTTGTTCAGTAATAACTGGAAGGCTACAGCCTGTAGCTCAAGAGGGCAGCGCAACTAGCCACAACCCCCTTTTGGCCTATTTAAGGGCTGCTCTCCTCACTCTACACACAAGCATTTTTTCCTTGCAACCGGAGGCTCTGTCGGTCTGACTTCCCTCCTGGGGCTTGCCCCCACCCCCAACCCCTTTTTGTGCATGCTTGGACTCTGCTTGGTTTGTGCTGGACTTCTGTTTTTCTGTTCTCCTGCCTTTGGTTTGTATTACTGGCCACCGGCTGCTCCATGCTTCTGTGTGTGCTGGTTCCTTTCCTGCTCCTGTCCTTGTGTTTGCCTTGTTTCTTTCTTTTGGGCTTTCTAGTACCCTGTGTATACATTGCTACTTGTTCTTCAGGCTACCCTCTTTTTCCTTGCCTCAAGTTGTCCTGTGCCTATACCCCCAGGCTCCATTTCTCACCTACTATTGCAGCCCTCTGTTCACTGCATTGTTCTCTGTATGCTTTAGCTCACCCTGCTTTTTACCTAACAAGCCTCAGTCCCTGCTTTTGTCACTGTCTATTTCAGCTCACACTGCAATCTGCTGCCTTGCGCCCCTTAATTGACTACACCTGTTCATGACTTTGCTGCCTAGCTAACAACTGCTCCCTGTTTACTGTTTCACAATAACCTAAGCAACCTAGTCCATGGAACTCAATCCTGCTTCCTGAACTCGTACCAAACAAATATTGCTGCTGTTTTTAGTGCATTGCGCCAGTGGCAGAGCCAGGTTCGGGAGCATTTGGGAGCGGGGGGGGCATTCAGTCAGTCATGGGCTCCACAATGGGCACTAAACAGTGAATAAAGATGGTGGCGGGACGCCACTACTCAGACTGGGGCAGCCAGGAGGGGTGACCGCCCTCCCCAGCCCCCCCCAGCTGTGCCACTGCATTGTGTCTCCTACAGTTCCATGTTCATTCAGATTGGTACTCCTGCAAGCTATACCCTTGAGGAAAGAAGGGAGAGGGGGGACATGATAGAAACTTTTAAGTACCTCAGTGGAATCAACAAAGTCCAAGAGGGTAGCATCTTTCAGAAAAAGAGAAGTGCAAGAACAAGGGGCCACAATTTAAAGATAGTGGGGGGGCGGTTCCGGGGCAAAGTGAGGAAGTATTATTTCACAGAGAGGGTAGTGGATGCATGGAACAGCCTTCCTGAGGAGGTTGTGGGGTCTAAAACTGTGGGAGAATTCAAGAATGCATGGGACAGACATAGGGCAATTCTTGTGGGGGTAGGAAGAAATAGGCTGTTGGTTAACTAGGATCTGAGGCCTATCCTGTAGGTAGGGAAATGGGCAGACTAGATGGGCCAAGCAGTCCTTATCTGCCGTCAAAGTATATGTTTCTATAGTTAATTGCTGTTGGATGCTGCTCAGTTACTTTTGCACCCTGCTTTATTATACTCTGGAGGTCAGCCCTGCTACTGCTGTTGCTGTAAACTAGTTTTAAAATCTGCATGTGGGTCACAGTCCTTTCCCTTTGCTTCCTTGTTTTTCTCATGGCGGGGCACTGGGGGTTTTGTTGAAGCCGTGGCCCCGTGTGGCCTAACTACCATACGTTTGGCTACTGCCTCTGCCACTAAACTCTTCCAAGTATTTGTCATCTTTATTTGGCACTCATTGATGGACTGATTAGCCAGCCTCGCACCGCTAAAGATCCAGGTTCCCTTGCGCTGAACCTTGCTTTAAAATCTGCCTGTACCGTACCTACTTCGTTTCTTTGGCTGCTTAGTACCTGATATTCTCTTCAGTGCCTTGTGTGGCCTGCTCCATTGCTACATGAGACAAGCCGACCATGCCCATCAATTTGGCTCGAGCTCACTCGCAGCTGACGGTCTCGCTCTGCACTTTAGTCCGCATCCTGAATGTGTGATGCCTGGTGTGGGGTCCTTCCTTTCTGGCCCATAGTGGAAATGTCCTCACTCCAGGTGGTGCTTTAGCCATTAAGCAGTACAGAGAAAGGTCTGAAAGTCTGTGCACAGCGGCACCTCTTGATGTCGAATTTTGACTAAGCTGCGAAGGTAGGGTATATTGCTATCCTTTAGCTGCAGCACCAGCTTCCTAAGGCACCTTCTATGCTATTCTCCCCATGACTGCCTCTGGTTCACTTGGTTTGTTTTTAGATCGGTAAGCCAGCTGAGTGTCTCAGCAGTCATCACTCTCCTCTTCCTGCCTTGGAGGAGCTGTGTTGCAGAGTTTGCTCACAACCCTTCACAGCATTCCCATTAGCGGGATAGTGTGAGAGCCTTCCTCCAAATTGGAATATTTTTCACCCCCCCCTTTGATTGGATTTTCAAATTGTACCAGCAGCAGAGCCGCCATTAATCAAAAACATCCCAAGCTTGGAGGGAAGGCGAGTTAGACCTTGGATCCCCAGAGATTTCCTCTTCAAAGGGTTTTTTTCTCTTCTCCATGCCACAGGTCATAATATTTAGTTAGCTTTAGGCAATAATCCCCATGTCACTCACGTAGGGTTCCGCTGTTGGATGGAGAAGGTGGCCATCCCGTAAGAGTCCCGTCTCCCCCTTTGGCTGTTCTCTCTCTCCTTATGAAGCCAGGCCTCCATGCCTTACAGTCAGACCTCCGAGTGGGTCACTATTCACCTGTTGTTTCCTGCCTACTCTACTCAGACATACTACCAACTGACCCATGCTACCAACTGACCTAGGTACAGGTCCTCGACCCTGATAAGTGTTCACTACCTTGTATGCTTTGCATGACAGTCTTTTGGGGTTTCTTCCTAAGGTACCTTTAGCTAAAGGAATCACTCCCACGGCACCTCAAGGGGTGGAACCCTCTCCTAGGGTTCCTTGCCTTTGCACCCCTGCAGGGTGGTATATTCCATGGATAGAGAGGCGAGCAGCCAAAGTTTATCTATGTTACACAAGCACGAAACCAGTTGCACAGGCACATTGAATCATTTATAAACCTTGCTCCATGTCACTCGGCAGGCTGTAACTTAAAGGGGCAATACATGCTGCTGGGTTCACTCACATTCTGAAAGCCCATGAAAAGATCTTTCAGACAAGGAATACAGTTTACCCGTAAGTGTCAGCAATTCTGAGATATAAATTTGAAAATCATGCATAAACAAAATATGGGTAGCTGCCATTTCATGGAATGTTGAGATAGAAAGTCATGTTACTGAGTGGCAAACTGTATATTATTAAGTACAGCTTTCCCCTTAGTGACATCACTTTGTCTCCGGATTCTTTGAAATGGCTGCTGCCTTGATTTAATTTATGGATGACTTAGATATTTATACAGTATCTCAGGGCTGCTGATAACTGTAGGCAAGTCTGAAACCTCATCTGAAAGGTAGTTTTTTGGGTTTTCAGAATATGAGTGACTGCTGCAACTTTTCTTTCTCCTTTAAACAATGTTTATTAATTCTTCCCGCTTCCACAATTGGGCTTTTCCAGAAGGGTCCCCCTTCACCTGTACTGCTGTTCCATGGCAGAACTGGTTACTTGTTGGATGGAACTACGGAGCCATCCAATATGGACTCTCCCTTGTGGACTTTTGCCTTGGAGACTGTGCATTGGACCCAGAGTGCCTTCTGGGTGGGAGAGCAAGCTCGCAGCCAACTGATATCTGCCAGATAGTCACCAGACCCTTCCCAGGTGTCTTGGGGCATCTTTCCCAAAAAGGAGAAGAGTTGGGACCGACCACGGGCTGCCGCCTTCCACTATACCCCGGGGCCAGCAGCACCTCCCATCTGTGGTTGCCCTGCACCAGCACTCTCAGTGAGAACGCTCTGTCTCTGGCCCCTCCTACTAGATACTGGCATGCCCCTTTTACGCCCAAAGAGACTGAACAACTAAGGATCCCATGCAAAGGGGAGTTCTCTGGCTATCTTATAACCCTCATTTAGGAGAGACAGTACCTATATAAATTGGTATACTGTATTAGAGAGTTAAGTGGTGAAGAACTTTTTTCCTTACTTTTAAGCTTTTAGAATAAACTTGTATCATGTTTATACTGCCAGGCCCATCATTTTACAAAAAACAAGGCTCTGGGCACATCCCAGAATCCACGATGGCTGACATCAGCCTTGGGCTGCAGTCACAGTCACGGGAGATTCGTTTGATGCTAATGTTTACTGGAGCTTAGTAAAGCTACAGTTTGGCAGTCTCCAGTCTCAAGGCTATGTACAGGTTTGCCACCTCCGAGTCAGTCAGCAAGCCACCTTGCATACGGCTCATGTATATCGCGCTGGTTTACATTGCCCAGAAGCTTGTCAAAGGCCTTGGTGAAGTCCAAATGGATTATATCTATGGCCCTGCTCTGTGTCTACCTCCCTGGTCACCCCCTCAAAGAAGATGATCAGGTTGGTTTAGCACGATCCATCCCTCATAAAATCATGCTGACAGGGGCGAGAATCTTGGTGTCAATCAAGTGATCTATTATTCTCTACTGACCCTTTCACAGGCAAGTTACAAAGAGCAGGGACTGCTGGAGGGGAGTGTGAAATGGTCACAATGAGATTAAGGGCATAAAATGAATGAAAATTAAGTTGTAGACTACACCTTTTCTAATTAATGTGTAGTACTAACAAAATTCAAAAATAGAAAATATTTTTTTAAACTGCCACAAAATGTATAGTATTAACACATGTGAGAACGCTCTGTCTCTGGCCCCTCCTACTAGATACTGGCATGCCCCTTTTACGCCCAAAGAGACTGAACAACTAAGGATCCCATGCAAAGGGGAGTTCTCTGGCTATCTTATAACCCTAATTTAGGAGAGACAGTACTTGTGAGGGGGGGAAGGGATAAGGGAAGGGCTGACCAGAAGCCCTCTCCTCCAGATGAGGGGAGTAGCCTTCACGCCCAAGGGGGGAAGGGGGTAAACAGATTGGGGATGGAGGTTTCAGGAGGAGCAGAGGGAGGATGGAAGTATAAGGAATCTGGGTGGGGTTCGACAAAGAGAATCAGGGATAAGGGGTGGGGGTTGGTGTTAGTAAATGCCAGGAGCTTGGGAAACAAGTTGCCAGAGTTCCAGGCCATGGTGTTCGAGGGGGGGTGGGTGGATGTGGCGGCGGTCACGGAAACGTGGGCCAACTAAAACCATGACTGGGACCTAAACATACGGGGGTACACTATGCTCAGGAAGGATAGAAAGGAAGGCAGAGTGGGTGGAGTGGCTATGTTCATTAGAGATGACATAGAAATTGCTAGGGTAGAAGAGGCAGAGGGAAACGTGGAGGCCTTATGGGTCACTTTACGATCCTCAGCAGGAAATAAGGTCATGCTGGGTGTAGCATATAGGCCCCGGGATGAGTGAGGTTCTAGAGGATGGTTTGCTGGACAATATCATTGCCCAGTGTGGACCAAAAAGGGAAGGTGAATGTTGATGGGGGATGTCATGAGTACAAACTAGAACCATGTCCTCTAAGGTGGCCAAGGAGCAGGGCTGCTGGATGGCTTCCAGGATGTTTTCTTAACACAGCATGTGATGGAGCCCACAAGGGAGGGCATGTCCTGGATGTGGTTCTGGCAGATGGGGATCTGGTAAGGGACATGGTTGTACAAGACCCCCTGACTGGGACCGACCACAATACTGTCTGGTTTCAACTAAGCATGGGGGAGGGGGTGAGATCTAGGACACTGGCAGTGGACTTCAGGGGGGCAGACTTCATGGGCATGGGAAATATTCTCAAGGATCACTTGATGGGGATTACCTCAATGACAAGTGTGGAAAGGAGATGGGAGGTCATAAAACGGGGACTTCATGAGGCAGTCAGGATCTGCACTAAGTTGAAACGTAAGGGAGCAAGGTCACATAAACCATGCTGGTGGTCCAGTGAGGTACAGGTAGCAGTCAGAGAAAAGAAGGCGGCCTACAAAAAATATAAAACAACAAGAGGGGATAGGGATAAGGAAATGTACCAGCTTGCATCTAGAAAAGTCACCCTTATGGTGAGGAGCAAAGTCCAGTAAAGCAGCGGCTGGCACAGGGATACATGGAGGAAAGAATTCTTCTGGTACATTGGGGCGGAGAAAAACTAAGGCCATCTCAGCAGATTGAGATCAGAAGGAGGGTGGGTGGAAGAGGCGAGGGACCAGGCAGAGGTATTTAACAAGTACTTTGCCTCTGTGTTCACTAGGGAGGGATGGATATCTACAAAGCAAGGCACCGAAGGGATAGAAACATCAGTAAGTGGGATCGGGGAGCAACAGAAATGGAGCAAGAGGGAGAGAGAGGTACCCCAGGGGTGTCACATCTGGGTAAAGATAAAAAGGCCAGTAAGGTGGAGGGGACGGATGATGCTATCTCCGCCAAAAGGTGTGGTTAGCCCTCAAGGCCCTAAAGAAAGACAAATCTCCTGGGCCGGATGGCATTCATCCGAGAATACTATGGGAATTGGCGGACATACTGGCTGCACCCCTGGCGGAGCTTTTCAGCAAGTCACTTGAGACAGGGAGGGTACCTAGGGATTGGCAGAGGCACATGTGGTACCAATCCACAAGGGGGGTCTAGGAAGTACCAGGTAACTATTAGACCCATTAGTTTGACCTCGGTGGTGGGAAAATTAATGGAGAGTATACTAAAGGAACGATTGGGGGTGTACTTGGAGGAGGTGGGAGGTCTGGATAGTCGGCAACATGGGTTTGTTCCAGGTAGATCATGTCAAACCAACCTTGTGGAGTTCTATGAATGGGTAACATCAGAACTGGACAGGGGTAAGCCTGTGGATGTATTATTCTTGGACTTCAGCAAGGCGTTTGACTCTGTCCCCCACAATGGTCCGGTGGAGAAACTGATGGGGTTAGGAGTAGGCCCTTTGATGGTCAGATGGATTGAAAACTGGCTAGCTGGACGCACTCAGAGAGTAGTTGTCTGTAGGGCTCTCGAACCCAGAGAGGTTGGTAGTGGGGTACCGCAGGGCTCGGTCCTGGGTCCGATCCTGTTTAATGCATACATATCGGACATCAGGGAGGGTATAGGGTGTGAAATGAGTCTCTTCAGGGATGACTCCAAGATGGGAGCAGTAGTTGAGGGAGAAGAGGGGAGGTTGGCCCTGCAAGGGGACCTGGACACCCTGGAAAGCTGGGCTCACACATGGAAATTAAATTTCAATATCACCAAGTGCAAGGTGTTGCATCTTGGTCGGGAAACCCTAAACACAGGTACACCCTGGGAGGGGAGGCGCTGGAGGCCTCAATAGGGGAAAAAGACCTAGGGGTCATGGTGGATGCATGTATGAATAACTCTGAGCAGTGCAGGAGAGAGGCTAGCAAGGCAAACAGGATGTTGGGATGCATCGTAAGGGGGATCACCTCTAGGAGCAAGGAAGTGATTCTGCCGCTGTACAATGGACTGGTTAGACCACACCTTGAGTACTGTGTACAGTACTGGAGACCACCTTAAAGAGGGACATCAGTCCCTAGAGGGTACAGAGGAGGCAACAAGATGATACGAGGGCTAGGGGATTTGACGATGAGGACAGACTTAAGGAGCTCTGCCTGTTTTCACTGGAGGAGAGGAGAGACAGGGGGCCATGATTGAGATCTTCAGGTACCTCAAGGGAATACATAGGGTAAACATGGAGGGATCTTTAGACTAAAGCAGGAGGCATCACCAGAGGGCATGGTTTGAAGTTGGAAGGTGGAAGGGTAAGGGGAAAAGGGAGGAGGTTTTCACTGAGCGGGTGGTGGACCCTTGGAATGCACTGCCTGGTGAGCTAGTTCAGAGATCCACAGTGGAGGGCTTCAAGAGAGGATGGGACAGACACAGAAAGTGGATGTATCAGATGATGTTCTGTCCCAGGGGTGGGGATGGATGATACGGGTTTCTGGAGCACAAGGGATGGGAGGGTCTGGCACCCAACTGGGATCTAAAATTCGGCGACTTGATGAGCCGTGAGCTCTAATCTGCTGGCAAATAGTATGTTAGTACATACAAACAGTATTGGCAGAGGTAACTCATAATAGCTGGACTCCAAACTTTATGTGTATATATATATATATATATATATATAAAAAACGTTTGGAGTCCACCTATTACGAATTACCTCTGCCAATACTGTTTGTATGTGTTAATACTATAAATGTTGTGACAGTTTAAAAATGTTTTCTTTTTTTGAATTTTGTTAATACTACACATTAATTAGAAATGGTGTAGTCTACAACTTAATTTTCCTTGTGTAAGAAATGTAAGATTCTAGCCCCTATGGTCCCAAAGTTAGACCTTTCAAAATATAATTTCTTGAAAATGGGATAACTTTGAAACAGTTAGGGCTAGAAACTTAGTTTTTTTAAGTAAAGTTTGGAGTCAGCTAAGTTGATATATCAATATAAGATACTGCTTCAGCTACCACATAAAAACCAAAGATGGTTCACTAAATTTTTAAAGTTCTATTACTATAACAGCGTATTCTATCGACATGTATAGATCTGTAGTGACACATGAAAACTGTATCGGTAGGATGTATTTATGCTTATCGAACACCAAGCTTTCATAAAAAAACCACAACATACGTTTCTGCAACTAACAGTTTAACTGTTACAGCTTTTGAAACATAATTCCAGCTATTATAAAATAATCATAAATGATTACTTTTGGAAATGGTCAGAAAGTGGTTGTTCTTTCCAAAATAAAGATTATTTTCTAGTTCTGCCATTTTTTGTAAAATTAATCCATTTACTATAGTTCTGTCTTTGATAATGGATTCCAGGACCTTGTTCACCACTGATATTAGGCTGACACAGGTGCAACCCTGCCTCCTTCTTGAAGATGGGGATGACACTGGCTACTTTCCAGTCCTCTGGCTCACACATGTCTTTAAAGACTCCTGAAAGATTACCCCAGGAGTAGCTGGCCCAGTAGGGTTGAGGTGCTGGATGCCACACCTTGCACCACATCGGCAACCCAGGTTCGGGAATGACCTCAGGTCATCGGGGGAGTGGAGAGGAGGAGCAGGATCGAGTGCCTTACAGAACTCTCCTCTCCTGGGGTAGTTGTTGCCCCCCCCCCATAGTTCCGATGCCACTGGGTGGCGGTTTGGTGGTGGTGCAGGTGGGAGTGGGACGCAAGTCGGAAGGGCATCGCAGAACGCGGGGCGCGAGTCTGGGGCTAGGGGCAGGCAAAAATGGGAGAAAACACATAAAATACGTAATGAAAAAAAAAGATAACCTCAGGAGACCTTGTTGATTGTTCCTCTAGCTCCACAATTATCTTGGTGTGTATCCTGTCCACCTTGGGATTCCTCTGTCTTGATCTTTGTCTGGTAATCTGCTACCAGGGCAGGTGTAATGTCTGCAAGCTGCATCACGGTTATCCTTGATACTATGGCCCTCCCAATAAGCACCACCCCCACTCCACTGCCGGGGCCACTGGTGAACCTCAAAGCAAAGCATTCATTCAGCATCACAGGAACCTTGCCTGGTTCTTTCCTGGGTTCCCACCCCTCCCCTCTTGTCAGGGGCCAAACTCCCTCCTTTATCTTCCCCTTGCCATTTATGTTTGGAAGAAGGCATTGGTATTAACCATAGCTCCTGCTGCTACCCTGGCTCCCAGACCCCCCCTTGGCATTCTGAATTCTAGTCTTGCAGTCCCGCATGGCTGCTCTGTACTGCTCTCCAGCCTGGAGACAGCTTGTGTGTTTCCAGGAGTTACAGATCCCCATTTTATGCAGGATCAATTGCCATCGGACTAGGGCTGTGCATGGAGCTGATCTGTAATATTTATCTTTGTGTCTCTGGTAATTGTATCTGTACCTCTTGTAATAGTATTAGTATTTGTACCTGTGGTATTTGTTATATTATTTTGAAAAGTTTCACCAGGAAAGGCATACTGAGCTAATAGCTCATTTCCAGATGCGTCCTGGGGGAAAGGGAAGAGGGGATACAATACTGAATACAGAATCAGATAAAAATATACATCAAGCTAAGTACGTACAGAAAACAGTAAGGCAACATTTTGTGGGATAGGCAGGCAGTACTTGGCATCATATATAGGCTGCATACATAAATCCATCTACATATATACACACTTTTGTTATATATATATATATATATATATATATATATATTTTCTTTTTCTGGCTCCGCTTTGCCCCGGAGAACTCTCTTGGGCACATCCTCTGCTCTACCTCCGTGCCTGAAACTCTCCAGCTTCCTGGAACCAGCCCCGGCTATCCCCTCAGCTCTGAGCCCTCCCGAGGTGGGGCCATCCTATCCATCCAGGGCGCTCTATCTGTAGTTCAGGCTGGGCTGGGCTTGGCCCAGGAGCTGGAGGAATCCGGCCAGTGGAGTGTGGTCAAGGGGGTGGTGCCATCGCCTATCTCTGGGAGCGTTTTTATTTTCTTGGCTGTGTTTCATCCCCTCCACCTCCCCGGAAGAGCTTGGACATGCAATGGTGCCAGGCATGCCTGCCGCAGCTCTGCTTCCCCTCTAGCGTGCTCTAGCATGCCATGTGCGTTGCAGTGCCTCCGGTTTCCACCGGGGGCCGATGCGGTGCCGGGCAGAAGCCTGGATCCCCCCAAGAGAGGAGAGCAGTCCTCCGGATGCTCGATCTTCTCTCTCCCCCCTGCCGACCCCCAGCAGCCCGGGCTCATTCCCAAACCCGGGTCACCGGTATGGCGTGAGGTGTGGCATCCAGCGCCTCAACCCTCAGCGCCACCGGACTGGCCTCATATATATATATACACATATACACACACACACTCTTAATGTTTATATTTATTACATTTCCATTTACACACTTTTTTCCCCCAATTGTTTAACCAGGTGAGACACACTAAGCTGAAAGCTTGTTTACAGGTGCAACCTGGGAGCACAAGGAAGTTAAGTGACTTGCTCAGGGTCACACAGTATGCATGTGGGGGCTGTGGGATTCAAACCCAGGTCTCCAGATTTGCAGCTCAGAGCCTTAAACCACTGCGCTATACTGTCTCCTGAAACTTTACTTATTTATTAGTACTCAGTTACGTAATCATAAACATACACACAAAGATCTTCAACATAGATCTATTTGTTTTCTAACACTTGGGAGTAGCAAGAGTGAGAACTTTGTCAGAATAAGGGAAGTGGGGGACACCCCCTCTGGGATACAAACCCTGCAAGGGGATTGGCAGGGGGGAGACTAAAGGATAGTAATGGTGGGGGCAGAATGCTGGCACATAAGAAGTGAGTGTGGTTAATTATAGGAAAGGATGGGTGGTGTGTTAGGGATCAAGAGGGGAGATGGCGGAGGTAGGAAATAACGAAAGGGAAAAATGAAGGGTAGGAAATAGCAAAAAGGAAGAACTGAAGGGAAGAGGAAGTAAGGAGGGGAAAGGCAGCCGAACACCCTCAGCCCACAGGAGCAGAACCCCAGGGGTATGAACACTACTCGATATAAACCCAGCTAGTGCTATAGTCTAGTGGTGTGTCGGGGGAGGTGTCATAGGGGACTGAGCAGGGAAAAATGAAAGAGGAAAGGGAAGGGGGAAATAAGGAAGGGGAGGAGAGTCAGGTGCAATTGTAGGAGGGGGAAGTACAGTGTCGAAGAATATGGGATAACAAACAAGTAGACAGGGCAGAGCAGATACGTGAGCGAAGAGAGTTCCAAATGTTTGGGAAGTGATAGGAGAAGACTGCTCTCTCTCTGAAGTGGTAGACTGGGAAAGGAGGGAGAGGGTCCTATGGGGGGACTTGCTAAGGGAGTAGTGGGGGAATAGGATGGATGGAGATGAGGGAGCGGAGGTAAGGTGGCAGGAAACCTACCCAGAACATTTCAATTAAAGAGGCACTATGGGCAAGGTATCGGGCCCCGAGAGAGGGAAAGGAGAGACTGGTGTAGAGGTCACAGTGGTGTGTATGTGGCAGACATGCAAGAGCAAAGCAACAGAAGGAGTTGAATAGAGTGTCCAGTCTGGTTAGGGTGGATTTGGGGGAAATACTATAGGCTGTCTCCAAAGTCAAAGATTGGGAGGATCATCTTCTGGACAATCTCTTGATGGGCTGGAGGGGGAAGGCAGCTGCAGTGTCTATACAGAGCACCCAGTTTGTGAAGTAGCTTTTTGAGGCTAGCGTCCACATACCCAGCAAAGTTGAGGTTCCTATCGAGCCAGAACCAGAGGTATTTGAAGAAAAATACGTCCTCTACTATGGAACCATCGAGGGTATGGAAGGTAGGGGTGGCAGTAAACCTGGTGTCAAAGGTCATAGAGACTGTCTTTTTGGCATTTGATGACAGTTGATTAGCGTGGAACCAGCACTGGACATTGTTGAAATCCAGTTGGAGGGTGGCTGCCACATCAGAGGGGGAAGTACCAGAGGTATACAAAACAGTATCATTGGCATACATGTGGATGTTTGCAGTTGAACAGGCAGCAGGAAGGTAATTTAGAAATATCAAGAAGAGTACCGGTCTCAGTACCAAACCCTGAGGGACACCTGTGTTTATGGGGGAGTTGCCAATCTTGTCTACTTGGGACCGACCCATGACATAGGAATGGGACCAGTGAGTGGTGGACTCAGAGAGCCCAGCCATGGCCAGCTTGTCGAGGAGAAGGGAGTGGGCAACAGTGTTGAAAGCCTGGCCAGGTCGAGAAAGATGGGTGATGCGTCCCTGATCCATGCTAGAGAAAATGGAGTCTGTGAGCCAGAGAAGGGAAGTCGTGGTGAAGTGGGTCTTACGGAAACCAGACTGGAAGGGGGTGAAGAATGAGGAAGAATATAGGAAACCAGAAAGCTGAGCCATAGCCAAGTGCTCTTGGAGTTTAGCAAGGATTGGGAGCAGAGATATCAGGCAGAAGTTACCAGGGTTAGAGGAGTCGCCACCCCTGGGAAGAGGGATAACAGTGGCAAGCTTCCAGGCATCCGGGACAGTGGCAACTGTGAAGGAGAGGTTCAGAAGAGTGAAGAGAAGGATAGCCTTAGTGTGGGTTGATAGGTGCAGCAGCTTGGGGGTCAAGTCCATCCGGGCTTTTACCCATGTGCAGGTTAAGGGCAAGAAGGGCTTGCAGGGTGTCAGCAGGGGAGACTGGTAGGAAGGAAAAGCATGGTGAAGGGGAGATAAGTGCAGAAGAGGCTGGTGGAGGAGGGGCTGAGGAGGAAGGGACGCTAGGAGGGCGGAAGCACAGATGATGAAGATGTTGAATTCAGCTGCAACAGCAGTGGGGTGGTCTGAGATGGTGATGTCACCTACCTTTAGGACAGGTGAGGGGTTGGGGTGGGGGAGGAAAATAATGCATGGACTATCTTCCGAATTTAGAGGGGCTAAGTTTTTCCTGGAAGGTAGAAGAGAAGTACAGTATGCCCCAAATGTACCATCCACGTTTGAAACGGACAGCCGCTTGTAGTGGACAAAAGTCATTTGCCAAATGCCTTTTCTTTTTTTTTTAAACTTTATTTTTTCATTTTGCAGTGCATACAAAAGAAAATATTCCTTGATTCCAGGTATAGGAATAGATACAAGAAATGCTATGATAGGTAATACACAGCCCATCTCTCTTGGTTACAGCAATGAGGGGACAAAATGCATCCATTAAAATACACAGATGGTAACCAAAATAGGCTATATGCATTAGGACCATGGACATCCCCACCTAAAATAGTTTATAATAAGTCCAGAGAGTTTCTTCTTTTCAGAGAGGCCGTCGTCCATTGACATGGCCCAGGGGTCCATGAACTAATAAAGATAGTGGAAATCGATCCCTTTTATCTGACTAGTAAAGATGCCCCTCAAAACTTGCTCACAGACATTCTGTTTCAATATTTTAACCTTAATCTGTATGATATAAACACCTAACAATAAAAGCTCCCAACATTTTTAATAACTCAAAACATTCACTTCCTCCCCAAAACTACCACGAGGTGGTAGCTCAGCTCCTATTAACACTGAATGTAACTGTAATATATTTGCTTGTGTTAACAGGCATAGACAGAATGGCCTGAGAAGGCTTTTAAACAAATGTTAAATCTGGCTCTAAAAGGTATAACAATAACGTAACTTCTCAGCAGTGACAAAAAACCACAGTGCTTTATTACTAGGAACAGTTCGGTGCTAACCAGCCCTTATCTTTGAGCCCGAGAGTTCCAACATCAAGGTTCGCCTTCTCCCTCATCCGAATTCGAATGTCCAGCTTTGGCAAAATCCTCCCAGATCATCTCCAGCCTAAAACCTGCATCTGCTGGGTCATTATACAAGTAGGTTTTCCCGGCATATATAATTTTCAGCCTCGCTGGCATTTGTAAGGCATGGTTGATCCCGAGCTCTCAAAGGCCCACTCGAACAGTGTCAAATCCACGGCGCCTCATTCTGGTCAAATAGTTCAGGTCAGGGAAGCAATGTACTGTCGAGCCATTGGGAAGGGTAAAAGCCCCGTTTGTTTTAGCCCTCTGCAAAATCATATCCCACATGTGTGTTCCAGTGGTTACCGCCAAGACAGTCCTAGGGAGGTCAGGGTTGTTGCGCTTCCTTCGTGGGGTAATGCGATAGGCCCATATAATCTGGAGGTTAGCTCTCAGTTTTAATGCATTCTAGAGGAACTGGTGTAGATGGTCCACCAAATTGGCTCCTTCGGGTATACCCAAAAATCGGAGGTTGCAGGACCTTGCTCCATTCTCAAGAAACTCAAGCCTGGTGCGTAAGAGCTTATTTTCTTTAAGAACTCCAACAGTCACTGTGGCTGTTTTTGTAACCGGTGAACTAAGAATAGAGTGATTAGTCTCTAAAGCAGTGACCTTTGATTCCACAGTCATTAATCTGGTATTGTAAGTATCCAACTAATTATCTAGTTGCTGCACGGCTTGAAGGATAGTATTAATTTGGCCCCTAGGTCCTTGGGTCTCCCATTGGACTGAGTACCAGTCAGAACTCCCCTGGAGGATGGCGCAGGGCCTTTCCCTCGGCCCGAATTTTTAAACACTTCATTTTTAGTTCTTCCCATCGTTTAGTCAGAAAATGCTTGTTCCCCAAGAGGCTGTAGTACTTCTTTCTTTACATTTAAGTTTGGATCGAGAAGAAAGTTCGATAAAATAAGAATTTGTAGCTTTTATTATTCTTCAAGTCTGGAGCTACGCGAGAGGTGTCTATTGCTGTCGGCTGCTAGCCACGCCTCCAGCCAAATGCCCTTTTTTTTTGTTAAATATCATCTTTATTAAAAAAAAAATTAAGATTTTACAGTCACATTACACCTGATTTTAAAACATTATTTATACAGAATTACAGGTCAAGAGGTTCTTATTCCATACAGTTACCATAATGGCTTTGTCACGGCTAAGGTGTACAAACTTATGTCTGAGTCTGGTCTATTTTGGCTAGATATCGCCCAACGTCTCTCTCCATATAATCTCCTCCCCACACCCCCTCCACTCACCCTGCCAGGACTTAGCATATTACAGTAATGCCTTACTAATTTGAAGCTTGGGCCTAGAGCCCGGTATAACTGGTCTGAGCAGGCAGGCAAGTAATGAGGAGTGCTAAGGCACAAAGTGTGGATCGTTAGTCATAATATGTAAAATCCATCTTCTCCACTTCGAGGAGCACAGTTCTGCTTTATCATTTAGATTATAAGTTATTCTTTCAGATCTATATATAAGATTTACTATCTCTCTCCAGTCTGAAGTGGTGGGTACCAACACTGTGAACCAGCGTTTAGTGATGGCTTTCTTCACTGCTAGGAAGGAGATGCTCAATAGATACTGGGAGCGGGGGTCTCGCAGTTCTCGAGGAAAGAGATGTAGGATAAAGAATTCACCACTGTAAGGAAGCCTGACCCCGAAGAGATCCTCTAACTCCACAAGCAAGGCCCGCAAAAAGGGCTGCAGCTTTGGACAGGACCATAGAACATGGGAGTGATGAGCATTAGCCTTGCCACATAGGCACCAACAGGCTGCAGAGCCTGAAGCGCAGTAATGTGATGTTATTACTGGGGTTCGGAAGAATCTTATTGATAGTTGCCACGAGAATAACCTCCAAGAATGTGAGTAAGTGATTCTCGATGTTGTGCGACAAATTGTATCCCACTGCTGTGGCGAAATTTGGGATCCCAATTCCTCGTTCCATTTCTCCCTTACCCCCGATGTGTTTCCACTGGCTGTTTCCATCAGAGACTTAGAGGGTGGAGATAGGGTGTGATAATCTCTGGGATTTTAATGTTTGTTGAAACAGCTGAATCACCTGGGGATGTACCTCAGGGGAGCGGACACTCAGGGGGAGGGAATCGAAATAGTGTCGAAGTTGTAAATACCGAAAAAAATCTGATTGGCAGAGATGAAATTCTCGACTGATCTCACCAAATTCTTTAAAAAAGGGTCCTGTCTGGAGTTGTGAGAGCTTTGAAAGATGGGTATGTCTCCAGTTATGAAACGTATGGTCAGAAACAGCTTAGGGGAAATCTTCCAATAAATCTATTGGGCAAAGCATGACCAGAAAGGGAGTAATCCCTAGTGATTTACCTGTTAAGTACCACACCTGGATTTGGTGTATGGTCCAGGGGCTTAGAATCAGCTGGTCGAGCGGAGGTGGATTTTTATAAAGGATTAGCCTTTGGTATTCTCAATGGGGGAGAACACTCTCCTCGATTTCCCTCCACTGGGCCGGAGACACTCTGATCTGGCGTTGTATAATAAAGGACAGATGAGAAGACCAGTAATAAAATTTAAGATTTGGGAGTGCCAATCCGCCTTGCGATTTAGGGAGATAGAGAGTCCTCATCTTAGTTCTGGGGTGCCTTCCTGCCCAAATAAACTTTGTAACTGCCTTATTCCAGACCTTAAAAAAGTTATCCAGTAAATTAAGAGGAACATTCTGAAACAGGTAAAGGGCCCTCGGGAGAATCACCATGAACCACTTCAATACGCTGAATCATATTAAGTGGAAGAATATTCCACCTTTCGAGATCTTGCTTCATCTGAGACGTGAAGGGGCGATAATTATTATTCAGAGCGTCATCAGCTTTTTGGGACAGATGTATTCCTAAATATTTCAGCTTAGAGAGTCTCCAATAAAAAGGGTAGCTTTCCTTTAGTGACTCAGGGGGGACAAAGTGAAAGGTAAGGGCATCCGTCTTACTAGTGTTCAGCCTATAGTCCGAGTGTGATCCAAATTCCTCCAAAAGCTGAAAGACTGAGGGGATAGACTGTACGGGTTTAGTGAGGAATAGTAGGATGTTGTCTACGTAGAGAGCTACACAGTGCTCTGTCCCTTCTATACTCACTCCCAAAATCCCCGGTGATGCTCTGATTGCCTGGGCCAAAGGCTCTATAAAAATGGCAAAGAGACCAGGAGATAAGGGCAACCCTGAGGTGTGCCCCTAGAAAGGGGGAAATATTCAGAGTGGTGGCCAGAAATTTTAACACATGCCTGTGGGGAAGAGTAAATTTTTTACAGAATGGCTACATGGGAGATGGGAAATGCATCGCTGCCACTATGGCAAAAAGAAATGGCCACGATACCCGATCAAAGGCCTTCTCAGCATCTAGGCTGAGAAGGACCGATGGATCTTCCCGGGATTGCATTTCATGTACCAGGTGTAGGGCTCTACGGGTGTTGTCCGAGGTTGATCTGGAGCTTATGAAACCGGTTTGATCAAGACCTATCAAGACCGGCAGAATGGCATCCAGCTTCCGGGCCAAAATGGACATAAAATATTTATAGTCCGTATTAAGGACCAAGATTGGTCTATATGAACTACATTGTAAAGGGTCCTTGTCCGGTTTGAGGATAACTGAAATTGTTGCATACACCCAACTGGGGGTTGGAAGCCTCCCCAGAGAGGACCTCATGAAAAGCACCCAGGAGAGGTTTATTAATTAGCTGAGTTGAGCCTTTATAAAACTCAGCCCCGTATCAGTCCGGACCGGGGGCTTTTTGAGTTTTGGACCTGGAAATGGTCAGCATCAGCTCCTCTAACGAAATTGGCCTCACCAGGCTATTTTGCTGATCGGGACTGAGGGTAGGTAACTTTAGGGCCGATAAAAAGGTGTTAGTGAGTGTGGGGTCTGTCTCGTGATCCGAGGTGTAAAGGGCTCTAAAGTATTGACAAAAGGCTTGGGATATGTTTTTAAACTTAGTGTGATGAATTCCTGTGATGGGGTCTTTTATTGTTGTAATAGTGGACAGTTTGCGTTGTTGGCGGAGCTGATATGCCAGCAGGCGGGAGGCCCGAGGTCCAATCTCGCCATATCTCTGGCGGAGGTATGCCAAGGCCACTTCCGTTTGTTGAAGGCCTAAAGCATCTAAGTTTTTCTTAGTCTGCTTTATCTGGGCTAGAACTGAGTGATCTTCTTGCTGGTGAGCCAGCTGAAGAAACTGCAGTGTCTGTTCGAGCGGTGTTTGTCTTTCTTTTCGTGCCTTCGCTAACCTGGCTGAGTATTTTATCAAGTGGCCTCTCAGGACTGCCTTTAGGGTATCCCACTGTATAGATGATGAAATTTCTTGGGCGGAGTTATCCTGAATAATTTCCGAGATCTTATGATTGAGAAACTCTCTGAACTGTTCACTTTTCATGTAGATGGGATTAAATCTCCACCTAGTACTGCGCTTCTCTAAGCCCAGGTTCCATACAGTGGTAAGTGGTGCGTGATCTGAATGTGCTATGGTGCCCAATGTGGCTTCAACCAGAGAGCCAAGGTTCTCCCTCTGGGTATAGCAGTGGTCTATTCTTGTGTAGGTCCCATGGACAACAGAATAGAAGGATTACCCCCTGTCTCTAGAGTGTAGGGAACGCCATGAGTCTAGCCACCCCTCCTCTCCCACAAACTGTTTAAAAAATTTGTGTGAGGCCTGTTGTCTTCCAGGCTGGGTCCTAGTGGTGTCCAGAGCTGGATTTGGGGCAATATTGAAATCCCCTGCCAGGATCAGCATTCCCTTAGTCAACTCAACTATTTTGTCCAAGAGGAAATGGATTGTAGGGGAGTTTGAGGCTGGAGAGAGATAGATATTGGCTGAGGTTAATTCCTGCTCATGCAGGGTCCCCTGAACTATAATTAGTCTACCGGCCGGGTCTGCCCATTCCTTGACTTTCCGGAAGGGAAGATGTGGTGAGACTAGTATGGCGACCCCCCCCCACCTCTGGGCATGGCCGATGAGAAAACCTGCGAGTAACCTCTCCCCCGGAGCTTCCCGTGCTCCGCGGAGGGCAGGTGGGTTTCCTACATATAAACAATCTCAGCATTTGATTTCCTGGCTAGCGTTATCATCCTAGATCTCTTTACCAGACTGCTCAGACCATTCACATTCAATGAGTATACTTTCAGGTGTTTATGAGCCATTTGTCTAACCGAAATAACAATTTTGCTGTATTAAGTAAGCCTTCTAACACTTTGAGATTGTACTGTAACCTCTTCCTGATTTTCTGTTGTCATGTGACTGTTTACTACATTCCAAATATACTTCCCCTCTAAAAGGGGATATGAATGTACATTAACTTACCAGAAGCCCAGAACATAAACTCGAGGGCTTAACCAAGTAACTTCTCTAATACGAACTTTAGCTAATTCTAATAAGATGATTAGCTTCAAAGTAAACCTACCCCTTAAATCTCTAAGGGTCAAAGGGAGTTCCTGGGCCGAATGGGCCTTCAAGCTTAGCCAAGGCCACCAAGGCTCTATAGAGACTTCGAGGCAGTGACAGAATTCACTAGGTATGTACCCCCCTGTCTGTGGTGACCCAGGGGAAAACAACTGTAGGTAAAGGGGCATTTGCAACCCAACCAGTAAAAACCTGTGGGGTGTATTAACTATGTACAATGGCCAAAGCCATACTAGAGTCAGGGGAAGTAATGAGGAGGGAGGGAACAGGATTATTGGATCCTAATGCCACCTCCTCAGAATAAATGCGAAATGACTTCCAAGGGGCTGCTGGAGGGTGTTATTCAGCAGTAAGGCAACTGCAACAGTGCAGAGAAAAAGGGCACTCCTGCAATAGAGGAGATAGCCCTCGGGCTCTGTGGTAAAGACCCTTATAGAGCTTGCCTTGTGGTCAGCCAAAAACATGTCTGGGCTGCTCCCCCTGCCCAAGGGAACCCCCGCCGAGCCAACTGAGATTAATACTTAAAAATCACCTGTTTAAGGTAGATTAGTGGACTGCAAACAACGAGGGATGTCTAGAGGCATTAAAGTTTGGTACTAAGAAAGGAAGGGGAAACTCCCCCATTGCCCCCCGCAGGGGCCCTCAGCACTATTAACATGTCAAAATTAGGGAGATCAGATGCTCCAAACCCCCCAGCGTACAATCCAGGGTAGAACCAACAAGCACATTTAGTTATAATAGATTTAGTCTGCGAGTGATTACCCATCCATGAAAATAGCACACACGAGGGTGAAAAAAAAAGAAGGGGGGATCTAGTCTAAGATCCCCACCCTTAATAATCACCCAGCAATGTGACCAGTGATCAGGTAAGATGTCCAGTACATCCCCAAGGGGAGCCTAGAGGGCCCCACCAGATAACCTAGGGGAAGTGCCCCCCCCACAAGGAAAGAGACCCCCTGTAGCCCGCATGCAGAGAGAGCACCAAGCAGGCGAGGGTGGCCCAGCGTACACCCCAAATGGAGAGAAGTGAACTAAGACAGTGCCCAGTTGTGTCTGGAGTTGGCCTATGAGGTTCAAGATGGATGGGCGCTCCAATAAAGGTACTGAAATAATCCCCATCGCATCTCCGTGTCCAAGAGGTCCACACGGTTCCAATGCCCGCCCACGTGAAAGCCAACAACCGCCCACGGGTGAACACCCAGTCCCTCGCCCTGGGGGGGGAACCAACCTCCAGGCAAGAAAGCCGTGAACTGCAGTGCCCTAAAAGGTACTGGTGGGGATGAGTGGGGGCCTATATGTTTACTTCCCAGGAGCTGCAGATGCACGTGTCGTGAGTGAGACCAACGAGCGATTTCCAGCTCTGTAACATGGGCTGACCGGCAACTATCTGCAGTGGGAGGCAGGAAAGGGAGGACCTCGCCGTAGTGGCATGGCCGAATGAATTCTCGGGTCGTGGTGTAGACAGAGCCCAAGGAATAGCCCCCCCCCAGTACAGCGCCAAATACCAGGTTGAAATAAAAGGCACTTTGTGTTGAAAGTACTCACAGGGCTCCATACAGGAGATAACATCTCTGCCAGGCTGAAGTAAAGTATTTCACCTGCCCTGCAAAGCCTGGGAGCACCAACCAAGGGGAAATAGGGCCTCGATAGGAGGAAACAGGGAGGAAAGGGAGGGAGTGTCTCAAAAGATTAAACAGAGCTTGAGGAGTGTAAAACTTCTCAGCACCAGTCAAGTGTCCACAGTTACTTGCTGTTCATCATTTGGAGTGAGTCCCTCAGAATCGTCCAGTAAGTGTGCGGCTTTCCTGTTCATCATGGTGGGATCTCCATAACGTCGCAGTAAAGTGGAGACATCAGCACACAGATTCATGTATGAGGACCTCAGCGAGGATCCAGGTCTGGAGGTTCCTTTTTGTGTGACCGACCAGGCGGAGGCAAGTAGGTCCTTCTCTAATTTTTCTTTTAGGAGGGGAGGTGAGGTAATCCCCAGGGTCTCCAAAAAAGGGGAGGCAGTCAGCAGATCTTGAAAGATTTTAGGGCCCGATTCAGTAAAGACCTTGAGTCTCACCGGGTATAGAATTTGGGCTTTGATATTTCTAGCATGGAGTTGTTTTAGCACTGGCCAGAGGGTCCTTCTGGCATCCTGCACTGCTGAAGTGTAATCGTTGTCTATGGAAATTCGGCAGCTGGAGAAGGATAACGAGCCTTTTTGCCAGGCCTTCTGCAATAGCTCTTCCTTGGCTCTGTATGAGGTCAACTTGTCTACTATAGACCAGGGCCTTGCGTCTGGGTTACGGGGTCTAGGTGTGAGAGATCTATGCTCCTGGTCCATCTCCATGCTGAAGTCCGCTGGCAGATCAAGTAAATCACGGAGGAAGTCCTGCAGGAAGATGATCATGGATGGATGCTTGTCCTACAAGCCCTCGGGGACCCCGTAGACCCTCAGATTTTGCCTCCTACTTCTGCCTTCGAGGTCGTCCAGGTGATGGGTGAGCTTGCGATCTCTGGCCAGGAGGTACAGGAGTAAACGGTCATGGCGATCAGCTTGCTCCGGAATTTGGGAAGTGCATGGCTCCAGCTGGTCCATTTTATGACTGATGCTGCTGATGTCAGTTTTCAGTTCGGCAAGGGACTGGTCTATCTTGGTGACTGTGCGGGCCGTTTGCTTTATGGTAGCAATCAAGTCAGAGTGAGGACCCTCACCATGCAGATCGGGCTGCAACAGGTCAAGCGGAGCGTCTGAGGAATCCATTGCATCCACTTGTTCACACTGGATCAGGGCTCTCAATTTCTGCATCTGGGTGGGCTGGGGTTTCCCTGGTTTGTTCCTTTTCGGTTTGGCAGGCGAAGACATCCTAGTAATCGGTGATTGAAAACGTTTATCGTTGGCAGGGGAACGGAGCCTCAGGGTTAAGCAGCCATTAGTTTGCTGACATCACCAGAAGTCCGCCAAATGCCTTTTTAATTGATTCCCATATTAAAAATCACAGTTACAACGGAACTAGTGCTCTACATGTACCGGCCACTTTGTGTCTACTTTTGTGTAATCATTGTTGCCATTCACACCTCTCTGTGTGTATTGTAATATGTTCCTCACTTTAAACGCAATGCGTTTAAAAATACTCAGCGTTTAGTAACCCCCCCCGATAGCACTCAATCAGCAGCAGTTAACTCTGTGTCAAGCAGGTTAAACCAATCAAGCGTGTGAATAAAAATAAGCGCTTAACAACTTGATCTAGTCTGGTTTCTGTCTCACCCTGTAGTTCTGTTCACTGCCAAACGATGTCCCAGTCAATGCCTGCAACTCCTTCTGTCTCTGGGATACTGTATTCCGCTTTGGCGAGACAGATGGCTCTAGTGCAGGCATTATGGAGAGAACGATAAGTGAGCAAATCTGCAAGAACACCTGAAACTTTGTAAGCCATCCATGCCAGGTCATTAGCACGATGGCAAGCCAGCAGCTCAGCTGATACCCAGGGGAGGTGAGATCCTCGGACCCTGGTTTTCCTAACAGGAGCGTGCCAGTCCCAAGCATTTAGTAACTGTGCTTTGCAATAACTCAGGGCTTGAATCAATGGAGAAGGCATTGGCAATGGGAGACCAGTCGGTTCCAACAAGTTCCTCGTGAAGGGAGGACAAGTCTGAGGATCTAAAGGAGTACAGGATATTTGGTGGGGGCTTTGGGGCAATGGATCTTACGCATGCAGTAGACCATATGGTGATCACTGAGTGCATTAGTTGTTTTAGATTTAGGGAGGAAATGTGGTTACAGATTTTGGATTGCGCTGGTATTTTTTATTTGCCTGCACATTTACATTTACTAAAAATATGTTTTACATGTCAGACCTGTTTCTACTTTTTTTTTTTTTTTGCTTTCTGTTTTTTCCTCCCCCTCTGCTGGAGGTAGTCCTTCTCGGAGTCCAGGGCAGCCCCAAACCCGTCATTCTTGCCACCTCCCAGAGCTTACATGCCTCCTGGAGTGGAGCCCCGTGGTGTCATCTCCCCACAGTGGAGGTCCTCAGGGTGTACCAGGTCACTTGGAAAGGCTGCTTGTAATACTCTGGGAGTAAGCCTAGATTGGCAGGGTGCAAAGTCCTCGGGCTGCCCGGAGACGTCATGGAGCAACTCCCAACTCCATCTAGGTGCCCCTGTTGTGCTGTCACATGGTCTCCGCCAGGTGGCAGTCAAGTAGCAGGATGCAGCATCCCCCTTCCTCCATGGAGGAAAGCTGTCCTTGTGATGCTTGATCCTCCCTCCCACAGCCGGCCCCCAAGTGACCTCAGTCTATTTCTGAACACTGGCCACTGGCGCAGTGAGCGGTAGCACTTCCGCTACACTACTGAACCAAACAGCCATGCGTTTTCTAACTGAATCTGCATTGATTTATGAAAAATTATAAGTTTAATTAATTATTCATGAGCCTAGCAAGGTTCCTGATTGGTTACCAGGTTGGTCATTAATGTCTGAAATGATCAGTCCAGCTGCCAACTGACACTGTGCGGTATGCACAGTTCATGCCATGCTGCTTAATATCTCAATTTACAAAAAATAAATGGGAAAAAGAAAATTGTTATTGCGATTAGACTTATAATCGCAATAACAACCATGAAGCAAGTCATTTCCTTGGATTAACGACTGGCTGGAGGGAGGTGGCCCTCGGCACACCCATCCCTCCAAGTGGCATTAATCCCTCAGAAATGACCGGCTTGTCTGTTGTTATTGCTTACATGTTTCAAATGGTTTTTATGAGGCAGAGAAACTTCAACTTGATTGCCCTGCAGAGCAGTAGCTAGGGGAGCCATTTGCATCGCTGACCTCAAGGTTTACTATCTGAGTTCATGTCATAGTTGAGGACTACTTCGAGATGTAGTAGGCATCCCAGAGGGTACTCTCCATCTCCAGGGAGTGTAGAGATGCTTGTGCAGCTCTCTAGTTGTCCCCTGACGCTCCCAGGGGAAGCAGCGGACTTGAGAGTTACTACTGCATGAGTGGCTGAAGTCCCAGTACACTACTGCCTCAAATGCTTTAGTTGGACCAATTAGGAAGGCTATGTTCTCCCTTTCTAAGTGGCCCACACACAGCAACTCCAGTCTGCCCCAGGACATAGGATCTAATGTCCAGTCACACGGAGACAGTGACACGGTCATCACACTGAGAGTGATGAGCGAATCAAGCCAACGCATTAGCAGGAATCCAGATATAGGAGATGGGGACTTGGATACTGGGATGGAATGAGAATCTGGGAGTTGGCAAAAACTGGAATAAGCTTGGGAGTTCTGGAACCCAGAATGCTGCATACCAGCTGGTTGTGACTTTCAGGTTCCAGACTCCTGATTCTGGGTGCATCCTGGATTCCACCTATACCAGAAGGGTTTCTCCAGAGTGCAGGAAAAGGAACAGAAGGAGAAAATAGTATTTTATCAAAAAAAATTTTATACAAAAAAAAGCAGATGTAAGGCTGGGGGAAAAACACTAGTTGCTTTAGCCTGCCTTCTCTCTGTTCTGAATTCATATACCAGCTCAGTTTTGCATTTTGTAGCAGATTTTTGCATATTGTAACAGATTTACCAAACTGAATGCATTCTCCTACACCATGCTTGCTAACCAGGAAACTCTGCCTTCTGAGGCAAGAAACACTGATGAGGGACTAAACCACATAGTTGGGGAACAACTCCTGTTTTTTTCACCAGCTGGGTGATTAAGAAGTATAGAAAAGCAAATACACATTTGAACAAATATTGAACTGACCTGCCATTGGTCTTCACAACTTGCTGCAATCGGGGAACTAGAAAGGGAAAGAAAAACAAGGAGAAAATATTATCAGCCGATCAGCAGTGGACTTTCGATCACAAGCAACAGCTCTCCAAGTCACCGGGTGATCCCTCCCCCACACAGCGCTCAGAAAATGCTTTTGATATGAAAGTTACATTTTAATTAATTTGTCTGGGAATAACACACACAAACATAGGCAGCAGCAACTTCCTGTTCAGTAAAGAGAAACTGAAAGGCGGAAAGCTGCTCTTGTAGTGCTCTGATTGGTTATTATGTCTGGGAGCAAAGTTTGCATTACTTAGCCAACACTGCCCTCTAGTGGAAAAGATGGGAATCAATATTTATCACCCCCTGTCTGGTTATTGCTCAAAATTTGAATATTTATTTATTTATTTATTGTAATCTTGGAAGACACTTGGGAGTGGATGCTCGTTGAGAGGTTACACATCAATACATTAACTGAGGTCACAATTATGGTTTACGCGATACAGATATATAGTATATATATATATATATATATATATATAAACAAAATACAGCATACAAGCAATAACGTTGGTGGTTCAGACAAAGGATACAGTGTGTGCTAAGGCATTGTACAATGTATGCCTGCGTCCTATGAATTGATATAGACAGGGGAAGGGAATAAGGTGATTGGGGGGAGATGCAGGGTGAGGCAAGGAGTGGGAGAGGATGTTAGGATAGGGCATGGGTGAGGCGGCGATAGAATGGATGGGGGGTGATAGATTGTGTGTAGGGGGTGGGGCAAAGTGCAGCAGAGAGACTATCTTGCTAAGACAGTAATGGGAAGTACTGGGGGTAGTCCATTGCTGCGCGCGGGGATTTAGTGTGGGCACCTACAGAAGCTACTATTAGTGAGTTGCTGACGCAGCCTACTTTTTAAGGATTCCAGTGTATAGGCATTGGAGATGTCAGGGGGTAGGCTATTTGTCCAGAGAGGAGCCCGGTGGGCGAAGGAATGTTGTGCCGTGGTTGTCTGACACCTGGGCACATGAAAGATTTGGGTGGACGTGCTCCTGGTGTGTCTGGCATTTGAAGAAGGAGCTAAGAGTCTCTGTACCCCAGGTGGAAGTAGAAGTAGAGTGGCCTTTTTTTGCAAGGAGGCAGGTGTGATATCGGATTCTGTCGCTCAAGGGGAGCCAGCCAGTCTGAGCATACAGCTCACAGGTATGGGTGAGCTTTGGGGCATTAGTGAGCAGTCGGCAGGCTTTGTTTAGAGCAGTTGAGAGGCGTTGAAGGGTGGAGCCTGTTGCAGATCTATAAATAGCCAGGCCATAATCAATGAGGGTTATGACTGAGCTGTTTATTGCCAGGTTCAGGGCTTCAAATGTTAGGTTGTGTCTGTGTCTGTAGAAGGTGCCAATCCTGGTGTTGAGGGCTTTGGCAGTGTTGTCTATATGCTGAGTGTAAGACAGGGCAGAGTACAAAGTGATACCCAGATATTTGAAGTGGGGAACTAGCTCCAGGGTGATACCGGCATCATTCTGAATGGCTAGAGGGAAGCCTTTTTGTTTACTCTGAGATGAGGAGTAGAGCATGGTCTTGGTCTTTTTACAGTTCAAGACCAGTTTTTGTTCTTTGAGCCAATTTTTGGCAGCTGCGAATCTAGATTGAAGGTCCGATTCGAGGAGTGGGGGTCTGGGCTGCTTGCAAAAATCACCACATCATCTGCATAGAGGAGCATGTGGCATTGGCAGGATGCTGAAGAGTAAAGGGCTGAGTATGGAGCCTTGCGGTACCCCCGACCTGATGGGTCTACTTTCAGATAGGACTTCCCCAATCCTGACCTGCTGGGAGCGCAGGCTCCGGTAACTTCTAAACCATTGCACGGTTTCAGAGGCTAGTCCTATGTTTGAGAGTTGCTCGAGGAGGAGCAGGGCATGATGGACCGTGTCGAATGCCTTTGATAGATCTATGAAGGCTGCTCCTGCAACGTGCCTTTTGTCAAATGTGTTGTGTATGAATCCAGAAAGTTCGAGTAGAGCTGTGATGGTGCTGTGGCCAGTTTGGAACCTATGCTGCTCGGTACATAGAAGCTGGTGCTGATTGGGGTACTCCACCATCTGGTCGGCTGCAATCCGTTCAAGGGCCCTTGAGAGTGGGGGTAGTATAGAGATCAGCCTATAGTTATTGTGGAGTGCCCAGTCTCCATCTTTGTGTATCAGGGTTACTGTGGCAGACTTCCAGATTTGTGGAAACTTGGAGTGGCAGAGGGACAGGTTCATTAGCTTTGTGAGGGGACCAAGTATCTCATCTAGTGCTTGCTGTACAAATTTTCAGTCCAAGGAGTCCCCGCCATGTCTAGACTTGCCAAGAACCTTTTCAAGGTATTTTCTTGCCTCAGCTTCAGGGACCAGCTTGAAATGGAAGGGTGGCCAGTTAGGTAGAGTGTGTTTTTTTTCACAGTGGCCCTGAGGGTGCTGAACAAGTCCACAGGGAGAACCCTACTGAGATCTGAGAATGTAAGGTTCAGCCAGTTGGTAGTATGCAGTGGGTCCAGTGTAGGGGTGCCCTCAATATTAAGCATTGTCAAGGCTGTTTTAGGGTCTTTCCCAGTGATGTCACGTAAGTTAGCCCAGAAGGACTTGCTGCTGTTCCAGTTCTTGGCTAGGGCTTCTCTGTAGTAGTTACATTTAGCATCTCGGACAGCTTTTGTGCACTTAGTAAGGGCCTTTTTATAAAGTTGGATGTTGTCCGCTGTGCCATGAGCTCGTGCCTTTAGCTAGAGTTGGTCTCTAGTGGATAGTTGAGCCAGTAGGTCTGGGGTGATCCATGGATTAATGGGACCTTTGGCTTTTCTTGTTTTGACTGGTGCGTGTTTGTCACAGGTAGCGCTGAATTTTGTGATGAAGAGTTCAAGTGCAGTGTCCACATCTGCAGTTTTGTACAGATCCGACCAGTCGAGTAGTTTTGGGTCTGCCTTTAGCTGTGGGAGGTGGCCTTTTAAGAGCTGTCGATTTTGTTATGATTCTGGTAGGTGGCTTACAGTAGCTGTTGTTCCAGTGGCATTTGACTGGAGAGTGGTCACTCAGGGAGTCAGGGAGCAAGGTAAGATCAAAGATGTGACTGGGCGGTTCGTTAATACCCAGTCCAGAAGTGTGCTGGTGCCAGTCTTATAGTTGGTTCGAGTAGGGGTGGCCACCAGTTGGGAGAAGTGGATTGCAACAAGGGTGTCCTTGATAGCAGTAGATGTAGACGAGAGCCAGTTTATATTAAAGTCCTCCATCAGTATGGTTTCAGAGTTCAAGCTCAAGGTGGAAATATAGTCCAACAGGTTACCGATACCAAGCGAGGACTTCTTAGGTGGGATATAAACAGACAGGAGCGTGAGCACTCTTTTGTGTGCCCCTGAAAGCAGTTTTATGGCCAGGACCTGTAGGTCATCACAGCTGCTTGGCGGTGGAATTACATATCCCTGGAGTGTGTCCCTGGTATATATAACACATCCTCCACCTCTTTTTGATTGGCAATCCTGTCTGTACAAGGCGTAGCCAGGCACGGAGATGGCAGAGTCCGGGATCTTTGGAGCTAGCCAGGCCTCCACAACAGAAATTACATCTGGTTTTGTTGGATGACCCACCTTGAGGCTGTCCATTTTTGGAAGGAGGCTGTAGATATTTAGTGAGGCAAACACTAGGCCTGAGGTTTTATGTGGCTTAGTATTGAGGTGGGATGGAGGTCCAGGGTTTGGATGCACGTTACCAGACATTGGAGGAGCAGCACCAGCAGGAGTCTGAGGAGCTGCTCCTGGATAAGTTGTTTTATGTAGGTGCTGTCATCGTTTACAGGGTGCCTGAGTTTTTTTATGGAAAAAGCAGACTCCTAGGACATCGAGGAGCAGCACCCGGGGTGGGTCATGGGTCAGATTCTGCTTCCCCATGGTCTTGAAGGGGTGCTATCTGAGGGGGCCTGAGTCATCAGGGAGGGAGGAAGTCACTATGCCATAAACAAATAATGCCACTGCATCAAAGGTAGTCAGTGAGGGTACGGAGTGGCAATTGCAGCTGGCAAGATAGACAGCAATGAAAAGAACAAGGATGCATTGGGGGGGGGTCTTTGAGACAGTGGAGGTCCTTGTAGGAGCAGCTATAGTCAGCATCTTTGCCACCACTGTAGGCGGTGGGAAGGGAAGAGGAAAGAGGAGGGGATTAGATGAGGAGGGGAGTGGGAGGCAGTAATGTGTTAGCAGGGGAAATAGGCAGATTGTATCTTTAAGATAAGAGTCATACAGTGATATATCTAATAGTAGCCAATTGAGTGTGATTAAGGGGAAGGAGGAGGGGCTTATGTGTAATCAAGGCGGGGAGGGGGTGTGCCGTAAAACTCTCTGTGATCCCTCTACCTTCAAGACCCATGTCCCATTCATCATATCTGAAAATGTCCTCTCGACCAGAGTGTTAAAGCAGCCGTGCAAGAATGGCACAGTGGATTGGTAGTAGATTAATAGTAATAATAATAATAATAATAATTTGTATTTATAGGGTGCCTTTCAAATGTCACGGCGCTGTACATAATAACAGTTAAAACAGTTAGCATCATAAAAAATACAACCAGACCAAACGGTTAAAACAATCAATGAGGAACCCTCCTACACAGGCCCCAAGGATTAAGGAGCCTCTAAGTCACTAGTTCAAATCCGGCCCTTGGTAGTGGCACATAGCCATTATTACCCAAGGGCTGTTCGGCAGCAGAGGTGAAATGAGTTGTGGCAGTCTCAGGCCAAAGCACAGTGGCAAGTGTCCACATCACAAAACCACTGACACACTTGGCACTAAATGATCCCTTTGTTGGCAGTCTCACATGAGAGGCCAAGGACTGAATGGGCACGGAGTGTGAACTGGCCTCTCACCTACGTGGGGGTCCCTCCATGGCAGGGTTGAGGCACATTGGTCAGGCAGTGTGGGGGAAACCCACCCTGCGCTTGCCCATGCTGTATCTGTCATGTAAATAAATAGAGGGCTTCAGTTTCCAATACTGCCCATCTAGCACCTTTCATGTGCACTAAATTCATACATACACAAAAAAGCTGGGATTGTATCTTTTTCTCCTCTTTTTGCTCATTTCTCCTGTCTTGTACAATGCCTTTTTCCCTGTTTTAAGCCTCTTTAAGCATTTTTTTAGCTCTGAAATAACTAAAGTAAAGCTCCATTTAACATGGTGTGCACCAGGTTTTTATCAGTATTCTCCGCTGGTTGTGAACATCAGTCGTCCCTAAGTTGCGGAAGAGTGTCTGTTGCACATTAGTTCACCTCAGTCACAGGAAAAGTGATGTTAAATGACTGTAGGCAGATTGTGCAAAAAACCTGCACCCATAAACCTACCTACACAGGCCCCAACGCACCTTTGTATCTGTGGACGCACACCAACGCAGGCCCCAATGCACCTTTGTAACTGTGGACGCACACCTTCACAGGCCCCAACGCACATTTGTCTTTGTGGACGCACACCTACACAGCCCCCAATGTACCTTTATATCTGTGGACGCACACCTACATAGGCCCCAACGCACTTTTGTATCTGTGGACGCACACCTACACAGCCCCCAACGCACCTTTGTATTTGTGGACTCACATCTATACAGGCCCCAGCACGCCTCTTTATCTGTGGACGCACACCTACACAGGCCCCAATGCACCTTTGCATCTGTGGACGCATGGCTGAGTCAGCAAACCCCCACCTGTCAGTTGGAGGATGGAAAGGGAGTGGTATCAGTCTCTGTGCCTTCTCCCCACCCCAGTAGGGAGCTGCTATGCTGTGTGTCTGACAGAAAAAAAATACACAGTGTAAAGTCCAAGTCACAGTCACAAGTTGGTGATACATTATCTTGCTGGAAAGTTAACTTACATTTTAGGAATTGCTGACTTTCTACCTGTGATCTGATGGGAGTGGGTAATATTGGAAGTTTGCTTACCTGATACAGGGGATAGTACGAGCATCCTTTACAGGATTCTGGAAGGCCATGCAGATCTATAATAGTGTCACCTTAAAGGCACACCTCATCAAAATACAACTTTCAGTCACAGTTGACTGATCCCCCTACATTGCCCCTAACTTCCAGTTTGACATTTCCCAAAAGCAGATCTGAAGGACAATAAGTGGACACAGACATTTAGAACATAAAAATATAACTTTTGACAGATAAGGACCACTTGGCACACCCAGTCTGCCCGCTTTTCCTTGCCTATGCTATCACAACTGACATTACTTGGTCTCCAGCTCCCCCCCCCTTGCTTCCCACTACAATGGTGGGGGCAAAAACTGTAGCGGGGTTCAAGAATGCATGGGTAGGCATAAGGGAACTTTAATGGTAAGGCAAGGGGGGGTACAGTCGGAGATCAAGTTGGGTCTGCAGTAATACAGTAGATAGGGAAAAATGGGAAGACTTGGGGGGGGCCAAGTGGTCCTTACCTATGTTTCTATGTTTCTATTCCCTTGTGCCTATTCCATGCATGCTTGAATCCCACCACTGTTTTCACCCCCACCACCTCCACTGGAAGACTGTTCCAGGCATCCACCACTCTTTCAGTGAAGAAGTACTTCTTCACATCTCTCTTGAATGTACCCCCCTGAATTGCATGCCCCCTTGTTCTTTTGCAAATTTTCCTCTTACAAATGCTCCCTTCCTGTACCTTGATAACCCCCCCCCATGGCTGTGGCTTACCTGAATTGCTTCCCAGCCACCAGCTCCCAGCAGTCCCGGACCCTGGTTGCTGCCCAAAATGCTCGTGGCAGCTCCCAGTGTCTGTGTTACAGTAGGGGACTGCAGGAGTGAAGTAAAAAATAAAACCACCAGGGGGCAAATCAATTCAAAATAACATTGTTTGGCTGCATTAAAGAGATCCACCAAGTAAACTTAATTTTGCTTTTCATCTGCCTGATCAGTGCCTTACTGCTTGGAAATGATTTTGCTGCTGCAATTTCCAAAAGTACTCAAACAGTTTTGAAGTAATATCTCTCATAAAATTACCCCCACTGGGTCTCTCCTACTTCTCATTTTTTTTAAGCTAACCATGCTCCACAAAGTTAAGACATGATGTCAAGGACAGCGCAGGGACAAGCTCCATTTTAGTCTGGGGGGGGTACCTTTCGGATTGTTTTTCTGTATTGTAATGGGCAGCTGGTGATGAAACGTGGGCGCCGGTTGACTAACAAGACCCTTGTTAGTTCGACCGGTGCCCATGTTCATCACCAACTGCCGACCTATACTCTAAAAACGTCCAAAAATGCCCCATGAGTAAAATGGCGGCTTATCCAGCTCTCCTAACATTCGTCATAACTTTGCGGGCGTGAGCAACAAAAAGCGAATAGGAAAACCCAATGGGGTAATTTTATGAAATAATACTTCAAACTGTTAATCTGAAAGTACACTGTAAAATCCTTCGAAAATAAACACCGATCAACAGAATTAAATAATGAGACTGGTAAGTCTCTTTAAGACTGTAAAGTTGGCACTATGTATAAAATGTTTTGCCAGCAGCCATCTTTGTCACTTCTGACCCTTGTCTCTGCCAATCAGAGTTCGAGGAGCCCTAAAGGACTGCAGCTATATGGCTCTTGGGTGGGGGTACAGACAATGTCTTTGGCGCCCAAACAGACCACCAATTAGGCATCGTGTGGACTTTTCTTTCTTGAGACACCAGGGACAGTTACAGCTCGGGTCAGTCTGGCTGAAGCTCTCTGTGAATCAGGAGGGCTTGGACTGTGTCGGAGGAAAAGTATTGGAAGTTGACCTAAGGCTTCCACAACCAAATGGCAGGAGACTAGTCACATGGCTTTCTACTGTCCAGAAAGCCAGAGTGTTTGCAGCTGAAACTCTGCAGCATCCTGAGAAAAGCCCTCAATCTGTGAATGAGATTGGACTGTGTTAATGTTGAGAGCCTGAAAGTTTCCTGGGTTCAAGCAGCCAGAGTCAGGAGGCGCCTACAGGAAATTCTCATTGTCTAGGAAAGCCAGTTTGGAGTGAGAAAGCTGCCTTGTGGTTTGAAGCTGCAGTTTGAACACTTCCTAGAGACTGTTGTTACCCCTAGCACCAGGTTGTTTCCAGAGGCTAAAAGTCTACTGCCTGCAGACAAAAAGAGCGAGAGTGACCACTGAACTCCAAAACAGAAGCCACTGCCAGTAAGGACGGTCTGGGAGGTCGGCCAGGTAGTGCTACTCCTAAGTGCCACTCATCGTCTTCCCCGGAAGTGTGTTGGCCCTGGTCCCAAGTTCTGGTCCCATCCAACAATCCTGAGAAGGCTGCCAAAAGGTGAAAAGTTGCCAGACTCTGCAAGCAAGTCAGAATGCGGCAAGCTGCTTGAAGGGGACAAGCTGCCAGATCCTACCACAACCAGTAAGCTGCCACCCTGTTGCACATATCAAGGCCCACCCCAATCTCGACTGACTGCACTTGCCAGTGTAACCCCTTTGTTACCCGGGGTTACTAGAATCCCAGTAAGACCTAGTGGTAGGCAGGGAAGGCAGCTTGTGAAACTCCAGTTAAATGGGTTTCACACTGTCTCACTCTGTCCTCAGTCACAACTGAGACTGGAGAGATTACATCATTATTTGGAATTGTTACAGCTGCATGAGCCACATTTGGAATCTTCAGCTCAGAGAGTTCTTAGAACCTTGGTAATTCAAAAGTCAGTCTTCAGTTTGTCCTTAAGCAAACGAGAAGGACAACAGTAGTTGTCTGTTTACCCCCCTCCCTCGGGGGGAGGGGGGTGAGGAAAAGTTCTTTGTGGGTTCAGGGCAATCCCCTTCTCCCACCTTGGGAAGAAAGCTGCCTGTTTTAATTTAAGTTCAGTCTGTTCATGTATAACAGCAAAGGTTACATTTCTTCGCCTGTGGGGCACCTGCAATGAATGGGTGAGTGTTTGGCCCCATTGGAAGGGCCAAACAACTTCTTTTCTTCAGTTGGATTTCAAGTATTGGGGACTGCTATTTGGGAGAACTATGTCAACTAGAACAAACAAATAGAGCAGTCATCTGTTTAAAGTGTTAAAGTTCATTGTAGAGGGTGCTTCAGGTCATCCACCATCAATCTACATTTAAAGTCTAAAGTTCTGTGTGTCCAGAGAAATGGCCGGGTACGGGCTGTGGGAGCTGGAGGTGGGAAAAACCCCCATTTTTAGTAACCAGGTCCACCTCTACGGATTTCTTCTGTGTTTTTGTTACTTGCCTCATGCGCTTGGCCAGTGATGGGGTGGGTACCCAGACGTGGGTTGCAACTTGAAAATCTCTCTAGGAGTTGCAGACTCTAAGTGGTGTGGGGAGCCACAGGATGGGAAACTTACTCCTTGTTGGATGGGAGTACTCCTTGTTTGATGGGAGTTTCGATTTGGAATTACGAAAATAAAATCTCTCTAGGAGTCGATGACTTCAAGTGGTGTGGGGAGCCACAGTTTGGGAGCCTCCTAGTTTGATGGGATGTCTTTCCAAGTAGAGTTTGGGTTCATTCACCAAGTGGACCGTCAGTCGAGTGGCCGGCAGGGGAGCCGGGCCAGTCGGGCTGTGTATCCAATGCGCATGCAAAGTCCGGGCTGAGTGCCTGGTGGGTCCAAAGTCAGACAACTGTTGTATTGTGTTCATTCCTCAAATGGACCGCTGTGTTTAACCTCTAATCTGCATTACAGTTATGTAGCCCTTTGGGGGACCATACAGAGCTTTGTTTATGTTCAGTGAGTTAATAAATAAAGCCACACTGAAAAATCCCAATTCTGGTTCTGGATATTACAGTTATTGCTTCCTGTAGTTGGATTTTACTTGGGTGCCCCTGTGCAGAGTAGTCAAACCTAGGTCTCTTGTGCCAGGTAACCTCATCCTTCCCCGAACCCGTAGATAAGCATATGTATATCCATGTTACAAAAATGGACATATGCCTTACACCAGCATTGCCTGACCCTGTGAGACTGTCTTCAGAACCATGAGTAAACACAGGGCCTGCCCTGACCTGGGGAGTTATGCAAAATTCATTCCAAGTTTCATTTGTGATTTAAAAGCACACCAATGCCGGCCAACCCGCGGCAACGTACAGGTCTTCAACTAACCTTGGGGTAGCCAGTTAGGACTTCAAAGGGCACTGGTACCAGTGGGGTGGTGGGGAATTTAAATGTGTGAAACTGTTGAGATGGGCTGTGGTATGGTTATTGTTTATGGTCTTACCAGTTTTATCCAGTAATCAAACAGTCATTTATCTCTGCACTCCCAATTCCCTTACCCCTTTTAATAAATTGTTTCTTGTTGCTGTTTAAAACTGTCCATGAGCATATTATTAGCTTTAGTCATTACAGTAACTGTGTGCAAAGTAAATACTGCAACTGTTTATGGTATTCCATGTGTGGGGTGACTGTGAGGGGAGGTGGGAAGGTTACAGTATCCCAGGGGGTTGTACCAGAAAAACAACTGGCCCACTATAAATTACTCTGGGTGGAGGCACCATGCTATTTTATGTTATCTTGGGAAAGAACCCCCCTTTTTTCCACCAGAACAAGGACCCAGGCCCCTCAACCTTGTTAAGCCTGTGAGGTAGTGGTAGTAGCCTGTTGGTCACATGGCACTCGAGTTACATCTTATTTACCCCATGAGGTATTTATATGTTTCTATCATATCCTCCTCTCCCTTCTGTCTTCCAGGGTGTACATACTGAGGTCCTTTAGTCTCTCCTCTTGGGGCTTCTGATACAGCCTCTGCACCATTTTAATTGCCCTTCTCTGTACTGCCACCTCTCTGTCTGTGTCCTTCTTGAGATGTGGTCTTCAGAACTGGATACTGTACTCCAGGTGGGGTTTCACCAGTGATCTATACAATGGCAGCACCACCTCCCTCCTTCTGCTGGTGATACCCTATTCTTTACACCCCAGTATCCCACTGGCTCTACCCACTGCCTTGGTGCACTGCTTCGCCACCTGCTTCACCACCTTGAGGTCATTAGATATGATAACTCCCAGGTCCCTTTCCAGTTTGGTGACCCTCAGTACCTCTTCTCACATTTTGTATTCTACCTCTGGGTTTCTATGCCCCGAGTGCATGACTTTGCACTTTTTTGCATTGAAACCCTGCTGCCATGCTCTTCACCACTCTCAAGTTTTCTCAGGTCTCTGCACATTCTTTCCACTCCCTCTGGAGTGTTCACTCTATTGCAGATTTTGGTGTCATCCACAAAGAGGCAGGCCTTCCCTTCCTGATCATTTGCAATGTCACTTATAAAGACATTGAAGAGGACTGGTTCCAGTACTGACCCCTCTGGCACCCTGCTGATCACCATCCCTTCCCTGAAGTGAACTCCGTTTACCACCAGTCTCTGTTGTCTGTCCCTTAACCAATTTGTTACCCATTTTATCACCTTTTGACCCATCCCTAAGCTGTCTAGTTTCCTTATGAGCCTCCTATGAGGTGGAGTACAAAATGGGTAGAGCGGTATTGACAACCACCAAGTAGGAAAGAGACCTGAGGAGAGTCATATTGGAGGACCTAACGGAGGCAGGCAGTGCAACAAGGAAGTCAGGAGGGCTAGTGGGATGCTGGGGTACATGGGGACGGATATCATCAGTAGAAAGAGGGAGGTGGTATTGCCTCTGTATAGATCACTGGTAAAATCCTACCTAGAGTACTGTGTCCGGTTCTGGAGACCACATCTCTGGACGGACATAGACAGAGTGGAGGCAGTCCAGAGGAGGGCAGCTAAAATGGTGCAGAGTCTGCATCAAAAGCCCTGCAAGGAGAGACTAAAGGACCTCAATATGTACACCCTGGAAGACAGGAGGGAGAGGGGGCATATGATAGAGACCTTTAAATACCTCATTACAGGAGGGGAGTATTTTTCAAAAGAAAAGGTGCTCAAGAATAAAGGGACATGCTACGAAGCTGGAGGGGGATAGATTCAAGAGAGGTGTGAGGAAGTACTTCTTCACAGAAAGAGTGGTGGATTCCTTTGACAGGCTTCCAGCAGAGGTGGTGGGGGCAAAAACAGTGGTGGGCTTCAAGAATGCATGGGATAAACACAAGGGAATCACAGTGTAAAGGAAGGTGGAGGGAGAAAGAGCTGTAGATTGGGTACATTTGTGGTAATGGTGTAGTAGTAGGGGCAGCTAAAATGAGGGGGCTGACCAAGCCATGGCCCCCCACTCATAATACAGGGGAAGCCACATGTGTATTTTGCTCCCCTCCCCCACACACACTTTTTTCACTCTTTTTTTTAAATGTATGAACGTTAAATGGTGTTAAGTTAATATCTACAGCTGGCAGTGCATGATGAATTTTCATTTTGGAAGACCGTGCGGCAGAAAAAATGACATACAGAACTCTTCCTGCTATTCTGTCTGCTTGCCATGAATGGAGTTGTAACCCCTAGGTGGCGCTATCCCAAGGGCTACTACCCCTGCCTGTGTGGCTAGTAGCAGGTTAAGGGGCCTGAGTTCTGAAACGGGTGCCTCCACCCGGAGGTTAGGGTTGGTAGTGGTCAAACTAACCTGGGCACAGCCCTCCAGGACACTGTAACCCCCCACTTTCCCTTCTAGTGGGCTGAGCAATATACAATAATCACTTTCACAGTACCCCTTGTACACCATACCAGTACCCAAGGGCTACTACCTCTGCCTGCTTGGCTAGTAGCAGGTTAAGGAGCCTGAGTTCTGAAACAGGTGCCTCCACTAGGAGGTCAGGGTTGGTAGTGGTCAAACTAACCTGGGCACAGCCCTCTGGGATGCTGTAACCCCCCCCCCTTTCCCTTCTAGTGGCCTGAACAATATATAATAATCACTTTCACAATGACCCTTGTTCACCATGCAATTACCCACACTGTTTGCACTTACCACCAGGGCTGGTTCCTCTAGCTTGACCCTAGGGACCTGTAAAACAAGGTTAAGCACTGCAAATAACAACAGTACAATACTCTTGGTACAAACTGGAACCACAGTCAGGTTAAATGCAAACAAAGTTAAATCTGTTTATTCAGGGGACTTGAACAAGGGAGCGGCATAATCAGGTTGATTTGCTTAAAAGCTATATTAATCAGACAGTTATGCATGCAGTTCAGAGTCCCTACACAGTCACACACTCTGGGTACCCAGGTAGGAAAACGGTGGGCTAGCCAGGAACATTGCAGCTGGTTGGAGCACTGTGATGGAAGAAAGCAACATGCACAGCACACGCTATTTGTAATCTGGAGCCGTAGGGCTTGGTTCATGAAAGAAAAGGCAACAAGACAATCAGATGACAACACTTTTAGATTTAGCTGTTGTTGTAGGGAGCTACCCTGATGTTTACTCACGATACCCAATACTGGACACAGGCAGGACGAAATCGAGACTGCAGGCTGTCGAGCTGGAGTGCCCGGAGAAGCAGAGCCCACATGAATCACGGAGGCGTTGTTCCTGTTCTAGGCATTGAGCAGGGGGCTGATCCCCAGGCTGGTCTCTCGTCGACGACTTTCTCTGAGTAGCAGGTATTCTGCTTGGGTCAGTGTAGCAGGGCCCAGGCAAATGGAAATGGATACGGATTCAGTCCGTGGAGCTGGATACAGCCTCCAGCAAGCAAAACACAGTTGGGAACCAAATCACAACCCACTATAAGTACACAGCACATTCTCATGTAAGGAAATTCCACTGTACCAGGCAAATGGCTCTCCGGTCGCAATTACAGAGTCTCTGCACAATCCGGGAGTTCAGAGGTAGCTGGAAGTCCTGATAGGCCGATTGCATTCAGCAAATCTTCGGTCTTCTTCAGGTTAAAGCCTGGTCACAATTCAGTGGCTTAATTCTCTCTCCAAATTCAGATTCAGTCAAAACAAAAGCACACGTTCCCTCTCAGGAACAGCAGGCAGGCATGCAGGCCAAACTCAGGCCTTTCCACAGTTCTCCCACATGAATCCACGATGGATTGCTGCTTGAACTATCTCGAGCTGTTACTTCTTCACTTCCCAACTCAGATCTAACTGAAGCTGCAAGCAGTTTGGGACTTTCCCCAAGATCCAAATGGTTCAGTTGGCTGATCTGTCAGTCACAACAAGGGCTCCCCCTCCAGGTTTTTTTTTAGGTGCCAAAAGCCCCAAACTACAATTCCTACAAGTTTTGGCCCCACCAAGCCCCTGTAGGCAGGTTCCATTTTAGAGTCCCAAATGTACTGATTGGCCCATTCTGACAGTCCAGGACCAAGATGATGGAAACAAACAGAACTGTCCCTGCTGCAAAGAAGGCAGGTTAGAACAAACTGCAATATTATTATTACTACTCTAACAAATAATTAGCAAACAAGTACATCTTCTAACAGAGCTCCCTCTCAGATTAATTATGACTGCAAGCCAGGCAGCTCTTAAAGAGACAGTACACAGAGGATATACAGGCACTCTCTAGCAATACATTTAAACTGCTAAAACGCAGAACGCCAGCCTGGCAGTGAGCATTTAGGCAAGCTTAAGGAAGACTTTTCGGGAACCCCCATTTGTAGGGGGGTTACATCTGCTCCATAACGGTCCTTGCAAGGTCCACCATCTTTGAGGCAGACAGCAAGATGGTATCATAGTCTTCAGCCGCACTTGCTGTGGCTGCTTTCTTCTGCTCTCCCCTTTGCTCCTTGTGACTGTTTTGTCATAGAATTTAGCAAGTACTCTTCCATGATGCTTCAGGTACCTCCAGATATTTTTCTGTTGGGGTTTTGAAAGCTTAAAACACTTAATTTATTAAAATAAAAAAGTGTGGGAGATGGAGCGCCAGGGAAGTGCATCTTGCTGTTTAGCTGCTCAAGAGTGCACCTAGCTCCTGTTTTAACAAATTCTTCACCACCTGTGCCCTTTCACATCTCTCCTAGCCCTTTGCACCTCCCCTCCTTTCTCAATCCCCCCGGCCTCTTCAAATTCCTTTGTCTCTTTCTTACCTATTACTCCTCAGGAGACTCTTTCAACTCTCTGCTCTCTTAACTTCTTGAGTGGTTATAGCCATGATAGTTTAGAATCTAAACTTCTGTACCTGTTTGCACCTGGTATAGTTACCCCTCATACCCATCCTCTCAACCTCTCTTTTAACCTCTGTGCTGTTCCTCAGTCTTGGAAAATATCCAAAATTCTCCCCCTCTTTACAAAGGGGTGGGACCTTCTCCTGGTAGTGATCACCCTATGTAGGTCCTCCCTGCTATAGCTAAACTTCAAAGAAAAGCTTATTTATTCTCAGCTCTGTACTTCCCTTGATGCTTCTGATTTTCTCTCCACATTCCAATCTAGTTTCCATAAATCCCATTCTACCATTTCCTCACTCCTCTGTGTAACTGACCACATCCTTAAAGGAGAACGGGCAACACCAAAGGCCTCACACCCAAGTGTGGGGCTGGTCCAAATTTGCACTTTATGTGCAAAATATTTTTTTATTATTTAATGTATACTGTAGAACAGTAGACTGTATCAAATAAATTTTGTTTACTTCCAGGATGACATTTTCTGTAACTATGAATTCCAGAATCCCTTGCAGCTGACATCAGAGCAGGACTGCATCAGTGGAAGATTCAATAGCTTGCACTGCATGTTAGATGGATGTGCACATGCAAGTCATGGTGATGTTCTTTCGAGCCAGTTGGCATCTCCCCTACTTACTGAGGAGCTCCCTGCCGAAACTCATTACCTTCCGTAATCTGGCTAATCTTAATCAGGCACATTTTTTGCTTTACCTCTCTATGGTAGACTGGTCTCCTATCTTTGCAGCCCCTAATGCCCAATCAGCTCTTGACTACTTCCGGGCTAGGTTTGGATGCCTACAGGACATCCATGCCCCTAGAGTCACTCGCTGCATACGTGGAACACAAACTAAGTGGCTCACCAAAGATCTTCGCACTCAACTTAGGGCTAGGGATAGAAGCTGGTGGCGTTTCAAGGCCTCAGGGTTCCAAGCAGATTTTAACGACTATAGGATCCAGAGAAGCTTCTGCAAAAGAAACATTCAACTAACGAAAAGCTGTTTCTGTAAGGACCTACTAATGAAATCTGCTGGTGACACTAAGAAATTCTGGTCCGTTACAAAAACCCTTCTTGGTGCCAACAAAACATCCACTACAAATGACATGCTGATAAATAACATACATTGTAATAATCCTGTGACCATAGCCAATGCACAAAACTGCCATTTTGCCGATCTATCGAGCTACTCAGCCTCCTTCCCCCTTAGTCCCCCCACCAACAGCTCCATGGACACACAGCCTGCATTCTCTCACCCATTGTTCCGGTTTTGGACCATCACCAGAAAAGAAGTTCTAAAGCTGTTACTCTCCATCTCTGAAAGCACCAGCCCTGGTGCTGATGGATTGGAACCTAAGCTTCTGAAAATTGTTGTCCCTCTCATCGCCTCCCCCATAACAAAAATCTTTAATCTATCGATATGTCATGGCACGGTTCCTAATATCTGGAAGATAGCCAGAATTACTCCCATCCTTAAGAAAGGTGATCCTAAAGAAATGTCAAACTATCAACCTATTGCCATTCATTCTGTCCTTGGCAAAATCCTTGAAAAACTAGTGGCAATCCAAACTTCAACTTATCTACAGAAGCATAACCCTCTTGTCAGGCTCCCAGTATGGTTTCCGTAAAGGCCACAGCACTATCACTGCTATCCTAAAACTTACAAACAACATTTGTGGCGCAGTGGAATCTGGCTTACTGACAGGGGCCATATTCATTGACCTTACGCAGGCGCTTGACCTGGTCAACCACTCCCTTCTCCTTAGCAAACTTTCTTCGCTTGGTTTCTCTGTCAACACAGTTGTCTGGTTCAACAACTACCTAACCAACCGAATGCAGGCTGTAGCTTTTAACTCAGCCATGTCTCATCTTTCTCCCGTACTGTTGGGAGTTCCCCAAGGCTCCGTACTTGGCCCGCTACTTTTCTCTAGTTTTATAAACCACCTCCCATTGGCTGCTCCTGACTGCTCATCCTTGCTGTACACGGATGATCTTGTCATCTACCATAGTGGAAGTAATGTCATGGATATAAATCACTCCCTAACCGAAGGCTTCCACAGTATTCAAACCTGCCTAAGTGAAAACTATCTTGTTCTTAATGTGAGTAAAACACACTCCATGCTTTTCGGCTCTCCAGCCAGACCCAAATCAACTCGTAACTCCTTTCAAATCTTGTGTGCAAATGGCTCCCCTGTAGTTAGTACCAGCTCTTTCAAATACCTGGGCATCCTCCTTGATGAATCCCTGGACTTTGACCTCCACATCACCACCACCTGCAAATCACTCAACACAAAAATTGGAGGAGCCTACCGTACAAGCTATGCCCTCATGCCATCTGCCAGGCTTGCTGTGGCACAATGTTTTCTTCTTCCAGCTCTGGCCTATGGCTCAGTCACATACCTAGGAGCTTCTAAGACCTTGCTCCTCAGATGGGACACCACCTACAAAAGCATCTTCCACTATGCTTCTGGATCACCGTGTTTCAAACATCACTGTCAGCTTTATGCTGACCCAAAATGGCCTAGTCCCTCTGCCCACCGGCTACTAGCCTTTGGCTCCCTACTACACGTTATAACCAGTTCAGGTCTACCCAGATCTCTCACCTCACTGTTATACCCCCAAACCCCCACCTACGGTCTCCGATCCAATGACTATGCCCCTCTTTTCATCCCCAGATGCAAAACCACCATGGGTACACATGCTTTCTCTTACTCTGCACCTAAGTACTGGAATGCTAGCCCGCAAACTATTTGCCTAACTCCCACCCATGCTAGTTTCAAGAAACTCCACCATGAATATCTACTGGCTTCAAACCCCTGTACATGCTTCCATCCACCATAGCCCATTACACTCCTTTCCACCTTCTACCCTGTTCTCTCCTGCACTTGCCTTGTTCTCTCTCACCCTCCTTTTCTCCCTGTCACCCACCCCTCCTGTCCTCTCTCTCATAACTCTGCGTCATACGATGGCACTTACTGTTGGTCTGGACCCTCCTGACAGCTCTAACACAGACCTATTTTATATGTGTTTTGGTTTAGTTTTGCTTTTTCTAGCTGCACTGGCTGTATTTGTTGAACACTGTAAAACAATCTACTTGTCAATACTGTTTGCATCGCTGATTATCCTTTTGTCTACCTCTCCCTTGTGCTGTGTCACATTGTACTGCTCAAGTATTTTCATTTGTATACTCCCGGGTCGTGCCTCAAAATAGGCATCTGCATGTCTAGTGCACCCACCCGGTTACCAAAAGCAAATAAATAAAATAAATACACCTCCACCTGTGGTCACCAAGGTGGTGGTCACATGGTGGGTGCCACATCCCTCCCTCCACTATGGATGACAGTGTCCACTGGGACATAAAATCCTCTTCCTATGCTGGGATTTTGATGACTTGGACTCATTCCAGAACCTGGGTCATTGCCGTCGTGAGTGGTAGTGCTACCGCTATATTAATGGGCCAGTATCACTGCTGAATTATTTCTTTTTTTTAATGAATTTTGTTTATCCACCCTACTTGAGCCTGTGCCCTCCCTCCCTGTTGGGCCCAGCTCTGGCATCCCTAGCTCCTAACTTGAATGACTTTCGACCCCACTGGCTTGCCCCCCCCCCATGGCAAGGTCTGACCTAGCCGATCCAACCTCCCGCCTCCTCCAGCTATTGGAGGCAGGGGTTCCTTTGACATCACCAAGTGGGCAGTGGCTGGAGGCAGGAGCTGACCATGCTGGGATTCATCCTGCATGGATCAGAAAGTTCCCTGATTTAGGTCCCAGCCCCTAGGACACTGGCATGCTAAGGGATCCAGGCTGATGAACACCAGGAGTGCCTTCATACAGGCCCCGGCCAACGTCCTCCATCCCACTTGTGATGCTACTGCAGTACCATCTGTGGTCCCCCAGGTGGCAGTGTAATAGTGGTAGACTCAGCCTTCCCTCTCCAGAGGAAGAGAGCATCTTCTGAGATGCTTGGTCCTCCTCCTGCTGGCCGGCCCTCGATGGCCCAAGCTCATTCCCAAACTCAGGTTATGGCTTTGCGAGTGGTACACTGCTGCCATTTTCTTTGGGGGTACCTAAGAGGTGCAAGCCATTTACTGATGGCAGTGGGAGGGGAGCGGCATTGGCTGCATGACATGCAAATGCCCACTGCATAGCACACCCAGTACACATTCATAGCCAAGCACCTTGGGGTGGGTGAACAGTGAAGAACCCATGGCCCTGTGAAAGCCCTACTGTTGCAGGCTTCTCCACAGGGCAGGTAAGGGAAGCTTCCTGGGGTCCTGGTCGGTATCGGAGCTGGGTGCCTGATGGGCTGATAGGGGTCACAACAGCAGGGCAGTTCTTGAGCATAAGCAGTAATTCCCAAAAACAAAAGTAAGCAACTGTGGCTTTATTTTGGAGCAGTTTTGTACCACTCATCTGAATATACTACTGCTTCCCGAAATGCACTTGCCCGTCACCCAACATCCCGACACCAAAATCCCGACACTGGTTTGCCCAATAGTTTGATTTTGCTTACGGCAGAGTTTTTATGCACATTTCAGGGGGACTTTGCCCCCACACCCCCCATTGAGGGGTCCCCCCCCCCCGTATTTACAATTGCAAACTCCGCTATGTGCAAAGTTGAACTGTCAGGCAAACTAGTGTCGGGATTTTGGCATTGGGACGTTGGGCAAGTGCATTTTGGTGTTATGTAATGATACCACTCATCCTATGATTCTGTTGGTAAATAAATTATTGCCTAATTAAACTGCCCTTTTTTCAATACAATTACTGGGGGATAGGATTTTTATTGCCTGCATTCCCGGGGCTGTGAAGTTGCCTATTAGGGTTGTTCAGATATCTGTTTTAAAAAACAGATGCTTAGGATAATAGGTGTTTTTTAGCATATTAGGATTTTAGGATATTGATCCTCAAAATCTGATATCCTAAAAATCTAGGATATTAACTCAGATTTATGTTATTCTGAAGTTGAATAGCCTAAACTGTTCTGAAATCCTTTAGGATGTTAGGGTAATCCAATGCTGTCAGATGGCATCCCATGCTTGTCTTGGAAATGGATTTGGATACAGATTAGTACCCCAGTATCCGACTATGCTAAACTGGATCAGATTTTGAGATATCCAAGTATCCCCTACTGCATATCATGGTGCCCCACCCCAAGAGACTGGCATCTGTTGAGATGCCGATTGGGAAGTTCTGTTTCCTTGGCATTCCTGTAACAATGTTGCCCTGCTTTACCAGCTGCCATACTTGTGGATAAGCAAATATTCCTCTGGTAGTCCAGAGAACTCAAGTTCCAGTGGCTGAGAATAAATGGCTGTAAAGATATCATGTGTAGTCTCGCCCAGGGAAACCGATCTGTGCATAATGCCATGAGTACCAGACTGTGTAGGTAGTCCCATACTGGGAAGACAGCTGACTGTAGAAGTACTCAACACTGTGGGATGACTGACCTTTGTCTGGTGGGGGACAAGAAGTTTCTTCTCCTGCTGTTGAGGAACAAGAGACCTCTTCCCATGTCAGGTGCCAGTATTGTCCCCAAGTGCCCTAGCCTCTGAAATGACGATATTGGGTCCCTTTTCTTGTTGATGATCCAAGTGTGGGCCTGAAGGCAGAAAAGGGCCATATAAGTCATATGTACTGACCCCTTTAAGGACTTTGCCTGGATGAGCTAGTCATCTAGGTAAGATACTACATGCACATGTAGGGGAGGTGAATGGCAGCAGCATATAAGTGCGGTGCCAGGGGGGCCAGCCATCAGTCATGGCCAGGCTGGGGTTTACCCCCATTTTAGCCCCTCCTACCTCCCCTCTAATGCTATGCATCTTGCCACATGTTTACACTGGCTTGAGGAAGAGGAGCCAGTATCATGTTGTCATCTGTGAGGCCACGGCTCCCCGCTAACCACAGGAGGTGCTGCTGAGTGAGTGGCTTCATCTGTTCCACACTGGGATCTTTGCATGCTTCCTCCGCTGCATGCCCAAGACTCTGTCAGTCTGGGGTGAGGGAGCTGGGATTGAGACTCCATCTGGGGTTTCTCTGCATGGCAGGGATGTGTACTACCATCTGGTGCCACTAGGCTGACTTGTTTATACATGTTTTACGTGATGTGGATAGTTCGCTTTGTATGAAGTGATACCCATCTAAAACCACGATAAGGTAATATATGGTAGTGACATGTATTTTATTCATGTAAAAAATCTTCAGTTATAAAAAGGCTTAAAACTGCATTCTGCTCTGTCACCAATAGGTGGCTGCATATACCATTACTACCACCATGCATGTAGCGATCTATTTGTGTTGGCAATTATTTTATTAGTCTACCTTCTACTGGTACCATAAAAAAATGCAGTTTCATGGATTTTTATATTCACATTTTATGCATGTAAAATATGTAGAACGATGTTCTAAATTTAGAATCCACTACAAAAAAAAAAGAATACAAATTAATTTAAAGGGTAATTTTTGAATAACTGTTTCAAAAGATAATACTTTTTCAATTTTCATCACTGGTCATCTGTTTTTTTAATTCATTTTATTAAATTTTGTATAGAAAAACAAACAGCAGACAGCAAGTAATTTCTCTTCAATCAAGTATCAATACAGTACATGTGAACTCTATGGCCTGGATATTCAAAGGGGTTGCGCCTGGTGCAACAGAGTTGCACCGACGCAACCCTGCATTGCACCCTGGTGGGATATTGAGAAGGCTGCCTGGCGCAGCACAAATTCCGATGCGCCAGGGTGCAATAATTATGTATGTGGCACAGATGCAGGGCGTGCTCCATGCATATGTGGCACATCCAATATTCAACCCGGGATGTGCAGCGCTGGCACATGCTGCACCGCGCTGACATAGGAGGCTCAAAGTTGAGCCCGTGCAGAGATGGAACAAATCGCCACCCACAGGCGTGCTGCTGTAAGGCATTGTGCAACACAGCAGCCATCAGCAGTGGTGGCCACCCATCACCCAGCACACCGTCATGAAGCACCCACACAACCCTGGTGGTCTAGTGGCACTCCTCCCACCCATGTCCCTGATCGCAGGTATCTGACATCTAGTTACATCCCTGGCAGTCCAGTGGACCCCCCCGCCTGGTTCCGTGATCATGGTAAATGTACAGTACAACATGCCCAGGCAGTCTAGTGGTACCCCTCACCCGCCCTTGTCCCTGATCGCAGGTATCTGTAGTGTAAGTAAATCCCTGGTAGTCTAGTGGAACCCTTCCCCCACCCATTGCCGCAATTGCAGTACATCACCATATAATAAACCCCTGGTGATCCCATGGCACCCAACCACACAGAACCCCTGCCCACCCCGCCCCCACGTCATCAGCGGCGGCAGCACCCGCCCGCATACTGCCTGGCCGGCCACCGCTGAATGACAGGTACAGTATGGATTGTAAGCTCCATTGGTCCTCAGTGCTGACCAAGGGTTTTGCAAAGGCATACTGTACTAGACAGTCCCAAGTATGTGAATGACTTCATTCACATATTTGGAACATCTCAAGTACAATCTCATTAATACACTAACGACAACCATACAGCCCTCGGCGGGTGGCCCGGCTGCGGCGGTTCGCCGGCAGGCGGGCGGACCAGGGTTCTGTGGTAAGGCGTGAAAGTGCCACTGGATCCCAGGGTTATTATATGATGATGTACCATGATTGTGGCAATGGGTGGGGGGTTCCACTAGAGTACCAGGGATTTCTATACACTACAGATACCGGTGATCGGGGACAAGTGTGGGTTGGGGGTAACACTAGACTGCCAGGGTATGTTGTACTGTACATTTACCGTGATCACGGGACCAGGCAGAGGTGGGTCTACTAGACCACCAGAGATGGTCATATTCACAGTTCTTGGGGAATCAGGTGGGAGGGGGGACCACTAGACCACCAGGGATGGTCATATTCACAGTTCTTGGGGAATCAGGTGGGAGGGGGGAACACTAGACCACCAGGGATGGTCATTTCTTACATTTATCAGGGACTCGGGTACTTGGGAAGGGGGCCACTAGACTACCAGGGTTTGATTGCTGTACAGATACGCAATTGCGGCTATGGGGTGGGGGATGCCCTGGGATCCCCACTGCACATGTCATGCTGTGCAGGGTGCCAGGCACAAGTCGCTGGGCTGCTCTGCGCCAGGCATGCAAATGGGGCTATAATGACATGCATATGGCCCCATTTGCACCTTGCATATATTATGGCCTCATTTGCATGCCCCCTGCTGAATATCGTGGGTGATGGGCCTAGCGCAACTGCACTTGCGCTGGCACATCCCTGTGCTCCCTATCCGTGACTTGCACTGGTGCAGTATGTGCGCTGTCTGTGCCATATTCAACGGTGCTGCACCATGGCGCATCTCCATTGAATATCACCTGGACCTGGCCCCGGTGCATCACAGCTGCGCTGCGCCCAGGCTTGCGCCACTGCTTGGTGCAGTCCGAATATCCCGGCCTATATGGTTTATGCCAAACTGATACTGAGTTTGATGTATTCTTCTGTTGGGGTCATGCTACATACACATGTAACTATCAAAGACAAACAGTTAAAACAGTTTTACAAAAAACAGTACATAGAAACACAGAGGAACTTGGCTGGTATGCAATACATTTGTCTGACAACTGCATTCTTAGTTTTGGTGTCAGTGGTATTGTTTAATGAAATTCATACATTCACTCGAAACCTATATAGAGTTACCAAGCCTAACCAAGGCTGCCTGGGCTGAAGGAAGTGAATTTAAAAGCAGTCCCCAAGCTGTTCTGAAGCTCTTCGCCCATCTTTTAGCTCATATGTTATTCTTTCCAGAGGTAGAGTGTTAAGCAACATTTCTAGCAATATACTTGTTGTGGGCTTCTGAAGAGAAACCCATGTATTCAGTATGCATTTACGTGCTACGACCAGTATCATCCTTATTGCCCTAGGTCTCACCCTTCTTCCCCTAATTGCTCCATACCAAACATCACTGATAGGGGGTTATCCTGTACCTTGTATCCCACTCGTTCAATCTACTTTTTCACTGCAGGCCAGAATGACAGTAGGATATCACAGCCCCAGAAATACAGTAGTACACGTAAGTGCCCCTTTCCTTCTGGGACCTCCTACTGGTCGGCGATACCCCGGGTTGAACTTATTGACAATTGCAGGTGGCATGTACAGTCAGTGTATAAACCTGTATTGCGCCTGCTTGAACTTATCGCAAAAGAGAGTAGCCCCATACGTGTTTCACAAATTGTCTCCCAGTCTTGCTCACTAATGCCAAGATCTAGCTCCCTCTCCCATAACCCTCTTGCCTAGTAGATTGGTCTGGCACTATTTCTTCGAACAGGCTGTAGATTTTAGACATAACATAGATACATAGACAGTGTCGGCAGATAAGGGCCTATGGCCCACCCAGTCTGCCCATTTGAGCTTGTAAGTTCAGTTTGTTTTCCTAGAAGTCTGTTGCCCCTTACCCCTGACCTCCAGAATTCCTTTATGTCTATCCCATGCATTCTTAAATCCCGTGATTGTTTCAGCCCCCACCACTTCCTCTGGCAGGGTGTTCCACTTGTCCACCACCCGTTCTGTGAAGAAATTCTTTCTTATGTTTCCTCTGAATCGTCCTCCCTCCAACTTCATCCCATGCCCTCTAGTCCTGGAACATCTTTTTCGCTTAAAAATAGTGTTTTCCTGCACCCTGTTCCTCCCTGTAAGATACTTGTATGTCTCTATCATATCCCCTCTCTCCCTTCTCTCTTCCAGGGAGTACATGTTCAGTTCCTTCAACATCCTTGGGAGAGTTCTGTGATCTGAGTATTTCTGTCTCCCTTCCGCTGAGTTTAGATCTGAGCGGATCTACTTTGTCTATACTCCTCAGATACGTCATTACTTGCAGATATCTAAATCTTTGCTGCCTCTTGCAGTTCAGATTTTTCCATCACTTCTGCCACAGCTTTGGATGTTTGATCCCAATAATATCTCCCAAACCTTGTGCTCTGCCACCTCTTCACCTCACAAAACCTTCTTCTCCCACTCCTGGGAATAAGTCCGGGTTATCACCCACTGGAGCCAGCAAAGTCCTATCCTGGACACTATCCATTTGTTTGGTGACTATCCCCCATTCTAAGTGTATGCATCAGTAGCCGATTGACTTTCCTTGGGGCTCAATATTTTGCTTGGCCTCCCTTGTCTAGGTAGCTGGTTTGGGCTGGTCTGTCCTCCTCTACCTCAAAGGTTACCCAATTTACCACCTCTCCTGCATCAACCATTCTTCCATCAGCTGAAGCTATGCTGCCAAGTGGTACAGAGTCAGGTCTGTAAATCATAGTCCCCCCTTTTGCATAGCTCCCTTAAGTCTTATTAGGGCTGCTCTGGGTCTCTTCACCCACCACAGGAATTATGAACTCTTGACTTAAGACTGATGTAGATCTTTTTTAGTAAGGCCCACCTGTAACATCTGAAGTGGGCGTAACACCTGCGGCAGGATGTTCATTTTAAAACATGTATCCACCCTAATAAGGAGATGGGTAGAGCCCGCCATCGTAGCATGTCCACTTGGGTCACTTTAAGTATAGAGTCATGTCTAGTCTAGAAATATTTGCCAGAGTAGGACCCACCTTTATGGCCAGATACTTGACGGCAGTGGTCACCCACTTAAAGGGAGAGTTAAAGTGGATGTTCTGAGTTCCTCCTACCTGTATCAGTTCAGATTTGTTCAGAAAGTCTAGAAAACTGCTCAGTGGCCTCTGTGACCACCCCTAACAATTTCTTGTTGTGTGTTATGAGCATGATCATGTCATCCGCGTATAATGAAAGTTTGCGTGACAGAACCCCCCTACCTTGTAGTCCTGATATCTCCAGGCACTGCCACACATACTCTGCCAAGGGCTCAGTCACTAATGGAAGAGAAGGAAGGACAGCTGGCACCCCTGCCTTGTTCCATGGGAGAGCTCAGACTCCTCTGACAAGCCCCCATTTACTAATACTTTGGCTTAGGACCTTTGTACAGCAACTGAACATATCAAAGAAATCCCTCCCCCAGGCCAAATGTCTTCACCACCTTGTACAGATTTGGCCACTTCACTCAAAGTTTTATCTGCATCCAGGGTGAGCATGAGTGCCTTCCCCAGATTCTGAGTCCCTCAGTGGAATACATTCACTAGTTTATGTACAGTAAGTTGTGTAAGTACCTTCCCTAGACAAAGCCAGTTTGGTCTAGTTGTACTGGGCTCGGAAGCAATACCCTCAGTCTCTCCACCAGCACCTGAGCTAAAACTGTGGTATTACACTTAAGTAGTGAAATTGGGTGATGTGCCGGGTAGTTTGTGTGGTCTTTTCCTATCTTGGGAATAACTGTAATCATGGCCTTTTGACAAGAATCTGGCAGCTTTACTTCCTCAAGTGACTCATCTGCCACTATCTTTAGGAACTAAAGTGTGGGGTGCCCCAGTAGTTTGTAGTATTCTGTAATTAGGCTGTCTGGCCGAGCTGCCTCGCCCTTCTCAAGTGATGTCGTCACTGCTCCCATTTCATCCAAGGTAACTAGAGCCCTTAATACAGTTGTTTGTTCTTCTGCTGGGGAAGGCAGTTGTAATAATTATCAGTGGCTCAGTAGGTAGCACACTCGCCTCTGGGGTCGGGAGATCAGAGGGCTGTGGGTTCAGTTCCCACATCTGGCACTTAGGTTAATATCCCAGTACTGACACTGTAGTGCAGCATGAGAGGGGTGCTGCACTTCTGAGGTGCCGTCTTTCAGATGAGACGTTAAACCGAGGTCCCATCTGCCTGGATTGGTGGTAGTTCAGGTGGATGTTAAAGATCCCATGGCACTTATTGAAAAGAGTAGGGGGAATTTTTATTGAAAACAAAACGACACAAAGAGAAAAAACAAAACAATTCCATATACAGTAAATCATAAAAGAAAATGAACAGAATCATGAACAAGCATATTATTATAATATTGAAAACAATCCAATCTGCTCTGTAACCACTGCGTCATTCCTTTTTTATAAAAAGGCAAAACCCCTAACCCACCCAGTCAATATTCCTCCATACATTTTCAAAAATTCCTTTATTCAAAAAGCGTTTTTCATAAGCATAAATCCCATCCAGTTCACATTGTACATGAAAAAAAACATCCTGCTGTTGTACTGTTTTACCTTGCAAGGATCGAGAGCAGTGTGCCTGCCAAATGGACCATTTGATACATACCAAAACAACGTGTATTGTACTGGTCGACCATTTTGCCCATGAAGCTGGGATTTGCCCTAAAACCAAAATATCATAATCAATTAGTAAAAATAACTTTTCACCCCAAAGATCTGATAGTAATTTCCAAAAACTTTGTACTTGAACACAATCAAAAAAAAGATGCTGCATTGTCTCCACAACCCCAGCACATTCGTGTTCTCCACATTCTCGGTCAGAGAGTTGCTTATGTTTCTGATTGCCTTTTACCTGTAATTTTTGGTGCCCACAAAGCCAGGCAAAATCCTGCATTTTCCAAGGAATCCGTTTTTCTAACATATTTTCTAACAATAATTTTAATACGTGGAGGTACCTGAAAGATTGGATCTTCCCGATACCAGGAGTCAAGTATTGCTTGATAAAAACGTTTTTTTTTCTTCCCCTGACACCAAGTCAGATCAATCTTCCAAGTACGTATGTAGTGAACTGCCATCTGTGCATAACTAGGAAGTAGGCGATCAGTAGGGTGCCACTTGCCTCTACCCCATGCTGTAAAAAAGGAATTACCCCAGAGCTGGAAACAGACTCGCTCTGAAATAAATGTCTGTACCAACAAAGGTAGGATGGAGCTATAAAAAAAATTCCCAAAAGGTATACAATAGGGTGTATCATATTTAAACCTCCTTCTTTCAGCGTTCTATAGGTATGATTTCTTTTAACTGGGTTTAATCTACTACCCCATAACAGGTGAAAAAATAAGCCTAAAACTTTTGTGTGCATACTGTATGGTAAGGGAAAAATATGAGATAAAAATAGAAAAATGGGCTAAATATGCTCGTAAGGGATACACTTTTTTCTTCCTTGACATTTTCCAATTCAACCAGGCCGTCACCTTCAGAAGTGCTTTATCATAGGCCAGATTCCAATTATAGGATTCCGATCCTCTAGTGCCAAAATAAATGCCCAGAATTTTCACCTGTTCTTTTGTCATTTCAGTGGGAAAATCTGGCACAATATTGTTTTCTCCAAGAACCAGAACAGTACTTTTTGACATATTAATCTTAATGCCTGTTATGTCAGAAGCTTCTTGAAATGTAGTTATTATAGTGAAGCCTGACACACTATCGGTTACAGTGAAAATGCAATCATCCGCATAAGCCAATATTTTGGAGAACTCATACCCATCTTTGTTTTTAATTGCCACAATTCGCTGATCTTGCTTAATCCTCCTTAATATATAATCTAGACTGAAAACATACAGTAAGGGGCTCATTGGGCAACCTTGTTTCACTCCATTCTTCAAAAAAATCAGGACTCCAAAAAAACCATTTACTAAAGGCAACGCTTGGGCTTCTTTATATAAAACCTTTACTAAGTTTATGAATCCTGACGGAATCCCATACTGGCTTAAGGTCTGCCAAAGATAGTCCTGACTAACGGCATCAAAGGCAGTTTCCTGATCCAAAGCCATCAGGCATCCCGACATGTTCTGCCGCAAGCCTTGCTCTACAATTTCCCTAATGACCACCAAGTTCTGCACAATATTTCTGCCTGGGATGGCACATGTCTGCTCTGGTAAAATCACCTTCTGTGCTACCCGCGCTAATCTGGTGTTAAGTATTTTTGCCAGTATTTTGTAATCAGAATTCAATAATGTCAACGGTCTCCAGTTTTGTAAATCCTGTGGGTTTCCCTTCTTAAAAAGGAAAAACATTATCCCCAGCTGCATGGAGGGTGCAAGTCTTTCCTCTTCCCAGATGGCCTGAAAAGTATTTCTAGGCAGGGGCTAGAATATCTCTATATTTCTTATAAAAGTCATTAGGTATCCCATCTTTACCTGGAACCATTTTATTGGACAATTGTGAAATAGCTCCCAGAATTTCAGCTTGAGTAATAGGAGTAACTAAGGTATTTTGCTCAACCTTGCTTAAGGTCGGTGTAGTAATGCCATGGAAAAAATCAAAGGGTTCTTTCTTTTTACTTTGAAAAGTAGCTGCCATGTGTTGTACAATAAGCATGATGTCTTGATTATTTTCCTGTAACTTACCCCGTGTATCTCTAAGGCCTTTCAAAATTCTACTATGTGATGCACCTGCCCTGATTTCAAAAGGACTAACCTCGTCCTTTGTTCGTTGCGTATTATATGCCTGCTGAGCCGCTGTTCTTCTGACTACTCTGTCTAAATACTGTAACATATGTGTTTTGATAATGAGAAGCTTCGTCCGACATTTCTCACTGTCGCCTCCCTGAGATACAAGTCTCAAATACTGGGCCCTAAGTTTTAGATATTCAGTATAGTCAATGTTTGCATGCTGCTTTGTAACTGCACCATACCAATCCTGCAGGTCTCTTTTAAGATCTTCCCACCACTCTATGGGACTATCATATAGAAAACTTAGATCTTTTCTGGCCTGCAACAAAGTTTTAACACCAATGTCTACCAAGTCGTCTTGGAGCTTGGAAATTTTCATTTTCCAGTACCCCCTTCCAATTTGAATTTTCTGCACAGCCCCTAAATGCAAAACTACCATAAAATGATCAGAGGTTTCCAAAGGCCGCACACTCACTGACTGGCAGGATAAGCGTGCGGATACTAACCAAAAATCAATACGAGTGGATAATTTACCTTTAAAAAAAGTATGATTCGGTTCCAAATGTAAGATGTCATACACATCACAGATATGATGGTGGTTCAGAAGCGTGTTTAAAGAATTCGTATCACAAAATACCTTCTTCGTGAGTCTTCCCCAGTCCCTAGCTGCAAGTCCACAATTAAAATCTCCACCCCATAAAACTAATTTGGAGGTGTGCAAAAAAGGCCCTATGCGCTTAAACATATCAGATCTTTCTGCCTTACTTTGTGGTGCATATATATTAATCACCCTGTATCCTACTTTCTGTAAAACTACATCCAGAATCAAAGCCCTTCCAGGTATTAAATCATACACATGCAGGACTTCTACCTCACCCTTAAAAAGTACCCCAATCCCAGAACAAATATCCTCACCGACAGACCAGAAAGAAACACCCCATCTCCAATCTTTTTGAGCCTGTTGTACTTCAGCCAAAGAATGTAGTCTAGTATCTTGCAGTAAAAAAACATTACCATCCCCAATACTAAGACTTAAAAAAGTGCTCTGCTGTCTCTTGTAAGCCTTGATGCTGTTAACATTGATCGTACAAAAATTAGAGCCACCAATAGCCCACAAAAAAGAGAGGAAGAAAAAAAAACAAGCAAACCCATTCACCGTTTCTTTTTCCTTTTCCTAGTCTTCGGCTTCTCAGTGGGGCCTACCTCTAAAAACCCATCTGTGTGAGCGGAGGCTGCTGAGGAGAGATCTGACTCACAGCCAGCCTCATCCACCCCACCTCAAACAGTAAAGCGTATGAGTTTTGTACTGCTACCTCCTCAACTTCTTTAGTGTGTTTGAAAACAGCCGTCCCTATTTTCCCTGCTTTTGACCTAGTGACCCTTTTGAACTCTTCATCTGCGTGTACTAAAGGGGGGGGGCATAGATACTTGACTCTCCTCCATCTGTACTATGGGTTCTGACTCCTGAACTTTGTCACACTCTAAAAGCTTCTCCACGGTTGCAGCCTCTCCTGTCTCTGTCAGAGTACACTGAGATGTGATGTCCTGAAGGCGTGCCTCATCTATCTCTTCCCTCACCACCACCTCCTCGTCCCTGGGAACATTTTGGGGTAATGGGGAGCGAATAGGCCCTTTTGATAACAACTCAATCATACGCAACCTTTTCTTCTGGGCTGTGGCTACATACACGTCCTGTTCAGCCCGAACTAAAGTATCTACACTATTATGTGAGGCCCAAGAGCAGGTACGAAAAGAGTGACCCTGTTCATCACAAAGGTTGCATTTCAAAGGTTGCTGACAATGAGCCCCAACATGTCCCAAATCACCACATAATCCACATTTCTGTTTGTCACAGACATTGCTCAGGTGACCCACCACCCCGCACTTAAAACAAGCTCTCGGCTGCCCAGGATAGAAAATCACACCTCTGTCCCTGCCCCCCCTCAAAAAAAAAAGTTAATTAAATGATGCGTTAGCCCATTATCTAACCTCAAAACTATCTGGTAGTTCCACCCTCCTGTCCATAGTTGTTCATCATCCAAAATGGGCTTCGGGGCTCCTTGCACTGTGCAATGCTGCTGCAGCCAATACATAATATCGGCCACATTTACCCCTTCATTACGAAAAAGAACTGTGATCTTTTTAGCTAAGGGTTTGGTCAAAGGGATTGCCAAAAATGGTTTCCACAAAGGGGAATGTTTTAACAAACGATATTGCTTCCAAAATCTTTCTAAGCCAGCCGGATGTTTAAAACTTATGTCAAAAAAAACATCTCCCGGCACATGTATCAAGGCATAAATTTCGTAGGCAAAGAATTTCATGCTGTCCTTCAATAAAGCTCTACCTACAAATTTCCTGTCTGGTATCAAATCTAAGTCACCCCCTGAATTTTAAACAGACAGCATTACGTCTTTCAGCAAGCTCTAATAAGGGACCCGTACCAGTTGGAAATAAATGTTCTGCAACTTTCCCATGCCAGACTCTCTCAGGACCTGATTCTGCAAAAACCACATCAGGCCTTTCTACAGGAACAGGACTTTGAGGTAACACCTCAGGTTCAAGACAAACCTCCTGAACTGACTCTTTTAAATCAGTCACTTCTTGTTCCTTAATAATCAACATTAAAGGATGAACATCATTCGTCTGCTGTAACATCTCACAGTCTTTAGGGGGCATTGTCCTGGGGGCAAGCTAGAGGACAGCAGCTCTTCAGGCACGGGGGGTGGGGGGGTGGAAGGCAAAGAAAGTACAGTAGGTAAATCACTTTCAATATCTGCATCCCAACCATGTCCAGAAGGGCTTTTTACCCATTCTGCAGCCTGTAAGGCTGTGTCCACCCAGTCCTCCAACTCCAGTCTTTCCTGCAAAAAACGATCAGAGGGCTTGCTGGAGTCCCCCCCCCCACCCCTTTACCAAATAATTTTTTACTTTTATTCTTTTCAGGAAAAGACATCTTGGGCCTCCTACAGAGGTTCTAAATGTAAAGTCAGCCTGTGGTAGAGCACCACTGATAGGTTTTACCCTACCTGTCTCCGTTTGTGGTCCAGAAAACAAATGCTGGGCACAGTTCTTTTCCCCCATATTTTCTGCTTTGTCCTCCACCGTTATGCTCTCTCCGAGTTCCGGTTGAGCGGCTAAGTCATATGAAAGAGCTTCAGAAAAGACTTTTCCAACCAGCACCCCATTTTCTGCACTGGCAGTGTCCTCCATTACTGCGACTACACCATCCTGTCGTAATTCCGTTTCCTGGTCCAGCTCGCTCGTCTTCCGACTCTCCTGTGCCTCCATGTAACACTTCCTTGCATCAACGTAGGTTTGTTCTGCTTCCTGTAGTCGGAATCGCAAGACGTCTTCCGATTGCAAAGCTGCTGGATTGGGTGCACTGCTTTCAACAACGCTAAGAGATTCATCATCCATTACAGTATTCGTGGCCATTTGTTCTTCCACAGGTAATAAAACCTCCAAACCTTTTACAGAGTCCTCGGTAGTCTCCATTGAGAAAAGAATTAGGATGGCTAAGGAGGAGACACACTCCTCAGCCTCCTGCACGTCTGCTGCAGTCCAGAGCTCAGTCACTACTGAGCAATACTGCTACAGAGCCACACAGCGCCCTCTACCTCCGCAGAGTAGGGGAATTTCCCCGGTGTCCTGGCCCAATTTCCCTCATTCACTAAAAATACCACCAACAGCTTAATCTGGTTCAAGGTCAGTTGGCATTCATCTGTATCCCCCTTCCCTGGGTCATGCCTGAAAATAGGCAGGATTTGTCTAGTGCACTTACCCGGTCAACAAAAACTAAATAAAATAAATAAATAAAAAATCTCCTTAGAAAAGCCTCGGCTTCTGGGGCTGGTCTGGTGGTGCTGAGGGCTGAGGTGCCAGATGCCACACCTCACGCTACACCGGTGACCCGGGTTTGGGAACGGACTCGGGCCATCATGCTCGCCTTCTCCAGGGGTAGGTTACTGGGTAGCTCTAAGCACCTGTAGCTCCTCTGCCAATGGAAGCACAGGTGGTAGGGGCACATGACTGTCCGGAGTCAGGGGAGGGAAAATGCTGTCGGGTGCTTGACGACGGCGTGCGCCAGCATGTCATTCATCTGGACAAATGTCCTCTGCGTCGGCGTCCTCAGGGGATAGGGAGAAAAATAGAGAAAAATGAATACACCCCTGGCTGAACGAGCAATGTAAAACCAGGGGGATCCTGGTGGCAGGACCTGGCAGATGGAGTAGGAGGGGGTACGAGGCCCCCTCTGAAGCCGAGGAGCCAGGCAAGTGAAAAAAAAAAAAGCCTTGTCTTCATGCGCATGCTGTGTACATTCACTACTATACAGGTTTCTATAATATTCCACAAACTGAGCCCTGGTTACATTCCCTTGGCTATGCAATGGTCAGTGTTATATTAGTGCTTTTCCTACCTGGAGGCAGTATAGCGCAGTGGGTTAAGGCTCTGAGCTGCAGATCTGGAGACCTGGGTTTGAATCCCACAGCCGCCTAGGTGAATACTGTGTGACCCTGAGCAAGTCACTTAACTTCCTTGTGCTCCCAGGTCGCATCTGCAAACAAGTTTTGGCTTAGTGTGCTACTCCTGGTTAAACAATGTTCCCTTTCCCTACCCCTGGCCAGCATCACCAGTAAGGAGCCTGCCTTGTTCTCCTATTCGTAAGTAGAACAAAGCTGTGCCAGCCCCCCACAATATGTACTGTATTGATCGCCTCACTGAGCTGTCTGAGGATAGGCTCTAACTGAACTGTGTAAGATTTCTTTACTGGAACTCGGCTTTTCCAAGCAAACAGAGGAGAACATTGCATACATACAGGTGCTTGACAGTTCAAGAAACTGTTTGTACACTACCAACTGTATAGAAGCCAGTGGTACGTAACTTCAAATACAATCTACTTCCTATAGATGTACTTCCAGTCCGTATTGACCTAAGCCATCTGTTACCAGCGGTCCAACTGTAAGAAAAGTTCCAGCTCCACTTTTTATGTCTAAACAGAGTGAACTGTGAACCTGCAAACAGTCAACAGAGAAACTAACAGATGCAACTGCTGCTGTGTGGTGTGATGCAAGTGGGTAATACTAGGTTATAGTTTAGAGTTGGCACATGTTGCCCTTTGGAGCTATGGAACAGTCTTTGAACCATTCCCACACATTACAAGACCTTCCCTGGAGTCATCTGTTCTCCCACCTACCCCAAACGGCATTATATTTCTCCAAAGTGAGCCATAATCAGAGTTGGGCATAGCAGAAATCGGGGTGGGGGGGACTGAGGTGGGAGGGAACCGGGGCAACGGAGTGGCTAGGGAAGGCTGACGTGGTATATGGGAAAGATATAACAGGAAGTGAGAGGTGTACTGGGAGAGTGCATGAGTGCAAGGGGAGTCAGGAGAGCAGGTGGAGCAGTTAGGTGAAGCAGTCGCAGTAGGCATTGGCACCCAAATGTTGTCGAAGTTTGCTCTTAAAGGAGCTGAGATTCGGGGTGCTGGTGATTTCTACTGGAAGGGAGTTCAACCAGTTGGAGGCCCTTATTTTGTAGGAGCACTGTCCTTGTGAGGTCCGGCAGTGGGGAAGAGAGAGGGCTAGGCTATCTAAACTCCTGGTTAGGTGGGTGGCACAATGTGGGGTCAGTATTGACTGAACCCCGGGTGGCAGAAGACCCAGCGAAGTCTTCTTTGCAAGGATGCAGGTCTGATACTTTAGTCTGCCTGATAGCTGCAGCCAGTTAGCCTGTTTGTAGATATCACATGTGTGCGAGAGTCGAGCAGATGAGGTGAGGTGCCGAAATGCCTTATTGAGGGCTAATGTTATGCGCCAGAGGGCAGTGTCAGATGCTGACCCGTAAACCACAAGACCATAGTCAATTAAGGAGGTAGCTGAGTGCTGGATAGCAAGGTTTAAGGCTTTGGCCGTCAGACAGTGCCTATGCCTGTAGACCAGGCCTACTGTATAAGTGTATTCACAGCTTTAAGTTCAAGTTCAAGTTTATTGCAGGAAAGACTCTGTTGAGCAAGCTCATTCACAAGGAGGTCCTGAGGCACATACACATACAGTTCGCAAGTACATAGACAGGAGATATAAAATGTAGAACAACAAATAAAAAATATATAATACAAGAGGTATACACAATAGAAGTCTTTATGCTATATATGTAGTACATTCCAGCTTTAACCTTGTCCTAAATTATGCAACACATTTCAGCTTAATAAGTAGAGGGCCAGTTGGTACCTAGGAAGTTGACTTGGCGTTGGGGGCCTAGTAGCAGCTACATATGTCTTTTAATTTAGAGATAGCTAGTGTTTTGTAGGAGTTAATTGATACGATGCTGGTTAGCTTCAGCATGGCTTGTAGTTGGTTCCAAATGTTTGGGAGGGTGTACGAGACAGCTCTTTGGCCAGCTGTGGTACGTGTCCTGGGAACATCTAGTAGGATAAGGTCGGATTTCCTTAGGGAGTAGGCGCTATGTGAGATGTGTATGAGAGACGTTAAATAGACAGGAAGACTCCTTTGAGCAAGCTCATTCACATGTACACAGACAAAGGGCCATTGCTTAATATGGCAAACATTGATTACAAGTATTTAAATTGCACACATAGTTCAGGAGAGGTGTTACATAGACAGATACATCATTGGAAAACAGTGTACAGTGGAGGAACATTTGATACGTAGTGTGCAAGCAGTACAAGGTGGGGTATATAAACTTAACACTGGTATATGCAATAAATAAGCATCATATAATGATCATAGACAGGAAAGACAGGATATATGGGGTAGGCCGGGTTAAGGGAAAGGGGATGGCTAGCAAAAGTAAGGGGGAGTAGGTATAAAGATGGGTGGCCAAAGGGGGGGAAAGGGTAGGGGAGCAGGTAGGGAAAACTTGTAGTTTTAGTCACAGAATGCATTTTGCAAGCTAAGAGGTTTTAGTACAGACAAGGACTAGTACCAGTGAAGACTATAAGCACGGGGCACACATGGGGTAGGAGAAGTGCTCAAAAGCAGTTACAAATATCTTTTATTTTATTTGCACTTAGCACTTTAAAAAGGTTAACTGAGACAATGCTAGTTAATTTGAGAGCAATTTGGAGATGGTTTTAGCGATGTTATGAGTATGCATGGTGTAAGATAGAGTGCAGTCAAGGGTCACACCCAGGTACTTGAACTGGGCAACCTGTTCCAGCGTAGAGCCTCCGTTATTGTTGATTAACCGTTGTTTGTCTTCGTGTTGGTTGTGTGTACCATGGAACAACGTTGTTTTGGTTTTTGAGTAATTAAGGATCAGCTTGTTCAATCTGAACCAGATTTCAATTTCAGCAAAACTTCACTGTAGTTGCAGCTGCAGGCAAGAGTGGTTTGAGTGGCTTGTGAAGATGACTGTGTCATCGGCATATAGGAAAATTCTGCCATGGCACGAGGCATTTGAGCGCTAGCACAAAAGTCTTCCCAGCCCTATCTCTGATAGTATTCAGTGGAGGAAGCCCCAGTTCACCCAGTCAGAGGCCTTCTCAGCATCCATAGTAACTGCACAGTGAGTTCATGCCAAAGGAAAAACAGCTTGCTGAGCGAGTGACACAGGTCCATAGTAACTCAGTGTGGGTCTGTGTGTAAGGTGGAAGCATGTGGCTTGTAGTTCAGCCATGTAGCTCCGTTACTGTGGTTCACTGGTGTTGGCTGGCCTTTAAGCTGTTCCTGGTTTCTTTTCTGCCAGGCACTGACTTCAGGTATGAGATGCTAAGTCGGGGGCCGTAATCAGATCTGGCGGGACACCCAGCGTCTTTAAGAGTGGCTTTACTTCTGCAAGAGTGTGAAAGAACTGCACCTTGTAGGTGGATTTTGAATTCGGCTGGGGCAATAATTAGGTGCTTAATATTGTTTGCAGCTAATTATTTCCTGATACCCAACAGCGTGTGTCATTTGAGAAGGGTGAGGGGAGTAAAGTCACGCTCCAGGGACCGTCTCATGTTCCCAGATAGCTACTCCTTCTTGCTCCATGCCATCGGAGCACTTTTGTTTTAGTGTGATATAATCAAGAAATTTTAATATCACTGATCTTGGCCATGCCTTGGGACGTGGGCACACTTCACCAGCACTGGCCATATCCCCATTTTGATCTCTGGTCCAAACCTGTGTATTAGTTTTGTAGATATTCTAGCCATTACTATTGGTTTACAGGCCAGATCACATCATTGTCTCCTCTATATGGCAGCGGGCTGGACTTCAATTGAGATCAGGAGGCTCAGGAATCTACATTTTGCATCCTTCATAGCTATGCAGAATTCACTGCCACTGTATATATCATGTCTCCTTTGAAGATCTACGGGATTTTACAACCTAAGAAAACTCAATACCATTCTGCCTGATAGGCTCTATTCAACCCATAGTTGCCAGTATAGGCTCCTTAACAGAGGCACTGGCCCAGTTTGTGGGCTGACATATAAAATATTTAGCATGCTGTACCCCCAGTTATATTCAAGACACTACACACATAATTGAGAAATCACTCATACACGCACCATTACAGACACCTACAACTCCTGTCACAAATGGTGCGCTAACTAATGGCAGGTACCAACATGTACAAGTGTCCCCACGTCAAAGACAGACAGCTCCCTAAAAACCCAGATGCCCCAGTAAGACACACTCTAGTGTTACCCAAATCACGGTGCCCTAATCACTGCACCCTAACAACAGGATACTTTATCAGTCAATCCCAGGATGTGTGTTGAATCCCGATATGCCATGGCAACTGGCACAGCCCTCCTTTCACGACCTCAGCTTGCTGCCATATGAGCTGACAGTGAGCACGTGTACAGTCAGCACATACAGCGGGTGGCCAAGAATGTGAGAGCAAGGCTGTGCTGGTCACCGTATCAGGATTTGACACATGTCCGCAGACTGACTGATAAGGGGTAGGGTTGAGTGGGTGGTGTTCCGAGCAGTGGACCACCAATGTTTGCCGGTTCATTGTGAACTGTCCTTTGGGGGTGGAGGCTGGGGCACCACTGGATACCAAGGATATTATAGGGTACATGGGCTGGGAGATCAGGGAATGGGGGGGGCACTAGACACCAGAGACTGGTGCAGATATACAGACTGGAAGATTGGGGGGCACCACTGGACACCAAGGATAAGTTTTCTCAGATGCGATGGATGCTTTAGGGTGGGGGTGCCATTGGTCACCAGGGAGTTGTAGAACCTATATGGAACAGGTGCTCAAGGTGGGGGGTGCCACTACACACCAGTGATGTGTGTTGTACCATAGGACTAATGATAGGGAGCAGGGAGTACAACTAGACACCAGGGATACTTGTACAAGATACTGATTGGGTGATTGGGGAGTAGAGGGGCCACTAAACAGCAGGGATAAGTGTGGCAATACAGGACAGGTGATTGAGGGTGGGGGGGGTGCCACTAAACACCAGGGAGATTGGCAATGAACATAGGCCAGGCGATCGGGGGGGCATTGTACACCAGGGCCTGCATCCTCACTAGCGTGCTGGTGATCGGGGGTGGGCAGCTGCTGTACATCTCTCTCGCAATCGGTGTGGTGGGGGTATGGGCTTAATGCCCAGTTAAGTCAAGATTTTCAGAGGTGGTAAATAGTGCTGCTTTGGATGCTGTTTACCGCTGTTGCAAACCTTTGAACATGCCTCTGTGCCTGTATGCAGGAGGGGATCCAATCATTTTCGTGGGCACAGCGGTATGTTAGCACCTGGGCACTAACAGGTTTAGTGCATGCTACAAGGGCCTCTGAATATAGACCCCACCCCAGAAACGGTCACAAACCCAGATAGTGCGGGTGCAAATCCCGTTAGTGCCAGTGTTAACTTCTGAATATTTAGCCCCTGAGGTTTTTAATTGAGTACCAACTCCTACACACATTAACATTTCTCACATACCCCAATCCGAATTGCAATGCTCACACTATGTTAGGATCAGGCTGTGAGAGCTGGCTTCCCCCCTCTCAAATACCGAATTTAGAACTGATCCAAAAGCACTAAAACCAGGTATTCAGTGTCACCAACGCTTGGCATTCTATTATTTCAGTGAAAGGGACCATTCTGTAAGTCAAGCATGCAGGAAATTCATTCACATCACAAGTCATTACAGTGAACTGCCATTAGAGGGCGGCATGACAGCATGTTTCCACATGTAAAAGTGTTACTGTTCAATGACATCATGGGACAGAATCCACAGAGCAAATCAGCATTTTTTAGATGGGCTCCATGGTCCTGGTGTGGGTACCACTTTCTCATTCACCAGACCTAATACACTAATGGGACAGGTTAAAGGAACACATTCTCCAGCTTCCTGTGTTCCTTCATATGGTTCCTGTGGACATCTGTCCACATAGACCCCCCCCTTTACCTCCTCCTTCCCAGGCTGTTCCTATCTGACATTTTTGTTTGTTCCCAGGTGCCTACTTTGGATGCAGTTTTTTTTAGCAGTACTTTTTGTGGTCTCTTTACATCCTCCAACATTCAGCTCCTTTGGGATCCCCATAGGGACAAAGACTCTCTGCACCTGCCTACCTGACATCACCGGAACTCCATGCAGCCTTGGCTTACCCCACAAGTGAGGCCAGGATAGTGGGATTTACCCCTGAAAGTGGTTCACTGTCAGGAGACAGTGTGGCAGCAGGGCATGGCCTGAATATACTGGGGTAAAACGTCTTTGGGTGCTGGGGACATTTTCCAGTTTTTCCATGCTCGACCCTCTAGACACCAGCAGCTGTGATGCACAACAGCAAGCACACATGCAAAGCATGCTGTCGCACAGCTCTGGCTAGCATCTTGCCTACAGCTCCACTGGTGGTCACCCAGGTGGCAGTGCTGTGATGGGGTTGCTGTCCCCCCAACCCCGAAGACAGAGAGCATCCCCTGGGAAGCTTTATCCTCCTCCTGCCAGCTATCCCCCAATGCCCCGCCCCCCAATGCCCTGGCTCATGTACAAATTTAGGTTGCCAGCTCTGTGAGCAAAATCCTACCACAGTGCAGGAACCTTGGATGCAGGTTTTTAGACTGATTTTACAAATAGCAGCTGGGGGCCAGACAAAGGGGCAGAAGGTCTCTAATTGGAGGCAGCATGGTGTACTTGCTAAAGCACAGGCTTGGGATCTGGGAGACTCAGGTTCATATCCCAGCCCAGCCAATGTGTGACCCTGAGCAAATCACTTAGCCTCCTAGTGCTTCAGTATACCCAGCTGTAAACTGGGTACAAGCAAGATCCTACTGAAATCCAGATGTTACATTTCAGCTTTGCTATCCAGGGTTCAAAATTAAGTTTTTCAGCCACTAGCCAGCAAGACTAGTCACTGGGAAAATTCACTGCCCCACATAGTTTTCTGTCCACTGGCCCAGCTGGTGTACTTACTGAAATGTTACCTTCTGTGGTACAAGCCAGCAGGGCTAGTTATGAGAAACTATCACTAGCCCGATTCAAAATCTAGCAGTGTTTGGCTAGTGGACCAGTGTCTGTTTTGACCTCTGCTATCTTGAGTAGTCCAGTACACCCAGTGTACCTCAGTATTTTGGGACCATTTTAGTCCCTCCCCATCACCCCCCCACCGTCATGGGCAGTGTACAGTTAGGGGTTCTGGGTGACTTTCTTTTTGATGATTGCCCACAAATCCCATGCACCCAAAATCTAGGAGTTGTTCCATGTTATTGGAAGTCAATACTTCCCCAAGTCCCGACTCTCAGGAGTCAACATTTTATCCTGTCTAGATGCCAAATCTGGGACATAAACATTTTATCATGACACCATGGCCATCCGGAGTATGTCCCCTATATTCGTAGGGGCCAGCCAGGGTTCTGTCTCAGCTGGTAACAGTAACGTCATGGCGGGGAGTGACAGGGAGAGCAGCTATAGCTCCCCAGCTTGTACGGACGGCTTGCTAGAATCCTGGGCAGCAGATAGTCTGTGGGAGCCTTGTGAGGAAAAGGCAAAACTGTACCTGATACACCATCACCCATGGAGAAGGGCTCGAGAAATAAAGTCTGTCTGTCTATTTGTTAACATAATCAATCAGTCAGTCAGTCACTCTGCCTGTCTGTCTCTCTACAGTCTCTGTCCGTCTAGCTATAGTATATCTCTGTTTGGCTGACTGTATCTATCCTTATAAAATGATTCAGGAAGGCCACCATAAAGTCTACACTCTGACTGGATGAACTAGATCACCAGACATGCCTACACAAATTGACATATATATACAGTTTTCTTATTAAGTTATGCACTTTACATGAATGATTTTATGTAATGTTTAAACAACTTACATTTTCTTTATCACTTTAAATCACTTGCTTATAACCATGTTTGTCTGTTAGCCTCAGGTCGACCTAATTTTGGGTTGAAGTGCTGGGGCTTTGGGTGCTTGTCTAGGGCCACTGTTGCCACAATAAATCACTTTACATTGCAAATTACCACTGGAGTCTCTTTGTCCATGAGTGCTGTGTACTTCCTTTCTGTGATATATACCTGTCTAGCCTCCTACACAGCACAGCCTCCCCTTCCCAGTGTGCACGCCACCTCCTTTTTGAAACAAATTGATGTATGAATGGTGCTGCATTTTCTACATTAAAAGTTGTTACACCGGGTTTGTTTGTAAGTGTGGTAACACACTCCAAGGTGCTGCACTTGATGGGAGATAATGTAGAATCATGCCGCTTGTGTGTGCTGAGGAGCACTCTGCCTACGGCCCCATGCATTAGCACATACCAGAGTGTGCATAACTCCTAATGAACGCACACCCTGTCATGTGTTATTGTCAGTGTTGGGTAAGTTACTTTTTCTATTACTTTCTATTTCTTTTGGAAACTTGATCCAGGAAGCTCTGTGCAGTCACTAGCAAGGATGGAGATGTACTAGAAAAAGTAATACACCTGACAGTTATAGTTACTTATTTCTTTTTATACAGAAAGAATACAAAAATAATAAATAACTATAACAGATGACATTTATTTGAAAGTAATAGGTTAGTTACTAGTTACTTTCAAATAAATGTAATTATTTACAGTTAAATATTACTTATTGTATAAAAAGACATAAGTAATTGTAACTGTAAGGTGTATTACTTTTTCCAGTACTTCTCCATCCTTGCTAGTGACTGTACACAGCTTTCTGAAACAAGTTTCCAAAAGTAATAGAAAGTAATAGAAAAAAGTAACTTACCCAACACTGGTTATTGTGCACATCTAAAACACCCTGTCCATCACAGAGATCCACTGATCAACCATTTTGTTTATCAATAAAGTTTTTATTTACATTTCAAATTATAGAGCAAATTAAACCTTTTGCACATATTTAATGCAATATAACATGTAAGTAAAAAAAATGATAAAAGAGCCACGACGAAAGGAAGAATGTGATTGGCTGAGCCAAATCATGTGACCACATGGAAAGATTTGTTTCCACACAGCTGGTACTCATTCAAATTTAAATCTCTTTCAGACATTTTTCTGCCCAAACAAGCCTTTTTATTTATTTATTTTTTCCACTATGCGTTTGTCTCCTCTCTACTCCGACTGCCCCCCCCCCATCTGGACTGGTCTCCCCCTGCCCGACTTCTCTGGGACTTACCATCTCCTTTGGGTCCTGCTGCAGGACCATGGCTGGAGGGGCCCAGTCATCAGTGTGGAGCCTGAGAGAGACCAGACTGTCACTGTGCTTTGGTTGCAGGGATTTTCCTCCATTTTTTTCCCCATAGTGTCCGTGCACGTGCCGTGATGCATTGTGCTCGCTTTACCTTCGTGGAGACATCCCCAGCATCTGGCTGTGGGATCCCCATCCCTTGTTGTCACACAGTTTTGCCCCTTAGATTCCTATAGGTGGCAGTCAAGCAGCGGGGAATGCAGTCTTCCCTATCTGGCCAACCCCTGAGTGACCCAGCTCCTTTACTGAAGCACAATAACCCATTCTGCAGCATGAAGTAAGACAAATCTTAACGCACTTCCCAGGTGGTTGAAAGCACTTGGCTGTGTCTTGCACCTCCATGGGCATGCAGTAAGGCTTGACTTACTGCAGTGCACATCCTGTTGTGGATTGCCACTTGCACAGCATCAAAATGTAAATTTATTAAATAACAGTGTTATAAAATAATGAAAAAATGAATACTAACTAAATGATATTAATAATAATTAAATCTGAAGTCATCATTTATCTTGTTATGGTAACTTGTATCAATATAAAACATGAAAGATATTCATAAAATGGTATGTAAAGAATTAGAATGAAGAAAGGAAGAACAAGAAAAAGGGGAGGAATTAAAGAAAAAGGACTGCATCAAGCGTTATAACATGGTTAAGAACTCCGTACATACGTTGGCGTGTCTTATTGTATACATAAAGTGAGAGATTACAAAATTAGTTATTTTGAAGAATATATAGGTTGTATTGAGATTAGTTGAGATCATATATGGTTTTCCAGGTTTTTATAGAAATTATTTATATTATTTCTGAAATCAGCCCTTTCTTGACATCCATACCTGAAAAATTAGATGGTCACCTCTTTGTCATTTTTTTCCCTTTCAGCAGTCAAAAGTCTCCCTTTTATTTTGAAGGGATTTACTTTGTGGAACTCAGATACTTTGGAAATGGGAGTTACCAGCACTCAGTGATACAGTGTACAGTATCCCTCCCCCACCACACACACACACACACTACAATCGTTCAGTTCTCACAGGACTTAGATCCTGTTTCACCATCTGTTGCTGCTGCTGCTGTAGACTGCTGCTCCCTCCCTCCCTCATTCCCCAGAGAGGGACTTTTAATATAATTTCCCTGGGAGAGTCACCTGTAATGACAACAAGCCAGTGTGTCAACGCTGCCAACTCCCTCCCTCTCTCATTTATGTTTTAATTGCCCCACCAGCTAGATACCATAATCCAAGCAAAACTTGTTTCGCGACTCGAGACTCGAGAGCTGTCTCACTTTAACAGTTCCACAACAACATGGGCTAACATCTCAGCTGCTGGGCAACCATTTTCACAATTTTAGCACGAATTTGGGGAGACTTTTGCTTCAGTGATAGTGACCTCTCTGCTGAAGCTGGGGGTTGTGGTTAAGTTTCAGGCAGCATTGTCTGTCTACCTGCAGTGTTTGCAGCAGTGACTGTAGGTCTCAGAGCTTCCTTTCTGGAGTTGTTACAGGCTGATGAGTGGAGGGGAGACCCTAGGGATGAAGAGCCGCGGGGGTGCCCTCGAAGAGGACCTGTATACCATTCAGCTGGCTGATGAGGAGGTGTCTCCTTACCTGGACTCGGACTCGGCGGAGCTGCTGGCTGCCCTCAGGCAGAAAGAGAAGGAGCTGACACTAGCGGCGAAGCTAGGGAAAGCACTGCTGGAGGAAAACCAAGCCCTTAAAGAGCAAAAGGACAGGCTTCAGGAGGGATTTATGGAGAGGATTGAGGTAAGTCATTTTAAGATATCCTACCTGGGGCACAAGGGTAGAAAGAGAGCACACACCTCACCACCGATCTTCCTCAAGCATCTGTTCTTTGTGAGAATCACTTACAGAAAACTGAGTGTAACATGTCCTTAGAAACTGATGGCTAAACTTATCTTCATGATGAGAGTAAGTTGAGGTTAACTGATTTTTTTTTTCTAAATAGATTTTGACCCCCTAGCTGGTGACTGTACTCCTCCCTTTCAGGTATTGGTGCCCTCCCAGCCTCGACCACCACTCCCCCTTCTGTCATTGCCAGTGGGGATCCACATGAGATGCAGCCTGAGAGAGTGCCAGTGACCATCAGATAGCTACCTCATTGGACATAGGTTTTCCATTTTTCTTACTGCCCACCGCCGTCACAGAACCAGGCAGCACTACGACAAGCCTTGCATGCATTCAGTATCCTCTGGCACAGGAGGCAAGCTCACTGGGCCACTGCCAGGATCACTACAGTGACAGAGCCTTCCCACAGCTGGGAGCACTTCTGAGTGCAATGCCTCCCCCAGGTCCCCTCTCGCACCATGCAGCCAGGTCTTGAGTCCGTTCCTGGACTCAGGTCACCAGTGTGAAGGCACAGTGTGTAACCCACTGGGGGACTGGGCACCCCATACTTGACTGTTTTGAGGTTAAAAAAAAAGATGTGTATCAGGTCAGCCTGTTGGCCCAGTAGAAGGGATACCACTTGCGGTGGTGACCACCCAGCCTTGGAAGTAGACTCAGTGCAAGGGGGGGCTGGCTTGGGGAAAAAAGGATTGAGGGTCTCACAGCACGCTCTGCTTACCCAGTGAGGTACGGCTGGAGCACGCCACCACAATACTGCAACCTGGGTGACCAGTGCAGTGAAATGCTTACAGGTGAGAAGGGACATCAGTGGCGATGGCAGGCCTGCATGCATGCACACACTCGCCTTGACATCCATGCATACAACACCCCTCGAGGATGAGATACTAACTCCTCCACCCCCCGGCAGTCGCAGGATGATGACTCCCCCCTGCAGGGCCCACACCATCAACCGCAGTACCCTTCCTTGCCGCTGGCTTGAAACAGACATGTGGGGCACGGCTAGCCCAAATGAAGGAGCCCTGCCATGGTGCGTGGGGGAGTCCCTGGGGTGCACAGTGAAAGGGATAAGTCCCAGGAAAAAAAAAACACAGAAAGGAGCACTCTACGCTGCTGAGTAAAAGGGTGCTACCGTGTTGCCTTTGGGCCTTCCAGAATTAACAAAAACAGCACGGAATATGCACAGACAAAATGTCAAAAGCAAAGTGCAGTTTATTGCAACAAATCAGAGCCACAAAAATGAAAGGCCCAACCAAGGTCAAGCTAACACTCTAAATGTTTTCATGGCCCACATTCCCACTTTACCAGGGTCTGACTTTGAATATGGAAGCTGCCCTCATATAATCAACCCTTAAAGCTGTACTTACCAGAATAAAAAGGTTTCACCCATATTTGAGTTCACAAAGTATGGCTGTGCATATAAGGGACATATATAAATGTATTTATTTATTTAAATGTTTCACCAGGAAGGCACACTGAACAACAGGTTGCTCATCTCCCGGTGCGACCTGCAGGAAGGGGTACAATAGGGATGATACATTTTACATTCAAGTTACAAAGATCAACTTAGCATACAATTAATTAAGGCAGTTGTTACAGACAGTGTTGCATACATATGTAATTTGTGAGAACAATTAATAAGTGCAGTGGTAATAAGTGAACAAGTGCTATTGTGAAATAAGGGGTGAAGGAGAGAGAGGACAAGATGACAAATAGTGCAGAATCGTGTCCCAGAGAGACCCCTCCAGGATGCGGGGAGCCCTGCAAGGGAACAGGGGACTCGATTAGGGATTACAGAGGGGGAGAGAGAGGGAGTAAGTGTGAGTAACACCTAGGAGGGGAAATAAGGCCTGACCCAAAAAGAGAATCCTTCAGGAAGCGATGACCCCTGCAAGGGAGCAGGGAAGTTCAGGCAATTGTAAACCCTCCTGCGTTTAGGCATTGTAACTATAGAGGGATAGTGAGAGGGAGGGAATGAGAAATGACACGTTCTTAAATGTGAAAAACAAGCAGAAGTCACACACAGCTTAATGGGTATATACAACCACACTGGGGAGCAATGCTTGTGCCACTTGTTGGTAGCCAAAAGCAAGTTGTGTGGTTGGATGTTGACTGTCTTTTCTAGTCACTTTGGTCATTCGCACTCTCTGTCCCCTGAGGAACTACCCTGCTGTTGGGGAACCGGGAAGGCAGAGGAAACTTCTTGAGGAGGGTCCCACCTCCAGTGGTGCAATGGGAACAAGATTCTTTTGGCTAAAGGTACTGTAGGAAGGATCCCAAGGAGGGAGGCAAGCTGCTGAAGGAGGGGTGGACGATGGGAGCAAAATAACTTAGCAGCCATCCGAGGCTGAAGGAACTAGTTTATATAGCACAGGAAGGGGGGGTGTGACTGGCTGCTCCCACCCATCAAACCTCAGACAAGCCTTTAAATTATTGCTTAGAAAAGCTAATTAGACCATAAAAAAGGCAAAACAGTTGTTTCAGATATAGGGATCTGTTCACAAATGTGCAGATTGCCTATGCACTGCATATCTGAGGCATGTGGGCAACCTCAAGTTGGAATGCCACTCTGCAGGCATCCAACAGACTCCTGGTGGCATTCACAGCAGGAGCACAAGCCCTTGTGCACATGAAACCTTGGCTGATCCCACAGCTATGCACCATGGGCAGTCCGGGGGTATGCCAGGGGGCGTGCCTGCACTCAATACCATTCACTAAGGCACGGAGTGCTGAGAGAGAGGGATGTAAGGGGAGACCCTACTATAACTGTTACTCGCCCCCACTGACGACACCTGTCAACTCTGGTGGGACATGGATTACCCACACTATGCTGCCCCAGCCTACCTAGTTGCATGCTAGGGCTGAGGGTAACCATTCGGGCACTTGCCCAAACTTACAAAATTCTTGGGACCTGTGCCTGCCCAGACTCCCCTGCTTGCACAGAGCAGGGCATCCACTATGGGGCCCAGGACCATTGGATGCCCACCTGAGTCCCACAGTCTGCCTCTGCGCACCTGCATATCTGGGGGACAGGGCAGTGGACAACTGCTCTGTGGGTGCTCGTGGTTATGAATACCGTGCACCCTGCACCTGTCTGGAGCCATGTAGCTACACGGGCATTATCCATGCATTTCATGCATATAACTTGCACATTAGTGAGTAGAGCCCATAATCTGTATACAGTATACCAATGTCCTTTTCATAATAACTATTTTATATCTGTTATTGTATTTCATACTAATTGAATTCATTGGTTTACTAAATGTGTACAAATGGTGAGAAAAAGAGAGTCCCAGAGAGTACTTGTGATGGGGGGTGTGCTGACAAAAGGGGTCAGGCCAGAGGGAGACAGTGGCATAAAAAGAAAGTAAAGAAAAAGAAGTCTATCAGATTTCCAATAATGTGTGAGCTGCGAGGTACTGATAGCCTGGTCCCATGACAGAAAGTGCTAATTAGTCGCTGGCCCTTTGGTACAGCAGTAGGGTTCCAGCTCACGGGGGTTGGAGCCTCTCTGTGGACACTTTCCTCCAAGGAGAAGGGAGGGAAGCAACACGTCACTGTGCTACTGACATGTGGGTGCACAGGTGGTGTTCCGGTAGCTATGGTGTGGGGAGGGGGAAGATGTTGTTAGGTACTTAGCAGAAGCATGTGCTTGCAAATGATTCAGAGTCAGCAGGCAGATCATATGAGGATCAGCTTAACGCATGGAACATGTACTCACTGGAGGCCAGACCGGGGGTGGACGACATGGTGGGAAACGAATGAACAAGGTGAACTGTGAAGAACTATACAGCAGGAATGGCAGATCAAGTACACAGGAATATGAGTGGAAACTGTCGGGGGGGGAGGTTCAGGAGAGACGTGAGAAAGTTATATTTTACAGAGAGGGTGGTTGAGCCATTGAACAGCCTACCAGCTGGTGAGTGCCAAAACCATAAGTGGTTTCAAGCACGGCTAAGACAGAGTGAAGGGTTTAGTAGTTACTCAGGGCAGTACCAGTACAATGGGGAGCATGGTTATGGATAGTGTGGACTAAAACCCTATATAGACAAAAGGTCTTGGGATATGATAGGGTGCTACAGGCAAACTGGAGGGACCAATGGTCTTTTTCTGCCATTATTGTCTATGTTTCTATACAGTGAGCAGTCTAGACTTCCGTCCTTGTGCTGACATCATCACTGGGGGGATAGTAAGGGGTGGATACTCTCTGTTGTAGCAGTATAACTGCCTTTATGGGCAGAAAGCAGTCAAATATGCCCCGCTAGTGGACGTGCAAGAAACAGAGACCCCAGAATGGGGTTGGTATAACAGTTGGATTGCTGCCGCAGCTGATTTGTAACACAATATAATTAGAATATAACACAAGTGTAGAGTTTCATTCACCTCAATGCATCACAAAATGCTTTACACAGTTGCAGATGGATGCTAACACAGTGGTGGGATTGTGCTTTAAATAGCTGTAAACTGTTAACACATAATCATCCATTCCTGCTCACATGTGAGGAGTGCACAGCCGCAGCCATTTCTGGTGTGCAGACCCACAAGAACTTTGCACTGTCACGAGGGAAGGGGGAAGAAAGGGGCTTTGCATAAAGAGTACACACAATACCCAGTGTGGCAATGATCCACACAGGCAGGGCCGGCTTTTGGGTTTTGGGTACCCCCATCAGAACTGGTGAAAACACAGGGCACCCCTACTTGGCCCACCTTTAACCCATGTGTTTGACTGTAGCCCATACATTCACAATTTTATTTTCAGTTCAACTGGTGGTATATTTAAATCTTTTTGGGGGGTGGGGTGGGGGACAGCAATGTTAGTCCATGGGGCTGTTCTTTCCAGCCCATCTATTGCTACCCATCTGCCTCTTATTGGTTGGGTTGTAGCTTGGTGAGGCATTTCATGGCATCATGATGCCACATCAGAAGGAGTTGCACAGCCCTTTGTTGTTATTTTAAAAAAGATATTAAGATAAAAGCATTTAAAAATTAATAAGGTAAACGTCTCTGGTTGTGGGCCCCCCCATGAGCAGGGGAGCCCCAGCAATTGCAGGGTTTTCAGGTACCCAAAACTGGCTATGCACACAGGGCCAGAAAACGCCTGCAGAGTTTTGACTTCCCACCGTCTGACTGACCCCATACTGTGGAAAGAGAATAGCTTTAGCTGCATCTAGACTGACGACACACACACACACACACACACACAGACAGGACCAATACAAAATCCTGACACGCAAAATCCCAACTGATGAAATCCCGATGGCTGCAATCCTGATGGTATGGCGAACCTCTCGACAGCCACATTCCCAACAGTATGGTGACCTGTATTGTGCTGTTGCTATTTTCTTCTCATTGGGATTGCGGCCATTGGGATTTTGGTGTTGATATTTTCTCAGTAGGGCTTGTGTGCATTGGGATTTTATAGTAGACCCACCCCCCCAACATACACACACACACACACATATATGGATGGGACTTTTCCCTCTAAACAAGTGGTTAGTTGTTTCCCTGTATTCCCTTTTGCTGCATACACAACTGTAATTAAAATGAACAGTAACCATCCAACTGTATCAAATAAAATACAAAATGGGTAAGTCTGGTGTGCTGGGAAGTAAACCTGTCAGGCTTGGGGTTTCATTACTTGGTTAGCCCCCGAATGGATTTATTTTCTTGTATACCACCCTTACTCATCATTTATATATGTATGTGTGTGTATATGTAATTAATAAGCCTCGACAGGTTGTGCATTATAGGATTTTAATGCACGCTGCAGGGGTGTAGTAAGGCATAAGGCTGAAGGCAGAGTGTCCTTATACCCTATGAAGTGCATTAAAATACTGTGATTCACACCTTGGAGGGGCTTATTGCACTTATAAAATGGCTCTAAGTTTTCTTGGGGAGGAAAATGTGATTCAGCGCCTGATTGTGCGTTTAGAGAGATTTAATGCACGGTCATGTGATGTCTCTTGGCCAATGACATTTCTCAATTTCTTCTTGCCATTTTATAAATCTATATACTTATTTATTTACCCAGGATAGACCAACTGATACACAACATCTCATTTCCAGTGGGATCCTGCTTTTACCTATACTGACATCGGGGGGGGGGGAGCTGGAGAACTGGTCATTTAAACTACATGCCCAAGGTCACACAGAGTATTTGACTCTAGCAGGGTTTGAACCTGTGATCTCATGGTTTCCAAGTGGGTGCTCTAACCACTAGATCACACTGCCTCCTACTGGACCGCCATGAAACTGCCATTGTGCACTGCTGGCAATGGTAGAGAGAGAGAGAGGTGAGTTTAGGTAATCCTGCAGATATAGACTAACTGTAGTGGGATTTTTTACTTTTCAGTTCTTTACCAAATTTTGTGAGAGGAAAACAATTGAGAACAAGTTTTCATCTATGTTGGGGACTCTGTGAAAAGGTTTACTAAGTGGCCTGGCTTATGGTCTACCACTAAGCACGATGTGCTAGCAACCCCGGTTTGGGTGCGAGCCTGGTGAGCGGGACCAGGGCAGTTCTTGGATAAGGAGTGCTCCTGAGTGCTGTGTGGGCCAGGAGGGAGGTGCCCGACACTTGTCACTGCAGCAACTCCTTGTGGTGAGTCAGGGAGCTCGCTGCTCTGCGTCGGTAGGTGCATGCTCTGTGTGTGCTACAGCATGCTAGGGCGTCAGAGGCTGCATCAATGCCAGGGGCAGTGGGAGAGTCATCGGGAATGGGGACGTAAATAATATTATACAATAGGCATTGAAAATCTGGCAATTTGATTGGCTTACTGACACTTTCAGCCATGAGTAAATCCCATGACAACCCACACAAAAAGTACCAGTCAGCTGCGGTGCCAACACACTACTACTATATTCTCTAATTCAGAACATTTCAGTCGCAATTTTTTCATGACCACTAAAAGCCCCCAAGCCCATTCTACTCTCAGGCAAATTTTTAAAATATTTAACTGCACAGGTCAGTTACAAACAATGCCATGTCCTCCAGTCAGTCCACCCCGCTCACATTAGCTGTTGCCTGGAAAGCAAGACAGAAACATTTGTCTGTCTCTATTGTCACACATCACCCACTCTGTTCTCTCTCTCTCTTTCACCAGTCTCTGTGTGCCTCTTATCCCAAGAACACTCCCACGCCAGATCCCAGATTCAGACACCAACATTCCAACACTAAAACTGTCGATCCTAATCACGGCAAGCCTGGGACTTACACTAACACGTCTTCTGTCACAGAATTTCAGAACTATGCTCCACTTGCAACCCATGCTCTTCTACCCCATACACTATGTGTCACTCACTGACAGCATCGACTGCTCGCACGTCACTCACTGACAGCATCAGCTGCTCGCACATCACTCTCTCTCCACTGTTTTTCTTCCCAACCCCTACTGCTCGCTGCAACCCTGGATAAAAGTATTTACATTTTAAAGTACCCCAAAAACCACAACACTTCATGGGTAGGGTTGGGGTTAAAGCATATATTTGTAACTGGGAGGCTGCACTCTCTGTCCTGCAACAGTCATTATTTAATGTAGTGGAAGGATTGATTAATTATTTCTACACTAAAAATAACAAAAAAAAAGACTATTTATACTCCAATTTCATTATTTTCCATACCACTTCATAGCATAATTGCAGTAATGCATTGTAGAGTGTGGGTTGCTGTGGGATTTACTCCCTTCTGATGTGGTTAAAGTCACTCGGTCTGTACCTTCGTGACATACCACACCAGGGGTGGGTAAATCCTACAATAACCCACACCCTGTCATGCATTATTCCTTAAAATTGCCATGAGTACTGGCCCATCTGAATGACAGCACAGGCACGGTTTATCTTGCCCCATCTGGACTCCCCTCTACCTCGTCAACGGGGGAATGGCAGATGGAACTGGAAGGTCAACGGGATATGTCTGAATTAAAGGTGCAGGTGGCAGACCAGGGGCCAAACAGTTAAAACAAGGCAGTACAGCCTAGAGGTTATAGCAACAACCTGTGAATGAACTTGGTACAGCCGGTAGTCCTGGGTTTAAGTCCCACAACCTCCACTAGCACAGTGCATGACCTGAGCAAGTCAGTTAACCTCCCCAAAGCTCATGGGGAGCCCCTGTAAAGGGGCCTCGTGCTCTGTAGGCTTTACCTAGTCATCAAAAAATGTTTAAAAAAGTTCAAAAATAGGATTACTAAACTGCAATGAGGATTAACAGCAAGGTTCTAAACATTTTAAGCAGGCCCATGGTGTTGGCAGTAGCCCATCGCACTATAAAGCATGGGACCCAGGTTCACCTACTGGACTGGGGACTTCCGTGGCAGGTTGGTGGAGCATGTGTTAGAGCACCTTAGAGACATAAAAAACATTAATTTTGATTTGGCATTAGGTGCACACTTCTTTGATAAACATAATAGCAACAATTGTGATGTTAAGTTTATGTTTCTGAAACATGTGAAACCACAAATACGCAGAGGAGACAGAGTTAAAATGTTTTTGAAAAAGGAATCGAGGTGGATTTTTAGTTTGGATTGTTTATACCCAAATGGGTTGAATAAAGAACTTGACTTAACCATGTATTTGTAAATACTGATTATATATGTGTGTTTTTGTTTCACTCCTTGTTGTAGGTTGATATCAAGCCTCTTTCTTAATCCCCCCCAAAATTAAAAAAATATAAAGAATTTAAACGATATAATAAACAATAATAAAACTATTCATCATTTAACAGTATTCGAGATAGCTTTCTATCTACTGTGGTATTATGTAAGATATTTTATATATCTAATATATTGAACAGATTTAATATTCTTTAATGAAGTTAAAGTCATCGGATTTATGAACTTAATATAATTCTGACTGTATAAATAAATGCTGTTTTATCCAAAATAAAATAAAACAAAATAAGAAATGTATTTAAATATTCTGCTGCTGACTAGCATATTGTTCCTGTGCCTTAATTTTGTATGATTCCACCTACTTTTCAATCTTTTGACACACCATTTAATAGCATGCACCTACAAATGGCGGCCTTAAAGGGAAACTCCGATTGAGTCCCTCAGTGCAGCAGCGGCTGCAGAAATGCCCGATTAGGGCTTTCAACATAAAATAAATTTTTTAGTACCTGGTGCCTGAATTTTAATAGAAAAGATTGCTCCGCTCCATCATGGCGACAGACCTGCAGGTGGCATCCGACGACCGTGACACAGGTTATGCTAATGAGGGCTACCAACATCTGCCATTTGTTGGTAGCCCTCATTAGCATAACCTTTGCAGTGGAAGTCACCCGAGGTGCGTGAGATGTCCGCCTGCAGGTCTGTCGCCAGGATGGAGCGAGCGGATCTTTTCTATTAAAATTCCAGGGCACCAGGTACAAAAAAAAAATTATTTTATGTTGAAAGCCCTAATCGGGCGTTTCTGCAGCTGCTGCTGCACTGAGGGACTCAATTGGAGTTTCCCTTTAAACTTTTATTGTCAGTTAGGCTTTTTCAAATATAGTCAGTCGTTGAACCTAATAAAATATTTTTTCTGACCTTGAAACAAGTTTTACTATTTGTCTTAAAGACTGGGTGTGACTAGCTATTTAATGGGTGGAAACAACTTGTTTGAATTTATTTTAATGTGATTTTGTAATTAAGATGTCCTATTGGCTTTTCATTACCATGTGATTTAATTGATGGTAATATATTAATAATAAATTTAGTATTGAGACTCCAACCCCTGATGAAGAGGGCTTGGAACCCTCGAAGCGCCGGGGTCATTGTTTGTATGGAAGTGTTGTAATAAATTTTGAACTGTTTTGGAGCCTTGTGTGGCGCTGCTGTCTTCTGCGTTGTTGAAGATTTTTTGCCTTGATTGACAGCACCTCCAGCTTTCTTCTGCTAGTGCACCATTATCGTGTTTGATGGTGGAGGATGTGGGTCTGTTTCAACAGATGCACTCCTTCTCTGGCGAGGGAGGTTGTATCATGTCAGTGCTCAGCTGCGTGCTGGTGGTGAGGGGTGGCATTGGCGGTTAAACAGTGATGTTGTTGGTGGGTGGGACATTGACTGGGTATTCTACTGAACACTTCTGAGCTGACCTCCAAGGAGAGGGACTGAAACAGGGAGAAACAGCACCCCAGATCCATCGCCAAACTCCAGGTCCCAGCTTTGGCGCATTCGTTCCCCACCACCAGTGTTGGCATCCCACAGGTGCCTGGGTGCCCCACTGTAAGGAGAAGGTCCTGAATAACAGGTGGCAGGAGGCCAGAGAATGGCCCTGAACTGCATGGGATGGAGCAAGCATAGGAGGCAAAATGTGCAGGTAAAAAAAAAGGATCATTTTGTATTTAATGTGGTTATTTTATACTCTGTAGAGATTATTAAATAGTGCACCATTCACTCACATGCACCCATCTTTGAATGTCCAAGAATCAGTTAAAAAATTAAAGTGTGTTCTGGAGAGCCGGGAATAGAAGTGCAGAGAAAGAGGACTTCTTTTTTACTTCTTTCCCCAGGGCTCCTGGTACTCCCCTTCTTCAGGTCTCAAAGCATTGACTCTTCCCTTCTCGACTCACTTCTGCAGCTGTCGCACGCCACCAGACTTCCCACTGCAACAGAGCAGATAATACCTAGCAAGTCAGGTCGACACTAAGAGAGACAGAACGCTTGTGTTAATTGGCAGCTGCTGGCATTGTTCTTGTTTACCGAAACAGTATTCATACTTCAGAATAATCCACATTAAACTGCACCTGAATAACAGCTGATGTGAACAGTTAAGTCTTGTGTGGTTTCTTTTCACAGAGAACATTCTATACAATTTTTCTCATGGCACCAGTAATTTGGATTTCTCACTACATTAAAGAGCTAGCGGAACCAAACCAGGCAGACAGAAAAATGATATAAATATTAAGAAGTAGTTAGACGCAGCTTTTTATTTCTGAAATATTTTTCTTTTTCCTTTTGCTCTTTACAAAGTTTCCTATATGATAATGTGCTGGATATGTCAAATAGCTCTCAGCCTGGCAGCTGGCATATCTATCTATCTCTAGTCCCCCCACTACATCACCAGCGCTGTGATCTCATTGACAGTGACATCACAGGTGACTGACCTGGCAGCTAGTGAGTGGCTGTTCCTAAGCAGCAGTGATGTCACTGCCAGTGAGGTCACAATGCTGATGATGTAATGGGGGAAACAGAGCCAGATATGGCACCTGCCAGATAGAGTGCTGTTCCACTGATCACACCTATTAACATCAGATAAACAATCTTCTAATTAACCAAAGGGAAAAGAAAAAGTCCTCAGATATAAAAAGGTAATGGCTGACTGCTTATAAAAATGAATATTAGGTTTAGGTAGTACACTAGCTCTTTAAGGTTTGTGCACAGACTACTAAACATGGGCTGTTGACCTATGAGTACCATGCCTTGAGTTCTGTACATAATCTGTGACACAGTCAACACTCTAATTTACTTGTTTCATAAACAGAGCTGTAAACAATATTTCCCCTACAAAGAAAACAACAGAAAATATTATTAAACCTTAGAAAAAAATCCTTATCTCTGGTTGGACCAGAGCCAGTCACATAACTTATAAGATTACAACTCAGGCAGTGAAAACAACAGAAGATGACCCAGAAAAAGCAGAAATCCTGAACAAGCACTTCTGCTTGGTATTTACTGAGGAGGACGCAGGCGATAGCCCAGAAATGGCAAAATGCAACACCCCTGGACAATGGGTTGATACTAGCACCCTTCACAGAGACTGAAATACTGGAGGCACTAAATAAAATGCAAGCTGACAAGGCCATGGGATCAGACGAAATGCACCCCAGGCTCTTAAAAGAACTGAGATTAGCGTTGGCTGCGTCACTGGCTAAACTATTCATCAAATCCCTAAAGAGTGAGGCGGTACCCGAAGATTGGAAAAGGGCAGTCGTGGTCCTGCTCCACAAATCAGGCAGCAGGGAGGACTCTGGAAATTACAGGCCCGTAAGCCTCACATCCAAAGAGGGGGAAGTTAATGGAGACACTACTCAAACAGAGGAACATGGCATTCCTGGAAGCTAGTGGCCATCAGGACCCCAAGCAGCATGGTTATGGTTTCACAGCGGGTAGGTCATGCCAGACAAACCTGATTGAGTTTATTGACTGTGTTACAAAGCTTATGGATGATGGTGGGGCGGTAGATGTGGTCTACTTAGACTTTAGCAAGGCCTTCGACTTGGTTCAGCACAGAAGGCTGGTAAAGAAGCTAGACCACACAGGAGTTGGATCAGAAGTAGTTAGATGGGTTAAAAACTGGTTACAGAGCAGAACCCAGAAAGTGCAGGTAAATGGAGCACTGTCATCAGAAGGTAAGGTAACCAGTGGTGTGCCCCAGGGGTTCAGTATTGGGGCCCCTGATTTTCAATATTTTCATATCGGACATAGCTAACGGACTACAGGGAATGGTGTGTCTGTTTGCAGACAACACCAAAATATGCAACAGGGTCAACACCCAGCAGGGAGTGTACAAGATGGAAGCTGACCTCAAGAAACTGGAAGAATGGTCCAGAGCATGGCAGTTGAGATTCTACGCCAAAAAGTGCAAAGTCATGCACATAGGAAAAATAAATCCAAATAAGGCATATTAACTTGGAGGGAAAGACTAGCTGCCCCCACCCAAGAGCGCGATTTGGGAATCATTATCTCAGACAACTTGAAGGTAGGTAAACAGTGCAAGAAGGCAGCATTAAAGGCCAGTGGTATGCTGGTATGCATTGGGAGGGGAATCACAAGCAGGAAGAAGGAAGTGATCCTGCTGCTGTACAGATCACTGGTTAGGCCTCACCTGGAGTACAGCATCCAGTTCTGGAGGCCCCACCTCAAAAAGGACATTGCCAGAGTGGAGACGGTGCAAAGAAAGGCAACAAAAATGATTCAGGGATTGCACGAGATGTTCTACCAGGATAGACTGAAAGAACTGAACATGTATTCCCTGGAACAGAGAAGAGAGAGGGGTGACATGATTGAAACATTCAAGTACATAAAAGGCATAAACCAGGTGCAGATAAGCAATCTCTTCCAATTTAAGAAGGGCAGCAGAATCAGGGGGACATGATCTAAAGCTGCAAGGAGGGCAGTTCTCCACCAACACCAGGAAGTTTTTCTTCACAGAAAGAGTGGTGGATGCCTGGAACAGCCTGCCTGCAGAGGTGGTTGGGGAAAGAACATTGGTAGGTTTCACGAAAGCTTGGGACAGATACAAGGGAGCCCTCAAACCCAAGGGCAGCTAGAAGGCCAGGTTAAAAGACAATGGGTAGACTAGATGGACCTGGTGGTCTCCTTCTGCCGTCAGCTTCTATGTTTCTATGTTCTCCTGTAATGCAGACCCACCGGATACCAAGACAGTGCTGAAAGCACCGTAATCAGCCAGAGGAGGATTTAAATGTTGATTCAGGCCCATGGATCTGGCTAGCAAAATGTTTGGCTTTCTGCTGCACAATTGGACCCGATACAGGTACCCCAGTGATTCTTTGCTGTGAGAACCAAAAGTTGCATCACCCTGTCAATTTCACTTTCATCAGGGCAACGCATTTTCTTTCTTGAAAGACCATCACTTTCATTGCTCTCATTGGCAAAGTCCCGCAGGGAAAGTTCTTGTTTTCGCCAGGTGCATATTATCGATTTTGAATATCCAGTCTCCAGGAAAAGCTTTGCTAAGCTTTCACTGCCTTTGAGATGGCCAAGTATGGTGAGTTTCATTTGTACAGTGTAGCTGGACCTCTTCTTTGTAAGAGTGTTGCAGGAATGAGTGCATTCAGCCAGAGTACCAGTACTTAAATGCAGTGCCAATTAAAGTGCCAAAGCTGTATTCAATCAAATATGCGTGCAATTACAGAACGCGCTTGCAGCCGCATGACACTGACTATCAGTGCAGTAGTAGGTTAACAACTGATTGTCAGTGTCAAGTCAGGAGCCATAGAGAGCATTCATTATATCCGAGTTTTCGCTATAGCGGGGTTTGCTATAGCAAGGGTTTACTGCATGGGTCTTTAGAGGGTATGGATATCATTTCTGAAATGTGACCCTTTCAGACATCAATCAGTCACTCAACAATCAATCAGTTTTTATTTTACCAGGAGAAACACTGTTGAGAGAACTCATTTACGAAGTGGTCCTGGGTGGACAATACAAATATGGTACACAAAGAGCTGCATAAAGTAAAATAATACATAAGTAATAGAACGCAAAATATATACATTATATACAATAAATACATTGCAGATGGGGTGTTGAGGAGGAAGGTAGCTAAAGGAACAATGGAGCAGCAAGTTGTGGGGAGCGAATAGAAAAATGAAGGAGTAAAACATATGAGGGGTACAGGGAAGAAGAGGAAGCAAGGAGGGGTAAGGTCAGAAAAGAATCACGACAGTCTCAATGTCCTATCTAATGAAAGGGGATGACAGCATGTCGTGGCCTATGAGATCTAGTACACAAAAAGTGATTCAGGGGAATAAACAGGAATGCTAGGACTTGAGGAAACAGTTGCAAGTGTCTTTCAATAAATGACTAAATAACTTTTGAAGGTTGCCATATTAACGAATTGTGAAAGTTTGAAGGGTTTTTGGATACACTGCCAAATGGACGGGAGAGAATAACTTAAGGGGGAGGCACCATGACGTGTTCTGATCCTGGGAATATCAAATGTGTTGCAGGAATATTTTCTAAGGCACTAAGATCCCATGGAGCAAACTAGAAGCTTGAAGACATACTGGGGGAGCTTATCTGATATGGCTCTGCAGGCCCATATAGCCACATTTTTCAGTCTCCTTGTTTTTAGTGAATGCCAACCAAGCAGTGCATAGAGTGAGCAGTGATGGGTATTGCAGGATGGATTTGTGATAACTCTAAGGGCTCTGTGATACAATGTGTCCAGTTTGGCTAGGGAAGTTACAGGGCAATGGCTATAGAGGAAATGCGCGTAATCCAGGAGGGGAAGAAATGCTGTTTGCACTAGTCTTGTTTTAGCCTCATATAGAAACATAGATTTTGACAACAGATAAGGACCGCTTGGCCCACCTAGTCTGCCCATTTCCCTACCTAGAGGATAAGCTGCAGATCCTATTTAACCAACAGCGTATTTCTTCCTATCCCCCACAAAAATTGCCTTATGGCTGTCCCATGCGTTCTTGAATTCTCCCACAGTTTTAGACCCCACAACCTCCTCAGGAAGGCTGTTCCATGCATCCACCACCCTCTCTGTGAAAAAATAGTTCCTCACATTGCCCCTGAGCCGTCCCTCCTCTATCTTCAAATTGTGTCCCCTTGTTCTTGCACATCTCTTTTTCTGAAAGATGCTACCCTCTTGGACTTTTTGATTCTACTGAGGTACTTAGACATTTCTATCATGTCCCCCCTCTCCCTCCTTTCCTCAAGGGTATACATATTAAGCTCCTTTAGTCTCTCCTTATATGGCTTCTCTTGAAGACCCTGCACCATTTTAGTTGCCCTCCTCTGAACTGCTTCCATCCTGTCTATGTCCTTGCGGAGATGGGGTCTCCAGAACTGGACGCAGTACTCCAGATGGGGTCTTACCAACTGCCTGTAGAGGGGGACAACAACTTCCTGTTTTCTGCTGGTGATGCCTCTCCCTATACATCCCAGTATCCTCCCCAGCCTTCCCTACCACCTTCTCACATTGCTTGCCAACCATAAGGTCATCTGATGTCTTTACCCCCAGGTCCCTTTCCATTTTTGTTGTTGTTAATACCCCCACCCCATTGTGTAATCTTCCCCTGGGTTTTTGTTTCCCAGGTGCATTATTTTGCACTTCTTTGCATTGAATCCAAGCTGCCATACTTATGACCATTCCTCCAACCTTGCCAAGTCCCTTCTCATCATTTCCACGCCTCCTTGTGTATCAACCCTGTTGCAGATCTTTGTGTCATCTGCAAAGAGGCATACTTTACCTTCCAGTCCCTCTGCAATGTCACTTATAAAGACATTAACAAGGACTGGACCCAGTACTGAACCCTGCAGTACCCCACTAGTAACCCCTCTTTCTTCAAAGTGGACTCCATTTACAATTACTTTCTGTGTCCTGTTGTCCAGCCAATGTTTTACCCAGGCTACCACCCTGGGACCCACTCCCAGGCTGGTTAATTTGACTATTAATCTTTTGTGTGGGACTGTGTCAAATGCCTTGCTAAAGTCTAGGTAGGCCATGTCCACAGCCGCTCCCTGGTCTACTACTTTGGTCACCCAGTCAAAGAAATAAATTAGATTCGACTGACATGACCTTCCCGCTGTGACCCCATGCTGCCTTGGGTCCTGTGCCCCACTGGCCTCTAGGTACTCAACAATTCTTTCCTTCAGAAGTGATTCCATCACTTTCCCTACCACAGAGGTCAAACTGTAGTTTCCTACCTCTGTCTTGGTCCCACTTTCATGAAGGGGAATCACATCTGCCTTTCTCCAGTCCTCAGGTACCACACCATCCTCCCACAATTTGTTAAAAAGGGTAGTCAGTGATGTCACTAGTTCTCTGCTTAATTCTTTTAGAATTCTGGGGTGAATTCCATCTGGCCCCATTGCTTTGTCCAACCTTCAGTTTTAGGAATTCTTTCAGAACCCTTTCTTCTGTGAAAGGACTGGGATCGAACCCCTATCCAGAGTGCTTCTGTTAATTGGATTAGGCACCTCCCCCACCTCCTCTTTTGTGAATACTGAACAGAAGTATTCATTCAGTATCCCTGCTTTTTCACTGTCCCTCTCTGCCCACCCACCCACCATCCATTCTATTCAGCCTCACTATCCCTCCCTTTGTCTTTCTACGCTCCCTGATATACCTATAAAAGGTTTTATCCCCTTTCTTAACTGAGTTGGCTATCTTTTCCTCAGTTTGGGCCTTTGCTATTCTGACTACCCTCCCTGCTTCCTTCTGTCTTAACTGGTACAGTTCTCTGTCCTGCTCCTTCTGTGTTTCCTTATACTTCCTAAATACTATCCTTTTCTCCCTAACCTTCACCACCACCTCTTTCAAAAACCATAGTGGCTTTTTCTTTCATTTTGATTTATTTGCTTCACACAAAGGCTTGTTGCCTTTGTGATGGCAGTTTTGATATTTCCTCATTGTTGCTCCACCCCTCCTTCTAGCCTGTTTGCTAGTGCTTTTCTAAGGCACTCTCCCATCTTGCCAAAGTCAGCCCTCCTGAAGTCCAGAGCCCTCACTTTTGTATGGCTTGACTCTATAGCTGAGTTTATCGTGAACCACACTGTTTGGTGGTCACTTGTTCCCAAATGGCTACCCACTTCTAGATCTGAGATCCTCTCACAGTCCCCACTTGAGAGTATGAGGTCTAAGATTGCTCCCTCAGTGAGTAGGTGCTTGATACAATGAGAGATACCTAGTCTTTGCTTTAGCTTTTTGACTAGTTCTTCAGTGTGTGGGGTGAAGAAGAGCTTACTGTCAATCCAGAAGCCTAGGTATTTGAATTTGTCTACTGACTCTAATGATTCCCCTAGGAGGGCCGTAATGTGGGGCCTGATTCCTAATGAGTGTGTGATTGCTGAATTTGTCTGGGGGGAAAGGAACATGACTTTAGTTTTTTTAGCATTAAGTAACAATTTAAGGTGCAATAGGCTATGTTGCAGCAGGCAGAATTCTTGTTGTATGTCTGAGCAGGCCAATTCTAGGGAGAGTTTTGCGATGTAAGGTATGGTATCGTCCGTGAAGGGATGTATATTTGATGAATAAATATTAAGATCGATGTCGTTGATGTAGATCACAAATAGTAAGGGCCCTAAGACAGACCCCTGAGGAACACCTCTCATAAGAGTCTTAAGTGGGGAGAGGTCACATTGAGCTTTAACCTGTTGCTGTCTGCTATTAAATTAGAAGTAAACCACTTGAAAGAGGTGTCATTCAGTTCAATATTCTGCAGCACACACAGGAAGAGTTTGTGGTCTACTGTATCAAATGCTTTACGTAGGTCTAAAAGTAAAGCGCAGACATGGTTCTTTGCATCAAGCGCTGTTTGCCAATCATTAGTTACCTTTGCTAGTGCAGTTATGATACTGTGTTTGGGTCTGAAGATGGACTGCAGGGGATTCAGCATGTTGTGTTCCTCAAGGTAGTCTCTGAGCTAAGAGTTAATGATTTTTTCAAGTAATTTGGAGAGGGTTGGCAAAAGGGATATGGGCCTGTAGTTGTTCAGGTCACTCAGGTCACCTGATTTAAAGAGCGGGACGATGTGTGCTATTTTCCTGTCGTGGGGGAGGACCCCTTTGGCAAGAGATTTATTGAAAAGATGCGTGATAGGGGCAGTCAGCAAATAGCAACCAAGCTTCAAGAAATATAGGTCAATTTGATCTGCTCTGGCACTCTTATTTGTGTCCAGAACTAGCAATAGGTTTTCCGCCTGTTTGAAGGTGACAGAACTGAAGCTGAAGGAGTTTGCGTGGGAGGGGGCCCTGATGGGGGGGGGCATGAGCTGTCAGGGTTAAGAAGTGGGGTACGTAATATGTTTGCAGGGATGAGTCAAAGGAAAGAACAGCTGTGGCAAAGTGGTTATTTAATAAGTCTAGGATGTCTTGTTTGTTGGTGGTTGTTTTATCACCAATGGAGATCATTACAGGGAGGGTAGGAGGAGGAGGCCTGTGTCCTTGTATTTCTCTCAGGATCTTCCAAAATTTGGTAGAATTAATGTTAGAGGAACCCAGGACTGTTAGAAAATATTTAGCTTTTTCAGCTCTAATTAGTTTTGTGTAATGATTCCTTGATGCTCTAAAAAACTGCCCAGTCAGTTGGTAATCTGGTTTTGCATGTCCTTTTCCAAAGGACATCTCTTTTACGAAGGGCTGACTTGAGTGAGTCATTGAACCAGTGTAACCCCTAGGTGGCACTATCCCAAGGGCTACTACCCCTGCCTGCTTGGCTAGTAGCAGGTTAAGGGGCCTGAGTTCTGAAATGGGTGCCTCTACCCGGAGGTCAGGGTTGGTAGTGATCAAGCTAACCTGGGCACAGCTCTCTGGGACACTGTAACCCCCCTCTTTCCCCTCTAGTGGCCTTAACACTGTACAATAATCACTTTCACAATACCCCCTGGTACACCACACAAGTACCCACACTGTTTGCACTTACCACCAGGGCTAGTTCCTCTGGCTCGACCCTGGCGACCCCCTGTAAAATAAGGTTAAGCACAGCAAATAGCAACAGTACAGTACTTTGAGCACAAACTGGAACCACAGTCAGATTACATGCAGAAAAAGTTAGATCTGATTTATTCAGGGGACTTGAACAAGGGAGGGGCAAAATCAGGTTAATTAGCTTAAAGGTTATATCAGTCAAGCAGTTATGCATGCGCTTTGAGTCCCCCCACACAGTCCACCTCTGGGTACCCAGGTAGAGAAGAGATGGGCTATCCAGGACAGTTGCCCGGGGTTGCAGCTGGTTGGGGCCCTGTGATGGAAAACACAACATGCACAGTACACAATATTTGTAATCCGGAGCCAGAGGGCTCAGTTCGTAAAGGAAACGAAACAACAAGACAATCAGATGACACACTCAGATTAAGCTGTTGTTGTAGGGAACTACCCTGGTATTTACTCATGATACCCAAGACTGGACACAGGCTGGATGAAAATCGAGACTGCAGGTGGTTGATCTGGAATGCCAGGACAAGCAGGGCCCACACAAGTCACGGAGGCGTTGTTCCTGTTCAAGCGTGGAGCGGGGGCTGATCCTCAGGCATGTCTCTCATCGATAGCTTCTCTGTGTAGTGGGTAGTCTGGCTGGGCCAGTCTGGCAAAGCTCAGACCACATGGAGACAAGTTCAGAAGCAGTCTGCTTTGGGCTGGATACAGCTTCCAGCAAGCAGAACACAGTTCACACAGTGGGGAACTAACTCACAACCCACTAGCAGCTCATAGCACATTTACATGTATGAGAATTCTACTGTACCAGTCAAAGCGCTCCCCGGGCACAATCACAAAGTCTCTGCACACACCGGGAGCTTAGGGGTAGCTGGAACTCCTGACAGGCCGATCGCATTCAGCAAAAATATTCGGTCTTCTTCAGGTTGAGCCTGGCCCACTTCGGTAGCTTACTTTAGTCACACAAACTTGGATTTAGTCCAAAATAATTATCTTCTCTCCCTCTCAGGAGCAGCACACCGGTATGCAGGCCAAAAACTTAGCCTTTTCAGAGTTCTCCCATGCGAATCCACTAAGGATTGCTGCTCAGAAACACTTCAACTCCTTCTTGCTCAGCTTCTAGCTTAGTTCTAACTGAAAACTGCAAGCAGCCTGGGACTTCCCCAAGATTCAAAAGATTTGGTTGGCTGATTTGGCTGTCAGTCAAAGCAAGAGTTCCCCCTTCAGTTGCAAAAAAGGCGCAAAAAAAAGTTCCAAACTAAAGTTCCTACAGATTTTGAATTCAGACTAGGTCCCACCAATACTGTTTGGTCCAATTTGCAGTCCAGGACAAACACAACAGTCCTTGCTACAAAGAAAGCAGGTTAGACAAACTACATTATCATTATCACTCTAAATGATTTTCAGTAAATAGTTACATCTTTCAACAGAGCTCCCTCTCAGATTACTTAAGCTGCAATTGGGCAGCTCTTAAAGAGACAGTACACAGAGGCTATACAAGCTCTGGTAATCACATTTAAACTGCTAAAACACAGGACACCAGCCTGGCAGGGAGCATTTAGGCAAGCTTAAGGAAGACTTTTTGGGAACCCCCATTTGTAGGGGGGTTATACCAGGAACATGACTTTTTCCTAGTTTTGATTTTGACTAGTGGGGCATGTTTATTGATAATCTGCAGTAGCAGATTTCTGAACAGAGTATAGGCCTAGTCCACTGAGGATGCAAGGTAAAAGTCTTGCTACCTGATATTGCTTAAGTCTTACAGGTAGTTAGTACAACTGAAGTTATGGCGGCTTCTTTTGTATATATACAAAAGGAGATATATATTTTATATATATATATATATATATATATATATATAATATATATTAGAGGCAAAAAAAACTCCATTTAATGCATCAGTTAGGGTTGTTCCACAGCAACAAAAGCAAGGAAATTCGATGTTAGGGTTGAACCCCCCTTTGCACCCCTCCAGTCCACCCCCAACTGGAATCGGGGTGCGCATTGGGGTCATCGGCCCTAAGTGTCAATCCATCACATGTGGAAAGAAGCTGAGGAATAGGAGAATGGGGTGACAGTTAGGACAGATGACCCCAATGCACACCCCAATTCCAGCTGGGGGGGAAGCTGGAGGGGTGCAAAGGGTTTCAACCCTAACGCCAATTTCGCTTTTAGCCATGTGGAACCTAACCGATGCATTAAATGGTTTTGCCTCTAATTTCCTTCTTTGAGAATGATAATGAGAAATAGTGAATGTAGCTGGCGTGGAGCGTGGGGGGTGATGTCTTGTCGCATTGTAACATTGTGCCCACAAACGCAAATCATAATGCGCATGGTGACAAAGCGAAACAGAAAGAGGAACAGTACTGTAGACAGAAATGTTAAAACAACGGAAATGCAACCGCAAATTAAATGCAAAGGTAACGCATACGGTGGCGAAACGTGAACGTAAGTGAACGGCACGGAACCGCAAGCAGAAACGGTAATGGTAAGAGTAATGTAAGCGCACAGGCTGGTTTTCCCCAAAAGCTGTATAGAGAAAGACAGTGAGTAGAAAGAATATATGCAAAATAATGACTCTCGGAACACAAAAATCAGTAGTTGTAATAGTAAATTGCTTATATCTCAGTAACCGTACAACATAGAAAAAAATTTAAAAGTCATATGTATTATCAGTTTACTGGCTAGTTTTATATATAGCCCCATAATTTTTGACAAAAACTCCGTATCTCGCACCGTTTTCGAGATACGGGCCCTCAAAGGCGCGGCAAATGCCGTAATGTTATCCTATGGGAAAAAACAGAAGTTCGGACTGCCATAACCTTTGAACAGTTTAATATTTTTTCAAGAAATCTTCGAAAGGCACATCGGGGACCCTGGCCGCACGTTCCCTGAAGATTTTGGGCTGGTCGCGCAAACCGTGCGACCTGTAGGCTGGACCGTAGAATTCCAGAAAAAGTGTAAATGCACGCGCAGATCATGCTTAATAACTCCGCAGCCGTGTATCTGACCGGTACAAAACTTGGCAGATCCCAAGGTGTATGGGTCTTGATCGTGTATTACAAATTTCAGGCAAATCCATCAAACAGTTGCAAAGTTATTAAGGTGCAAAATTTTGGGTTTAACATGTAAATGACTCCTCAACCTTAACTATGGTAGCACTACTGTGCTACCATAATATATATATATATATACACACACACACACATACACACACACACACATATACAAGGTAGAGGAGGAGATGGGTTTAGGCATATTCCTCACACAAGCAATGGCACTGTGATCGCTTATATCATTAAAGAAAACCCCTGTGTGGGTAAAATTGTGAGGTTTGTTTACTAGGACAGGGTCAAGTAAGGTACTGTTTACAGGGATTTTGGAATTATGACGGGTGGCATCTGTAATTAACTGGGAGAGAGAGAGTGTATCACAGAGAGCTTTTAAGGTTGAAGAATGGGGGGGAGAGCCAGTCAAGGTTCAAGTTGTAGCAATAGCTATCTGCCTGTTATTATTTGTATTATATTTTTGCTTAAATATATGTTTTCTTTTTGAATTTCTCCTTGTGAAGTATGGTAGTCAGCACAAGGCATCATGGGACTTTGGATTTGTTTTATAAAGAGAAAAATGGTCCGGCCAGGGAGAGAAGGCTGGAGCGTCAGAATACTGCTTGCCTTCTCTTGGGGGAAGGTGGGGAAGTGTCCCGGCGCTTGCTGACCCCTAGCGGAAGCTGGAGGTACGGCAATGTGTGGGGACCCAAAAATTAATGGGGCGTGGTGAGCGTCGGCATAAGCCTAGACGCTAATGGCACACCACACCCCCGGGGAGCAAATCGGAAAAATAACGCTCCGAGGCTGACCGGATGACGGCCACCAGCTCCTGCTGCCACGAGACCTTGGGCAGTCCACGAACCACCCCCAGCAGCACCTGGGGCAAGTATTGCACTGGCCGCCCCACCGGTGCCTTCCCCCTCGGAGGAGGGGGACCCACCCAGTGAAGGGTTACATCCGGGGGTTACCCCAGGGGGCTGCACTGAGGCAGTGTGGCTCGGAGGGCATAGGATGGCCTGAAGGAGAGGCTGGCCCAGAGCTGGGGGAGCATAAATAGATAAAAAAAAAAAAAAGAAAGAAAAAAATGTTCTGCCCTCTTGCTGCCCTAAAAGGAAAAAACTGACTTGTAGAAAATCTAACACTTATCTGCTAAACTTCCTGAGACTGTTATAAAAACCAGGTTATAACAAGCCACTGCTTTGAACCTAGGTAACCAGTCGTAAAATATTACATTTTACGGCGTACCAAGAAGGAAGCCATTTCTGGTAGACCTCTGTGAAAATTCAACCTAATATGAAAAGTGTCTCCAGGATGTTTCTCTGAAAGATCAAAGGGATATTGTAACCTGCCATAAAACCAAACTCTGACGAAGACAGCCTGTCTTGTTATAATTAAAAATATTGTTGCATTTGCAGATTCCAATCAAGTAGTAATCTGACTTGCTTTGCCTGTGCAGTTGCATGTTACACATTTAATATGCAGAACTGAGTGTGACCTCACGCTAGTAGCCCAGTGACATCACAGGATGGGAGGGACATTCTGGCCTCTTTGATATTGGTGAAGCTAGCTGAAAGGACTGACACTTGTTCTGGACTTCTAAGGGACACTTTGTTCCTGGACTCAAGAGAGACCACTTCTGCCAAGACTGGTAATTCAAGTGTGAACCTTTGCCAACTGAACACTAAGGCAGAATTAGCTAATCGCTTGCAAGGCACTTTAATTAGAAATTTTCCATTTTTTTCTCTGATTATAACCTTAATGTATATATGCCTGTTTCATGTACTGTATTTATTTACTATTTTTTTACACCCTTCACACCCAACCACTGAAGTCCCCGCCACGCAGCACCCCCCCTGTCATCAGCGGTTGGCAGCACCCCACCTGCATGCCACCCGGCCACCCGACGAATGACAGTGTACAGTACTGTCTGTACACCTATTGGTTCACTTCGTGGACCAATGGGCGTGCAGACCATACTGTACTACACAAGTCTGATACGTGAATGAACTGCATTCATTCACATATCAGGCCTGTGTAGTACAGTATAGTCTTCACACCCATTGGTCCATGCAGTGGACCAATAGGCATACAGACAGTACTGTACGCTGTGATTCAGTGGGCAGCCGGGTGGCATGCAGGTGAGGTGCTGCCGCCCGCCGATGACAGGGGGAGTGCTGGGTGGCGGGGACCTCAGTGGGCAGGTGGGGAGGGGGGTACCACTGGACCACCAGCATCCCTTGTACAATAGCCACCCACAATTGGGTTATTGGGGGGGTTTCCACTGGACCACCAGGGACTTACAGTACACGTATGCCTGCGATGGGGCAACAGGGGGGTATTCACAGGTCCACCAGGGACCTTTATAATACATCTGCCCGCATTCGGGCGGGGGGTTTCACAGGCCCACCTGGGACCTTCATGTACCTGATGCCTGTGATTGGATGGGGGATACAGAGGTCCACCTGGGATCTTCTTATAATACTTATGCCCGTGATTGGGCAGTGGGGGTATCCACTGGACCACCAGGGTTTGAAGTGCACAGTCACCTGCGATCGGGCGATGGGGTGGGGGAGTACAATGCTCCTAGGGCAGGGGGCTTGGGGTCCATGTTCTGGGTGGGCAGGTGGCCACCCACTGCTGTTGGCTGCCGTATCGCGCCCTGCAATACAGCAGCTCACCTGTGGGTGGCCTGGACTTGTTCCTGATTTTACCAGACACATCTCTGCACCCTCCTGAGTGGCACAAGGCGGATTTGTACCAGCATATGCGCCGCACATCCCGGGCTGAATATCGGGATGTGCCACATATGCATGGACACGCCCCCCCGCACTTGCACTGCATACATTACTGTTGCACCTCGGCGCATCGGGAGTTGCGCATCACAACCTGCCCCTTTCAATATCACACCAGGGCGCATCGGTGGGTTGCGCATGGTGCATCCCTGTTGCGCCAGTGCGCAACCCTTTTGAATATCCAGGCCATTGTACGATGGGATATTTATGACCTGGTCAGAAATTTGGGATTTTAACCATCTTTCCAATATAACTTAAACATCTGGTTTAGTGAGACAGACCCAGGCCTGGATAGCATCCAGTTTTCTTAGAAAACTGCTTAGAAGACATACCTCAAAGTCTAATCCCTTTTAAAGTCTTGGGTTTTTAGAGTTTTTTCCACTTACTTTTGCTGTTTGAGTGGTGTGACGTGAGCAGTCCAGCACAAGTACAGCATGTCTTACATTTAAGATATTGTGTGCCACACAGCATCAGTTGGCAGCTGGATCAGTCATTTCTAAGAAATTAATGACCAATCCATTAACCAATCAAGAACTTCGCTAGGCTCATGAATATTTAATTAGACTAATAATGGCATGTCATAGTGCAAACATTATGTTTATGAATGCAAGCACTGTATAGCAGAATTGCTCATTATTACAGTTTCAAGTTTATTAATCAATGTATTAGTCATTACAATGAAAAAGATTAAAACTTAGTCAAAAAGGTTTAAAATATATGCAGAATATAATGAAACAAACGTTTCAATTTTCCTGTTTAACAAGACGTTTCATGGTTTGGTCATAAAAATCTATGAATTGTTCTCAGCTTGGGTTAAAAAAGAATTTCAAGTATTGTATAACAACACAAGATATATAGTTACATAGCCCTTGGTTTGTCATTACACGGAAGGGATATTAACCTTTTATTTAGCTAGTTTTGATTAACATCGAAATTTAAAGAGGACCCCGAAGGGTTTGGGTTTGATTACCTACATACCCATATCATATTGGAACCCGTACTCTCATAATCCAAATTTGGAAAGAATGCCAGAAAGGCATAACAAAAGAGACTAAGACTCCTTAAGTGTTATTGTCACAGACTGGTTCTCTCCTAGAACTCAGTGTGGATGGCGGTTACCAGTTTCATAAACCATCAGACACCTGCAAGGGTTACCTTGGTACGCTGCCACCACTCATGCAGCCTCACTCAGGGTATCTCTCAGTCCAAATCCCACCACAGCTACTACTTGCACAGAGTACAGTGCTCCTTAACGAGGGGCAAATGACCTACCCCTTCTGTTGAGAACACTTTTGCTTTAGATATGATAACTGTAGCCTGCCTCTTCAGAGATGGATCACAGACTTGTAAATTTATCTTTGATTATCTATACCTGAAATGACTCAGTTACAGAAAGCATGAAGTATATAAAAATAGCATTTAAGACACCGTGATATTTACATAGAAATATGGAATTTGATGGCAGATAAGGACCGCTTGGCCCACTCAATCTGCCCATTTTTCCTACCTACTGTAATATAGCAGACCCTACTTGATCCCTTTCCTAACCACTATGGTTCCCTTATGCCTATCCCATGTGTTCTTGAATCTCGTTACAATTTTTGCCCTGACCACCTCCACCGGGAGGCTGTTCCAGGCATCCACCACTCTTTCTATGAAGAAGTACTTCCTCATGTTTCCCCTGAATCTACTCCCTCCAGCTTCATAGCATGTCCCCTTGTTCTTGAGCACCTTCATATCTGAAAAATGCTTCCCACTTGTACCTTGTTTATACCCGTGAGGTATTTGAAAGCCTCTATCATATCCCCCCTCTCCCTCCTTTCCTCCAGGGTGTACATTTTGAGGTCCTTTATTCTCCTCTCATAGGGCTTTTGATGCAGGCCCTGCACCATTTTAGTTGCCCTCCTCTGGACCTCCTCTACTCTGTCTATGTCCTTTCGGAGATGTGATCTCCAGAACTGGACACAGTACTCTAGGACAGACATGAAATTGGTGCCCTGGTCCAGCAGAATCTCCTGGGGAAAACACACTCAGCTAAATATCCCCAGCAGTTCATCTGCCACTTTTTCCACCTCAACAGCAGGGTGGGACAAATCATTTTGCAAGCAGGTGGTCAAATTGGCCACTAACTTTCAAAATCTGATAGCCAAACCAATATTTGTAGTGGCCATCCTTTTAAAGGGCTCAAAAAACCACTTTGTAGGCAGGTAGCCAAGCTGGCCAACAACTTTCAAAATCTGGTAGCCAAACCAATTTTATTAAGTAGCCACTGGCCATCTGGCTACCTGATTTGTCCCACCCTGCTCAATGGAGGACAAGGGCACAGCCTCTGGGTACCTCACGGTGCAAACCACAACCACCAAACCGTACCTCTTGCCTGTGCAACTTGGGGGTGCTGAGCGGCCGCACAGCATCCACAGCAACTCCTCAAAATGGGTTTTCAGTTATCGGCAGGGGAATCAAAGCCCACAGGGAAAACCTCCACACAGCAGAGGCAGATCAACACCATTTGGTTAGTTTGCACAAATAAAAAGGAACATGAAAAAAATGCATAGCAATTTGTCTCATTCATCATCAACATTTTCATTTTCATTCTCTATGGTTTTCTGAGAACAATCAAAGTGCATTACAGTAAACATACCATATACAAAATGAAACACTTTACAAAAACAGACAGCTAAGAAAAACCTAAAGTCATGCCTTCAAGATTTAAATGATTCACGGTGACTAAAGGGCTTCATAAAAAGGTAGGGTTTTAACTTTATTTTTTTACATTTTAGTTTTTTTTTTTTTTTGCATTATGCACCACAATAACATTTCACTGAAGCAGACCACAGGAATTTCATACAGGATGTGTTATTAAAGATAAGTTATAGAAACCATCATGCTTTGCAATAGGTACTTCATGGGGGAATCGATTAGATTGTAAACAACATTATTTAACAACGTTGGCTACTGCAGTGCACAACCTTTCGGGCAAGCGACTCAACACAAATGCAAACACTCTGTGACAGTCTCTTGGGCTGTATATCTAGATTCTATGCAACCCTGAGACATTTGACTACAAATAGGCTTTAGAAGCCCTATCCCCTGGCACTTATTCAATACCGTTTACACATATATGGTCCTAGTTTATTTAGTTTCTGTTGCTGAGGAATGGATAACCAGGCAATGTGGGGTGCAGCTCCCAGTCAACTGAAATTGAACCAGGTGAAACTGTTAGTGGTATTTTATTAAATGGGGAAATTTGGCTAGGAGATCAGGGAAATTCCCCTGCTCTTTTTGAGAAGTGCTATGGGATCTTTAACATCGAACGAACATATGTACATACAAAGAAGCTAGCAGAATAAGGCCATTTGGTCTGTCTAGTCTGTTCTTATTGCAGGATCAACAGCTTGAACTACTGACCCTGCCCCACTTCCCCACTCATCCTATCCTTTCCATCTGCCCCACTCATGACCCTTACCTTCCCCTTATGTCTGCCCCACTCATGACCCTTACCTTCCCCTTATGTCTGCCCCACCCATGACCCTTACCTTCCCCTTATGTCTGCCCCACTCATGACCCTTACCTTCCCCTTATGTCTTTCCCACCCATGACCCTTACCTTCCCCTTATGTCTGCCCCACCCATGACCCTTACCTTCCCCTTATGTCTTCCCCACTCATGACCCCTACCTTCCCTTATGTCTGCCCCACCCATGACCCTTACCTTCCCCTTATGTCTGCCCCACTCATGACCCCTACCTTCCCCTTATGCCTATAGCAGCCTCTCTTGAAACTGCCCACTGTCTTCAATGAGATCACCTCATCTGGTAGCGCATTCCAGCCGCCACAACGCACTCCATAAAGAAGTGCTTCCTAACCTCCCTCCTGAACCTCCCCCCTCCAGGTTAAGACTGTGTCCCCTCGTGTTATGGCTGCCACTTAGCCTAAAGACACCCTCCCTATCCACCCTATTTATCATTTAAAGCACTTGAAGGGCTCAATCATGTCCGCCTCTCCTCTCCTCCAGGGGGTACATGTTCAGTGCTGCACTGCACCTACCTCATACTGTACCCGGCCCACATTGTACCTGGCATGATAGATAAACAGTGCTTCAGTCTCCAATGCTCTCAGTCCCTCACAATTCACCAGCACTTAATGCATCACAGTGTGGGAAGTGTACACTGTACCTGCCTACAGTGTACCTACCCTGTGAATAAACAGAGAGCTTTAGTTTCCAGCACTGTCAATCTCTCAACTTTCAGCTGCACTAATACATCACAGTGTAGGGAAACCTGCACTGTACCAGCCCAGCGCTGTACGTTCCTGTGCATTAACAGAAAATGTCAAACTCCAGTGCTGTCACTCCCTCACCTTTCCCCAGCACTAAATATAATTTAGTGTGGGGAAGCTATCACCTTTCAGGAGCACTAAATACATCACAGTGTGGCGAAGGCTGCACTATACCTGCCCTCACTGTACCTATCCTTGTGGATAAACAGACAGTTTCACTCTCTAGTGCTGTCAGCCCCACACCTTTCATCAGCACTAAGTCTATCACAGGCTGGGGAAGCCTGCAATGCACCTGGCCTACACTGTACCTGCTGCACACTGTATCAGCCCCTGTGGATAAACAGAGGGCTTCAGACTCCAGGGTGGATAATGAGGCATCTTTCATGAGCACTTAAAATCATCAAAAGGCATGAATATCATTTTTTTAAACTGCAGAATGTAAGCAAGTCCTATCTCCCACTCCCGGACTGCTAAGAGATCAGAGGTGATCCTCCAGGTGATGGACTACACCGGTGTGGTATACAGTGCTACTTCCTAAACATTCTTGGCTCAACTGGACTCCCTTCTCCACTTTCTCTGATGCCTTGCCTTTAACTATCCTCACATCTGTGCCCTTACTGCTCATTCTGTTCCCATTGTAGATGAGAACAGGCAGCCTGGAGCCAGCCATATAGTATGGCAGTAACATGTCCGTTCGCTACTTCAGCAACCTGGGTTCAGGAATGGACTCGTGTTGCTGTGGGTTGGCTAGGGGAGGGGAGCGATGAGTGTCCCTTCAGGACTGCTCTCTTCCTTCAGGAAGGGGGAATACCATTCTCCACTGTTTGCCTGCCACCTCTGGTAGCTGGATGGTAGTACAGTGGGGGGGGGGAGGGCTACAGCATTGCATGCTGGTGACACTAAAATACGAGCATACGAATTTTCCAGCAGAAACAGGCCATAATGGTTTATCAAGTCTTCTTGAGTGTGCAGCTCAAATTAGTTCCCTGGAGCTGCCCCCTAAGCTAAGCAGCATCCTTCTGCAGGCCCAGCACTGCTGAATAGGTACTCATTTCCCAAATGGATGCAGACCCTGTCAGAAAGGATGATCTCCCTGGGTATCCCATCATAGAAGGACATGCCATGGGAGATCAAGGAGCTTGGGTTATGTACCTAGACAAGGCAAGTGACCAAGCTTGCGGGGGGAGGGGGCTAGCCTGATGGGGACAGGTCAGTAGTGAATGGGATAAACAAAAGGATTGAGAAAAAGCAGTCTGTGCAAAACAGTACCATGTAACAGTGAAATCTGTGAATAACAGTCAAAAAGCAATTGGTTCATAGGATAGCAAGCGTGAAAATCAAAGGAGCACTGTAGTCTCCTAGCTTAGGAAAATTTGCCTGTAGCTGAATGGTGACAGCTGCTACCTTCAGGACTTGTGGTCCTGGTTTGATTCCCAGCAGGGGCTGGAAGTGTACTGGCCCACATAGAGAGGGGGCAGACATAACAATTCCCTCCCATGAGTCCTAGTGCATCCCCTGCTGTGACTCCTTTCTATCTAAATTCTGGTTCCACTCCTTTCCCTCCTACCTTCTTACCCCTCCCTCCTCTCAACCTACTCCCTTTGTGCCTCTGAATCATGTTCCATCCCTATCCACTGTTCTAAAACATCACCCCGGCAATCCGCCTTCTCCTACCAGCTCTTTCCCCATCCACTGGAATAACCCATCATCACTACTCTCTACTCCTCCTCCTTCTTCTCCTGCTTCAAATTACTCCTCCAGGACCTCTCCTTATTGTAGAGCTTCCTAGTCTCACATTGTATTTTTGCTCACAATTTTCTCCTCTTTTTTTGTCCCCCCTCATGTTGCACCTAGAAATGAGCTTCAGCTCAGTGTACTTTTCAAAGTCAACAAATTATAAATAATAAAAATAAAATCACTCAAATGAAATGATAACTACCTAGGGACTAATGATTGTTTTACTGGCTAAGCATACGCTCTTATTTTATCCATAATGTTATATAGCCCCTGAGTGTCGGAGAAGTTAATAATTATAGAAAAACATATTTTTTAAGTAAAAATGTTCAAGACAGGGAGAGTCAAGGACTAGCCTTGACATGGGACTGGGTTAGGACATTTGTTGCTTTCAGATCTATGGTATCTGAAGGCTCCTGGCATGGAGTTGCCTTGATGTGGCACTGGGTTAGACCATTTGATTCTGTTCACATCGATGGAACTGGAGGCTCCTGATATGGAGTACCCTCGACATGGTGCTTGATTTGACCATTTAATTTAGTCTGGATCCATAGGAAGCAAAAGCTACCGATATGGAGTTGCCTTGATGTGGTGCTCAGGTTCACCACTTTATTTATTTATTTATTGAAGTCTTGGAATTACAGCCCTTTGAGTCAAAAACTCTTTTGCAAAGGCTCCACATCAGGTTTACAAACAGACAGTTTACAAAAAAATTACAGGAGATTAATACAGTACATTATACATAGGATATGATTATACTAGTAATGCAGTACATTATACATAAGTGCATCATAAATGAAGGTGGAGTGCTGGCCCAGTGGCACTGAGGGTTGAGGCGCTGGATGCCACACCTCAAGCCATGCTGGCGACCTGTGTTCGGGAGCAGGCATGGGTCGCCAGGGGTCGGCAGGGTTGGGGAAGGATTGAGCATCCGGAGGACTGCTCTCCTTCCTCGGGGAGGGGGGACATCAGTGGTTGGTGTGTGGCTGCCCTCTGGTGGCACCTGGGGGGCAGCTCCACTGATGCTGCACATGCAAGGGGCTGGAGGACACCGACGCCGGGAGGAGCGCATACAGAAGTGTGTGTGCTCCATCCCTTGGCATCATTGGATGCCTCCTTCCACAGGGGAACATCACCAAAAATCCCCACTGGCAGCATGAAGGCTGCTCACCAGTGCTGCCATGGTCCTGTGCAATCAGCTCCCTCCCGGGGTGCTAATGGGAGGTACAAGCTCTGTCCAGGACCAGGGCAGCTGCTGGCCCAGCAAGCTAGATGGTGGGGGGAGGAACCAAAGGTATAAACCTCCCCCCAGCTGTGGAGCGAAAAAAAAATCATAAAAAAAAAAATGTAATAAATAAATGAGGGCGGAGTGCATGGCAAAGAAACTAACATGGTAATTAGATTTAAAACAGACCGGATATGAAACATTACAGGAAATGAATACAGTACATAGTACATAGGATAAGAGTATACAAGTAATGCAGTGCATTATACCTAAGTGCATCATAACTGAGGGTGGAGTACATGATAATGAAACAAACATGGTGCAGGCATGCTAGCTAACTGAGTAAACATATAGGAAATTAAAGAAAGAAAGGGAGACCAGAAGGAAGTCAGTTAAAGAGAGTTATGAGACAGTGGGGGGGGGGGAGAAAAGTTGATTAGAGGGGTGTAAGGTGTAGAGAAGGAGGAATAGGAAAGAATGTAGGTAAATAATGAGTAAAAGGCAGGAGGGAAACAGAGTGGAGAGGGAGAAATTAGACCAAGATAAGGTGGGGAGGAGCAGGGGGAAATTGAGGGACAAGCCATGAGCAGTCCCAGACTGACCAGTAAAAGCTAGGAGTAGTCACAACTATTCACAGAGAGGAGGTGCTGGTGAAGCTTAGTTTTAAAGGGGCCCAATTTAAGTGCAGAGGAAACCAGAGGAGGCAGGCCACTGAGCAGGACAGGGGCCCTGTGGAAGAATGCTGCCCTAGGGATGTCTTACAGAAAAGGACTAGGTAGAGGGTCTTATCAGAGCTCCTAGTAGAACGAGGGGTAGGGGCAGGGGAGATGAGCTGCTAGACCGAGGGAGGGGAGAGTGAGGTGGTAAACTTCTTGACCAACACACAGGTGTGATAGTCTAACCTACCCTTAAACTTAGCCAGTTCACTTGACTGTAAAGATCGCAGGTATGGGTTAGCTTTGGTGCTCCTGTTATGAGGTGACATGCTTTATTGAGGGAGAGCATTATTCTTTTAAGAGCAGCGTCAGATGCAGATCCGTAGATTACTATACCATAATCCACTAGGGACAGAACAGAACTAGTAACAGCCAGGCGGAGGGCGTTGTTTGTCAGACAGCTCCTATGCCTGTAGAGGAGGCTGATTCTGGTGTTTACTGCTTTGCAAACCAGATTAATGTGTTCTTGGTTGGAGAGGGAGGAGTCTAAGGTAATCCTGAGGTATTTAAAACTCCTCACCTGCTCAGGTGACAAGAGTTGACTATTTCGGATGTTTAGTGACATTCCTTTATGTTTATTCTGGTGGTTTGCAAACAGCATTACTTAGGTCTTTTTGTAACTGATGATAAGTTTATGAAAGGAGAACCAGGACTCGATTTATGTAAAGCTACTTTGCAGGCATTGTTCAAGCGTGAGGGGTTCAGGGTGACTAGAGAAATAACTGCATCATCTGTATCATTTGCGTAGACTTGATTCCATTCAGGTTCATTGAACTTGAAGGCGTCCGATCTGATTCATGGATCTGTTTCCATTACAGATGCCAAACTGAAGTGTACCTGTAAGAAACATTTGAGACAATATAGTTAGAACAAGTGAATTTGTTTTGGCCCCAAATGCACAGAATAAAAACAGAGGGTATAAAAAGCTTATCTGTCATTGTTTAAACAGCAACAGGAGAAAGCCAGCGGGTGCAACAGATAGTCACTGTTTTTAACTAAGACAGAGACTTGATTCCCTGTCTGACACAGACATTAGTCATGTTTATTTTTTTTTTTTTACATTTTGTTTTATTTTTAATTGATAATAAAACAGGAAAAGCAATGTTTATATGCCTGCAATGCTAGCGCATTCCACACAGCTGATGGCCATGCTGATGCTGTCAGCGTTCCCAGCAGCTTTTTTTTTCACATTCTACAAAACGTACCAACTTTTTCTTTACAAAACTAAATCCAACAGACAGAACTTCCCAATTTTAGATGAACAGGGGCAAAACTGACCTGTTAGGGTTTTTTTTTTTCGATCTATTATTTCTGTTCCTTATCTGTCAGACAACTCACATCTGACCACCTCCCCCAGTCTTGTCACCCGCCATCCCCAGGTACTTATGCCAGCCTCCAAATTCCCTCATGGTTTGCTTCACATAGCAGGGCCCCCCTGTGGGGTGTGCTTTTGCTGGTGGGAGCAGGATACAGTCTAGAAGTTGGTAGTGCTGTGCGAAAATAAAAATTTTTTTTTTAAAAACTTTCTTTATTTAATATAGGTTTCCGGGCAGAAACCCTTACAGGTTACATAAACAACAGACATATCATTTCCATACAAGTTGATTCAATGCCATTATTATCACTGGCCTGGGAATCTAAAGAAAAATGTACAGTACAAAGATTGGATTTATGCTATAATAAGTTACAGTGTCTTAAATATTCCTCCCTAAAACATTCCCGATGTATATTTGTAATATCCCTCACCTTCAGTCCCAGATTAATTTCTCAAAAGATGTTCCATCTTATAATGCGAAAACAAAATTTTGCTGGCAGAATTACCATGCATGTCAGAATTTCACTTCTGCAAAATGTCAGAATTCACTTTGGCAACTTTTAAGGAATTTCTGACTTAGAACAGTGGAATGAATGTATAAATTGCAGATTAATGTATTAAACTATGGAAAGAAATTTCTCAGATCTGTCTTTCTGCAGTTCATGTGTATTATTTCGCAAGTCAACCAGAAAAGTTTGTGGAACTGGGCAAAAATTCACCAAATAAATTCAGAAAATTCAGATTTCGCCGAAGTCAGAATTTCAGAAAATTCCACAGAATCTGTGAAATTTCACAAAATTTATGCAAATTTGGAATTTGCAGATTCCGCCCAGCTCTAGAGATGGGTGCGTGGTCGATGGTTCAGGGCCTGTGAGAGGCTGATTGCCATTCTGCTGCTGTAGTGATTTCACCCACCTTTTTTTTTCCCCAAGGGACTGCCTGTATATGAAGACGTGATATGTGCAGCATGCATCAGCATCCACAGCTGTCTCCAACGTCTCAATCAGCCTCTGTGTGTGCTGTACTGCATAGCCTTCCCTGGGAGGCAGTCAAGCAGCAGAGGATGGAGTCATCCCTCCCTGAAAGAGGAGAGCTGTCTGGTGGATGCTTGTCACTCCTTTCCCTGGCTGACCTCTGCAACTCCAGCCCATTCTCAAGCCTGGTTCAGTAGGGTAATGAGCAAACACCTTGCCCCATGCTAATTTGCTGGCCTCCCTTCTGGGGGTTGACACTGTCTATTAAACGTACTCTGTGAAGCCATTGATCACCACATGGTGACATTTAGAACCAACAATAAAGTGTTGTCCTAGTGATACGGTGACATCATGCTGCGCTGCCACTTCGTAAGCTGGTGTTCATCAACAGGAATCCATCAATGAGATCATTGCCATTGGGAGAAAGGATGACCCACTACTTCCAGGAGTGGGAAGAAATTACCACCAACAAGTGGGTCCTGGAAGCAGGGGATCAATGGTTGTCTCTGCAGTTCCAATGATTTCCCAAATTGCAGAGGCCAAAAAGCTTCCCAACCCACTCACCAACAGAAAACATTCTGCTAGAACTGGAAGTAAAGACACCACTGCAAAGAAACAACAGTAGAAAAGGTTTCTGCCTCACAGTGGGCAGTGGTCTGTTTTCAAGATACTTCCTAACCGACAGGAAAAATGGGGAATGGTGACCCAGTTTAGATTTAAGATACTTGAACAAACATATTGAGAAAGAAAAGTTTAAGATGGTCACACTGGACAGTGATAAACAGTCAGAGAATGGTTAGGGTTATTGGATCTGAAGGATGACTACTTCCACATTCCAGTCAGACCCACCCAGAGAAAATATCTTAGGTTCCGGCTGGGAAACTGCCAGCACTAGTCAGCAGCTCTACCTTTGGTCTGACCTCAGCCCCAAGGGTATTCACTAAGTGCCTAGCTGTGATGGCAGCCCACCCTAGAAGACAAGGTGTGGTGGTCTTTCCTTACCTGAATGACTGGCTAGTCTCAGGAAAAATAAAACAGGAGGCAATGTGCTCCACACACCAGGTAAGAAGCATCTTGGTGAACCTGAGAATTCTAATAGATCTGCAGATGTCCCACACAGAACCAATACATGTTCTGACTTCATAGGAGCAGAACTAGATACTCTGCGGGGAAAGGCCTTCTGTTCACAGGAAAGAGTATCACATCCGATTACCTGTGCAGTGACATTCACGCTGGCTATCCCAGGCCTGCAAAGGATTTTCTTTAACTGCTAGGCCACATGACATCATCCCACCAGTGGTGCCATGGGTAAGATTTCAGATTAGGTACATTCCGTGCCATTTAACGGCTTACTGGTTCCAAAGGTCGGACTCTGTGTCTAAGCTAGTGACAGTCACAGAAAGTTTTGTATGGGCACTGGAGTGGTGAAAAGAGGAAAGGAACCTCAGAGAGGGCATTCCCTTCCTCCAACAATCCCCAATCAAGGTCTTCTCATGGAACACTACTCTTCTAGGGTGGGAAGTCCACCTAGAAGACCTCACAGTAAGTGGTATTTGGAGTCCTCAGGAGCACATAAACCTCCTAGAGCTCAGGGCTATACTGCTGGCAATGCAGTCATTCTTCTCCTAATAACAAGGTCAGTCTGTCCAACTTTGGACAGATAATATCACAACAATGTACAGTACGAAAAGCATCAGGGAGGAGCAAAAGCCTCAAACCTGCACAGAAGCTATGGAGATCTGGGATTTAGCCTACTCACTAGGCACAAGAATTATTGTATTACACCTGCCAGGCAAGGAGAATGTGCTGGCAGACTCCCTAAGCAGAATCAGCCAGATTCATGCAGAAGAGAAGCAGTTCACACAGTCAGCAGGATTCTGGGGGAGTTGATCAGCTTGTGCATGCACACGCCCATTGCATCCATGAGAGAAGCAGTTCGCACAACCAGCAGGAGGCTGGGGGAGTCTATTGGCTTTTGCATGCACACGCCCATTGTATGCATGAGAGAAGCAGTTTGCAAGGTCAGCAGAAGGCTGGGGGAGCCAATCAGCTTGTGCATATGCATGTCCACTGCATGCATGAGAGACGTTCTCACAGTCAGCAAGAGCTTGTTAGAGCAGTCAATCAGTTTGTGCATGTGCATGGCCATTGCATGCACAAGAGAAGCTGTGCGCACAGTAAGCAGGTGACTGGAGGATTCACTCACCTTGTGCATGTGTATGTCCACTGCATGGTTGAGAGAAGCTGTTCGCATGGTCAGCAGGAGGCAGGAAGAGTCGATTGGTGTGTGCATGCACATACCCACTGCATTCATGAAAGAAGCAGTTTGAGTGGTCAGCAGCAGGCAGGGGATTTGATTGGTCTGCCTGCATGAGAGAAACAGTTCCCACAGTCAGCAGGAGGCTAGGAGAGTCAATTGACTTGTGCATTCACCTGCCTATTACATGCATGAGAGAAGCAGTTTGCAGGGTCATCAGCCAGGTGGAGGAGCTGATCAGCTTGTGCATACACATGCCCATTGCATGCATGACAGAAGCAGTGCACACAATCAGCAGGTGTCTTGGAAATTGATCAGCTTGTGCATGCCCACGCCCATTGCATGCATAACAGCAGCAGTTCACAAGGTCAGTAGGGGCATGGGACAGTGAGCCAATCAGCTTGTGTATGTGCATGCATGAGAGAAGCAGTTTGCATGGTCAACAGGAGGCTGGGGGAGTCAATCGGCTTGTGCATGTGCATGCCCACTGTGTGGACAAGTGTAGCAGTTCCCACAGTCAGCAGGAGGCGAGGGTAGTTGATTGGCTTTTGCATGCACATGTCCATTGTAGCACTGAGAAGCAGTTTGCAGGGTCAGCAGAAGGCTGAGGGAGTCAATCGGCATGTGTATATGCATGCCCACTGCATGCATGAGAGAAGCAATTCTCACGGTCAGCAGGAGCCTGGAAGATCAACTCAATCAGTTTGTGCATATGCATGGTCCTTGCATGCACAGCAGAAGCAGTGCACACAGTAAGCAAGAGGCTAGGGGAGTCGATCACCTTGTTCATGTGTATGTCTACTGCATGCATGAGAGAAGCAATTCTCATGGTCAGCAGGAGCCTGGAAGATCGACTCAATCAGTTTGTGCATATGCATGGTCATTGCATGCACAACAGAAGCAGTGCACACAGTAAGCAAGAAGCTAGGGAAGTCAATCTCCTTGTGCATGTGTATGTCCACTGCATGCTTGAGAAAAGCCATTCACATGATCAGCAGGAGGCAAGGACAGTCAATTGGCTTGTACATGCACATGCTCACTGTGTATATGACAGAAGCAGTTTGCATGGTCAGCAGGCACCTGGGAGAGTGAGTAGATTGGTTTGTGCATGTGCACTCCCATTGCATGAATGAGAGAAGCAGTTCATGCAGTCAACAGAAGACTGGGGGTGTTGATTGGCTTGTGCATGAGCACACCCATTATATGCACAATAGATGCAGTTTGCACAGTCACCAGAAGGCTGGGGAAGTCACTAAGCTTGTGCATGTGCACGCATATTGCATGCATGGTCTGCAGAAGGGTGGGGGACTTTATCGGCTTGTGCATGCACTTGGCCACTGCATGCATGAGAGAAACAGTTCACATGGTCAGCAGGAGGCTGGGTAGTCGATCGGCTTGTGCATGTGCACACCCTTTGCATGCATTAGAGAAGCAGTTCACATGGTCAGCAGGGGCCTGGGGAATGAGTCAACTGACTTGTGCATTCACATGCCCATTGCTTGCATGAGAGAAGCAATTTGCATGGTCAGCAGGAGGCTGGGGGAGTGAGTCAATTGGCTTGTGCACGCACTCACCCATGGCATGCATGAGAGAAGGAGTTCACGTGGTCAGCAGGTGGCCGGGGGGTGTTGAGCGGCTTGTGAATGCGCATGCCCATTGCATCTAGGAGAGAAGCAGTTTACAGTTAGCAGGGGGGTGGGAGAGTCAATTGGCTTGTGCATGCACACACCCACTGCATGCACAAGCATAGCAGTTCACACAGTCAGCAGGAGGCTAGGGGAGTTGATCAGCTTGTGCATCTACATGCCCATTGCATACAAGATAGAATCAGTTTGCACAGTCAGCAGGAGGTTGAGGAAGTTGACTGTATGCGCATGCCCACTGCATCATGACAGCAGCAGTTCGCATGGTCAGCAGGAGGCTGGCAGAGTTGATTGGCTTGTGTGTGCCTACTGCATGCATGAGAGAAGGAGTTACAGGGTCTGTGGGGAGGGGGGTGGGGCGATCGGCTTGTGCATGCGCATGCCCATTGCATACATGAGAGAAGCAATTTACTTGGTCAGCAGGAGACTGGAGGAGTCAATCGGCTTGTGCATGCACAAGCCCATTGCATGCACAAGAGTAACACTTTTAATATGGTCAGCAGGAGGCTGGGGGAGTTGATCAGCTTGTGCATGCACACGTCCATAGTTCACACGGTCAGCAGGGGGTTGAGGGAGTCAATCTGCATGCACATGCACATGCTTACTGCATGCACAAGAGCAGCAGTTTGCAGTCATCAGGAGGCTGGAGGAGTTGATCGGATTGTGCATGCCCATTGCATGCATGAGAGAAGCAGTTCACAGGTTCAGTGTGGGGGGGGGGTAAATTGGTTTGTTCATTTTCATGGCCATTGCATCCACGATAGAAGCAGTCTGCACAGTCAGCTGGAGTCTGGGGGAGTAGACTGGCTTTTGCATGCACACACTCATTGCATGCACAAGAGAAGCAATTCCCACAGTCGACAGGAGGCTGGGGGAGTTGATCAACTTGCGCATGTGCATGCCCCCTGAATGCATGAGAAAAGCAGTTCACATGGTCAGCAGGAGGCTTGGGAAGTGAGTTGCGGCTTGTGCATGCACATGTCCATTGCATGCACAAGAGAAGCAGTTTGTATGGTCAGCAGGAGGCTGGGAGAGTAAATTGGCTTGTGCATGCACTCGGCCACTGCATGCATGAAAGAAGCAGTTCACACAGTCAGTGGGGGGAAGTTGATCGGCCTGTGCATGCGCACGCTCATTGCATGTATGAGAGAAGCAGTTTGCACAGTGCATGTTACAGTCTTTGTGAGGGATGATCTTTTGTTTGCTTGTCCTACTGGCCTCCTGGGACTAAGTGCAGTTACCAAGGACTGTACTTAGCCCTGGGAGAACAGCAGGACTGGTAAACAGCTGATTAGAATTTACAGGTGTTCTAACATGCACAGTAGGCTATTGAATCTCCCAGTGCTGCAGCCCTGCTCTGACATTAGATGCAGGGAATTATTTATTTTATTTATTCAAATGTTTCACCAGGAAGACATACTGAGCAATATTGCTCATTTTCAGATGCGTCCTGGGGGAGGGGGGAAAGGATAATATAGCAGATAATAATTTAGAAACAATAGGCAAAAAACAAGTGCTATAATACAGAATGCAGAGTTGAATATACACCATTAAGTGCTGCGCCACAAGAATTACATTTAGTGAACAATCAGATGACCTGACATAAAGTGTTGGGTGGTAAAGTGAGAAAAAAGGGGGCAGGCTAAAACAAATAAATTGGTAACCAGACGAGAGGAGGGTAGGAAGACGGGATTGAGTGGAGATTGCCTGGTGGGTAGCAAGCAGATTGCTAGCAATTAGGGGCAGTTGCATGTAGGGGTCGTGTGCTAACGCATGAGAGAGGAAAGGACATGGGATGATGGAGCATTCAGAATGTTGATGGGAAGGGAATTCCAACGCTTTGGCAAGTGGTATGAGAAGGAAGACTGATCAGCAGAGGTGGTCCTGCAGGGGATGGCAAGGGTGCAAACATCACTGCTCCTCAGCGAGCGAGAGGTTGGTGGGAGGGACAGTGAGGCTGCTAGATAAGAAGGGAGCGTTCCTGGCCAGAATTTGCCAGTAAAATTAGTGCAATGAACAAGACAGCGATCAGAAAGGGAGGGGACTGCCAAGGATTGGTATAAGGGACAGTGGTGAGTGCGGGGTGGGTAGCCAAGGGCAAAGTGAAAGGAGTGGAAGAGGGTGTCCAGCCTGGCTAAGGTCAATTTAGGAATGGCACTGTAGACTACATCACCATAGTTGAATGTTGGAAGAATCATTTTCAAGAGAATTTCACTGCGAGCCGATAGGGGGACGCAATCACGGTTCTGGTAAAGGACACCCAGCTTGGGGAGCAGTTTCGTATGGATTGCATCCATGTGACTAGAGAAGTCAAGGTGATTATTGAGCCAGACCCCAAGGTATCGAAGGAGGCAGTATTTTCCAACAAGGTTCCAGAGTGCAGAAGGAGGGGATGAATTCTCATATAACTGGTTACAGCCAACATCAGCTTGTGAGTCGGCAGAATCAGCCTGATACAATCTACTGCACTGCATTTAACAGTAAGCAAAATATTTAATATCTGCACACAAAGTGCAAACTGGGACCAGCCCCACAGTTGGGTGTGGGCTCTTACTGCTGACTGTTCCCCTTTAAGACATGCAGTCCCTTGTCCCTGAGACAACAGATGCCTGTTACAGAGTTATATTTTCTTTATTCCATTATGAATATTGGTGTTTCATTTTTTTTTTTGCCTCATCTCATTATCCCCCTACGTGCTCCACCCCAGCCACTCCTTCAGGCTTTGTGCCAAGGCTGGAATCTGACCCATTTCGCTTCCCGAGCCACCATCTCACATTGCAGCCAGCCCCAGGGTAACCCCAATGTAACCCTTCTTGGGTTGGGTCCCCCTCCTCTGAGCACAAGTGCTTGGCCCTGGGGTACTGCTGAGACAGATAGCTCTGCTGGACATCGATGGCCTCGGACAGCCAGGCAGCTGTCATCCGGCTGAACATGGAGCGGATATTTCTGCTTTTCTGGTGACATTCTCTCCTACGTCACATCTGCAGTGCTCTCTGTCTCCACCAGAAGCCACTGCAGGGCAACGCCATTCCTCTACCCACCCCAGGAAAGGAGACCACTCCTACAGACGCTCAATCCCTTCCTTCCCCTGCCAGCCCCCAGCATCCTGAGTCCGTTCCCAAACCCGGGTCACCGGTGTGGCTCGAGGTAAGGTGCATATTGATGTTTTAAATGGTTTTGAGAATGCTGAAAGTCATTCCGAGCTTGTTATGGTTCGTCGTTGTACATGAGCGCTCCATGTTTTGTTCATTCTGCCCTCATTGTGATTGTTCCTTTTACTTATGAAACTCTAAAATGTTAAATGGAAAACACAGAATTATACAGATTCTTGGGGGAGAATGGCAACAAGGGTTACACAGCACGAGCAGGGGTAACACAGGGCTAGACAGATTCCTGGGGGAGAATGGCAGCAAGGGTTACACAGCATGAGTAGGGGTAACACAGGACTAGACAGATTCCTGAGGGAGAATGGCATTAAGGATTGCATAGCACGAGCAGGGGTAACACAGGACTAGACAGATTCCTGGGGGAGAATGGCAGCAAGGGTTAAACAGCATGAGCAGGGGTAACACAGGACTAGACAGATTCCTGAGGGAGAATGGCATTGAGGGTTACACAGCATGAGCAGGGGTAACACAGGACTAGACAGATTCCTGAGGGAGAATGGCATTGAGGGTTACACAGCATGAGCTGGGGTAACACAGGAGTAGACAGATTCCTGAGGAGAATGGCTTTGAGGGTTACACAGCATGAGTAGGGGTAACACAGGAACATATAGATTCCTGAGGGAGAATAGCAGCAAGGGTTAAACAGCATGAGTAGGGGTGACACAAGACTAGACAGATTCCTGAGGGAGAATGGCATCGAATGTTACACAGCATGAGCAGGGATAACACAGGAACAGACAGATTCCTGAGGGAAAATGGCAGTGAGGGTTACACAGCATGAGTAGGGATAACACAGAATTAGATTCCTAAGAAAGAATGACATTGAGGGTTAAGTAGCATGAAAAGGGTAACACTGGACTAGACACATTTCTGAGGGAGAATGACAGTGAGGGTTACAAAGCATGAGTAGGGGGTAACAGAATTAGGCAGATTCCTGGGAAGAATGACATTGAGGGTTACACAGTATGAGTAGGGTAACATCAGACTAAAGTGATTCCTGAGAGAGAATTGCAGTGAGGGTAACACAGCATGCGAAGGGGTAAGACAGGGCTAGAAAGACTCCTGAGAGAGAATGGCAATGGTAAACCTGAATGTGTGTCCATACTCAGATTGGGTGTACTGACTGCTGTGCAGCTGGAGATGGACCCTAAGTCCCTTCTGTCATCACCATACTGTGACTATGTAATATACAGGGTGGCAGGGTCTGTGCATGTCACAGAGGTAAGGCGCTGTGCTCCTGAAGAGGGATGTAGGAAGCCTGCTGTCTACCAAGGAGTGATATTTACATATGATGGAGGTGAGCAGCAGGTGGACAATTGGATGAAATTGGGAGAAATGGCTCCACAGAGTGGATGGTGAAAAAAGGGGAGACAGTGGTTCTGTACTGACTATGACACTTGGACAGCTGGTTCTGATTGCTCTATGATTTTGTAATATAAAAATGTGTTATTGAGTGTCTCTCATGAGACATCCTGTGCTCCTGGGATGACCCCCCCCCCAGGTTTCAGTTCAAAGGACAGGATATGTTAAACAGCAGCTCACTGTAATGTGATTAACTTCCAAAAAAGTCACATTTTATGGCCTTGTTGTTGAGCTGTGCTTCTTTGAAGCCAGGAACTAAAATATCCATTTTATGACATCTTCAGAGGAAAGAACAGTTAATTTCAACTGGTGCTAAAAGAATCTATATGACAGCTAAGTGAGAAAAACTGCAGAGTTCTAAAATTCCTGTGATGTCTTGGGAAGTAGGAAAACCACACTAGATCAAAGGAAAGACTCAAGACAAAAGAGTCATATTGAGAAATGAGTTTTTGCTGATGTCACCTTATTTAATTTACCTCCTGAGTGTTAATACATCCTGGTTGTATAATTTGTAACATTTTAGAAGGAGGAGCTGGGTGGTGTCATAGAAGGGGTGGAGACACAGGGTTTAAACTGTATTCTGTATTTCCACTTACTGACACATTCCTGTTGGACTCAGAAACAACAACATCTACTTTAAACACTGTTTTAGAAGGTAATACATTAGATAGACAAGTCTCATTGTATTATGGTGGTATTCCTTGTTTTCTTTTAAGTGATTGTATGCTTTGTGAAATATGGTTCTGTGTTTACATTTTACCTATTTTTATCCATTTTCTAAGTAAGCCTCTTATTTTAAAGAGATTGCCTGTGTCTTTGAAATCCTTTTGCCTGTGAGGTACAGATGGTTAAAGTTGACACTGTTCATTAGCTTAATGGTATACCAAACTGGGAAAAGGTAAGAATTTATTTGAGGTCTTTCATAGAGTTTTTAAGGGTTCATTTTGTATACCTGGTTAGGTACCCTTGGTGAAAGATATCTGGCATTTCCCCGAAGAGCAGAATTATCTGAGCCTGTACATTTGGGTACACTAACAAGAGGTTCACAGTTTGAATCCCTCCAGAACTTGAGACCAAATGTGCTTCAGACCCACAAAACAGACAGGTGGGTTACCCTGTTCTATTACCCTGTTCACAAGACTGCGCTCGGAGGTTGGCACTGTGGGAGCAGAGGGCCTGACCTGCTGAGTGGGGTTGTGACACTGATTATCCCTGGCTGGATTTATGGTGAGCTCCAAGTATTTTCACAATTCAGATTCCTGTACTTCATTATCTTGAGCTGGAGCTCTGTAACTGGCTTACAAATGGTTAATCTTAGGAGAGGCTTGGTCAACAAGCATAGCCAGGCCCTCTGTTTATACAGTGACGTAATCATTGAAGCTATAAATACCTCTCCGTCTGCCACACCGAATGTGATGAGTAAGGTATAAAAACAGTTATAAAATGGGCCTCAGAATCCTAGCAACATTATTGGTCTAAACACATCACTTCACAATTGATTCATCTCTAGTATGCATACAGTTCATAAATAGCCAGGGGAAATTGTTTAACCAGGAAAGGCACACTAAGCCAGAGCTTGTTTCCAGGTGCAACCTGGGAGCACAAGGAAGTTAAGTGACTTGCTCAGGGTCACACAGTATGCAAGTGGGGGCTGATGGGATTCAACCCCAGGTCTCCAGGTTTGCAGCTCAGTGTCCTTAACCACTATGCTATACTGCGTAAGTAAACCCTAATCTACTTAGCAAAACCTAACTAACTGAAAATAAAATATTTTCCAATAAATAAGCAAAAAACATTTTTTCCATTTTATAAATGCAAAAACCCACTCCAGGACATGGGTGTATCAGAAATTAATGCACTTCCTGGGTGGTTAAAAGGACACTTGGCATTCGGCCTCATGCCTCACAACCAGCCAGGGCATGCACTGATCTGTCTACTTTTGCTGTATATACCTGGGGTCTCATGCAACATCTGCTGACTAATGTAATAAAATATCTCTGGTTGCTACCTGATGTGGTACTTATGTACCTATATTATGACTACTGTGATCTACCTATTACCAAGCGTGTACCACCAGTGAATGCCTGTAACACTGATTGCTTTTTATGTTGGCTTGCCGCGCTTGCGCGGCAGTCAACATATTGGGAGAGTGCAGCTTTGGGGGCACAGCTGCTGTTGGTTGAATGCAGGGCACACATCAGTAGGTGCGTCCCTCATTCCCCAACAAGCCAGCATGCTAGCGCTGACACCAACATTATGTAAAGTGGACAAAACTTCAAAACAAAGTGCCGCTGCAATCAGAGACAAGCTCGTCATGCAGCAGCACTTTGTTTACAAGTTATGTCCACTTTACTACGTGCTGTTCCCCCAGTACAGGGTGCCACTCTGGGAGCCCACCCCAGCGTGGCAACTGATCCCATGGCCGACGGGGGTGCCCAATCCCCCATCGGCTCCACTGTCCCCCCCCCAGTACAAGGTGCCACGCTGGGAGCCCACCCCAGCGTGGCAACTGATCCCATGGTCGACGGGGGTGTCCAATCCCCATCGCTCCACGCCCCAGTTCCCTCTTCTGCCACGCTGGGAGCCCACCCCAGCATGGCAAACATCCCGTGTCATCTTTTTTTTTTTTTTTTACCTGTAAATTAAAAATGGTCCCACGGCTTCTCCTGCCCCTCCCACAACCTGCACCCACCCACTGTGCACCCTGCCTCCCCACACCTTCCCTCACCCCATACTTACCTCTGGACTCTGACATGACAATCATCGGTGGATCGGGAACACGTCTGCACTCTTCAAAGCCGACCACGAACTGAGGAAATGCTGGTAAGCTGTATAATGGGCTAGATAGGGTTTTTTCAACTTTTTTTTTTTAGTTATTTAACCAGTTTTTAGTTATTTAACCAACTTTGTTGCATATCTCAGGCATTTTTTGGAATTTTTGCACCAAATTTTCAACATGGGTTTTTTGAGGCCTCTCCTCATGAATTCTGTCACTGTCATGGCGTTTATTGACCTCGAAAGGTGATTTCGCAGTCACTGCGTGAAATCACCTTTCGGGGCCCATTAACGAAATGACAGTGGCCGTGTTCATGAAGTGCCCTCTTAAAAAGCCTAAGTTCCAAATTTGTGGAAAAATCAACAATGCCTGTTTTACAAGCGCAGCTATGAAGTTGTTACGCAGGCTTGAAAACTTCACGCATTCACAATATTTTACTGCCGGATTTTCAGCATTGTCATTTTTGTACACCTCCTTGTGAACAGTACAGCTGTCATTTTCCACATCCTGCCCGAAATGTGTTTCCGCACTTCCGGAGCACAATAGCACAGTCGCTGTGGGAAATCAGTGTTTGGGCCAGATTATGAAAATGACAGTGACACAGTTCATGAGCAGAGGACCTAAAATGCCTATGTTGAAAATTTGATGATGATACTCCATAAAATAACTGTGTTACGAGTATGCGTTGGCAGATTGCACGCACGCTCGTACCGTTGTGCATTTGTGATATTTTCAGTCTGGATTTTCACCATTGCCATTTTTCCACACCTCTTGATGAACAGTACAGCCGTCATTTGACATCTCGTGCCCAAAATGTGTTTTCGCACTTCCGGTGCAGAATAGCGTGGTCGCTGTGCGAAATCACTTCTTGGGACACTTTGAGGATATAACAGTGACACTGTACATGAGCAGAGGTGCTAAAATGCCTATGTTGAAAATTTGGTGCCGAACGCCCATAAAATGGCAGTGTTGCAAGTGTGCATTGCATATTTCCCACACACCCTAGTAGCTTCGAAAATTTGGTATATTTACATGCCACATTTTCAACACTGGCATTTTTTTACACCTCCTTATGAACTGTGCAGCTGTCATTTCTCACATCCTGCCCGACATGTTTTCCCGCACTGCACTACCAAGCACCCAAAGGGACACCCTAATGCCTGTCACTCTCTGCAGGGTGGGGGTGGGTTGGCATCAGTTCGATACTTCACTGCCATTCCTATGATGCATCTGTCTAACTCCTGCACTACCAATGCCAATGCCAGCAAGCCAACATTCAGCATTGACAAATGCTTGTTTAATCTAAGCATTATGTACTGTACTGTTTTGTTTGCTGTGATGTATTGCTCTCTTGACGAGGTGCCTTTGTAAATGAGTCTATGACTAAAAGGTCTGTAAACTGATGATCTAATAAGTAAATAAATAAATATCCATCTATGCCCTGTCATGTTATAGCTTACATGTACCAGTGTCTGCACTATGTTCAAAGAAGTCAGCTTCAGTGATGTTATAACTTATGAGGCACCCCAAAATGTTAGTGGAACATATTTTAAAATCCCCGTACCCTACAAAAAAGGCTGCAAGTAGCATGCCATGCACCAATGCAGGTGACACAGGTTTGGGCATGAACCCAGGATACTGGCGATTGGGCATCAAGGGTTGTGAAGCACTGCCAGTGACAGTATCTGCTCGAATGAAGGAGGGATGCATGTTGTTCAGTGGGAATGAAGTGGCCCAGGAGATTCTCCTCTTCTGTGTGGAAGTACTTTGCACTATTGAGGTCCACCAAGGACATGACATGGCATACTATGGGTGGAAAGTGGCAAGAAAACCTGGGGGATACCACCCTCGGCTGTGTGAATGATGGCAACTGGTGTGCTCATGTCCAGCGCCATACATGAATGTTAAGCAGTTACGTTGGAGCTGGGAGATCGCTGGCAGGCTTGGGATGGGTAACAAAAAAGAAGGCAAGGATAAATACTCGTACAATAATTGTTATAATAAACTGCCACAAGCTGCCAGAGTAGGGATACCACCTTTTAAGAAGCCCAAAGTGGGACATTTCTTACTGAAACATGATTTTTCGCAGGACAGTACGTAACCTTGGCTAATGCAACAGACTTGTTTTCTCTAGATAATCAGACTTAAGGTTAAGTATTGCAGTTTCATAGTTGCTTCAATTGTTTTTTATCATTTTAAGGTATTTTAGTTAAGGTATTGTACTTTTCTGCAACATTTAGTGGAAAGTTAGAAAATATTTTTTCTACTATAAAATCAGGACGTAGTATTTTTCATGTTTTTTTGCAGGACACAGCTGCCCAAATCAGGACAGTCCTGTGAAAATCAGGACAGGTGGTAACCCTATGCCAGAGTATGGCAAAAAAACATGTCTGCCTTTATATGATCAAAGGTTATGTGTCACATGTGGCCCACCAAAACAGAATAGCACAACTAAGGCGGTTATGACTACTTCTGTTTACAGGGCAACTGTATGTGAGTAATCCTGATTATCTAGAAAGTGAAGTAAAAATAGTGATGGTCTGAAACAAATGCAAATCTCCTAGTCATTTCAGGAGTTCTTGGTCCCACTGGTTCAAACTGAATCAAATGGCTAACCTCAGCACCACATTAAGGAAACTCCAGCAGCTGAGACCTAACTCTCCCTGTCAAGGCAACTCCAGCAGCTGAGACCGTACACTCCCTGTCTTAAGGCAACTCCTATGGCAAGACCTAACTCTCCTTTTCTAAGGTAACTCCAGCAGCTGAGACCTAACTTTTCCTGTCTAAGACAAGTCCAACAGCTGAGCCCTAACTCTTCGTGTCTTAAGGCAACTAGCTGAGACCTAACTCTCCCCTGTCTAAGGCAACTCCAGCAGCTGAGATCTGATCTCGCTGTCAAGGCGACTCTAGCAGCTGAGACCATACATTCCCTGTCAAGGCAACTCCTATAGCAGGTCCTAACTCTTCTTTTCTAAGGTCACTCCAGCAGCTGAACTCTAACTCTTCCTGTCTAAGGCAACTCCAGAAGCTGAGATCTGATCTCCTTGTCTAAAGCCCTGTTTACACAGAAGCAGCGCCTCAAAAAACTGTGCTGCCTTCCCGCTGTACTGTGACTTGATCCCGCAGTTGCTCTGTTTACACTCCCGACCCTGATGAGCCGCAGATCATGCTGAAAGGGTGTCCCTGGACATGCGGTCAGAGTTCCAAAAAATTAAATCTTCAGTCGACAGATGGGAGATCGCAGCAGATCAAGCATATCAGTCATTTACACCGCGGGGTAATGCGCTCGATCAAGTATGCATCCCCACTTTTATGTCGGCTTAGAATCTGGAGTGGTTCCACACTTAGGGAGATGTGGTGAGTGTCCACAAAAGCCCTGTTTACACTGCCCTATTTGCAGTGCATCAACCCATGTGCACAGGTTGATGCACTGCAAATGCTGTCGTGCGGACACTCATGGAAGCGCTTCAGGAGCCATTTGAATCCTGTTTCTGTATTGACACAGGAGAGGGGACATCTAACAGATTGAGAGCATTTCCCTGCAGTGTAAACACATTTATGCACTCAATCCACTATGCTGCCCACTTTTCCCATCACCTATGGTCTCGGGAAACACGCTTCCACTATAGGAGCAGCACCACTGCGCAACTTGCGGCTCAGCATGGGGGTTTATGTAAACAGTTAATTTGAAAGTCAGCACACAGCACAGTCTGCAAGGAGCAGCAGATAATTCAAACTGCTGCAGCTGTGTAAACAGGGATAAAGCTGTCTTTGCAGTGCATCAACTGGAGCGCATGAGTTGATGTGCTGCAAAGACAGTGGTGTAAACGTAGCATAAGGCAACTCCAGCAACTGAGACCTAACTCTCCCTGTCAAGGCAACTCCAGCAGCTGAGACCTAACTCTCCCTGTCAAGACAACTCCAGCAGCTGAGACTTAACTCTCCCTGTTAAGGCAACTCCAGCATCTGAGACTGTACACTCCCTGTCTTAAGGCAACTCCTATAGCAGGTCCTAACTCTCCTTTTCTAAGGTAACTGGCAACTGAGACCTAACTCTCCCTAAAACAACTCCTGCAGCTGAGATCTGATCTCCCTGTCAAGGCGACTCTAGCAGCTGGGACCGTACACTCCCTGTCAAGTCAAAGGCAACTCCAGCAGCAGAGACTGTACACTCCCTGTCAAGGCAACTCCTATAGCCGGTCCTAACTCTTCTTTTCTAAGGTAACTCCAGCAGCTGAGATCTAGAAGGCAGTATAGCATGGCGGATTAAGGCTCTGAGCTGTTGATCTGGAGAACTAGGTTTGAATCCCACAGCCACCTAGGTGCATACTGTGTTATCCTGAGCAAGCCACTTAACTTCCTTGTGCTCCCAGGTTGCACCTGGAAACAAGCTTCGGCTTAGTGTGCTACTCCTGGTTAAACAATGTTCCCTTTCTCCCTGTCTAAGGAAACTCCAGCAGCTGAGACTTAACTCCTTAAGGCAACTTCAGCTGGTGAGACCTGACCGTCTGCGTCTAAGCAATTCCAACAGTTGAGACCTACCTTTCCTTGTCAAGGCCAGGTCAGCAGCTGGGCCTGGGCCCTAACTCTTCCTAAAGCAACACAAGCAGTTGAGCCCTAACTCTCCCTGTTAAGACAACTCCAACAGCTGATACCTAACTTTCCCTGTCTTAAAGGAAAGCAGCCCAAAACATGGGCTTCCTCCCTCGGACAGCTCACCCTCTGGTTTAGCTTTGACCAGCAAGAGCGGGATTTTTGTACCGCAACTTGCTGTATTACATTTTAAAACTCAGGAACCGGAGTATGGAGGAGGCGGGGTTCCATTTGCTGAAATGGTGGGGGCGCACTGCTGCGCTTCAATATAAGTATTGGTAAACGGTGCGTTGCCCACCATTTCTAACCAGAAGCGATAGCGTCCTCCTCAGGTTCTAAGTTTAAATGTACATCTAACAGGAATTACAGCGCATAATCCCGTTTTATGGTCGGAAACTAAGCGAGAGAATGCTGTCGGGAGAGCAACCTGAGCTGCTTTCTTCTTAACTCAGACAGCTGGTCCACAACTCTCCTGTCTAAAGCCTTCAGCAGCTGAGACTAACTCTCCCTGTCTAAGTAACTTCAGCAGCTGAGACCTAAAGCTCCCCAAGTAACTCCAGCAAAGACCTAACTCTCCCTGTCCAAGTAACTCCAGTAGCTGAGATCTAACTCTCCCTGTTAAGGCAACTCCAGCAGCTGAGATCTAACTCTCCCTGTTAAGGTAACTCCAGCACCTGAGACTGTACACTCCCTGTCTAAGAAAACTCCTATAGTAGGTCCTAACTCTCCTTTTCTAAGGTAACTCTGGCAACTGAGACCTAACTCTCCCTAAGACAACTCCAGCAGCTGAGATCTAACTCTCCCTGCCTAAGGTAACTCCAGTACCTGAGAACTAACTGTCCCTGTCTAAGGCAACTCCAGCAGCTGGAACCTTACTCCACTTGTTGAAGGCAACTCCAGCAGCTGAGACCTAGCTCTCTCTGTCAAGGCAACTCCAGCAGCTGAGATCAAACTCTTCCTGTCAAGGCAACTCCAGCACCTGAGACCTACCTCTTCATGTCTAAGGCAACTAAATCACCATCTGATCTCCCTGTCAAGGAAACTCTAGCAGCTGAGATTGAACTCTTCATGTCTGTTTACCTATGCTGAATTGACAACACTGTTGTTGAAGTTTGACATAGCAAGATCCCCAGTGTCAACAGGTGGAATTTATATTGGGGGACTGTGTCCCCCGAACACCCCATGTAGGGGGCTACGCTCCCTGCGCCCCCCCCTTCTATAGATAACTCCAAGTCGGAGCTGTCTTGAGGAGAATGCAACAGTCAGAGAAAGGGCAAAATTTCACCCTCAGGTCCCTCACAGTGACAATCTTGAAACCTGTTGAGATTGTTGCTGTGAGGGATTTCACCATTGGGGTTTCATCATGCGGTCGGCATACGCTCCCTGCCTAGGGCAATTCCAGCAGCTGTGACCAAACTCTCCCTGTCTAGGAAACACCAGCAGCTGTGTCCCAAGAGTATTAGGTAGGACTAGGCCAACTGGATGGCTAGTGGGCCCTTTTCTGCTGTCACATTACGCTTCTTTTTAATTGATATACATTATTGAATTTTCTACATTTTATCTGTTATCCCATCAACATTCAGGGGTATAACAGACACGTGCATAGTCTGGATGCAATGAAATAATAAATACAGAAAGACAGACCTAATTGCACTCATATTATATTTGATACATGTGTCAGTCATGTGAGAGCCTGTGTGTGTGTGTGTGGGGGGGGTTTACTGGCTTAGAGCAGACTGGGCACTTTCCTCCCAGCTCTGGTTTTCTCACCGACTGGATGGTGTACAGTTGACACATGCACGCATATATGCATTGGCACACATGCGTGCTGGTGTCTGGTGGCTCCTGCTCCTTTTTCTGCTGCTCCCTGGCTGCGTTCCCAGGTGGCAGTTGGACAACGGGAGCAGCCTGCCTCCTCCCCGAGGATGGAGAGCAGGTCTTGAAAGATGTTAAAAAAATGGCAGGAGGAAAAGAAGACCATTGTAGTTATCGAAGTAGGTGCCAGAGGCAGTGAAGGAAGAAGGGCAGTTTTCAAAAGGTACAAGGAAACTCAATGGGATGAGGAGAGGGAAGTGTACTAGACCACGCAGAAGGAAGCAGGAAAGGAGGTTAGGACAACTATGACACGGACAGAGGAAAGGATTGAAAGGGAGATGAGGAAGGGGACGTCCTTTTTCATATACGTCAGTAATAAGAGAAAAGCTAGGGTTGAGATAGTGAGAATAAAAAGGACGGAAGGAGGGGACTGAGCAGAAGGAGGCCAAGAATAGGTGGATATTTTGAACAAGTGCTTTGGCTCAGTCTCTGCAGAAGAGCAGAGGGGGGATGCGCCACCAGTGGGAGGTAAGAACAGAGATGGGGAGGGTATGGCTAGAACACCATTTTCAGAGAAAAGAGTACAGAAAGGACTTGCAGCCCTGAAAGTGGATAATGCCATGGGAGTGGATGGGATACATCCCAGTGTACTGAGGGAGCTCAGGGAAGTGCTAGCTGCTCCACTGACAGCTTTGTTCAACAGCTCCCTGGAAACAGGAGTGGTGCTGGAGAACTGGAGGGCAGACATGGTCCCTCTGCATTTTAATTTATTTTTTATTTATTTGTATTTCGGATGACACCTTTGAGCCGAGGGCTCTTTTACAAAGGTTCTACGTCAAGGCAATAAGGACAATAAGGTACAAAACGTAACATGATCATTACAATGGAACTTACAAAAAAAAAAAGACAAGTGAGGTTACAATAATAGCAGCCAAAGGCATTGTCAAGGAATTGTGTTGCGAGTTAATTATACAGTACAAGTCATAGGCGGCTCAGTGAAGCTTTGTTAGGAGTGGGTTAGTGGGAAAAGAGAAAGAAGAGTGGTGGAGAGGGAGGAGGGGAGAAATAGGGAGGGCATTGCCTTGGGTATGTGGTAGATGGGAAACAGCAAGGGAGGAGGAAAGGGGGGGATGAAAAAGAAAAGGAGATAGATTCATCCTACACCCAGTAATGGGAGGGGGGTAGGAGAGAAGGAGGAGCTGAGGCAGTGAGGAGGGATGCTTGAGGGTAGTATGCCTGGAGGGGATTATAAGAAGCAATCACAGAAGGCACTAGCCACGAGATGTTGACGCAGTTTACACTTAAAAGCACCAATCGTGGCAATGTTGGAGATTTCTGTAGGTAGCAAGTTGAACCAGGTGGAGGCAATGAGCGTCAGTAGGGAGGAATCCAGTAACTGTAGGCTGGACAGTCTAACTTCAGTGGAGGGGAAAGTAATGGGAACTTTACTAACAAAGAGACTGATTACGTAGAAGCCGATGGGTAGCAGGACCACGAGCAGCATGGGTTCATGGGGGAAGTCAGACCAAACCAATCTAATAGAGTTCTTTGACTGGGTGACCAGGGAAACAAACTAGGAGAGGGCAGTAGACGTAGCCTATCTAAATTTCAGCAAGACCTTCGACACTGTGCCACACAGAAGGCTGATTTGAAAGCTGACCAATTTGGGGGTGAAGGCCAAAATGGTAGAGTAGGTTCACAACTGGCTAACAGATAGGTGACAGAGGGTGGTGGTAAAAGGCACACATTCTGAGGACGGTCTGGAAGTTGGTGGAGCTTCACATGGTGCAGTGCTGGGACCAGTCCTCTTCAATATCCTCATAGGGGAAACTGCAGAGGAACTTGAAGGAAGGTCTGTGTTTTTGCATATAACATCAAGATCTGCAATAGGATGGACATCCAAGAGGCATGGCAGTTGGTGTGTAATCCCCAAAAGTGCAAAATCATGTACCTAGGGCACAGGAGACCCAGGGCTGAGTATAGATACATAGAAGCAGAATTTGTCAGCAGAAAAAAAGTTTGGCCACCCAATCTGCCCAGTCGTTCCCAGCATAATCTGTCTTTGCAGACTCTAACTGATCGCCAGCAATCCTCCCTCCTCCCTTCCTGTTTTCTAATACATTCCTATGTCTATTCCATGCATGTTTGAAGTCCCCCACCATTTCTGCCTCCACCACTTCTGCTGGCAGTCTGTTCCAGGTGTCTACCACCCATTTGGCGTAGAACTGTTTCCTCACATCTCTCTTAAATTTCCCACCCTCCAGCTACATTACATGCTCCTTGGTCCTGATACTCCTTTTCATTTGAAAGAGACTTCCCTCTTGCATCCTCTTCACCCCATGAAGTTCTTGTAGGTCTCTATCATGTCACCTATTTCCTCTCTTTCAGGGTGTACATGTTGCCACCCCTCAGTGTCTCCTCGTAGGGCTGCTTGTGCAACCCCAGCACCCTTTTAGTTGCCCTCTGGATTGTCTCCACCCTGTTTATATCTTTTCTGAGGTGCAGCCTCTAAAACTGGACACACTAGTCCAGGTGGGGACTCACCAGTGAGCAATACAGTTGCAATACCACCTTCTTCCTCCTGTTAGATATACCCCTACTTATGCACCTCAGCATCCCACTAGCCCTACCCATTGCTTTGTCATACTGCTCTGCCACTTTGAGATCATCAGATATGATAACCCCAAGGTGTCTTTCCTGTTTAGTAACTGCCAGCACCCCTCCATACTATATTCAGCATCTGGGTTCCTATGCTTTTGGTACATGATCCTGCACTTTTTTTTTCATATAGGTGTTTTTGTCATTGGCCACAGCAGGGTATACTCTCTTCAGCTGGTTCCATCCCCTGTCCATCATCCACTAGCTCCCTGGCTTACCTGTCAACCCCCCAAGGATCTTCCCCCATGGTGGGATCAGGAGAGGTAGGGCTGTCCTTCCCCTCCCCGAAGCACAATCCAGTAATCGCTGCAGATGCTGGTGATGTGCGGTTGGAGGTGTGGTGGGTGGGCATTTTTCTTTCTGCTTTTTCTTCCCCAGCTTGAGGTTATGGCAGTGGAAGGCACATGCACGCAGAAGTGCACATGAGCTTCCACCTCCACCCTCCCTAACATTGCGTCAGCCTTTGACTATCCGTGCTCTGACACCTAGCCTCTACTAGATGTCAGCCAAGGCAGGATGACTTGGGAACCCTCCCTGGAAGAGGAGAGCTGCCTTGTGCCTTGCTCAGTCCTGTTTCCGCCTCCTCCCCACCTGCCCCCAGCTACTCAGGCTTGATTAGAACCCAGGTTGTCAGCTTAGCACGAGTTAAGGCATTTTAGCATTGCCTCAGTGCCACTGGGACAGCTATCTTGCACTTTTTGGCATTGAACCCCAACTGCCATGCTCTTGTCCACTTACTGAGTTTCCCTAGATTACTGCTCATTCTCTCCACCCCCTCCTGTGTGTAAGGAGAGGGGCTTACATTCACCATTAAGGTCCCCACTTTTGTGCCCCTCCCCCAGCTTATTGGTTTGTCAGGTGTTTTGGGGGGGAAGGCACCTTTCTGGGCTATGGAGTGAGACTGCCACTAGGGGCAGGCTTTTTAGCCCATAAAAGCAGTGAGCACGGGTGGGGGTGGGGGGCTGGCTGAGAGATGGTAGGACAGGCAAGCAGGAAGGAGCTCATCAGTCTGGGTTGGGCCAGATTTCAAAAGGGATCCTCCCTTGTAAGTGTAAGGTAGTGCTGTGAGTAAGACAACGTGGCAGTGGTAATGGAAGATGCTTGGGGAGGGCATCAGTTAGCTTGCCAGTGTTGTGTGGGGGAAGATGGTGCTCCAGGGAGAAAGGGGTGGTGAGAGCGCCCTAGGAGATAGTTTGGTGGGGTCCCAGGCCTGTGGGAGGTAGGTTTGGACTGCCAGGGCTGGAGGTTTTGTGGCAGAATTCCTCTAGGAGAGGGGTGGTGGCAGCTCCCCTCCCAATTCCCATTGTGGCAGAGTGGTCCAGGCCTGGTTAAGGGGGTGTCGGAGGTTTCTCACCCACAATGGGGCCTGCTTGGAGGGGCAGGTCTCAGGGGCGCTGATCACAAGCTGTTCGGGTGGGCCGCAGGTAATTTAAGACAGGCCCTTGGAAGCCCTCCAGACCCAGTAGCTGATGACGTACTGTGTACGAAACCGGTTGGGGTTGTAGTGAGGCGTGCATCACGATGCTGATTACTGGCGGCATGTTTGAATTTTGAATAAAGCTGTTTTTGTAGCACCTGAGGAGTGCGGTTGTTTGTTGCACAGCTTAAAGTAAGCACAGGATATAAGGCTGATGGGGATGCAGGCCAGAAGTATTTTGAGACGACCCCGTAGACAGAGAAAGGAGACCGGGTGTGACTGCAGCTACGATTAAATGAGAATTTTAGCAGGTTTGAAGATTTTAAGGGACTAGTCAGGGAAGGAAAATTCCTGTGTCCCCTTGGCACAGGACCAGGTGGGAGAAATATCTTGCTTCTCCAAGAGGTGGGAGACTGACCAGGGTAACGAAAAAGAACAAGTATAGGTCCGAGACCAACTTACCAGTGCCAGCGGGTAGGTGTGGCTCGAAGGTCCGCGTGAGGTTCAGGTGTAGCATCCAAGGTTTCACCAGCTGCCTGGAGTAAAATGCTGCCTAGTACATCTGTTCTTCTAGTCTTGTGCCCCACTGGCTCTGTAAATAGTTTATGCTCCATGGAGCCAGATGGCAAATAAGATTTTAAGCCAGCAATGGGAACCCCTGGGTCCTTGCAGAAATCATTGGGACCTCATGTGCAATAAACTGATTTGTTGCTTGTTCCTGGGTGTGCAAGAGTGTTTTTAAAGTCTTACTAAGTAGATTAATTGTGGAGAATCTAACAAATTACTAACAAGACTTCTTTGGGGGGAGTTTAAAGTTCCCTGCCCACTTGGTGTTGGCGCTTCCTGGGCCGGGATGCTGGTGGGGGACTCCGAGAGAAGAAAATAAAAAAGAGGAGGTCTCCTGTTCCAACCTGTGGTGTCCAGAGGAGAAGTGAGGGATATCAGTTTCCATTGTGCTGCAGTAAGACCTGGGCCATGGTAAGACAACACCAAATGTTATTCTCCATGGTTGTTAATGTTCTGGTCTGCTCCTCTTTGGGGTAAGCCCCCCTTCCCTCTTGAAACATGGGGAGCCCCTAGATCACCCTATTGCAGATTTTGGTATAATCTGCAAAAAAGGCATAGCTTCACTTCCAGTTTCTCAGCAGTGTCACTTATGAAGAAACTGAAGCAGACAGGTCCCAGTACTGAGTCCTGCACGGCATCCTGCTAGTCACTCTTTCATCATTCGAGTGAGTGCCATTTACAAACACCCTCTGTCTGCTATCCATTAACCAGTTTCTAACTCGATTCACCACTTTGGATCCCACTCCCAAGCTGCTTAGTGTCTTTTTTTTTTTAATTGTATTTTATTACCTACACTCCCTGGCAGCCCCCTTCTTGATCAACCCCCCAACTATGTCACCCAGCTCCTCTGGGGCTTACCTGCACTATCGTCCTCAACTCAAGGATTATGGTTGTGCCTGGCCACTGGTGCAGAACCTGTGGAGGGCCAGTCGATCATCCTGCCACCTGGGAGGTTTTTCCCTCCATTTTCTCCCTTCCTTCCCCGTTACTGCAGTGTGACACATCAATGTGCGTACGTGGAGGCGTGCACACACTGCAGAGTCCAGCAGCATCCTTCCTTCTTTTGGCATCCCTGACCTGTCCTACCCTCAGGCCTCCACCTGGGGCAGTCATGCAGTGGGACTGCCAAACCACCCTCCCGAGGAGTGGAGAGCCATCCTCTGGACACTCGATTCTCTCTCTCCCCCGGCCCCGGCCAACTCCCAGTGACCTGCGTCCACTTGCAAACACAGGTTGCCAGCGTGGTAGGAGGTAAGGTGTAATGCTTCAGCCCTCCACACCACTGGGCTGGCCTTCTCAGTTTCTTTATCAGCCTCCTGTGCGGCACGGTGTTGAAGGCCTTGCTGAAGTCCAGATAGACCACATCACCTGCCATCCCCTGATCTAACACCTGTAAATCCGTGCTGCCTGGGGTCTTGCAGTTCATTGGATTCAAGATACTCAACCAGTCTTTCCTTCAGCAAGGTTTCCATTAACTTCCCCATTACTGAAGTAGGACTGACCAGCCTATAGTTGCTAGCCTCCTCCCTACAGGATGGGGGGGGGGTGCTGGCACTCACAAAGCAGGAAAGGGAACTAGGGGTTATTATTTCAGAAGATCTGAAGGTGGCATCACAGTGTGACAAGGCCATAGGCAGGGTTAGTGGGATGTTGAGGTGCATAGCTGGGGCATCACCTGTAAGAGGGAGGTGGTACTCACACTGTACCGCTCTCTGGTACACCCCCTCCTGTGCCCTGTTCGGGAGGCTGCACCTCAGGAAAGATATTGATCAGGTGGAGGCACTTCAGAGAGGGGCAACCAATATTGCGTAGAGGTTGCAAGAGAAGTCCTATTGAGAAAGATCGAAGGATCTCAATATGTCCACACTCTGAAGGATAGGAGAGTGAGGGGTGACATGATGGGGACCTTCAAGTACCTCACAGGGGTGAACAGAGTGCAGGGAGGAATCCTTTTCTAAAGGAAAATGAGCTTCCAACGCTTCTAGAAGTGCATGATAGCACACTTTGAAGGACAGTATCTGTAGCTTTTATTAGGGTCAGTTGCCCCAAATTGCTCAACACCTTTATCCAGGAGGCTTAACTTTGACAAGGGGTCTAGCCTTTTTTTTTTTAAATATAGTTTTAATTAATTTTGTACAAACGAAGCACATATGTCATCCTTCAATTGCAATAGTGCTAATGCACCCCTGCATTACACCGATTGTCATAAGACACTTACATAGTGATATATATTAAGTCTGTTCTCTATTAACTCAGAATAAAATTCTACAGACATCTTCACAGGTCACTGAATGGTATAAAGTCAGGTTATTAGTGCAGTTACAGTAGTAGCCAGATAGTACCCCTCCCTCCCAGTGAGAGCAGCACCCCCCACCCCCACTGTCTGAGTCCTAGGGAATGAAAGATGCGTCAGTCTGCATCATTTGTAATACCCATCACTGCCATTTGTCATAATATTTTGTGATTTTATCCTGTAGGGCAACTGTAAGTTTTTCCGTGTGATATACAGTCATCACAATATTTCTCCATTCTTCTACGGATGGAATGACGCTGGTCTTCCACCGTCTAGTGATGGCCTTTTTAGCTGCCAGTAAGTAGATTGGCAACAGGGTGCGTCTCCAGGGTGGGCTGTGAGGAAGCATGACAGACAAAAGAACCATTTCTGCTGTCAATTTCATTATCTCTCCTAAGCATTCCTGCAGGGTAAGCTGTATTACATACCAAAAGGGGGTTAGCAGGGGGCATTCCCCCAAAACATGGCCCAAATCAGCTATCTCACAGTTGCAGCCACGCCAACACTGTCCGTAACTCTGAGGTAGATACTTGACTAGGACTGCCAGTGCTCGGAAGAATCTGTACCGGCACTACCAGGCGTATTCTCGCCATGTGTGCAAGAGGGTAATTTTGACCGCCGACAGAGCACTGTTTTGCCAGTCCTCAGGCGTTACTGAGATCTGCAAGTCAGCATTCCATTTCTGGAGCAACGAAGGGGTGTTGTTCCCCCCAACATCTCTCTCAATATTTTATGGGTCTATGAGTTGCTGAGCTTTGCAACAGTTCCACAACATATGCTGTTGGTGATTTCTGGCACAAGTATCCATGTATAGTCCTTTCATTCTATCCAGCTTAGCAGGTGTGTAAGACATACTATGTGCTGTTTTGTAATGCATGAGTTTAAGGTAATCAGACTTTAAGTATTTGTGTAAATTGGTCTAAGTGGCAAGCTTAAGTTTTCTCTCCTTCAGCTGTGGGGATTTTTTTGCCAGTACTGTAGCAGAATACTGTATATCTCTACTAGTTGCATGGGTCAGTTTATCCTATAGCTTGTCTCTGCTTTGCCCCTGATAAGACTGTCTAAAGGTCTGTCGAAGTGAGATTCCAGGGGTAAGGTCCATGTTCTATGTTTCTATACATTTCTGTGTACTTGCGGTACATTACTGCACTTTAGTGCTGCTGTCTGCATTTTGCATACAGACCCTATACTATCGGTATCAAATACATTGCTTTGGGATACAATATGTGTGAAAGGCACTACACAAAACTAAAGTCTATTCTATTTTCTAGCCCTGGGGGGAGGCGTAGATTTGGGTTACATTACAGGCCTTTGAAGAGGAGTATATTGTGCAATGGAACTGGTTTGGCGTCTTTTTTTTTTTTAGCTAAAGACCTTGAGAAGTGAGGTAAGGAAATAAAGAGTTGGCTGTCACAATGTGAAACAGAGTGCACAGGCAGCTGGCAAGTCACAAATTCTCTCACACAAACACCTTTGTTAAACCAGAGTCTACAGACACAGGAAACTAAATGCAAACCTTCCATTTAGTGAGTGTGGGTGTGTATTACTGTTCGATCTGATACATAAGCTCAGACTGCTGACGACTATACTGTGTATTTATTTTTGCCACAGTGAAAGCCCAAGGTGAATCAAATTTTTATTTAATTTTAGAATTTTTTATCCCGGAAATGCACACAGATCTGAAGCTCATTTTCAGGTGTGACCCAGGAGCACAGGGAGGTTAAGTTTGCTCAGGATCACACAGTATGCAAGTGGCAGTTGTGGGATTCATACCCAGGTTTGTTGTGTCCCCCAGTTCACAACTTTGTGCTCTAACTTCTAGGTTATACTGCCTCGCAAAATAAAGTAAGACTACGCTATGACAATAAAAAAGTTCTGTCATGCTAGTGGCTCTGAGAAATACTATACATTCACAACCACAAAGTGTGACAGTGTCTGTGCGTTTATTAGCAAAGCAAACAACAAAAGCTGTACCTTCCCAGCGCTTTGCACTTCAAAAAGGCTTTGCCTTTCATTCATTTTACTTTGTTAATAGTAATAAGTGATCATAACATGTTTGAAGTTGACAGATTTGTCCGGATATGAGTGTTTTTTTTTCTTCTATAGAGATTTTGCTGCTCTGGTCAGCCCTGTCTGCCACAGCTCACTTCCAACCAACAGCCAGCCTTCACCCGGCACTCATCAGCCAACAATCCTTCGTGACCTGCACCCCTTGTAGTGGGGCCAGGAAGGGAAGAGCCACCCCCATGCAAATTCCATATGAGCTGGGAATCACGGACAGCAGTGCAGGTTGGGAGCAAGCTAGGCACCGCCTGCTGGCACCAGATATGTGTTTTTTAACAGTTTATTTACCCAGCTGAAATACAATATCTTGTTTTCAGTGGGGTCCTTCTTTTTACCAGTTTTTACAGTTGATTGAGCTGAAGTACTGAGTGGTTAAGTGATTTTATGCATCAGTGGCTCTGGTGAGATTAGAACCTGGTTCTTCAATGACTCCGATTGGTTTTGAAGCTTGTACTCTAAACAGTATACTATGCTGCCTCACAGCAGCAACAGTGTCTAACAAGCAGGAGGGCATGGAGAAGGAAAGGGCCACAAGTTATTCTAGATGTCTCACAAAACTGAGACTGATGGGACCATCTCAGACTGTTGGGGGAAGGGTAAGATTGGGTATCAGGAAGCCTTACTTTACTCAAAGGGTAATGTGAATACAGGGAGAGTGCTACAAGAGAGTAATAAATCAGACACAGGACAAAGCTTCTGGGTGTTTGAGCTATGCCAGTCTCCTGCAAACTATTAACAGTTGGCAGCAGCAGAACTCAGCGGCAGAAAATTACCCCCAAAATTTGAACTTCCTGACCGTCCACTGTTTTATTCTGCAAATAGTTGTTTGGTCCCCAGTCCACTGCTTGCACGTTTTATTCAGGCACACCCTATTGCCTCTTGCCCATTGTTGAGGCCGACGAGCAGCCACATGGGGTAGGACACGAGAGTGCCGGGGCCATCATTGTGGTGGGCTGGTGCTCGTAGGGAATTTATGTTATTTACACCCATCATCCCAGGATCTCCCACCTCCCTGTGGCACCAGTGCAGCCTAATGCTGACCTCTCATGCTGCAGTGCACCCTCGCAGCTTCTCTGCCCACCGCGAGGGACCGCTGCAGCACCAGGTGTCAGGGCACCTCGATCGCTGTGCTGCCGCACACTGCATTCACCAACACTTCCCAGCCCAGGTCCAACCTGGTCCATCTCCCCAGGCTCGTTCTTGAATCTAAGTCGCCAGCACAGATGCACAAGCTGAAGCATTGGGCAGCCCAAGCTTCCATTCCTTTTTTTTTTTCATTAATTACTGAAGACATTTTTCTTAAAACAGGATCTTGATCCCTTAGATCTCATTTGTTGCTTATTCCTGCTGTAGAATCATAATCCTCAGCTTGTGACATCACAAACTGCTGCCATGGAAATTATTCATACGTCAAAAGCAGAGGATATGACTTCAAAGAAGGAATTGCAGCAAGGGCAGATGAATCTCAGTGGCAATGAGAGCTGCAGGAAATTAGTTCCCCTGTCAACTGGTCAGAGACCAGTTTCCATGCAACCTGGTCTGTGAGCAGTTTCTGAGCCACCTGAGTTTCACTGCTGTACAGTAGCTTTCTTTGTTGCACTTAGTTCTTTTCCTGCACCAACTCCCTTTAGTGTAGATTTACTATTACCAACTCCATGCCACCATGGATCACCACACCAGTGAAATCTGTGGTCAAAAGAATTTCAGGGGAAAGTGAGATTCAAACCCAGACATTCAGGATCACAGCCTAGTGCACTCACTACTACACTATGCTGGCTGCTGCCTAACAAGCCTGTGGTTAGACACTTATGTAACAATAACTGATCCCAGACCAGTTTATCTGTAAGGAGAAACTGGTCTCAGACCAGGTGGCACAGAAACTAGTCTAAGACCAGGCAGCTCTGAAACTTGTCTCAGACCAGGCTGGTCCCAGACTAGCCGTCAGGGGAGCAATCTTCCTACACCAACACTGAGATGACTTTCTAAGATCTTTTCCCCTTTTTTTTCTGTGTGTGACTTTAGTGCTTGTAAAAGGTGCCAAACTGACAGCGTTGGAAACTGGCACACTCAAGTTACGCGACAAATACAACGTGTGAGCTGTGCATATTGTTCTCTCGTTGGTATAATGTCATTTATTATAATGCTAGGATTTACAGCTTGGTATCTGTGGTTTTTCCCAAACTTTTTTTTTATTGTATAACAGTTTTATATTGTATGTTATATCTTATATTTATCTATTTAGGAGTCAGCATGGCTCAGTTGGTAGCACATCCACCTCTGGACCAGAAGGTCGTAGGTTCTCGTCCCACATGGAGATTGGACTTGTACCTAAAATGCTGGCACCCGAGTGCGGTATTGGGGGGTGCTGTACTGCTGGGGTGTGCCGTCCTTTGGATGAGACGTTAAACTGGGGTCCCATCTACCCGTCCTGGTGGGTGTCCAGGTGGAAATAAAAGAACCCAGGGCATTCTTTGCAAAAAGTAGGGGACATTCCCGGTGTCCTGGCCAACATTCCCCTTCTCATAAAACTGGTTCATATGTAACCCCTAGGTGGCGGTATCCCGAGGGCTATTACCCCTGCCTGCTTGGCTAGTAGCAGGTTAAGGGGCCTAGGTTCAATGACGGGTGTATCCACCCAATGTCAGGGTTGGTATTAGTCTGACTAACCAGGCCACAGCCCTCTGGGACACTGTGACCCCCCATGTCTCCTACTAGTGGCCCACATAGTACACGATGTTTACCTTCCCAGTACCCCTGATAGGCTTTACACATAGTTTGGCACTTACCCCCAGGACTGGATCCTTCAGCTTGGCTCTGGGGACCCCCTGTAAAATAAGGTGATGCAAGATAAAAAGGAACTATACAATACCTTAGGCATAAACTGACACCATAGTCAATGTAAATTGCAGAAAAAAAGTAGACCTGATTTATTCAGGGGGCTATAACAAGGATGGGGGATAATCAGGTTAATTGGCTTAATCACACTATATATATATATATATATATATATATATCACAGATGTGCATTCAGTCAGAGTCCCTATCGGTCACACTCGCTGGGTACCCAGGATGGCGGAGGGGGGCTAGCCAGGACTGTTGCCCATGGTAGGCCGGCGTTGCAGCTGGTAGGGGCCCTGTGAGAAAAAGAAATAACATGCACATTATTGATTGTAATCTGGAGCTGGAGGGCTCAGTTCGTGAAAACAACAAAACAATCAGATGACACACTGGTGATTTAAAGGATATGTTGCAGGGAGCTACCCTGTTTGTTACTCACAATACCCAAAGCTGAACACAGGATGGACGATGGTCAGGACTACAGCTAATTGTTCTGGATTGCCAGAAGAAGCTTGGTAGGGAGACAAAGCCCATGTGGCAGGGCCCAACGGCATAGGGTAACCACGGATTCAATCTGTTTCAAGCTGGGTACATGTCCAGCCCTCAGCACACGTTCAACTCGGGGGAATACTAGATCGCGACCCCCCCTCCAGTTCACAGCACATTTACATGCAACAAAATTACTGTACCAGGCATGCCATACAGCTCTTCGATCCCGATCGCAAAGTCACTACTATAACCCCGGGAACACAAAGGCAGATAAAGTTCCTGACAGGCAGATCGCTTCTAGCAAATCTTCGGTCTTCTGCAGGTTGAGCCTGGTCCCAATTCAGTAGCTTGCTTTACAACACACCGAGTGGATTCCATCCGAACTAATTCTCTCTCTCTCTCTCTCTCTCTCTCTCTCTCTCTCTCTCTAGGCAGAAAATGGCAACAGGCCGGAATTCGGGCCTTATACGGTTCTCCTGCGTGAACTACTGCGCAATACTGCCACTCGACTATGTGAGCTCCTTACTCTCTCAGCGTCCAACTCGAATCTGGCTAGCCAGCAGACAGCTCGTGGTATTTCCCCATGATCCAAAAGGTTCGATTCGTTGGTCCAGCTGTCAATCACAGTAAGAGCTCCCCCTTCAGGTGCAAAAGGCGCCAACAGTCAAAAACTACGATTCCCAGAGGCTCGCTCCACATATCCCCTTAGTTGCAGGCTCCATTTTAGAGTCCCCAAGTACTGATTGGTCCAATTCGGCAGTCCAGGACCAAAATGGTGGAGCCAAACAGAACAGTCCTTGCTGCAAAGAAGGCAGGTTAGAACAAACTACATTATCATTACTACTCTAAATGATTACCAACCATTAGTTACATCTTTTAGCAGGGCTCCCTCTGCACAAGTAACAATGGCAGAAACAGAGCAAGTAGTCAGCAGCCCGGCTAGGACTCTGGCAAGAAACACACAGTCTCCCCTTCTGATTAATTATGACTGCAAAACAGGCAGCCCTTAAAGGGACAGGACACGGAGGCCACACAGGCACTCACAGGCAATACCTTCAAATGCTAACTGCAGGACACCAGCCTGGCAACGAGCATTTGGGGCAAGCTCACAGAAGCCTTTCGGGAACCCCCATTTGTAATGGGGTTACACATGCAATTGTCCAGGCTGTGTGGGTGTTGATGTGTGATATGGCTGCCACTACACATTCAGTTACTTCACTACCAGTCTAGCATTGCTTGTAAAGTGCTTTGGGATACACTGTGTATGAAAAGTGCTATATAAATGCTGATTCTTCTTCTTCTAGTATTTTGAAACTTTTAGAACTGATGTAACAAATTAGAATCCCTGGCCGAGTACCTATATAGGATAAGAGTACAGGGGCTGAGCTAAGGGCATAGTATTGAGAGGCAGTTAGCTTGTGGTAGGTAAGCTTCCATACCCAAACTATCTACATAGGACAGGAGTACACAGTAGTAATCTAGGAAGGACAACTAGATAGTAAACCAGGACAGGAAGTAGCAAGTTTGGTTCTAGACAAAAGGTTGTTATCACTGGTCTAGGGTTATTGTAGGTTCAGTATGGAGATGAGGTGCAATGGGGAGCTATTCACTTGTGGCGACTGTTACGTCACGGTGCTCTTTTCCAGGGTTACATTCAGGAGGAGGGGACACTGCCCCATCTGCAGGACCTTTGCAGAGCTCCATGCTCAGCTGGTAGCAGCAGGAGAAGATATATCTCAGCTGTGTCACTGGCTCAGTTGAAGCCCAGTCCCCACATCCCCACTCCCCCAGAAGCTCACAGGTCCGGTGGGTGGGGAGCAGAAAAGGGAAGGGAGGCAGGGTAGCTACAAGGAGGTTGACCAGCCCCACACCATCCAGCCAGCAAATTGCTTTGCAGTCCTGTAAGAGACTCAGGTACCTGACTTAGCTGTTGGGGGTGGGGGGGCTTGGACACTTGAGTCAGTCGGGGGTGATGGGCAGGATGACTTGGTGGCACCCAGGGGCACGAGCAAGAGGAAGTCAACAAGGAGAGTCTTAGTGGTCAGGGACTGAATAATTAGGGGGATAGAGAGGGTGAAGGTGGGAGATTGGATGGGTGGGGGATGGTCAGGTGCCTTCCTGGTACATCCACCATCCGGAATGTAGACAGAATAGGGAGGATAGCGAGGGGAAGGGGGAGCTGGGGGTGCCAGAACACTTGGGTACCAACAATCTGGTGAACCAGCCTGTGGAGATGGTGAAGCAGAATTTTCATAGACTGGGGGACAGACTGAAGGCTCACTTGACCTCCCTGGACTTTTCCGAGGTCCTCCCTATATGGAGCATGGAGAGGGGAAGACAGAATAAGGAGGGATGAGACTGAGGAGTTTAATGGGTGATTAAAAGAATGGTGTCAGCAGATGAGATACCACTTTATGGGGAACTGGGGGGAATTCTGGGATAGCAGGCTCTTTAAGGGTGACGGTATTCACCTGACAGGAGGGGGCCAGTGTGCTGGGGCAGAAGTTTGATGTCTGCATTGGACAGTTAAACTGACTGCAGCTGAGACTGAGGTTAGGGGATCCATGATGACAGGAGAGAGGAATGGAAACCTAGCTGGTACTCCTCCTAATCTGGGGTCTTGTAGTAGCACAGTAGGCAAAAGTCATTTTTTTTTTCATACAGTTGTTTGCTCCCCATGGCCACATTCTCCTTCATCGGGCTCCCCCTCTCCTTCAGGGGAGCCGTCACAAATGGCCACAAGGGGACATACATTTTAGTAGTTTTCTCCCCGAAGCCCCAGTGCCGGCAAGCACATGCACATGGAGGCAGCGTGCTCCTGGAAGCAAGTGCTTTCTCCACCTTCCTATGTCAGCCCTTGACTCTGCTCTGACAGCTGGCCTCCACCAGGTGTCAGCCGAGACCGAAGGACTGATCCTGCCCAATCCGGGAGCTGAGGGCAGCCCATTGGCCACTATAATTAGCTTCCAGGCCCTCCCCCAGCCAACCCCCGGTGACCCAAGCTCACTCACGAACTTGGGTCGCCCACGTGGCGTGAGGTGTGGCATCCAGCACCTCAACCCTCAGTGCCATGGGGCTGGCATGTCAAAAGTAAGTTTAAGGTTCAAAATATGCTAGGAGAAGAAAACAAGAAGTTAAGAAGACTAGGGAAGAATAATGGAGAAAGACAAGTACAGAGCAAAGGGGGATCCAGAGTTAGATGGCAGGGGGTCTGCCTTAGTGCTAGGAGTCTGGGTAATAAAACCAGTGAGCTCCAGGCAATGATGGCAGCCACTGAGATGGAACTCGTAGCCATCAGAGAAACCTGGGTCTCAGAAGATAATGACTAGGACCTGACAGTGCCTGGTTATACAATGTTTAGGAGGGACAGAGAAAGAGAGGGGGGGGCGGGCGCATAGTCCTACAATATATATCAGGAAAGGCATTGAGGCTGTGGAAGATGGATACATCAGGGGGGGTAATGGGGAGACAGTCGCAGTGGGTGCAGCTCACGGTGCCTCAGGAAAGAGACTATGGTTTGGGGTATCTATAGACTGCCAGGATAAGGGGAAGAGAGGAAGTGGCAAAGGGGGGAGGCAGTGGTGGTGGTCTAAAGTTTGGCAGTTGAAATTCGATGCCAAAAATGATGCACCCAGGAATTAAGAACCCCAGGACAGAGTACTAGATGGGAGGGGGAAAAGCTGAGCACTACATCTGAGGTAAGGGACCTGGGAGATATCATTAGGGACTCTCCATTAAACAATCAAGGCCTACAGTAAAGGAACTAGGATACCGGGATGTATTGGAAGGGGTATAAACAGTAGAGAAAAAGAGGTATTACTACCTCTTTATAGATTGTTGGTGAGGCCACAGCTGAAGTACTGTGCCCATTTCTGAAGTCCTTACCTGAGGACAGATAAGGACAGGCTAGAGACAGTGCAATGAAGGCTGACCAAGCTGGTTCAGGGCCAGCAGGGCAGATCTTGAACATGAACTTGCTGGAGACCTCATGGGAGAGGGGTGATGTGATAGAGACCTTCAAGTTCCTGAAAGGAATAAACAAGTTGAACTGCAAGGAACTTTTTAGCAGGAGTAACAGTTCAAGGACACTGGGCATGAGTAGAAACTGATGGGAAGAAGGTTCAAGAGGGATATGAAAAAGTTTTATTTTACAGAAAGGGCGGTGAAACTGTTGAACAGTCAGCCAGCTGAGGTGATGGGCACCAAATTCATAAATGGTTTCAAGCACAGCTGGGACAGAGCAGAGGGTATAGTGGTTGTTTAGGGCAGTGGCAGTGGGGAAAGGAACAGGCGAGTAGATAATGAGAGTTAGTACCCTGTATCGACAGTAGTTCCCGGGGTTTGAGAGGGAACTACGGGCAGACTGATTAGACCGTTTGTCTTTTTCTGTCCTCATTGTCTATGTTTCTATGTAACAGGATCATCTTGCAAACAGGGCTATTATTGTCCTAATGGTATGTAACCCCCCTGCAAATGGGGGTTCCCAAAAGACTTCCAGGAGCTTGCTTGAATGCTCCAAGCCTGAATGGTGTTTGGCGTTTAAACCATTTATCAGTGAGTGTTTTTAGAGCCTCTGGTACTGTCTCTTTAAGAGCTGTCTGCTTGCAGACATAATTAATTTGTATGGGGGGACTGTGTGCTTCTCTGTTTGAGTACCACTCGAGCTGCTGCCAATTCACTCCATTTTTGCAGTCACTAGGAGTGCAAAGGGAACCTATCTGAAAGATGAAACTGTTTGCCAGAAATCATTTACAGTAATAATGAAATTACAGATTGTCTAACCTGCTTTCTTTGCAGTCAGAACTGTGTCTGCCTAGTTCCCCATTCTGGTTTTGAACTGCTGAACTGGACCAATCAGTGTGGGGTAAACTAGCTCTAAAATGGTGCCTTGGACGAATCAGAACTTGGACTCATAATCTGAGCCAGCCACAAGAGGATTGTATGGGCAGTGACTCTGGGAGATGTAGTTTAGACTTCGGCGCCTTTTTGGACCAACAGCAGCAGTCTATTGTAGTGACAGCCAATCCAGTCAAGAACTGGGAGGAACTCAAAGGAAGTGCCCGTTTTGTCTGTTGGAGTTTCAGTTTAGCTCTGGCAGTGAAGGGGAAAGGAACCCTGTGCTCCTTCAGTGCACAGTTTCAGTCAAAAAACGTGTGTAAGGCCCAGAGTTCCGGTCTGCAGCTTGTGTAACTGCTTGTTAGGACTGAATCCGTCCTGTGAAAAGAATCAAAGGATCTCTGAAGAGTAGAAACCAGGCTCACCCTGTAGAAGACTGGAGAAATTGTTGAGTTGCACTCGGTCTGTCAGGAACTGAATCTGCTGTGTGTTCTCCCGGGTATTGTGCAGTAATTGCGATCGGGATAGAGAAGCAGCCTGCCTGGTATAGTACTTTCTTTTTTACCATATAAATGTGTGAAGAGTCTCGTGGAGCTCAAGAGTAGCCCTGCTGACGTTGAAGGACCCTATCTTGTTTGGAGGTCGTGAGTACTAGTTCAGGGTCGCTCCCTGTTGAATTGCCACATTAAATCCAAATGGAATCACTGTACTGCTGACTGTTTAAACTAATTTTTCTTTTCACTCTGTGTGAAAGGGCCCCTACCAGCTGCCACGGTTTGGACTAGCCACTAGGGTTTGGGTACTCAGGGACAGTAACTGGTAGGGATAGGCCTGTGCACAGAGCCATAGGTAGATAGTAAAGTGATAAGCTAATTAACCTGATTTCCCCCTGTCCTTGTTATATCCCCCTAAATAAATCAGAGCTGCTTGTTTCAGCAAAGTTATACTGCCTGAGGTATTTGTCTATGTTAAAGTACTGTACTGTGATTGTTGCACTGTATCTTATTTCACAGGAGGTCCCAGTGCGGAACTAGTCCTGGGGTAAGTGTATACTGTGAAGGTAATTCTGATATATTGTGTGGGCCACTAGTGGGAAGAAAGGGGGGTTGCAGCGTCCCAGAGGGCTGTGACCAAGTAAGTTTAACTATTGCAAACCCTGACCTCTGGGTGGAGGCACCCGCCATTGGATCCAGGCCCCTCAACCTGTTAGTGGCAAATCAGGCAGGGGTAGTAGCCCCTGGGATAGCGCCATCTAGGGGTTACAGGTATGTTCTCTCTCTCTCTCTCTCTCCCCGTTTTTAAAAATGAAGATTGTACTACTATGTACAGCATGTGCGATTACAGTGCAAGCTTCTTACACTGTGCTGCCAGTGTGCCTCAACCCTACAACGGAGGGACCACCACATATGTCCGGACAGTTCAGACTCTGTGCTGATGCAGTCCTTGCATGATCAGGAAACCAACTGCACGCATAGCGTAAGAAGCCAGCAACACCACAAAGACTTGTCTGCAAAAATAACTAGGCCATTTATTGAGCTCACATAAAAGTATGAATACGAAAGTGTTGAGCTCACACCAGGCAAACAACTCCATCCACAGTTCTCTCATGTGAGATGGCCAGCAAGGGTGCCATTTAGTTTATTGTGTTGGTGTTTTTTTTACCTCCCCACTGGAAACTGGACTGAGACCACCACAACTTATTTCACATCGGCCACTGAACGGCCCTCGGGTACTAATGGCTTTCAGACGCTACTGACCTGGGCTGGATTTAAAACAGTGACCTAGAGGTGAAGGGCTCATTACCTGCTTCCAATCCACTAAGCCATCCAGTTCCTGGAGAGACTAGAATGGGAAGAAATTAGCTGACCCACCAGCACATGCCTGAGGCACCGATGACCAGCATTTGGCAGTGCACTTACAACATCGGAGAATCCGCTGGGGGGAAGGAGGATCAAGTGGTCATTGGACAGCTCTCCTGATCTGGGGAGGGAGGGTTGTGGTACCCAGCACAAGCCTGGCCCCTAGCAGGGCTGTAGGCGTCTGGCTTGGAACTACTTATTGGTGAAGAGGAGCGGCGGCTTTCACCGCAAGGTGTGAGGAAGCATGCACAGTGTATCCTGACAGCACTGCTCATCTGCTTCTCCGCGGGGGGGGGAGGAAAAGTGAAAGGCCAGCTGGCAGGATGATTCTGGGCATCCGCAGGCCCCACACCTGGCAACTTGGACACTGCTGCCGCCAACCGGATCCAAGATATGGCGGGGGTTGGGGAACCTTGCAAACCTTGTGGGGAACGTGCGGTGGCAAGATAGTCCTGAGGGAAGCCAGGCTGACATGGCTGGGGAGGCCAGCAGGAAGGGGTCCGGTCTGGGGCAGGTGAGATAAAAAAAAAAAAGAGAGAATGTCCAGAAATTAAAATTTGTTTGGAATCCTGTGAGAAGAGTCCTACTGACATCAACTTTAACTGTTTTGAAGAAACTTGTGACGTTGCTTTAATGATCCTCAACCACCACAGGGATGACTTTGAAAAAACGATTATAACGTCTGTTCAGCCAGTACTGTGGTAGCACTACTGCTTAAAATGCTGGCGATCTGAGTTAGGAAACTAGTCTGGGTTGTTGGGGGGGGCCTGGCTGGGGGAGAAGGATCAGGTATCCCAGAGGAAACTCACCTCCTCATGGAAGGAGGGAGGGTGGACCATACCCCAGTGCAGCAGCAACAACACCTAGGAGCCCCCAAGGTGTTGCAGGAAACTCAGGGCTGGCAGTGTGAGGGACTGCATGGCCAGCAGAGGCAATGTACATACTCGTTAAAGCTGATGTTCAAAGTGTGAGGAAGAACACAGAGAAAATAGTCCCTGCCAAGAGGGTACTGGCTCTTCGCAGGCCCTGTACCACCAACCTGGCTGTCTCAGTTGCTGACTGGATGTTGCTTTCTGAAGGGGGTCTGGACCCGCTCCTGGTCGCCTGCCACAGGGGACAATCCATGGGGGCACTGGCAGATGATGTATGTCTGGGAGAAGGTGGATGACGAGTCTGACGGAACATAGCTAAGGGGTGTCAGGGACTGAGGAAATATAAAGAGGAAATAAAGAATACGGTAAATAAAATAAGGGCACCCAATTTAGAATTTTATATACCTTCTTCGTATTTTTCAATTAAAAAAGGAAATTTCTGTCCCTTGGCCATCATCGGCTCTGGCTGCTTGTCTCCAAGTGACATCATGATCCTTCACTTGTGACATCACACCCGGGTGCTGTAGAAATTATGATGTCACAAAGGATTATGTCACTTGAAGACAACCAGCTACAGCAGGTTAAGACCAAGGGACAGAGCTATAGAGCAGTGTGTGTGTGTGAGCCCACATACAACAACGCTATTCTTCCACCAAGTGGCTACCATGAAGACGAGGACCTCGAGAGCGCAGCTCGAGAGATCTGACTGTCATCATGACAACCACTCGATGGAAAAATAGCCTTGTGTACTGAGGCATCCATACATTATTTTATGTAGTGCATGATAAAAAGAAAGATTTTACACGACTTTCTGATTCGCTGTTGTCCGCCCGATCAGTTCTACTGTCAACACTGCAACAGTTTGACCTCCGAACAGCCACCTCACCCAATCAACACTGCCAGCTGCCCGATCACTTCTAGTCTAGATGCTGCAACTGCCCTCCGACTTCCAAACTGTACCCTCTTCCCTCCACAACCAACATAATGCCACTACATTTACTTAAAGCTACCGCAGGCCCTATTTTCCCAGGACAGTCCCTATTTTAGGCAGCATGTCCCAGTGTACCCACAAGTTTTGCAAAATGTCACTTTTGTCCTGGTTTTTGCTTGTGTCCCAATTTTGTCCCTTTTTTCTGCTGACTGCTAATCCATGAGTGACAGTTATTTAAGCATCACTGTGGCGCTGCTTGAGCTGAACAACTGTTTGCAACTTCAACCTCTGCACCTATGTTGCACCGCAAGCATGTCAGTGGGAGCACGGTAAAGCATGTTCCTCCCTGTTAGGTTAGACTGGGTGGTAGTGCAAACAAGTGCATGTGGACATCTGCCTGCCAGCAGCGGAGAGGGACTCCAGACAGAAGAGACCGGCAGCAGTGAACTAGGGTACCCGAACCTGATCAGCTGCAGGGAAGTGTGTGAAAACAATCTGGTGTGGTGGTGGGAGTCACTGAAGTGAAGTTTGCTCAGCAAGTGAGGGGAGTGTAAGCAGGTTGGGATGGGACTGTCGGGAGGCGCAATACATGAAGCTCGAATGTCTGAATGCAATTTAACGCAGGTTTGCTTCTAATGAACTTTCTGTACATCATGATTTGGAACTTGCTGCAGCAGAATGATCTAGTTTTGATCTAGATGTTTGCTACTGGTGTTACTGAGGGGTGGCATGGCCAGAGCAAGCAGCAAAATTTAATGGATTGTGCGCAGCATTGTCTGCGATGGTGCCCATGGGAGTGACACGGTTGGGGGGGCATGGTCAGGATGGACCCCGTCCCAGTTTTAGGCCTTGGAAAGTGGTAGCTTTACATTTACTGCCTTTTTTTTTTTAAATAACAGCAGCATGCACACTTGAGTTTAGTGCTACCGATGGTAGCACAAGTGTAAATCAGCTGTTCCACTGTATTGTTGTATGACGTCTGTACTGCAGCAGAACGAAAAGTCATTATGCTGCAGTACAAACATCACTACTACAGCAGAATGACTTTTGTGGCAGTACTGGAACTGGGACTAAACAATTTGACACTATGTGCTATAATCCTGTTTTATGCAAATATCCATGTAACCCCTAGATGGCGCTATCCCAGGGGCTACTACCCCTGCCTGATTTGCCACTAACAGGTTAAGGGGCCTGGATCCAATGGCGGGTGCCTCCACCCAGAGGTCAGGGTTTGCAATAGTTAAACTTACTTGGTCACAGCCCTCTGGGACACTGCAACCCCCGGTTCTTCCCACTAGTGGCCCACACAATATATCAGAATTACCTTCACAGTATACACTTACCTTCACAGTATACACTTGCCCTCAGGGCTGGTTCAGGCACCGGGACCTCCTGTAAAATAAGATACAGTGCAACAATCACAGTACAATACTTTAACATAGACAAATACCTCAGGCAGTATAACTTTGCTGAAACAAGCAGCTCTGATTTATTTAGGGGAATATAAAAGGACAGGGAAATCAGGTTAATTAGCTTATCACTTTACTATCTACCTATGGCTCTGTGCACAGGCCTATCCCTACCAGTTACTGTCCCTGGTACCCAAGCCCTAGTGACTAGTCCAAACCGTGGCAGCTGGTAGGGGCCCTTTCCACAGAGAAAAGAAAAATTAGTTTAAACAGTCAGCAGTACAGTGATTCCATTTGGATTTATTGTGGCAATTCAACAGGGGCGACCTGAATTAGTACTCACGACCTCCAAACAAGATAGGGTCCTTCAATGTCAGCAGGGCTACTCTTGAGCTCCACGAGTCTCTCCACACATTTATATGGCAAAAGAAAGTACTATACCAGGCAGGCTGCTTCTCTATCCGATCGCAATTACTGCACAATACCCGGAGAACACACAGCAGATTCAGTTCCTGACAGACCGAATGCAATTCAGCAATTTCTCAGTCTTCTACAGGGTGAGCCTGGTTTCTACTCTTCAGATATCCTTTGATTCTCTTCACAGGACAGTTCAGTCCTAACAAGCAGTTACACAAGCTGCAGACGGAACTCTGGGCCTTACACACGTTTCCGACTAAAACTGCACTGAAGGGCACAGGGTTCCTTTCCCTTCACTGCCAGAGCTAAAACTGAAACTCCAACAGACAAAACGGGCACTTCCTTTGAGTTCCTCCCAGTTCTTGACTGGATTGGCTGTCACTCACAATAGACTGCTCCTGTTGGTCCAAAAAGGTGCCGAAGTCTAAACTACATCTCCCAGAGTCACTGCCCATACAATCCTCTTGTGGCTGGCTCAGATTATGATTCCAAGTTCTGATTCGTCCAAGGCACCATTTTAGAGCTAGCTTACCCACACTGATTGGTCCAGTTCAGCAGTTCAAAACCAGAATGGGAACTAGGCAGACACAGTTCTGACTGCAAAGAAGCAGGTTAGACAAACTGTAATTTCATTATTACTCTAAATGATTTCTGGCAAACAGTTACATCTTTCAGATAGGTTCCTTTGCACTCCTAGTGACTGCAAAAATGGAGTGAATTGGCAGCAGCTGGAATGGTACTCAAACAGAGAAGCACACAGTCCCCCCCATACAAACTAATTATGTCTGCAAGCAGACAGCTCTTAAAGAGACAGTACCAGAGGCTCTAAAAACATTCACTGATAAATGGCTTAAACGCCAAACACCATTCAGGCTTGGAGCATTCAAGCAAGCTCCTGGAAGTCTTTTGGGAACCCCCATTTGCAGGGGGGTTACATCCATATGGGCAAAGAATATGGGAGAAGTAAATACAGGGAATTTCCTGTTATACCTAGGGGTATGCACCACTCTGTCTCCTGATAATCTTTGGCCTGGAGAGATTCTGTTATACCTAGGTACCCATGTACTTTTCTGCCTCCTGCTAAACGTGGGCCTTGAGCTATCATAATACACCTAGATATCTATATACTGTACCTCTTTCTCTGCTAACTCTGGGCCTTGTTCCACTGCATTATACCTAGGTACCCATACGCCTCTCTGTCTCACCACTAACCTTGTCCTTAGTCTATCCCATTATATGCAGGTATTTACAGTATGTACTGCTGTGTCTCCAGCATACAACTGCAAGCAACAGACAGGGGTATAGAAACAGACAATGACAGCAGAAAAAGACCAGAGGTCCCTCTAGTCTGCCTGGAGTTTCCTATCTGCCCCAGGACCTACTGTCCATACAGGTATAGGCCCCCCCAAATCGGGGGCTTACCTTGGGTGTCTCCTTGGGCTCTGCTGATGCCTGCTGCCAGGCAGATGCCCCTCAGAGATGATAAATCCGTGGGTGTTGGTGTCCTTTTATTAATCTATGTGAGAGTGTCATGATGTGTCTCTGCACTATCCCATTAAGTGCCACAGCCACTGTATGCTGTAAATGGCCTGGGCTGGGTCCTAGCGTTCCGGAGCTCGTGGTCATTCAGGTATTTCCCTAATCTGCCCCCCTCTGCTCTTGCTATCAAAGCAGAGGGAGACTTAGATAATACTGCAGTTATTTACTTTTACTTCCCTACTGTTTTAAATATAGAGCAAGTTGTTTAACCTGCCTTCTTTGCAGCACGCATTACCCAATGGAAGCCACCATGTTTGCTCTGGGACTTCTAGGTTTGGACCAACTGGGACACAGGGGTCCTTAACTCATGTGCCTTGTGGGAGAAACTGTGAACTCTGGTGTTTAGGGCCTAAAGGAACCAATGAAAAACATAAGAATGTGACTGACAGCTCCCCTAGCCAACCAGATTGCAGGAAAAATGGATTAGTCCGAGAACTGTTTTGAAACAGGGGTCCAGTGCAGCTCGAGTGCTTGTACAGAGAGAAGCGTTTAAGCTCCGTGGGGGCCTATGCATTGTAGGCCTGCAATCATCTCCTGAGGTCTTCTTCAATCCCAAGAGGGGATCAAGTCTGAGAATGCTGCCTTCCTGCAGATTCAGAGGGTTGCTCAGCAAGGCGGCTAAAATTGCAACCAGGCAGAGAACTGAAAGAGAAAAAATTGAGAATCCAGTGTTTCTCCAATTAAATGTGCTGAGGCCTGCTGTGGGCAGAGACTGAGAGCTAGGGACTCCTGTTTTGCCAAAAAAGGAGCCAGCCTCATGCAGCAACCAATTTGCCTACCCACTGGTGGCATCACCAGCAAAAGAATCAAACCCTTCCAGAGACATTTCCTACATGTGGACCTTTGCCAATTCGGTCCTTGCCGCATGTTCCTGTTGCATAAACAGTTTTCCGGCAAGAGACCCATACTGGAGATTCAAGCCCCTGTGCAGCAGAACAACGCAGGTTGTGGCCACCTACTGGGAAAGGCCGTGAAGCTGAGGTGAGTCATGTCGGCCCAGTTTCCCCAAGCCAGGCAACTCTAAGCCATCGATCTTTATTTCGCCAGGCCTTCATCAATTCATTGGGAACAGTGAGTAAATCCAGAGTAGCTCCCTGCAACAAATGTGCTTGATTATCAATGGTACCACCTAATTGTATTCAGCCAAAGTGTTTAAGAGTGTCATTAGTGTAACCCCCCTGCAAATGGGGGTTCCCAAAAGTCTTCCAGGAGCTTGCCTGAATGCTCCAAGCCTGGGTAGTGTTCAGCGTCTGAGCTGCTTAACTGTGGTTGCAAGTGGTTCCATGTAATATTAGCGCCGAAAAAATAGCGACTGTAATTTTCATGAGTATTAAATGGCGACATTAGGAATAGCGAATGTAATACGTAGCGACTACATGTATAGCGACCACGTAATAATCGCGATACTAGTAATCATGTGTGCTGACTCACTAACACACTGACTAATCTCACAAAGGTGTTCCTCCATTTGAGATAAAGTTTGCGCTCTAGTTACCACCAACAAATATAATAAGCTGCACTCAGATAAATAGGCATCATTCAGGTGAATTAGAGAAGCTATCTGCAATCTTAGCAAAAGTCTTAGCAGCAGTAATCATTATAATCCTACTGTACACATAGGTCATAAAGTCATGAAAGCTTTAATTCCACTTGGTAGTAATATAAGTTCCACCCTGTACTGAAATAACTCTCTATAATGACTCAATAATAACTCTCAATGGCTCTCAAGATCTCAATAAATCAAGCCTTAAACCAGAACTAAGAAGGTGTCTGATTTAATTTAAGGCTTATGAGAACAAATTCATCCTTAATCAAATCAGGCCCACAAACTAAATAGTTAATTTAATATCAATTCTGTGTGCTCCACATGGCAACTGTGCAAGTCTTCATATCTCAATGGGATAATCAGCTTGAAAAAAGTGCTTGGCAACACTAAGCCAATATTTCCCGAGAACCGTGTCCATAGTCTTTTTAAATGACCATCCCTGTAGCACAAGTTGCACAAACCGCTACCTTATGTTTTTTTTTTCTGCCTCTCAGCCTGATGATCTAAAATAAGGCAAATAAGCAGTAGGTTAGGGATACTTGACAGAGCAGGAGTTCACTACTACGAGCTGCGGACTAGCAAAAAAAATGTTTAAAATCTGCACACGCAGGTTCACAATGCCAATGTCTGCGTGCTGCATTCTGGTTTGTAATGGCAGAGTCACTTCAGAATGCCATGCATGCATGCTAAAAGAGATTATTAATAGATCCAAGCACAGACCCATTCAGCTGCTCAGTGCGATCAGAACATTCAGACCTAGTCACATCTATTCTTATCATATGTTGGGAGGGGTTAGGAGGGGTTTCAAGTTGGAGGTCTGACCGGTGCTGTTCTCCTGATCGCTAATTTGGCAGTCGCGATACTTGTAATGGGGATGGCAGTTTTATTCGCTATAATGGCTTATCCGCTGTTATGTCTTGTCACCCTTCATGTGCTAACTATTTTTTAGTAGCGGTATTTTCAGTCGCAATTTTAAAGTTGCAATTATCACGGGATACCGTTGCAAGTGAGTGCTATTTGAGCCTCCGAGTACTGTCTCTTTAAGAGCTGTCTGCTTGCAGACTTAATTAGTTTGTATGGGGGGACTGTGTATTTGGTGCTCGAATCCCACCCGAGCTGCGGAGTAATCGCTCCATTTTGCGGTCGCTGAAGGTGCAAAGGGAGCCCATCTGAAAGCTGTAACTATTTGACTATAATCATTTAAAGCATTAGCAAAATTGTAGTTTGTTTAACCTACCTTTACTGCAGCTGGGACTCTGTGTGTGTTACCCCTCCATTCTGGACCTAAACTGCTGTGCTGGGCCGGTTGGGTTAAGGGAGCCCTAAAATGGAGCCTGTGGAAGAATCAGAACTTGGACTCTTAATTTGAGCCAGCCACAAGGGGATTGTATGGGCAGTGACTCTGGGAAATGTAGTTTTGACCTTGGCACCTTTTTCTACCAACAGAGGGAGTCTTATTGTGAGTGACAGCTGAACCAGCCAACAGAATAATGTGGAGCTAAAGGAAATGCCCTGCTCTGTGACTGGAAAGATCAGATCAGTTGTGGCAGTGAAGAAAGAAGGAGCTGTCTACTTCTGCGGTGTATAGTTTCGCGCAGGAAGCACGTGTGAGGCCCTGAGTTTCGGTCTGCAGCCTTTGTGAGTGCCAGTTGGGACTGAATCCGAGTTGTGAGGAGAAAGAAGCACTAGAAGTGTGGAAACCAGGCTCACCCTGTAGAAGACTGGAGAAATTGCTGAATCGCGCTCGGTCTGTCAGGAACTGAAGCTGCTGTGTGTGCTCCCGGGTATTTTGCAGTAATTGCGATCAGGATCGAGGAGCAGCCTGCCTGGTATAGTACTTTCCTTTTACATATAAATGTGTGTAGTGCTTGTGGGGAATCGCTATTTCAAATCCCCTGTACAGTGAATTGTGTGCTGAAGCTGGAAGTAAACCCCCAGCTTAATTTGGACTACATCCGTTTGCTATCAACTGCAGTGGGGTCCAGTCACAAGGACCTTGTCCTCATGCCCTGTTCTTCTGGCAATCCAGAGGGCCATTCTCCATCTGATCCTCAGCTTGGGTGTTGTGAGTACAAATCAGGGTATTCCCCTGCAGCTTGTTTTTCAATCACAAGTGTATCATCTAATTCTTGTTGTTTCACTGTTTTTTTTGGGACTGAGCCCTCGGGCTCCAGATTACAATTGGGTGTTGTGCATATATTTTCTTCTACAGGGCCCTTTCCATCTGCACCTGCTGGCCAACCCCGGGCAACGGACCTGGCTAGCCCCACCCCCCAACCTGGGTACCCAGAGTGTGACTTTTCAGACTCTGTATGTGTGCACAGTACTGTGATTTAATGCCACTAATTAACCTGATTTCCCCTTCCATATTACTGTCCCTAAATAAACCAGATTTGTTGTTGTTATACTATATACTGTCTGTGTTGTTGGTACTTAGGAAACAGTATTGTGTTTTGCTGTGTATGTTGTTTAACCTTACTTTACAGAGGGTCCTCAGAGACTGCTGCAGAATCAGTCTCGAGGGTAAGTGGTATCATAGTATGAGTGAACAGTGTGTATAATGGGGTATTGGGGCTGTAACTCAGGTGTACTGTGTGAGCCACTAGAGGGAATAAAAGGGGGTCTCAGTGTCCCAGAGGGCTGTGACCAAGCTAGTCTAACCACTACAAACCCTGACCTCTGGATGGAGGCACCCGTTATAGGACCTAGGCCACTCAACCTGTCCGTAGTCAAACAGGCAGGGGTAGTAGCCCTTGGGATATCGCCACCTAGGGGTTACATTAGACTAGGCCATCCGGCAACGGATACAAATAATTCAGTCTGCTGTTACTGTTAATGTCGATTGTCTTTCCATCAAGGGCCTCAACAACAGCTGCAACGCCGGCAAATCTGGGCACTGATTCTGACCAGCCAGCATTATATTTTGGGTTCCCAGTAGTTGGGAGACTGTTTAACAAAGGGACTAAATAAATTGTGTTTTACGTAACCTGGCACAATCCAGAATGGTAATCATTTGCTTAGATTTGCTCCCCCTCCTTGTTAACGTCCCCTTAATAAACCTGATTTACTATGTTGCTTTGAACCTAGCTTGTGAGCATATTAATACCTGGCTTAAAGTGATAGGCTCTGTACTGAATGTGTTAAAAGTGCATGCTGTATTGCAAAATTGTCTTTACAGAGGGTTGCAGGGCGTACACCAGGACCAGAGACCCTGCTGGTAAGGTGGACAACTATGAGCATATTATTAATGCTTACTGCAAACTGTCTATTGAATACTGCTAATGGTTATTGTCAGTTCACAGGTACTTGGTCACTAGGTGGGACTGTGGGTGGTTATAGCTTCCCAGAGGGCTGTACCAGTCTAGACGGATAACCACGCAAACAGTACTCTGGGTGGAGGCACCAATCCATTGTGTTTACTGACGGTAGGGGTACCCTGGTACTTGCTAATTTGGAACCTAGGCCCCTCAACCTGTTGTTAGGAAGACAAGCAGGGGTAGTAGCCCTTGGAATTGTTCTGCCTAGGGGTTACACAGGGTTTTATCATTCATGGTCCACCCCCTTCCTGCTCCCCTCCCTACTGCTACGAATCTGAGCAACCACCAAACTCTTTACTCTGTCCCAGTCATGCTTGAAACGATTTATGGTCTTGGCACCCACTACCTCCTGCTGACAGACTGTTCCATAGCTTCACCACTGGTTCCATTTAGGAGCTACTGCCATCTTGGGTCAGGTGACCCATGGCAAGGAGTTGCCTGCTGATGACCTAAATCGCACATAGTTTGAATTTTATCATTCGGGCATGTAGAATACATTTAAATGACATTACCTGAAATCTGCTGTCCATGCTATTGAAAGCCGCTCGGTGCCTGCAGCAGCCCCGCCCCTACAAACAGCATTTTGATGATGCGAAGTAGGGAAGGGGCTGCATGACTAATGGCTATAGATAGCAGTCAGGAACAGTGGTACCCTGTAAATGCAAGTCGTATACTTTGAACGCACTTACACGTGTTAAGGGATAGTATTGCATTTATATACCCCCCCCCCCCCGTAACATGTATAAGTGCCTACAAAATAAACTACATGAATTTATAGGGTGTCATTGCTCCTAATTGCTATCTATAGTCATTAGTAGTCATGCAACCCCTTCACTAAGCATCATCTAAACGCTGTTTTTAGGGGCAAGGCTGTGGTGAGCACTGAGCAGTTTTCAATAACATGGAAGGGAGAGTGTGGCTAATGTAATTTAAATTTCTTCTTACTGCCAGAAAAAGAAAATTCAAACTATGTGCAATTTACGTCCTCAGGCAGGCAACTCCTTGTCATGAGTCACCTGACCTGAGGGCATATAGGTGTCAGCTGCTCTTTAAACAGAACTTCCTCACATTCATCTTCAACCAGTTTCCACTCGTGACCCCGAGTTCTTGACTCTGTACTCCTGCTAAATAGTCCCCTGCAGCACACCTTCTTTATCCCCTTCAGGAACTTAAAGGTCTCTATCATATCCCCCCTCTCATGCATGTTCTCCAGCGAGTATACGGTCATTGCCTTGAGATGATCTTTGTAAGATATGTTCTGTTGGCACGGAATCATCTTGGTCACCATGTGCTGCACCGTCTCCAGCCTGCCCCTGCCCTTCCTTAGGTGAGGACTCCAGAACCGAGCACAGTATTCCAGGTACGGCATCACCAGTGGCCTACATAGAGGTAGTAGCACAATACCTCCTTTTTCCTGCTCTCAGTAGCCCTTCTGATAACTCCTGCATCCTGTTAGCATTACTTTAGGCCTTGTTAAACTAGCTTGATTGTTTGAGGGAGTCACTGATGATATCTTCCAGGTCCTCTCTCTCTGCCATAATGCTCAGTTTAATTCTTCCCATTCAGAGCTCTGTCCTGTTTTTTTTCTAGGTGCATAACCTTGCATTTCTTTGTATTGAATTTCAACTACCAAACTTTAGAACATGCCTCTAGCCTCTGTAGACCCCTCTGCATCTCTCTGATCCCTTTGTCACTATCTACCCTATCGTAAGGCATTGTGTCATATGGATATGTATACAACTGGGGCAACAGACAGGGTTATATATGGGGGTAGATTCAGGAGAGATGTGAAGAAGTACTTCTTCACAGAAAGAGTGGTAGATTCCTGGAACAGCCTTCCAGCAGAGGTGGTGGGGTGAAAACAGTGGTGGGCATCAAGAATGCATGGGATAGGCATATAAGGGAATCTTAGGGAAAGGAAAGGAAGGGGGTGGGGTGAATGGGCAAGAGATCAAGTAGGATCTGCAGTGATACTATAGGCAAGGAAAAATGGGAAGACTAGGTGGGCCAAGCGGTCCTTATCTGCCAGCAAATGCTATGTTTCTATGTAACTGAGGGCAACAGACAGGATTATCATGTAATTTTTTTTTTCTTTTACAACTTTTGGTCTGGGAGTGCAGGGAAGTTAAGCAACTTGCTCATGGTCACACAGTATGCCAGTGGTGGCTGTGGGATTCAAACCCAGTTCTCCAGGTTTGCAGCTCAGTGCCCTTAACCACCACGCGATACTACAGTGTGTACTTTTCCTAATAATTCACCATGTACATGTAAAGACATCAGAAAGGAGGATGGCCTTCTGATCACAGAGCGCAAACATGGGAACCAGGGAGCCCCATGTTTGAATCCCACCAGAGCCACTGGGTCATAGCATAATCACGATGAGTCACTGAACCTCCTGTGCACCAGTCCATTCCAGCAGTAAATTTGGATAGGCATGGGGCCCCACTGTAAATGAGATGTACAGGTTACTCACCTGTAACAGGAGTTCTAAGAGTGGTATATGTTGTTCATCCACACTATCTGGCAGGTACCTTGCCGCTTTAGGGGTGCCGGAAAGTCTTCAAGCTGGCTCCTCCCACCCATCCAGGTGATATAACTCTTGGCTCCGCCCCATGGCGCCAGATCTTAGCCCACTGGAAGCCAGGTTTGTGCATCAGAGCTGGGGAGGTCGGGTGGGTCCGTGTGGATGAACAACATATATCACTCCTAGAACTCCTGTTACAGGTGAGTAACCTGTATTTCTACGGATGTGGATAGGTTGTTGAATCCACACTATCTGGCAGATTCCTAGCAGTTCTCCGGGAGGAGGGAGGCGAGACTCACACCCCCTACTTAGGAAAGAGGGACTGGAGATCTGAGGTTCCAAAACCAGCATCCTGGCGTGACTCAAGATCGATGTGGTAATGGGAAATGAAGGTGTGCGCTAACTTCCAGGTAGCAGGCCTGCAGATTTCCTGGATAGGGACATCCCTAGGAGCAGCCACCGATGCAGCGGTATGGCTGGTGGAATGAGCCCTAAGCCCTGTGGGAGGCTCCCTACCTGCCAACCTATAGCAGAGATCAATGCAGGAAGTGATCCACCTACCAGTCGTCCACTTGGCTGCAGGTCTTCCAGGTGTGGCTTCAACGTAGGTGACAAACAGCTGGCGAACATTTCCCTGAACTTCTGCCGTACGCTCCTTGTAGTAGGCGAGCGTTCATCTCAGGTCCAAAGTATGGAGCCTGTACTCGGCCTCCGAGGGATGACTGGGGTATAACACCGGCAAGAGTCATCATCTGATTCAGATGAAACTCCGACACCACAGTCGGAATAAATTTTGGGTAGGGGCACAGGACAACCGTGTCCCTGTGGAAGACCAGGTAAGGAGACTCTATGGAGAGCTCCTGTAACTCCCCAATCCTTCTGGCTGATGTGATAAGCCACCAAGAAGGCAGTCTTCCATGACAAATGTGACATGTCACACTTGTGCATAGGTTCGAATGGTTTACCCATGAGCTTTGCCAAAACCAGCAGTAGATGCCATGGAGGTGGAGGGTCACGCACTGGAGGGGATATGTGATCCAGGCCTTTGAAAAAGCACCCGACCACTACCTCCTGCGCCACCAACCATGGACTGTCCCACACCCAGTAAGAAAAGATGGCTGCCAGGTGCACCTTAAGGGTCGTCGACCGAAGCCCCTGCTGTGAGAGGGACCACAGGTAGTCTAAAATGCTAGCCACTGGACAGGATGAGGGATCCATCCCTTTGCCCTGACACCAAATGGAAAATCTCTTCCATTTGAAGGCATAGCATTTTCTGGTTGATTCCTAACAGGATGCCTCAACCACGTTGAGAACATCGTCAGAGAGACCCAAGGCCTAGAACTCTAGCCGCTCAGGAACCAGGCAGTCAAGTGCAGGGGTTGAAGGTCCAGATGGAGTACCTTCCTCTTATTGATGGAGAGCAGGTCCGGGCATGCTGGAAGCTGCCTTGGGAGCCTAGAGCTGAGACTGAGGAGATCTGGATACCAGAACTGGCGGGGTCAGTCCGGGGCTACCAGGATCACCTGTGCCTTGTCCCTCTTGACCTTGAGGAGCACTTTGTGGATCAAGGGAAGTGGAGGGAAGGCGCAGATGAGGCCTGGGGTCCATGGCCTCAAGAAGGTATCCCCCTGCGGCGAACCCTGCTGAGGGGGGGCAGGCATGGAACAGCCTCAGCTTCGCATTCTCCCTGGAGGTGAACAGGTCCACCTGTGGGGTGCCCCAGAGGGAGAACAGATCTTGCACTACCTCCTGCAGGAAAGACCACTCATGAGATGCTTCACCCATTCGGCTGAGAGCATCGATCAGACTGTTTGAGGCTCCTGCCACATGAATGGTTAAGAGATCTGCCTCCAGGCTGAGCACGAGTGACCAGATGCAAAGCACTTCCTTGCAAAGGGGCAAGGAGCGTATCTCACCCTGTCTGTTGAGATAGTACATGGTTGTGGTGTTGTCTGTCTGGACTTGGATCACTTAACCCCGAACGAACAGAGCGAAGGCGGTCAGGGCTAACCGGACTGCTTGGAGCTCCAGCAAGTTGCTGTGATATCGGGATTCCTGAGGGGACCAGAGACCATGGGCTCTGTGCTCCCTCAGATGGGCACCCCAACCTATCAGAGAGGCGTTGGCCATCTGGATGACCATCGGCTCAGGGTAGACAAAAGGGATCCCCTCCTGCAGATGAGCTGGGATGAGCCACCACTGAAGGCCTTCGTAGATCTTCTGTGTCACTGAGATCAGCTGGTCCAAGTGACCGGAGCACTGAGACCACTGGCTGGTCAGGCCCCACTGAAAGGGACACATGCGCCAGCAGGCCCAACAGACCACACTGGTACAGGCCGTCATGTAACCCAGAAGACGCAGAAAGTCCTGGGCAGGGCACAGTTGCCCAACCTGAAATGATTGGGCAGAGGAAAGAACCTTGGCCCTGTCCGTCGGGAGCCGAGCTCTGGCTTGTACAGCGTCGAGCTCTGCCCCGATGAACTGAATCACCTGCAAAGGCACGAGTTCCAACTTGGCCTGGTTGATGAGAAGGCCAAGTTGCAGGCAGGCCTGGAGGGCCAGATCCCTGGAACACTCCACCTCCTGTCTGGAGAGGGCTGCTATCAGTCAATCATCCAGGTAGGGATAGACTTGGACCCCATGGTGCCTCAGGAATGCTGCCACCACTGAGATGCATTTGGTGAAGACCCTGGAGGCTGAAGATACGCTGAAGGGCATGGCTTGGAACTCATACAGGGTTCCCTCTGCCCGAAAGTGGAGGAACTAACAGTGGGACAGATGGATAAGGATGTGAAAGAATGCGTCCTGCAGATCCATGGAGCAGAACCACATGCCGTGCTCCAGAGATGGTACTATCTGAGCCAGAGTTACCATCCAGAAGGTGTGCGGCCTAAGAAACTGATTCAGGTTGTGCAGATCGAGAATGAGGCACCAGCCCCCCATCTGTTTTGGAACCAGGAAGTACTTGGAAACAAACCCTGGGCACGGAGGAGGATCCGCCACCTCACTGACTACCCCCTTGTGGAGGAGCTGCTCAATGTTGTCTCAAAGAGCTGACTGGGAGGCTGCAGGCTCGGAAGGGAGGGTCCTGCTCGAACTCCAGAGGCAGGCCTCTGCCGACCACTTCCAACACCCAGCGATCCATAGTGATAGTGGACCAGGCAGAAAGGAAGTGGCTGAGCTGGCCCCCCACGGGGGGACCTAGGGGGAGGTGCGATGGGTTTGGGGGAGGCACCCAGCAACCTATCACTGAGCTGGCTTGGAGGAGGAGGAACTAGCTGAGGGGCCGCTGGGTCCTTTCCCTCCAGGCTTCCTAATATAGGAAGTGACAGACTTGGCTCTGGGACACCAAGACTGAGCGTGCTGGCCCTGCTGCTGGTGCTGCTGGGCTGGTCTGGCCGCAGGGGCGGAGGGATGAAAGGGCTTACGCTTTTGGTGCCCAGAAAAGGGACATCTATTAATTTGTGCTGAGTGTCTGCCATGAAGGTCGAGATCCTCAGCCAAACCCTGTGGCGCATGGCCACTGCAGCTGCCACTGACCTGGCACAAGAATCACCAATGTCCAGAGCAGTCTGGAGTTGCTGCTTGGCCACTGCCCTACCCTGATCCAGGACCTGCTTGACTGTCATCTGAAGGTCAGCTGGGAGATGAGGAATCACCTCATCCAGGGACCCCAATAGGGCGTGGGAGAAGTGTGCCATCAGAACGGCCGAGCTGGCCTGGCGAAGGCCCAAGGAGGCGGCAGCATAGACATTCTTGCCAGAATGGTCTAACTTCTTTGATTCCTTGTCAGAAGGCTTGTCCACATCCCCTCTGTTGCCAGAGCACCAAAAGGTAGAGTTGGCCACCAACCCCTCAGCCGAGTGGTGCTCTGTAAACCCAGAGAGGGAGCCCGTTGGAACCATATACTTGCGGGCCATACGAGCCGACGGCACAGGGCAGGAGGCTGGATGCTGCCACAGCTCCAAGGCTGGCCCAACAATGGCCTCAGCCACCGGGAAGGCCTCTGAGGGGGTGTCGCCCTTGTCCAGAATCTCTGTAAGAGGATATCTGGCTCGTTTCTGGACGGGTTTGAGCTGCGTCCCAGTGGATTCTGAGATGAGCTGAAGGATGCCTAGGAATGAGGTGAGGCTTTCGTCCAGAGAAAGACCCCCCCCAAGGACTCCAGGTTGACAGGACAGGAGTGCAGGGAGGAGTCTTCGAACTCCAAAGAGTTCTCATAGAGGCGGTGTCCGGCCGAGCCACTCTCCACCCGCCAAGGGCGATCGCGGTGAGAGTGACCGACAGCCAGTGGGGAAGACCCTGAGCTGACCAAGGATCCTTGGTCAGCACCCTGTTTTTTGGCTAAGGGGTTGGCGGTTCCATCACGATGGGCAGGGCAGCTGGTTTCGGCTGAGCCGGAGGATCTGGAACCGACTCCTTGGCTGGGGAGGCGGGAACTGGCTTCAGCCATTCAAGTGACAGCCACTTGATGACCGGGGTGGCCGGCATTGGCTTAGAGCTGGACAGAATGAGCTGTTGCCACATCAAGTCCTCATAGCACTGACGCAACTTGCGATGGAGCCTCTCCTTAGCCAAGGAGGACAAGGAAGAGCAGCGATGTTGCTTACCATGGTAGCGGGGCCGAGAGCACCGATGTCGGCGGGAACAGCCCGAAGCAGAAGAGGACTGAGGTTGAGACCAACAGCGGTGTTGACGGTGAACTGCAGAAGGAGTCGGGGAAACCCTCGGCTCCGGTTCAGGGTCCTTGACCGGGGACTTTGGCCCAGCAGGCTGGGGCAAGCGCCCGGAAGAGTCCACCGGAAGCACCGGTGTCTGTGACAAGAATCGTTGGCCTTGTCAGGTGACAACCTGTCGGTGGGCTCGAGAAAGATCTCGGCCTCACCGGTGGATGTCTCAGCCAACTGGGTTGATAGGGACACCGAAAACCCAGTGGCCTTGGAGGCAATTTCGACCGACGTTGAAAGTCGTCCCTCTCGAGAACAGGACCTCTCCCACTCCCAAGAGCGTTGATGGCGGGCCTTCTCCTTCTTGATTCACACTTGCGGGGCTGAGAGGAATGAGACCCAGAAGGGCCCTCTTCCTTGGTGGAAAGTGACTGGCACAGCTCCCAAAAGGAAGCTGTGCAAGAGGAGCCCAGTCAGAGCGGAAAGAAGGCCGACACCAAAGAGGAGTGGACCGCGGCCTGAGCCGCCTCCTCTTCAAGGGCTGTGAGCTGTTGAAGTTGCTCAAGTTGTTCCTTGGAGCCCGCAGCCGCAAACATCACCTAATGGGCCTCCTTCGACTTCACCGGTGGGTAATGTTTTTTCGGGCACCCCAGTTGGAGCCAGGCAGTGCGGTCTTCCAGCAACGAAGGAGAGAAAGACAAACAGAATTCGCAGGCCTGCGAATTGTGATCGTGTCCGAGGCAGTAAATGCACATGGCATGCGGGTTGGTGCGAGACATCTTCTGCCCACAGGGGCACCAGCGAAACATGGGAATGGATTTTTCTTCCATCACAGCCGCGATCAAAGGTGGTGGAGTCGAGATGTGAACGAGTTTGAGAACTAATCTAGAAAACTGAGAATCTGAAGATTCGAGAGCCAGGGCCTATTCATCGAGAGCGCTAAGGAGGGAACCTGAACTTCCAAGCGGAAAGGAAGATCTGGCGTCATGGGGTGGAGCCGAGAGTTATATCATCTGGGTGGGTGGGAGGAGCTAGCGTGAAGACTTTCCGGCACTCTTAAAGTGGCAAGGTACCTGCCAGATAGTGTGGATTGAACAACATATCCACGTCCCTAGAAGTTACTTTCCAGTTGGGCTTATCCTGGGTTTAAAAACTGTAAAATGATATAAATAGAGTGAGGTGCCTCTGCAAATGAGGATCTGTTATTGTTTCAGGCACATAGCACCTCATTGCATCGTTTTGCTAAATGTGTTCCGGTTTTACTCTGTGTACCATCTATGTAGCCAGCTTGTGATCCCATTTTGTTTGTTCAGGTGTGGGGTTTTTGGCTTGCCTTCAGTACTGTTTTGATGATGTGAGAAAAAGTTGGGATGATGCCAGAGGTCCACAGATGGTGGGTTTTTAACGTTTCAGCTACTGGAAATAAACCGAATAATAAATAAATAAATAAATAAGTACCTCAAGCGTGGAATCTGTAGCAACAGACATAATTTCCTTCTGGCTAACGTGAGAGGGGTCTATTTTAGTTTTACTGTATTATGTTTTGTTTTTTTCTTCCATGCAGCTTTTATCTCCCTGGCCATGTTTATCACAGGTATACACAGTTGTCCCAGAGATATATCATGTTCAGGCCTGTTGATATCCATCCCCTCTCATCCCTGACCACCCCAAAGTCCCCCAGGGTTTCACCTCTACGGTATGGACTTTAGGGGGGGGACCTACCTCCCCAACCCCCAGGCAGTCCACCGTATGTGACTAGGATCAAACAGCGGAATCCAGGTCGTCACACAGATGGTACCTGTTTTTTCCCCACTGATTTTTCTCCCCTCTCCTCCTTTCTACCCTGGCATGGGCAGAGGCCTCGGCTGCACACAGTGATGATCTATGGATAGAGCAAGGCCCCCTGCCCCACCGCAGGGGTCACTACTTCACAGGAGATTGGCATCAACCCTGTCCAATCGTAACACACTGCCTAGCGGCTGCTGCTGCAATCCGGGTTGCCTCCCTACTCAGTGTCCCGAGCTCACCTCCAAACTCAATAATTGCCTGCACGGCCAGCACTTCACACTGAATGCTGAGCTATTGGGGCAGTTACTGTATTCTTTACACTTTTTTCAAATGAAAATTCACGAACGTCCTGAAGGCTCCCAAGGGGTAATGGCTGCTGTGCAAACAGGGCAGAGAAGCCCAAGTGAGAAAACCAACAAGATAACTCTTGCGGGATTTTATGCAAGAGCCATTCTCATGCCACTCTGATTACCAGGCAGCAGCATGGCATGCTGACAGGCAGGCAACCCGAGTCTGGAAACAAGCTTAGGGTGCTGTGTCAGGATGTCAGGTAAACCGCAGCAGCTGCTGCTTGGCAGTGTGTTGCATTCAGGAGGGCTGGTGTCAGTACCCGGTTCCACAGCGACTCCTGTGGTGGGCCAGGGGATTGTACTCACTCTGCAGTATCTTGTTGTGTGCAGCTGAGGCTGACAGCAGGCTCTATCCATGCCTGGTAAGGAGGGAGGACAGGGGAGAAGACCAGAAGGAAATACCATGTACCATCCGTATGTTGGCCGAAGTTACAGCACTCCTTTTCCTTGTGCCTGCTGACACTGGATCCTAGTCCACCCAGTGGGCTCCTCCGGTGGAGGAGGCAAGCGACCTGCACAGGGACCAGAGTTTATACCTGATGAACATGCCTAAAGGAGAAAAGTCTCTGAAAAAAAAATTCTTATCAAATGGCCTTGTTTGTCTACAGACAGCCAGCATACTGCATGAGTGATTCTCACAGTGTGCATGATGAAGTGCCTGCAAGGCAGGCACAGTGCCAGGTTAAATAAAAGGCTCACACCCGTAATGCTGGCTGTTAAGTCAACACAAAGGCACTGCCCCAAGTCAGTCCTTGATGTGATGTCATAAGAGACTTTTTAGAACAAACATACTTTTTACACTAACTGTTGCTTCTATTTTCTCAGTACTCCACTTCCTTTTTCATACTATTTTTTCTTGTTTCTCTATCAGTGCTTCCTTTCGTCTCAGATTTTGGATTCCCTCAGGAACACTCATGGTGTACCTGATCCCCCTATACTCCGTACCTGGATGCCTAGCCTCCACAGAGTCTTGATTATGCCCACGGGTGGGGATGAGGTGGGAGATGTACCCCCATTCATATGTTGCCAGGTGGCATCCAGGCAGCGGCAGAGGATTTGGATATACCATGGTCTGTCGTCCCTGAAGCCAGGGCCATTTTCTCGGTGTCCTGCTCCCTCCCCTGAGGCGCTGTGTGCACTGGCATTAGGGGTGGACCCATGCAATGCATGCTACACATCAACATCCATAATATCCTCATCTGTTCCTCTGCTCTCCAGCGCCCTACCACCTGTGGTCATGTATGTAGCAGTGTCTCCGAAGAGGATGCTACCCCGCCCTTTCTGGAGGAGAGCAGACTCTAGGATTTTCAATACTCCTTCCTCTGGCTGGCCCTTGATGATCTGGGCTCATTCTTGAACCTGGGTTGCCGGTATCACATGCGGTAGCCCTGTCACTGCTCTGACAGCCTTGCAATAATAACCATTTACATGAAAACTGAACCTCTGTTCTTAAGGCTCCATCTACTCAGCTGACTTGTCTACACCTGACATTATAATCTGCTGTTTATGGCATCGCAATTGTTTCCACAGCAACAGACTGTGATGTCACAAGCAGAGGATTGTGATGTCAGGTGCAGACAAGCAGCCAGAGCAGATAAAGTCTGGGGGAGCAGACAACGTCTCAGGGAGTGCGCCCCTGTTTTCATGTTAATGCACATACAGTGAGGAAATACAGAAAATGTATGAAAGATACACTGATGTTTTTAAAACCTCTTTTACCAGGGGGTCGGGGGTGGGGCCAGCAGCATTTCTGGAAAGGTGTGCACTGGAAGAGCTCTGCATGAATGAGCCGGGAAAAGTAATAAAAACTCATTTTCAAAAACAGACTCACTCTTATAAGCAGTAGGGGATCACTGCTACAATCAGACAGATATCACTACAGTAAATAAGGTCACAGCTACAATCAGAGGGGTCACAGCTACAATCAGAGGTCACCGCTATGATCAGAGGGGTCACAAGTACAATCAGAGGGGTCACAGCTATAGTCAAATGGGATGCAGCTACAATCAAGGAGTCACAGCTGCAATCAGAAGGGCCACAGCTACAGTCAGAGGGTCACAGCTTTACTCAGAGGGATACAGTTACATCAGAGGGGTCACAGCTATAGTCAGAGGGGTGACAGCTAGTTAGAGGAATCAATCAGGGTCACAGCTACAATTAGAGAGATTGCAGCTACAGTAGGAGAGTACAATCAGGGGTCACAGTTACAGTCAGGGATCACAGACACAATTAGAAGGTGCAGTCAAGGTCACAGCTACAATAATGGGTCAAATCTGAAGTCAGTGGGACCAACCAGGGTCACAGCTTCTAACAGAGGGATGACAGCCACAGTCAGAGGGTACAGTCAGGGATTGCAGCTACAATCAGGGGTTATGGCTACAATCAGAGTGGCCACAGCTTTTCTCAGAGAGGTCATTGCTGGAATGAGAAGGAACACAGCTACAAGACAGATGGGTTACAGCAGTTACAGTCAGATGGTCATTCACTGCCACAGACAGAGGGCTCAGTCTGGTGTCAAGGCTACCATCAGAGGTCACAGCTACAATCAGAGGAATTACAGCTGCAGTCTGTAGGTACGGTCAGGGGTCACACCTACAATCAGAAAGATTATAGCCCCAATCAAAGGGGTCAGAGCTACAATTAGAGGGGACACAGCTACAATCTGTGGTGGTCATGTTACAATCTGAGGAGTTGTGGCCACAGTCAGAAGGGCCACAGCTATAATCAGAGGGGCAACATCTATAGTTGGGGGGGTCAATGCTACAGTCAGAGGGGAAATCAGGGATCACAGCGTACATTAGAGGTTACAGCTACAATGTGAGGAATTACAGGTACAGTCAGAGGATGCAATTGGGGTCACAGCAACAATCAGAGGAATTATAGCTACAGTCAGATGGGTAATACCTGCAGTCAGAGGAGTCACGGCTACAGTCAGAGGACCACAGCTACAGTCAGAGGTATCAATGAAGAGGCCACCACTATGAGCAGAGAAGTTACAGATACAGTCAGATGGGTCACAGCTACAATCAGAGGGGTCACAGCTACAGTCAGAGGAGGGGCATTACAGCTACAACCAGAAAGGTCACAGCTACAATTAGAAGAGTGACAGTTGTAATCAAATGGGTCACTGCTACAGTCAGAGGGATCAATTAGGGTCACAATTACAATTAGAAGGATTACAGCTACACTCAGATAGTACAATCATGTGTCACAGCTACAATCAGAGGGGTCACATCTACAGTCAGGGTCACAGATGCAATTAGAGGGTTTACAGCTCCAGTCAGGTGGTACAATCAGAGGTGTCATATCTACAACCAGAAGGGCCACAGCTACAATCAGAAGTGTCACTGCTACAATCAAAGTGGTCACAGTTACAGTCAAAGGGGTGACTGCTACAGTCACAGGGATCACTTAGGGTCACAGCTACAATTAGATAGATTACCTCTACAGTCAGATTGCACAGTTATGTGTTACAACTACAATTAGAGTGGTCACAGCAAACAATAACAGTGATTACAGCTACAGTTAAATGGCTCAGTAAGAGGGTACAGCTACAGTCAGCGGTTATGGCTGCAATCAAACTGATCACAACTATAGTCAGATGGTACAGTCAGAGGCCACAGCTACAATCAGAGGGGGTCATAGCTACATTCAGAGGGATCACTCAGGGTCACAGCTACAACCAGAGGTCACACCCACATCAAAGTGTCACAGCTACATTCAGAGGGGCCAGTGTTACAGTGTAAGGGAAGTCACAGCTACAATCAGAGGGGTTACAGCTGCAGTCAGGGTCACAGCTACAATCAGAGGGATCAAATGGGTTACAACTACAATCAGAGGTCACACATACAGTCATAGAGATTACAGCTACAGTCAGATGTCTCAGAGGGTACATCTACAGTCAGCGGTTATTGCTACAATCAAGGTGGTCACAACTGCAGTCAGAGAGTACAGAGGCCACAGCTACAGACTGGGGCCACAGCCACAATCAGTAGATACAATAAGGCATCATATCTGCACTCAGGGGTCAAAACTACAGTCAGAGGGATCAATCAGGGCTCACAGATACTATCAGAGGGACTATAGCCATAGCAAAAGGGTACAAGCAGTGGTCACTGGTACAATCATCTGGGTAACAGCTACAGTTGAAAGGTCACTACTACAGTCAGAGGGATCACTCAGAGGTTTCAATTACAATCAGAGGTCACACAAACACAGGGATTACAGCTACAGCCAGATGGCTCATTCAGAGGGCACAGCTACAATATGGGATTACTGCTACAATCAAAGTTGTCACAGCTACAGTCAGAGGGGTACAGTCGGAGGCTGTACCTGAATCAGAATGGTCATGGCTCCAATAAATAGGTCGCAGCTACAGTCACAAGGATTAATGCTACAGTCAGATGGATCAATCAGGGTCACAGCTACAACCAGGGGTCATACAGTCAGACGGTACAATCAGCATCAAAGATACAAGCAGAAGGATCACAGCTGCAGTCAAGGGCCACAGATACAACTGAGGGTACAGACAGGGGTCACGGCTACAATCAGTAGTCAAAGCTATAGCCAGAGGTTTCAATCAGAGATCACAGCTGCTATCAGATAGAATAAAGTCACAGCCAGAGGATTCAAACAGGGGTCACAGCTAGAATCTGGGGTGATAGCTATAATCAGAGGGCTCATTCAGCAGTCACATCTACAATCAGGAGGCACAGCTAAAATCTATCAGCGAGATTGTAGCCACAGCCAGTGGGTACAATCAGGGACCACAACTACAATCAGAGGGATCAATCAGAGGTCACAGCTACAATCAGAGTTCACAGCTACAGTAAGAGAGATCACATTTACAATCTGAGGGGTCATTGCTACAAGTAGAAGGGACACCGCTAATGACAGGGGTCACAGCTACAGTAGGAGGGATCATCAGGGGTCACAATTATAATTAACGGAGCCATAGCTACAATCTGAGAGGTCACAACTACAATCAGAGGTGTCACAATTACTTTCATAAGGGCCACAACTACAGTCAGATGGATCAGTTTGGGTCACAGCTATAATTTATGGAGTTATAGCTACAAGCGGGGGCCACAGCTAAAGTCAGGGGGCAACAGCTATAATTAATGGAGCTATAGTTACAACAAGATGGGTAACTGCTGCAATCAGAGGGGCCACAGTTACAGGCTTAGGGGCCACAGTTATAATCAGATGGGCCATGGCTAAAGTCAGGGGTCACAGCTGTAATTAATGTAGTCACAGTTACAATCAGAAGGATCACTGCTAAAATCACTGAGGCAACAACTATAGTCAGAGGGGTCACTGCTACAATCAGGGGACCACAGCTGAAGTCAGGGGGCCACAGCTATAATTAATGGAGATATAGTTACAAGAACAAGAGGGGTAACTGCTGCAATCAGAGGGGCCACAGTTACAGGCTAAGGGGTCACAGTTATAATCAGATGGGCCATAGTTAAAGTAAGGAGTCACAGCTGTAATTAAAGTAGTCACAGTTATAATCAGAAGGGTCACTGCTAAAATCATTGAGGCAACAACTACAGTCAGAGGGGTCACAGGTACAGTCAAAGGGATTAATCTGGGGTCACAGCTATAAATGTTCTTGCAGCTGCAATCAGAGGGATCACTGCTAAAGTCAGAGGAATTATAGCTATAGTCAATCAGGTTACAACTACAATCAGGGGTATTATAGCTGCAGTCAATCAGTTCACAGCTACAATCAAAAAGGTTGCAGCTACAATTAGAGGTCACTGCTACAATCAGAGGTCATGGCTGCAATCAGAGGGATAATGTAGGGGTCATAGTTATAATTAATGGAGTCACAGCTAGAAGGATTCTAGCTACAGTCAGAGGGGCCACAGCTACAATCAGAGGGATCACAGCGACAGTCAGAGGGGCCACAAATGAGTGACAGAATGAGGGTAAAGAATGATAAAGCAAGGTTCTGGAGGCAGAGTGAAGGGGATGAGAGGGGAGTGGGATGTGAGAATGCCAGATAGCGAAGGAGGTACAGGGCGATGTGGGGGGTTGTAGTGGCAGTGGGTGCTCTTGTACTGGTTATGCATCTGGACCAGCTGAAGGTGGAGTTTCGTTCATGTTTACCAACAGCAAACTACCACACATGTGGTGGAAAAGTGTCACGGTTGCTCTAGTTTTTTGAAAAATCAGAAAGGTTCCACAAATTTGAGCTTACAGCACGTTTTGCTCCACCCCTCAAACCACCATGGGGCATTTTGTCCCAGATGTCTCGACCCAGCCTAGTGATGCTCCCAGCATGCTGCTTTAGCGGTGCACATTGAGTGAAAAAAATGATCACACCCAGAAATACTTTCCATTGCTTGAGAATTCATATTTCAGCTGACACCACACGATTTTTCCCAGACAAAACTCAATAAAACATGATATAACTAGGTGGAAGTTACTTCCTTTAACCTTATATGGACATGTGCAAACAATAAAAATGAATATTCACCCTCGCCTGCTGTTTTTGTTCGAGGCCCTTCCCATTCCAGTCCCTACCGCATATTGGAACGATTTGCTGAAGGCGCTGTTTGCATTTGTGTGGTTGGTGAAATGTCCAAGAACTTCTCGGCATTTATTATCTCCCTCCAAGGAGCAGAGTGGGCTGAGCTTCTCTTATCCTCACAAATACTACCTTGCAGCTCGGGGGTCTTTCTAGGTACTTGGGCTAAACAATGCATAGAGGCTGGTTGATATTTAATTGAGACAACAGACTTATCCCGTTTTACCTTGTGGGCTATCCCCACCAGGGTTTTACCAGCCAGAATACTACGTGAAACTCATAACCCTTGGGCCAAACACACAATTAAAATTCTGATTAAGCTACGACATTTGACGCCAGATGGTTTGGGTCCCTTAACACTTATCAGGCACCGTGATTATTTTTCTCCTCCACAACTAGATATGAGTTTCAGTTATTGGGAAGTGAAAACACCTGACTGTTCACTGGTGACCACTGTATGTCTATTCAAGACCTCCAGAACAAGTACCCGTTACATAGAGAAGATCATTATCCTTTTTTCCAAATCAGACATCTCATTATGCAACAGCCACATTTACTTCAATTGAAGAGACTACAATCTTGTCTGGAAGAACATTTTTATTGGTTGGGCACTCTTGATATAAAATTTAAACCCAAATATAGCCTTTACAAACTTCTCAATCAAACGAGTACCCCACCAACAGAACAAATCTGGGCTAGCTGGGAGAGGGAAATAGGGCTACCAATTACACTGCAACACTGGGATCGCAGGCTGAGGAAGGGCTCGGCAGGCACTGCTTCACTCACATAGCGGGAATTTAATTGGAAGGTTTGAATAAGGTATTTCCGAGCCCCAACAATTACAAAACATTTTAGTGCTACACATTCCGACGCCTGCTGGAGGCTATGAGATAATATTGACTCCCACTTTCATATCTTCTGGGATTGTCCCATCGTAGTTTCCTTCTGGCAAGAGGTTCACGCTTACATGCAGTGGCTGTTTAGCTCCCAGATACCCTTCACTTATATAAACTGTGTCCTAGGCTTCCCAGATCTCCTTCAGCGACCTATGAACAAAGTTAAATTATGTCAAATATTCCGTGTAGCTGCACTTAAATGTATGACATTAAACTGGTTATCTCCCCATCCTCCCATGCTTAGCCAGTGGAAACAAAAAGTCTCCAAAATTGAGACTACGGAATGGATAATCGCTGTGCTTCGCTTGTGTTTCCTTAAGTTTTTAGAATTGTGGCAACCCTGGCACCAGTTCGGATCCTCTCGTAACTCCGCAACATAAAATATTAATTTCTATTTATAGCCTGTTGCTCTTCAACATTTCTGCACCAGAAATCTTTACCCACTGGTCAACAACACAGCGATCCTCCTGACTATTTATCACACCAGTCCCCTTCTGATACATTTGTTTTTATTGCCTGAAGCTTTGTACCCCTTTTATTATAATTCATGCTTACTTTCACACCCCTTGATTGGCACTGTCTCTGAATCTTAACTGTATGAAATCCTGGTTCTTTAAGTAATTTTGGTTTTGGAGGGCAGGTCTGTAAATTGTTGTTATAGTTACTGTTTATGTTCTGTTATACCTTATTCCTTGTTCGTCATTTAAAGATAGACTTGTTACAGTGGTTACAGACCTTTGTTTTTTTCTTTTATGGTCTAATTTTATGGTTACTTAGGAGAAAAACTTGCTTTTAACAATCTATGTACCTCTTGTTAATGTGTTATCAGTGTGTTTGTACCATTCTCCTGTACCATTGGGTAACTTTGCTCAATAAATCTGAGTTTCAAAAAAAATAAAATGATTTCCAGAATGGATGATGCATAACATTATAAAATGGCATGACAAATTCCTGGGCTCTGATTGGTAAGTGCTTCCCTTCAACAGTGATGCCATCTCAGCACAACATCGTGCCTATTCAAAAAGCAACTAAAATATATTTTTAAAATGTATCTTTTCACCTTGTTTTTTTTTTTAACAAACAAGCCATATTATAATTGTAATAATGCACTTCAGGGTGTATATCATGAGGATAATGTCACTTCTCAGGTGCTGGACACACTCAGCCTACAGCCTCGTGCCCAAACACCTAAAGTGTGATGTTATCCCAGCACGACACACACTCTGTCATGCATTATTACTGAATTATAAAATTGTATCTGGTCAGTTCTGACTACTCATTGGTCAGGACCCTGTCACATGGTACTGTGTTAACCTAGCATATACTCCTGCTCAGAACATATGATAGGAGTGCATTAATTGCAAGCACAACCAGTCAGGTCAAAAAGGTCAAAATGCAAATCAAACTACACAGCAACATTAAGAACAAACCATGCAAAAAATGCATGACCCCTCCCCCACATACATACAGAGTAATATTGCTCAAAAATCACAAATTGTAAAGCAAATCCATCAAACAATTTTGACAAAACATACAGTGCTGCCTTCTTACAAATTTAAACCCCAAAAGTCCCAGTGCTGCTCACACAAGAAAAACATTTTAAACACCTAACAACACAATATATTTCAAAACTGATGCTACACAACAACAGAAACATGCCTATACATCACTAAAACATCAGAACACAACTTCTGCAAGCATTGCTCTAAAATCTAATAAACCACTAAATACAGTACCTAGAAACAAAGGACAGGACAAACTCTCTGCCTGCTGAATCTCAATAGCCCAGCAGTGCATCCACATGAGGTCACACAACAGCAGCCATTTAAAGTTACAGAACCAAATTACTCTACTACACTGCTAAAAAACCCAACAAAACATTTTAAAAGTGGAATAAGGCAATTCCATCCAGGGGACTATAGATGTTAATGTACCTCATGCTGGCTGAAGTCTCTCGCCTTTCGGGCTCGGGATTCCAACTCACCACTCAGTACAATCTAACCCCCCTCTGTCATGGGTTATTCCTTATTGAGTTCTCTTTTTCACTTTGCCAGACGATCTTTTCTATGTGATGTTTTGTGGTATCACTCATTAGCTGTGCGACTATAGTCCTTCTTTTTACATAGTTTAGTTTACTTTGATTACATTTTTTACTGTGACTTGGTGGACAATCAGAAGCTCAAATACCTCACCGCTTCCCTTGTGTAACTGATCCACTTGTGATCACATGGGACCAAAAGTGGTATACATGGAGGTGTGGTTCAGTTAGGGGCCTACCCCCTGAAGAAGACTCAGTTGGTTCAAGCGCAGGGGCACCTAGCGGCATACTCTGAAATAAAATCTGCAACCGATACGGCTCCTACCAGTAGCCCTGACTCTCAAAAGACTGATTCTGAAGAACTGGAAATTCTGTAGTATACTTTCATAGAGAGAATGGTTTGACTGGATGGGCAATATCACAAGCAGTGAGAGAATTAGTTACAAATTAATGATAGGCTGAATTTATTCCATACAATCTAGGACCCTTTCTTTGACTTCAGAAACTGTTAATGCTGTAAACTGAACTTACGACTGAGCTGCGTTCTTGTTTCTGTTAATTCAGTTATTTAACTTTGTTAACTCTGTTAGTTAGGATTTTATCAATTCTTACTCATTTTTGTTAATATGACTGAGTTTTTGAATTTTTAATATGTTCACCGTGATTGCATTTATGAAAGAAATACAAATTCTATTGGTAAAAATACTAATATCCCGCAAACTTTGAAACCATCTCTGCACATCTTGTTTGTGCTAAGTGCACCTCTGTCAGATGCTGACCTCCTGCAGGCCCTGCTCTGCCCACTAGACACCCACCTCCAACTGGATCCTGACTCGGGGGGAGGGAGGCTGCCCCCAGACCCCGCCATAGGAAGGTGGGTGATGGGGCAGAGTGGGCTGATCATTCAGGGGCTGATCAGAGACAGAGGAGATCAACACAGAATTGAAACAAAAAAAGAAATAGTGCCTTGCTTTACTGAATAACTAGTCAATTAAAACTTTACACAATAGCTCCCTTTAGTTTAGCATGTTAGCAGACAGATAAAGTGTACACCAAGCGCTGCTCTCCCTCCTAGAACGTGAGTAATTTCTGGCACTGTGGTGTTTGCTACTAGTTTGCAAGTCAGATACAGTTTGGCATGTTTTATTGTGTCATTTTGGCTAGGAAAGGCACACTGAGCTGAAGCCTGTTTCCAGGAACATTCCAGGGACACAGGGAGGTTATGTGACTTGCTCAGAGTCACAAAGCTTGCAAGTAGAGGTTGTGGGAATCAAACCCAGGTCTGCTGGATGTACTAAGCTCATTCACAGCTCATTATTGTAACTTATAGGCTATAATGCCAGACCATATTATGCAAAATGGAGGAAATGGTGAGACAGAAGGGTTTCTTAACAGTTTTAGATAACAACTTGAAGGTTTCTGTCAGGGGTCTGTTTTCCTTAATGGAAATGTCCTTAATTTTGGAGACTTCTCAAGCTGAAAACTGGTTAGCGACATGTTTCCAACTTCCTGATCTCTCGGTCACAGGATGCTGACCTCTGATAAGAACTACTAGGTTAATTAACTAGAAATGTGCTTTACCCTGGTCCCAGCCTAGCAGGAGACATACAGGTCCCCACCAGTCTCTTTGATAACAGCCAGATACAGAAATACCTTTGCTTTTGGTTAGGCAACACTGGGCAGTGGGTGAAATACCAAGCAATGAAGCCAACTTCCTGTACGTGACATACATTCTCAAGCAATGCACAGTCTCTATGAAATCCGTGTCCTAAACATGTATTGGGAGCTGCAGGTGATCTTTAAACTTTCTTAGGATAATTAAAGGGAACAGAAAATTGGTGCTACTTGGCAACAGTTTGTAATGTTCCTACTAAGGGAATGATAAACTTGCCTCCAGATGAACCATATTTAACTATACCTTAATAAACACTGATGTGAAAAACAGTGTTTTCAATTGTTTTCTTGTTATGGACAACATTCTGCACAGTTCTATTCATGGAAGCAGTAATTTGGAGTGTTTACTATGTCATGATTTGTGTAGAGAATGCTAAACATGAGCTATTGTCCTATCAGAGCCTTGCTTAGAGTTCTTTGCTCAAACTGTGACATAGTTAAAACTCCAGATCACTGGTTCCATGAAGAGAACTGTAACGGGATGCTGACCATAAAAACAAAACAATGCAAAATACAGTTTTCCACATCACTTTTTACTGAGGTATAGTTACATATGGATGATTTAGGCCTACGGATATCGTTTCAGTAAATGGGAACATTATAAACAGCTACCAATTTGAAATAATTTCCTGTCCTCGGCCATCAAGACTCTTCTACCTTAAGTGTGTATTTTTTAACTTTAACCATCAATCAAAAATCTTACTGGCCCAAACCAAATAACAGTCATCAAAATCAACTTATTTTTTTTTAATAAACACAATTAAATTTATTTTTTGTTTTGTTTATATTTCACATGCTTTTGTGATATCCAAATTGGCTATTAATTGACATTCCAGCTGAACAAATGGAGATTTTTTTTTGTCAATAAAATATTTTAATATATGGATCATCAATTTAATGTTATACTAAAGCATACAATTTTTTTTGGTAATACTATCACTCCCGAGGTGATAATACCACACTTTGAGAGTGATAATACTATTGTTTAGGTCCCGTAATAGTATAGTTTGGGATCTGAACGATAGTATTATCACTGAAGCTCATGAGCGCAAGCGCACAACTCCAAAAACTGGTAAAGCTGGCAAACGTCAATCATGCATGGATATTTACAGCGCGGCTCATCATTAGATGGTTTCTCTCTGTGGGCATCCAAAACAGTTTAAAAAACATGGCGGAGCACTCTCGCATAGCGAGAGCGTTAAGCGTCTATAGTGCGTCCTCAGTTTCTTTCTTCTTTTTTTTTAAATTGTACCACACTGAGGATTTAGCTGTCTGGATCCTATGCTCCCCCCTTCAAGAAACCAAAATGTAGGACTCAAACAAAACTTTCCGGTGCCGTGGGTGTGAGCGGTGGGGCAGCAGGGACACAGAGGCACAGCGAGAGTCTCAGAGAAAGTACGGCGGTCAGCTAAGACTCAGACACTTCTTTGCAAAAGAGTCGACCACCTGGGCAGTAACAAAATCAAAGCAACAAAAAATACTTGCATCCAAATATTTAAAAAAATAATGGATATCTCAGCGGGTATTACCGGTGAGATGCCATCTAGAGGTTCTGGACACTGGAACCTCTCGAGCTTCACTCTTGAGGTTCCTACATGTTCAGAACCTCTCAATGGTATTACTCACCAGTAATACCTGGTGAGATATCCATTATTCTCTTTATATATTTAAACAAATAAATTTACAGTAATACCATAGCATACTTATTAATATGCTCAAAACCATGACATTCACTTTGACAGACACAGCATATATGTTAATTAATTCTCCTGTAATTCAAATATTACACCAGAATTAAGTGCTAAAAAACTTCTAAAAATAAAATGACCTAATAAACCCATACATAAATGATAACATTCAAATAGGAATAAAAAGAGTTTAATCTATAAATAACAAGGGAGATAACTCCACTTTTTTGCTCAAATGTGTTTCCTTTGTAATTGCAGACAGAAGGAACAGAATTGAAGAAAGAAAAGGAAATAGAGATAGAAATGAGAAGTGAGAAATAATTAATCTAAAAAGACTGTTTACAAAGACGTTCATGTTAGCAAACAAAATACGTTCTTTTTTATTTAAAAGTAAATACATTGGTGGCACTGAATAACATACTGTAATGCTGCTGAAATTTTTACCATGTTGAAGTTTGAAATGGAAATTTAACTAAAGTTTGGTTACCAATTTGGTGACGGCATAGAGCACTTTTTCAGAGGCTTAATATGAATATGAATGGTCCCAGACATGGACTAGCAGTGTACAGAGGCAATCTGATCTGGTTTGGCAACAGAGTAACCATATCTGTTGTATGCACCAATGCCAGTTATTGCCACCATCCTACTCCATCATCGAACACCAGGGTGACTACACTGTCAGCCATCTAGATACCTAACCCAAAGCAGGGATAAAGCATTCCTTCCAAACTTTGAAATTGAAACTTTGATGGGCACCTTCAGTTGTTAATTTGTCCAATGACAGACTGACTACTGGGGAATTAAATGTACTTTCGAAGGGCCTCACTTTCTGCCCAACAAAACCACTGGACAAAATACAGTTTTGTGGTGAAGTAGAGGAATATTTCCGTAGATTGAGACTTAAAGAATTCTTTCATGGCAAGATAGAAATCGGCGGTAGTGAAGACATCGCAATCTGTAACAATTTAAGGGATTAAAAAAAAGAAATCTGAATTTAACCCCCAAGTGGGCATAACAAAAAAAACAGACAATTGCATTCATTGTTTCCACCAGCTAGTCAGTGGTCAGATCCTTACTAGGCAAAAACAGGCCTGTTATAACCTCTCACCACTGGAACAGAGGGCTATATGAACATTGAAATCAAACTACAACATTGTCTTTAAAAAAGCTGATAAAGGCTCTGCAGTGGTGATCTTAAACCAAGAGGATTATATTAATGAAGCTAACAGACAGCTAACTGATCATACCTACTATAGAGAACTGGAGAGTGACCCAACTACAACATATAATAAGCATTTGTCAATGCCAATGTTGTCTTGCTGGCGTTGGCATTGGTAGTGCAGGAGTTAGAGAGATGCATAATAGGAATGGCAGTGAAATATGGAACCAACTTCATCCCCACCCCACCCTGCTGAGACTGACAGGCATTGAGGTGTGCCTTTAGGTCATCGGCCATAATGCTCATGCCATTTCACCTCACCCTACCCTGCAGACTCTGACAAGTGTTGCATTGTGCCTTGGGGTCATCAGGCCTTACACTCACCCCATTCCATAAGGAAGTATGTTGAGATGGGTGTAGTATGGGAAAATGGGTAAACTTTGGGGCTGAAGAGTCCAAGGCACACCTTGATGCCTGTCAGTGGCTGCAGGGTGGGGGTGAGGGTGGGAGTGGCATTACAGCCAGCAATCCAAAGGCGCACCCCTGATGCCTGTCAGTCCGTACAGGGTGGGACATTACAGTTAGAAACCCTAACTCCCAGGGTGTTTGTTGGTATTTGCACAACAAATTTTCAACATGGCCTTTTTGTGACCCCACCTCATGAAAGCATTTGGGACCTCTGCTCATGAACAGTGGCACTGTGATTTTGTTAATCTGTCCTGAATGTTGATTTCCCACAGCAGTTGCACCATTCTGCACCACATGTGCAAAAACACAGTTCGGGCAGGATGTGAAAAATGACAGCTGTGCTATTCATAAGGAGGTGTGAAGAGATGGCAATATTAAAAATCTAGAGTGAAAATATTAAAAATTCTTGAAGTTACGAGTGTGCGCGTGCATGGAAACTGCACAATACATGCTCTCAACACAGTCATTTTGTGGAATTTTGCGACAAAATTTTCAACATAGGCATTTTGGAACCTTTGCTCATGAACAGTGTCAGTGTGAGTTTCTTAATCTGTCCCGAACATTGATTTCCCACAGCAACCACGCCATTGTGTGCTGGATATGCGAAAACACATTTCAAATAGGATGTGGAAAATGACAGCCATACTGTTCATAAGGAGGTGTGAAAAAATGGCAATGTTGAAAATCTGGAGTAAAAAAATTAAACATTCTCGAGCATACGAGCGTGCATGAAAACTGCACAACGCACACTTGTAACACAATAATTTTCTTGGAATTTTTTCACCACATTTGCAACATAGGCTTTTTGGGAGCCCATCTCATGAACAGTGACACTGTCATTTCATTAATCAGTCCTGAAATGTGATTCCACACAGTGACCGTGAACTCATCTTTTGGGGCCGAATAATGACATGACAGTAACTTAATCCTTGAGGTGGGGTCCCAAGAACCCCATGTTGAAAATTTGATGCCAAAATGGCTGAGATATCCACCTAAGTTGAATGCTTCTCCCCCATGGATGCCATAATACAGCTTACTGGCATTTCTTCAGTTTGGGGTTGGCTTTGAAGAGTGCAGACGTGTTCCCGCTCCACTGAAGATTGTCACACCAGGCTCAGAGTTAAATATGGGGTGAGGGGTGTGGGGAGGTGGGGTGTGCAGAGGGTGGAGTGCGGGTTGGGGAAGGGCACAGGAGACAATGGCGGACCATTTTCTTTTACAGGTTAAAAAACACAAAGACATCATAGGAAGATTTTTTTTTTTTTTTTACAGGATTTTTTTTTTGCACACTGGGGTGGGCTCCCAGTGTGCCACCTGTATTTTTTGGGAGATGGATTGAAGCCGACGGGGACTGGGCCCTCCGTTGGCACAAAAAATGGGTCTGTGTTTTTTTTTGGTGGGGCGCATTATGCCAAGGGTGATTGGGCACCCCCTCGGCCTACGAAACTATTGAATGGGGGACATTATGCTGATGGCAATTGGGTGCCCCATCAGCAAATGAACTGGGGAGGGGTCATGCGGACAGGGGGATTGGGCTCCCCCGACATTGGCTTGTTGGGGACTGTAACAGGTGGATGGTGACAGCCACTGCCATACTTATTGAAATGTTACACCAGGCAAGGCACGCCCTGCAATGAGGGGGAGCTCCCTCATTGCAGTGGCAAAATCGTTTCAAGTTGTTGGCACGCTTTTGCACTGCTGTCATAGACAGCATGCTATTTCATTTATGCCACAGAGCCCAGCCCGAAAAAGCAGTGGTGCCATTGGCCACAACACAACCGCATCTCCAAAACCTGCTGTTCCAAGCTACCACAATATGTTGCTTGCATATGCACAAGACAACATAAAAAAGAACTACTTGACTTAATTGGAACTTTTCCAAACCATGTCCAAAAAAGACTAACTGACCTCATCCCTGCTGAGCCCAAGCCAGAGACATTCTACATGCTGCCTAAAATACATAAACCTGGCAATCCGGGAAGACCCATAGTCTCTGGTAATGGTACCCTGACTGAGGGGATCTCAGGGTTCATAGAAACCATTGTCAAACCACTGGTTAGGGAAAGAGACAGTTATATCCAAGACACTACACACTTCCTGCATGTACTTTCTGGTTATAAGGACTTACCACCTGATACTATTTTAGTGACAATGGATGTAACATCCCTCTACACTAATATTCCACACACGGATGGCATTTCAGCCTGCCTTAAATACATACAGAAGAAAGGACTGTACCAAAACACCAACCCTGAAGTGGTGGGGAAACATATGGAATTAATTCTGACACATAACTTCAGCTTCGATGGTAAACATTATGTTCAAACTATGGGAACAGCAATGGGCACCAGGATGACTCCACAGTACGCTAACCTCTTTATGGCAGACTTGGAGGAGGACTTCTTAAGGCAGTGTCCCCGCAAACCACTCGCTTATTTCTGTTACATTGATGATTCGTTTATCATTTGGACAGAGGGCACAGATGCACTTAAAGATTTTCATCAGGAACTTAATAACCTTCACCCTACCATAAAGCTTACTCTGAAGTATTCTACAACCAGTGTTAATTTTCTGGACACCACAGTAGTCATTAAGGATGGAACCTTACATACATGTATTTACAGGAAGTCAACAGACAGACAGAGATACCTACACAAGAAAACTAATCACCCAAACCACACAAAAAAATCTGTCATGCACAGTCAAGCACTTCGATGTCACTGTAGCTGTCCAAATGAGGAGGACAGAGATACACATTTGGCTATGTTGAAAAACACCTTTGTTGAGCAGGGGTACTCTTCCAGAGAAATTGACAGGAGAATAGAACATGCAACACAAGTGCCAAGACAACAGCTACTTCAGTATAAAGAAAGGACAGCTACTGACAGAATACCCTTGGTAGCAACATATTATCCAGACCTTGAACTTCTGTGTAAGATTATTATTTTTTTTTTTATTTAGATCTCGGATTACAAATACCTTTGAGCTTAGAGCTCTTTTACAAAGGTTCCATGTCAGCAGCATAATACAACAGGTTAACAGAAGAAAAAGTATGGCAAAACAGTGTACACAGAGAAAGGAGATCAACAGGTTTACAGACTAAACAGGGTACGTTAAAATAATTGTAAATAAGTAAAATAGCAATAGTTGACATTCACGGTAAATTAAAGAATAGAAACGAGTAATGCTAGGCAGTTTCACGCACAGGAATGCACACAGTAAATTGAAAATCAGCCAAAACAGGCTTTGTCAGTTACTAGTAAAATCATAAGGTAAGTTGAACTCTGCCAACAGGCCTTGTCAGGACAGATGGGGGCATTTGGTAGAGGGGAGAAAAGGTGAAAGGGTAGGGTAGCAGGGGGGAAGGGATGTCAGAGATGGTGCTAAGGAGATTTAACAGTAATTAAGTGCTAGGGTTTTAGATTGCCAAAAAGGGTTTAGCGGAAACAGTCACAGGAGCGAGTGGCAGAGAGTAGTCACCGTAGCTTGGATTTAAAAGGGCCCAATTTGGATTCGGAGGAGATGTCACAGTTGAGGGCATTCATCCAAAGAGGGGCTCTGTAGGCGAACGATCTTTGTCCCTGGGAGGTTAGGCAGCGAGGGACCAGAAAGAGCTGGTATTCAGAGCCACGGGTATGGCAGGTATTAAGAGAAAGAGAGGCTGAAAAGACCTTGAATTCCAGGTGGTAGGAGGCCTAGGGTTATTAAGAACCTCCATCCAATATTTAGTGAGGATGAGACCCTTAATTGTATTTTTAAGAAACTACCACTACTGTCTTTTAAACAACCACCAAACTTAGCCAGCCTAATTTTTAGGAGTAATCTTTCACCAGAACAGAACACCATGACACTAAATAGTACACGACCCAGCAATCAATGTAACTGTAAGACCTGTGAGCACATTTCCACTTCGGACTGTGTGGTTGCATCACAAGACAGACAATTCAAGGTACAGGGGAGTTATCCATGTACATCACAACATGTTGTTTATTTCATTCAGTGCAAGAGATGTCCACAAACTGGTTATGTTGGAAAGACAAGACAAACCGCTCCACACTAGGATGAACTCACCCAGACATAATAGTAAATGAAAGATGACTGAAAAACCAGTGGGACAACACTTCTCTCAGCCTGACCACTCAATTTCAGATGTCAGTAATGGTCTTAAAAGGAAATCTCAAAAGGAAAACAAAAGAGATGAGCTTTTGAGATTAAACTTATTTTACATCTCAATATGGTAGCAGATGGGATGAACACAGATTTAGGGTTCATGGCACATTGTAGGACTTAACATCCACCGACCTCTTCTTCTTAGGACTGACATTTTATGGGACTTCAGTGTGTGTGTGTGTGTGTGTGTGTTTTGGGGAGGTAAGTAAATATGGCAGGTGTGGGGGTTGCTGTAGGCTTCTATTCAGATACTTGGAGCTACAGTGTGTTATTACTCTTAGTTCGCACACATAATGAATATTATACAATGGCAATAAAATTTCCCAGACTCTGATTGGTCAATGTGTGCCTGAGACAGTGATGATATTAAGCTATAACATCACTGTATTAAGTTCAGGCACACAACTTACCAGACAACAAAAAAAATCCCTTCCTGCCCACACAAGCCAGCGAGAAGCCGACAGTCCGGAAAACAGTGACAGCTTAGACCACCGCCCCCAACCAAACACACGTTCTCTGCCTACTATGCTTCTTCAGCCCAGAAAGAAAAGCAACAAGATAAAAATAAAAAAAAAAACAAAAAAACAGCAGCTGTCCATTTTGAAGCGTCACTGTAGCTGCCTCCGACGAAACCGCACGCGCGCATCACCGTTCAAAAAAAAAAAAAAAAAAGGGAAACAGTACCTAAAGCTATTCCAGCTTCTCACCAACCCCATAATTTCACGGTTTTCACTAAAATAACAGTTGTAGTAAAATAAAAGAACAATAACTTACAGCTTTCTCCTAATGTCAAGTAATGGAGCAGAGCGGGAAACCGGAAGTTAGCGCTCGGCTTCCACGTTAACCGCTCGGCTTCAACGTTTTCTTTTTTTACTGTTCATGGGTAAAAACTTTTGTCAGAAGAAGCAGAGGCAGTACAGTGAAAAACATACTAGCAAAACTAAAAGATACCACCACGGCGACTGTGTGTGTGTGTGTAGTGGGGGAGGCAGGATGATCATGCACGAAAGCCATCTATTACCACCACCTAGTGGACTACTTTTTCTTGCATTTGAAGAATATGCATGTCATAGAAAAAACATCATAAATATTTACAAATTTTTTTTTTTTTTTTTTTTTTACTTTTATTATTTTAAAACGAGCCATTGTATAATAGCAATAAGGCACTCCAGGGATGTGTGTTATCGTGTAATAACGTCACTCCTGGGGTGGTGGAAACACTCGGCTTCGCCTCGTGCTTCAACCCACCCCAGGAGTGCGTTATAAACGATAACCACCCTGCTGTTATAGCTTAATTAATCCTTCTTACTATTTACCTTACCCCCGGGAGTGGGGTTGATTCAATTGCGTCATATTCAAATTCCCTAGCCTGTTACTGTACATACAGTAGTATTATATACTAAAGGAATAATGCACGACAGGGTGTGTGACATGCTGGGATAATGCCACGCCTGGGAGGGTTGGGCACGAGGCCGCTGGCTGAGTGCGTCCAATGCCCCAGGTGTGGCGTTATCCCAAACGACACACACCCTGGAGTACATTATTCCTATTATACAATGGCTTGTTGTTATATATAAAATAAAAAAATAATTTTAAAGAATGTTTTTATTAGTGTGGAAAAATATTTTTGTTTCTTAAGAGGAGATAAAGCTCACCTGCCATAGGCTCATCTGCATTGGTTCACAGTGCTGAGAGTAGACCCGTGGCATCGTGCTGGGATAACGCCATGGGTCCAGCCCCAAACTGACCAATCACAGTCCAAGATTCTTTCTTGCCATTGTATAATGTCAGATTTTTGAACTCTGAACATATTGGGGGTGCAAGATCTCATTTGCATGGGGGTTCTTGACAGCTCTAATTACATTAGGCTAATATTGTAGAGATTTGTGGAAATGTAGGTATGTTAAAATTCTTGTCCTACATACATACTGTATATTTACTTCTAGTTATCTTACCCTGGGGAGGGTGAAAGTTTTATTTCATTATGGTTCTATCCAAAATCCTTGGACTGTTACTGCACAGATAGTAGTATGGTTACATAGTGTCACATTTTTACTCTATACGTATTAGAATACATTATTCCTTTTACTTGTAATTACATGACAAGGTGAATTCCTTTGGGTAACAACTGCAGTGATTGATGTGAATGATGGTGCATTATGAGTGTGTGTGTGTGTGTGCATGCGCACGCGTGTGTGCGTGCGTGTCTGTATATATATCTCCTTAAAACTAGTTATCTCCCCCGCCCTGGATATGGAGGTGTGGGGGTGGGGGGGGTGTGTGTGTGGGGGGGATTTAATTCCTATGATTTCTTATTCAGATTCCTTAGACATTTTCGATACATCAAGTTGTTATATTATACACTGAGAATTTATTGACATCTGTACATGTCAGGCTGCATGGTCTTAATTTCTTGGTAGTCATGACAAGTAGTTTTTTGTTTGACATTTATACTGCCCATTTATATTTATATTATCATTTATAAACTCCTGTTACTACACTATAGGCTTTTGAAGTTTATGGGGCATAAAATCTATCTGGAGAGTATAATTGGGTAATGGAGCCAGCTCATTTTTACGTTCGCTTGTGCGCATGCGCAAGGAACGTTTTGGGAGAGTAGCACACTTTGGAGGTGTGCCTCTCCCTTGCAATCCACTGCTCCGTTGAGCAGGCGAGCGATCCTGCACCAATGGGTGCGGGAGCTGTGTATGACAGCGGTAGTCTTCGCTTCAAAGAAAACCACCGCTGTCATACAGAGCACCTCGTCACGCCGCCCCCCTTCGTCACGCCGCCCCCCCCAAAGTTTTGGTGCCATGCTGGGAGCCCACCCCAGTGTGGCAAACATCGCGTTGTTTGCCGATCGGGATGCCCAATACCCCGTGGCTCCATGGCCCCAAGCCATCCTTCTGCCATGCTGGGAGCCCACCCCAGTGTGGCAAACATCCCGCGTTGTTTGCCAACAGGGTGCCCAATCCCGTCGGCTCCTCGGCCCCCAGCCATCCTTCTGCCATGCTGAGGCCCACCCAGCGTGTGCAAGCGTCCCGTAGTCTTTTTCTCACCTGTAAGCGGGCGGTCCCCAGGCGCTTCTTCCAGTCCCCCTCCACAATCCGCACCCACCACTGCGCCCAACCTCCCCACCCCTCCTCACCCCATACTTACCTCCGGAGCTCGGTAGCGGCGATCTTTGATGGACGGGAACACGTCTGCACTCTTCAAAGCTGACCGCGAACTGAGGAAGTGCGGTAAGCTGTATAATGGGCTAGATAGGGGTTTTCAACTTTATTGCATATCTCAGGCATTTTTGGAATTTTTCGCAAATTTTCAACATGGGGTTTTGGGACCCCTTCTCATGAATGATGTCACTGTCATGGCGTTACTCTTGGCCGAAGGGTGATTTCCAGTCACTGCGCGGTCACTGTCGCGAAATCACCCTTGAGGCCTGCTATGACAGTGATGACATCATTGTGAAGATACAAACCCATGATGAGTGCATCAATCATAAAATGACTATTTCTGGCGTGCGTTGCGCGGTTCCTACACAGGCTCGTGAAGTTCGCGAATTTTCAATATTTTCCTCCAGATTTTCAACCTTGCCATTTTACCACACCTCCTTATGAGCAGTACAGCTGTCATTTTCACATCCTGCCCAAAGCGTGTTTCTGCCCATGTAGCACACAATGGCGCAGTTGGTGTCTGCGAAATCAATGTATGGGATGCATTAAGAAAATCACAGTGGCGCTGTTCATTAGCAGAGGGTCTAAAATGACTATGTTGAAAATTTGGTGAAAAAATTCCTAAAAATGACTGTTTCTGACGTCGTTGCGCGAGTTCTCACTGCGCTCGAGGTTTGTGAATTTTCAATATTTCCACTCCAGATTTTCAACATTGCCATTTTACCACACCTTCTTATGAGTAGTACAGCTGTCATTTTCACATCTCACCCAAAGCGTGTTTCCATCCATGTAGCGCACAATGGCGCAGTCGGTTCTTGAAATCAATGTATGGGACACGTTAAGAAAATCACAGTGACACTGTTCATGAGCAGAGGTCTTAAAATGGCTATGTTGAAAATTTGGTGAAAAAATTCCCTAAAAATGACTGTTTTACAGAGTGTGCGCGTTGCGCGGTTCCAGCGGCATGCTTTCGTACGTTCGCAATTTTTAATATTTTCACTCCAGATTTTCAACATTGCCATTTTACCACACCTCCTCATGAGCAGTACAGCTGCCATTTTTCACATCCTGCCCAAAACATGTTTCCGCCCATGTAGCGCACAATGGCGCAGTCGGTGTGTGAACTCAATGTATGGGACAAATTAAGAAAATCACAGTGACACTGTTCATGAGCAGAGGTCTTAAAATGGCTATGTTGAAAATTTGGTGACAAAATTCCTAAAAATGACTGTTTTACGAGTGTTCATTGAGCAGTTCCTATGCACGCTCGTAAGTTTGCGAATTTTCAATATTTTCACTCCAGATTTTCAACATTGCCATTTTACCACACCTCCTTATGAGCAGTACAGCTGTCATTTTTCACATCCTGCCCAAAACGTGTTTCCGCCCATGTAGTGCACAATGGCGAAGTCGGTGTGCGAAATCAATGTATGGGACACATTAAGAAAATCACAGTGACACTGTTCATGAGCAGAGGTCTTAAAATGGCTATGTTGAAAATTTGGTGAAAAAATTCCTAAAAATAACTGTTTTACGAGCGTGTGTTGTGCAGTTCCTACGCACGCTCGTAAGTTTACGAATTTTCAATATTTTCACTCCAGATTTTCAACATTGCCATTTTACCACACCTCCTTATGAGCAGTACAGCTGTCATTTTTCACATCCTGCCCAAAATGTGTTTCCGCCCATGTAGTGCACAATGGCGCAGTCGGTGTGCAAAATCAATGTATGGGACACAGTAAGACAATCATAGTGATGCCGTTCATTAGCAGAGGGTTTAAAATGCCAATGTTGAAAATTTGGTGAAAAAATTCCTAACAATGACTGTTTTACGGGCGTGCGTTGCACAGTTCCCATGCACACTCGTAGGTTTGCGAATTTTCAATATTTCCACTCCAGATTTTCAACATTGCCATTTTACCACCCTCCCTTATGAGCAGTACAGCTGTCATTTTTCACATCCTGCCCAAAACGTGTTTCCGTCTATGTAGTGCACAATGAGGGTAACAAAAAGGTCATGCTGAAAATTTATTGTGCAAATATCAGAAATCGCACAGGGCATTAGGGTAAAGCACCATACATGCCAAACACCACTGCAAATACCTGCAAGCGAACGTTCGGAATTGACAAATGCTTATTACATTTCGTACAGTGTGTAACTACTGATCTTTTTTAGGAAAACTTTACTGGTTACTCTTTGTGTGTTTTATATATACTGTATTTATAAAGATGCTTCTTGTAGCCCTATCTTGTGATGCTTGTTTTTAACTTACAATTTTAGTATGTCTTTAATCCGGGCGGAGGTTGCTTTTCAGTAACTGCATTCTTACACACATTGTGACACTCATAATTTGATTTAAGAACCAACTGCTCAAGTAGTTGTTATCTTATAAGTCAATTTAATTTATATGCAGTGGAATTCTTTGTATGTCGTCTGCACTAAGCACCTCTGACCCTTAGACCTTTTCAGCTGAAGGTGAAATGGTACTGTTAAGCTTCTCTGACATCATCATCTTCTGCTTTTTTAAATGAGTAGAACCAAAGGAGATATTTTCTGCTCTTTCTCTGCATGGTCTGGGTGTTAAAAGTATTGACTTTTCTAAATAACTGTCATTAAGCTTCTGACGAAGGACATGTTGGTCCAAAAGCTAAAGCACTTTGTTCTTTTTGTTACATCTATGTTAGTCCAATAAAAGGTATCACATCATTTGCTTCTGGATCGGTTCCAGACTTTGAAGCACTTCTCTGCTTTATGTTTCTGCAGGAACTGCAGCAGGAGAACCATGGGCTACGAATGAGGTACAAGGGCCAGGAGGTGGAATGGGATGCCAGGATTTACGAGCTGGAGACAGATGCCCAGGAACTTCGGGCAGAAGTGGCAAAGATGCAGGGTATAGTACGCGAAGCTGAGAAGAACAAGGCAGAGGCTGTATGGGACCTGACTGAGCAGAACCAGCGACTCAGTGGGCAGCTCAACAAGGTAACGCTTGTGAACATACGCTGGAGTTGGAATAACTCAGCTGAGAGGGTAAAGGGTTTCCGGGATCTATAACTGACCTCTGAAATCCAAAGGAATTATTGGGAAGCTGAGGTAGAAGGGTGCAGTGTCTTCAAGACGGACTGGGAGAGTGAGGGGGTGGAAGAAATGCATTGTGGGCCAGAGGGAAGAGTGCTTCCAACTAAGCCCTGCAGTCATTATAGATACAGTATATGTGAGAGGAACTGAGCACTTAGTACACTCCATTTTGTCCCTGTCTATACTGACACTGCAGACCCTACCTGATCTCAAGCTATTCCACCCCAACACACACTTTCCTACCAAGATTCCTTTGTACCTATCCCAAGCATGCTTGAAGCCCACCACTGTTTTTGTCCCAACACCCTCCACCGGAACACTGTTTCAGGTGTCCACCACTACTTCAGTGAAGAAGTACTTCCTCACATCCCTCCTAAATTTCCTCCTTTGTTCTTGTGCACCTTCTCTTCTGAAAAATATTCCCCTCCTGTATCTTATTCGCCCCCTGAAGTACTTATAGGTCTCTATCATGTCCCCTTCTCCCTCCTCTCTTTCAGGGTGCATATTGAGATCCCTCAGGCTCTCCTCATAGGGTTTACGATGCAGCCCCTGTACCATTTTAGCTGCTCTCTTTGGACAGCCTCTATCCAGTCTATGTCCATTCTAAGACGTGGTCTCCAGAACTGGACACAGTACTCCAGGTGAAGTCTCACCAGTGACTGATGAATTGGTAACATCTCCTCTCCTTCTGCTGGTGATTCCCCTCTCCATGCACCCAGCATCCCACTGGCCCTGCATGTTGCCTAGTTGCACTACCTTGCCACCTTGAGGTCATCAGATATGAGGCCCTGACTGGAAAGCTCCGATCTACATCTGGCAAACTGAAGTCCCCTCCCCCCACCAGCAGCACCTCCCCTTTTTTTGCCATCATGCTGATGGCTTCCCCTTATCTAATTCTTCCCCCTGTGTTGGAGGGCTGTATATCACACCAGTGCAAAGAGTGACTCTGGTTGCTGTCTCCAGGGTAACCCACAGCATCTCCAACCCATCCTTTAGCCTGAGGCTCCCTTGGATTTCCATCGCTGTGATACCCTCTCTCACATACAGCACAACCCCTCCACCCTTTCTCCTCTCCCTGCCCTTCCTGAACTGAGTGTAGCCTGGTAAAGCCATAGCCTAATTGTGGTTTCCCTGTGCACCACGACTCAATAATGGCCACAATATCCAGGTCTGCCTTCGTCACGATGGCCTCCAGCTCTGGAATTTTATTTCCATGATGTCTTGCATAATTGGCACACAGGGCTCTCCACACCTTGCCCCCACTCTGCCCACAACCCCCCCTTTCTTGCTTTTGTTGCCACTTGAAACTTCCTTCTCTCCCCCTCCCCCCTCACTACAGTCTTTGTGCATTGCCTTCTCAGCACTTCCCTTTTCACATCTTCTGTTGTTGTTTCCCTGTTCCCCTACTATGCTTCTGCCTCCCTATGACTTGTACCCTGTGGGAGTTTCCTCCCTGCAGGCCCTATCTTGCTATTGCTTCAGTATGTGGGTGGGGAGAGCAGTTTATGCCCACTTTGTATTTCTGCCTCCCCCACTGGCTAGTTTAAATGTTCATCAAAGTAGCATCTAAACTTTCCACTGAAGACTGCGGTTCCCTTCCCAGATGGATTCAGATCATCACCTCTGCATAGACCCGCATCCTTTCAGGTCAGCCCCCAGTCCCCAGTGAAGCTGAACCTTTCCTCCCTGCACCATTCTTTCAACCAAGTGTTGAAGCACCTGGTGCACAGTACTGTATCCTCTTCTTGGCCGTAGGCAGGTAGCACCTCAGCAAATGCCACCATTCATGTCACCTGCCTTAGGCCCCTTCCCAGTTCCCAGAACTCTCCCAAGCCAAATCCATTGCTAAGTCACTTCTCCCCAACTGGACATTGACATCCGGTTCCCCACCCTGTCCTGCCACCTTAACAATTCTTGGGAACTGATGTCCAACTCTTCTAGCCAAGGCACCAGGTAGGCACCTAACCTCTCTCTCTCTCTCAGCCCCTTCCTGCTCCCAAAGCTATCCCCCTGACAGCCGAGTCCCCCACTAGAAGCTGCTGTCTCCTCTGCTGGGGTCCTCTCCCTACCATCTTGGGGCCTCTCCTTTGGAGGACCACTACATCCTCCTTCCTGAACTACTACTTTACCCCAGGTAGGGTGCCTTATATGCCCCTGCCTCTAGCTGTTATCTGCCTGCTTTTTTCCCTGTAATTACCCACTACCCCACAACCTGTAGCTACCTATACAGTTTAACAGTAAATAACAATAAGCTTCAGAGCACCTTAGCCTGCCCGTTGTCCATCTGGCATAGCCCTCTGTTTACCTATAATGAACTGCAGATGCCTGCCGATGTCTAAGACACCTGTAACCTGTTCCATTCATTTTCTGTTCCACTAATGCTCTGGGACACAAGCATGATAGGACACCCTGGGTGGAAGAGATTATATTCTGTTAATGGTTTCTTGATCAGCCCTGATTGGTCCCTCGGTGTGTTTTAGTTTCGATTTCCCACCCAAACAGTCTTGGTGTTCTGACCCTGAACTGTGGTTCCTGTGAACAAAAACTAAAAAAATCATGTCAGTTTGTACAAATCACAGCTCTTCTCACCAACCTGCTGCTGGTGCTTGCTGATTTTACTAAATGCTCCCAGAAAAGCTTCCCCAATCCATTTATATGCTGTTTCATGGGCTTCCTGATCAGCCCTGACTGGTCCCTCTGTGTGCCTTAAACCAGAAAGTAGGGGAAGGAGTAAAATCTATTGTGTTTGGTGACATTTTGTTGACAGAGAAAAATCTCTTGGAGTCTATCCTTTCAGAATCTGGATGAGAGAACAGAACTAGAAAAGCATCGATCTACTAAAAATTGGCAAGTGTGACTTTTCAGAACTGTTCTAGATGAAACAGCAGAACCCCCCAATATAGGTGGGAATGTGTTCTCAGGACATAATTACTAATATAGCCAAACTCATCTAAACAATGTGGGTGCTTGAGTTCTTAGAACACATCTAGAAACACGTCCGACTGCCCCCTCTAAAAACAAATAGGCAGTTGTGTGTTCTCATAACAGAATAACATCTGAACTCACCCAAACAATGCATCTAGAAAAACCTACAACCTCACCTAAAATAGGTGTGCACTCTCAGAACAGAATAAGAAATACAACCAAACCCACCCAGACGATGTGGGTATGAGTTCTTAGAACCCATCTAGAAAAATACCTGCCATACACTCACATACACACAAACAGGTGGGCGTGTGTTCTCAGAACAGAATTAGAATAACATCCAAACACACCAAAACTATATAGGTGTGAGTCGTTAGAACAGGTGTAGAAAAACATCCAAGCCTCTCCCTTCTAAAATAGGCAGGTATGTGTTCCCAGAACAGAATTAGAAAAACACCCAATGTCACCTAAACAATATGGGTGCGAGTTCTTAAAACCTACTATATCTAGAACCCCGCCCCCCCCCAAAAAAAAATACCTGCATAAAGTCTATCTGTATTCTCAGAACAGAATTAAATCTTTTTGGTTAAAAGTTCAATTTTGAGTTCATAGAAGGTTTCTGAAATCACGTCAGAACTGGAAATATCAGCTTGCAATGTAAGATTATAATCAAGATATCTGAGTGATGTGGGACATTGACGTGGCATCTGCCGATCACCGGTACAGCTAGGAAGTGCAGGCATTAGCTGTAAGCAGGACTGAAGAGACGTGATGTATTTTGCTTGCTGGAAGTGCTACACCTGTGAAACAAAATTACAGTTTTGAATAATGAGAACAGAACTTACAGTGGGATGGAATTCTGTTGACAGTTCAGATGTAAGGCATGATGAGGTAAGGATTTGCCTCAAACCATACATGGGAGGACACTGATTTCCAAAAGGTACCCCACCTCTGATGTGTAGTGCCACTATAATGGACCACGAATGCAGAATCAGCCACTTTTCTAGTTTGTTTTCTATTGTTTGGTTAAACTAGGCACCCTGCTTTACTTTTCTTGACAATGCTCCCGTCTTGCTTTTGTTACTTTCATTCCCGCTGTGCAGCCAGGAAAATGGGAAGGATTTGGAGAATGGAGCAGCACAAGCATAGCTGGTGGGGATGGGGGGACTCATGACTTACTGAGTTAAAGAGGGGTCTGCTGCCTGACCTGTTGTTGCCTGCTGGCAGAGCAATGCTACGTTAAAATGGAGACCCATGATTGATTCTTGGTTCTGGCACCCTCCTTCGGCCCTTTGGGGTCTGGAACGTGAGACAGACACATAACGTGCCAACTATGTAGAAAGGTGCTGAGTGTTCCACTCTGTGAGCACCACCTGCAGGTGGGAAGAGGGACTGCCTTGGCCCTGTGGTTGACCATGTGGTGTCAGCAGCTGTCCACCCACAGGATGGTGTCGTGGGCTGATCATTGGCTATGTACCAGGGAGGTGAGAAAAATCCTTGGATTGAAGCAGCATGACAACTGGCATGTCCAGGGTCCCGCACTCTGCTACCAGCCATTGTGTCCCCGTTGTGGATTTCTCCCAACGCATTTGCAACAGCAGTCAGGAAGGTTGCCTGGCTGTGGTCAGGCATCACCGGGGGTTGGGAGCCATGGGATTAGGGGTGTAGAAATAACTACTGGAAGCCATCCCTCCAGCACACACCTGGGTTCAAGAACAAGCCTGAGTCATCATAGGGCTGGCTGGAGGAGGTGAGATAAGTGTCCCAGAGGATACTGTCTGTCTCCAGGAGGGAGGGAGTTCGATCTATGTTGCACTATCGCCACCTGGGTGGCCACAGGTGGTGGTGGTGCAGTTGGAGCTGAGGATCAGGGAGGGAGGACGCTGATGTGTTGTGACGCACATGTGTGCATGTACTTCGCGAGCTTATCTTGGCATCCTAGGGGCTGCAAGAAAAGTAGAAAACACTAACCACTGCAGGAGAATGTCCTCCCTTCACCACAGGCTCCATCTACACAAACAGGAGTGATAGGGAACATCAAAGTCAGTGTGATGACAGGGAGCATCAAAGTCAGTGTGACAACAGTGAGAACAGTCGAGTGAATGTGTCCGTGATTTACTTTGTTGGCACAGTGGGTGGTAAACTGAAAGAGCGAGCAACCCCCCCCCCCACAGAATGAAACAGAAGTCCGTAGTTTCCCAGCAGATGTCTGAAGACAGGGATTGTATGCCTGCTGCACATAACTGGTTAGCAAAAAAAATGACCAAATAAATGTTATGATATTTATATCCAGGTGGACAAAGAAGTGAAAACAGGGATGGATAAACATCATCATTGCAACTTAAATAACAGGAGTCACCTACAGGAAAGTTATTGTAGTGCAGGGTGTAAATGGAGGTGGAAGATAAAAAGATAAAAAGAAGGGCAGCTGTCAGGCAAGAAATAGTAACACAGAAACTGACGAAGTGCCCCCAAGAAAAAAGTTTGGAACTGTGATATCGGCAACCGGTAGCTCCCCACCTCTCTTTAGCTACTATATCAAAGCTGAATGAACAAAGTAAAGAAAAAAAGCAGTGCAGGTCCCAATCTACTCTTTAATGGCATTCCAGGGACTGTAAAGGGCTACAGCTAGTACTGACTTCTCGACAATATATATATGTAACCCCCCTACAAATGGGGGCTCCCAAAAAGTCTTCCTTGAGCTTGCCTAAATGCTCACTGCCAGGCTGGTGTCCTGTGTTTTAGCAGTTTAAATGTGATTACCAGAGCCTGTATAGCCTCTGTGTACTGTCTCTTTAAGAGCTGCCTGATTGCAGCATAAGTAACCTGAGAGGGAGCTCTGTTGAAAGATGTAACTATTTGCTGAAAATCATTTAGAGTGATAATGATAATGTAGTTTGTCTAACCCGCTCTCTTTGTAGCAAGGATTGTTTTGTTTGTCTCCACTAGCTTGGTCCTGGACTGCAAATTGGACCAATCAGTTCTGGTGAGACCTAAAGTGTAGCCGGACTACAGGAGCTGTCTGAATTAAAAATCTGTAGGAACTGTAGTTTGGGGTTTTTTGCGCCTTTTTTGCAACTGAAGGGGGAGCTCTTGCTTTGACTGACAGCCAAATCAGCCAATCAAACCTTTTGGATCTTGGGGAAATCCCACACTGCTTGCAATTTTCAGTTAGAAGAAAGAGCTGAAGTGATTCTGAGCAGCAATCCTAAGTGGATTTGCATGGGAGAACTCTGAAAAGGCTACGTTTCTGCCTGACCTGTTGTTGCCTGCTTGCAGAGCACTGCTACACTAAAGGGGAGACCCATGATCGATTCTTGGTCCCGGCACCCTCCTTCGGCCCTTTGGGGTCTGGACTGTGAGATGGACACATAACATGCCAACTATGGAGGAGGGTGCTGAGTGTTCCACTCTCTGAGCACCACCTGCAGGTGGAAAGAGGGACTGCCTTGGCCCTGTGGTTGACCATGTAGTGTCAGCAGCTGCCCACCCACAGGATGGTGCTGTGGGCTGCTCATTGGCTATGTACCAGGGAGATGGGAAAAATCCTTGGATTGAAGCAGCATGACAACTGGCATGTCCGGGGTCCCGCACTCTGCTACCAGCTATTGTGACCCCGTTGTGGATGTCTCCCTCCGCATTTGCAACAGCAGTCAGGAAGGTTGCCTGGATGTGGTCAGGCATCACCAAGGGGGGGGGGCGGGAGCCATGGGATTAGGGGGTGTAGAAATAACTACTGGAAGCCGTCCCTCCAGCACAGACCTGGGTTCAAGAACAAGCCTGAGTCATCACAGGGCTGGCTGGAGGAGGTGAGATAAGTGTCCCACAGGATACTGTCTGTCTCCAGGAGGGAGGGAGTTCGATCTCTGCTGCACTATCGCCACCTGGGTGACCACAGGTGGTAGTGGTGCAGTTGGAACTGAGGATCAGGGAGGGAGGACGCTGATGTGTTGTGACGCACGATACACGCACATGTGTGCATGTACGTCGGGAGCTTATCTTGGCATCCTAGGGGCTGGAAGAAAAGCAGAAAGCGCTAACCACTGCAGGAGAATGTCCTCCCTTCACCACAGGCTCCATCCACACCACTGACCATGGAGCTCACTTCCCTGTGCACCAACCAAGTCTGGATCAGGGGTTAGCGTGTCCCGACACCCCACCCAGGGGGCGGGCCAGGGTATTAAGGAAGAGAAGTAAGCCCTGGAGAAATCAGCTGATGGGGTTAGGTGAGTGAGTTAGTACCAACTGGGGTCCATGGGCAAGGGGAAAAAGACTACTAAACAAAAAAAAGAAGTAACCACTGGTAACATGGAGGGACAGGGCTGGGCCACACCACAAGGATGGGAATACAGCGACGAGGGTGGTAAAATGTAAACTGCAAAAAATAAGGGCTGCTCCCACCAGCAAACATATTTCAGCATCCGGTTTCAACAGAACTCGACTGCATTACATTCTGACAAAAACATGTTTCAAGTTGTTCCAGTCTTTGTTACTGCAGGTAGTTATATGAAACTGTAGTGTCCCCTTAGGGATGGGAGAATCACAAAAGGTTCTGAGGTTCTAAAAAGTCCCAATAAGCCATACAAGGTTCTGATAGTTATCCAAGCTTTATCAGAAGTTTTAGAACCTTTTAGCTTAAAGTATAAAACTGTTTTAAACATTGTTGTCCATCCTTTATTTATTTATTTAGCTTTTGTTAACCGGGTAAGTGCACTAGCCATAAAATGACTATTTTCAGGCATGACCCGGGAGAGTACAGACATGCAGAAACTTAACAGGATAACAAATTATAAGTGCTTTACATACAATGAGTTAGAGAGGATACAATATATCTGAACATACAAAGTAAAGCGCTTTACATACAATGAGTTAAAGTGGATACAATATATCAGAGACATACAGAGTAGACCATTCATAAGTTCATAGGTGCCTATCTATGCAATGAATAGAGAGGACCTTGGACAATAAAGTTTCAGGTGGCACATCATATGAACAGAAACAAGGTACACAAAAACAAAACAGGTAATACAAAAGGAAGAAATAACCATTGAGAGCAGGGGTGTCATTAAGGAAAAGGTCGGTAAAGTGAGGAAGAGGGATCAAGCAATGAAATGATTATATGAGTGTATGTAAGTGTAAGGAGATGCCTGCAGTGCAAGATTGTATATGGGCAGGAAAGGGGCGGGACAGGCTGAGGCAGTAAGAGGGTTATATAGAGGTGAGGAAATACTATTGTATGGCCAGAGACATCAGTCATTAGGTATAGAGTGAAAGCAGGAACAGGTATCAGCAATCAGCAGATTCGAGCGCAGTTTTCTCTTAAAGCTTGTGTGGGAGCTAGAAAATCTAATGTCGAGGGGAAGGGAATTCCACAGCTGTGGAGCCGCATGTTCAAATGCAACAGTTCCTTTCCTCGTCCTTAAGCTATTATCAGTGAAAAGAATGCAGTCTAAAAACAACTTGGAGTGGTACTATACTACAGGTAATTTCACTTACATGCCTTTCGCATGCATATATGCACATTTCAGTTATATGCCTGGAATCACTGTGTACTGATCCAAAACATTCCTCTTTTGTTGTCTCCTCGTTTTCGCTTATGTGCTTTTTTTCCAGGCACTTCTCAGGCACTTGCAGGCATTTCTGACATCACACTGATAGATCCCAGGCTGAACAGCCTGCTTTTGCACCCTTTAGCAGCTCACTTGTATGTGTATAGTGTATTCTGTATTTTGTATGTATTCATATGTTATAATGGAAAGGCGCATGCCTGTAGTTACGTGGGGTAGAGCTCCTTCCCCACATCCTACATAACACATCAGTCTCCGCTGCTCTGCTTAGAGTGAGTCGCACTCACTGTGCTTGCTCCCTGCTGCGTGCTGGGGCTGGCTCCTTCCTCTGTTCTGTACCCCCCTTTTTGCTCCTGTACCTTCCTCTGCTGCCTTCTGCCTCTCATTTGTCCCCCCTCTGCCCTCCCTCTCCATTTGTTCTTTACCTTTTCTTGGGGTTTTTCTGCCTCGCCTCCAGCTCTACAGTAACGCAGTTCGTGCCGCCTTTCTTTCGCTTGCTTTCCACTCCCTCTGTGGACCTCCTCTATCACGAAGTCCTGCACTCCTCCACCTTGTCGCTGGACCGTGACATATGCATCTGGTAATACAACCTGTGCAGCCCCAGAAACTTGTGTACTGCAGCATCTGAGTGCAATATCTTTGTCATGAAGGATTCAACGATTTTCAACTATCCATTTTGACCTTCCACGGATGCTGTTTGCTCCGAGGCTGCTCTGGCAGCCACACGCTCTCATTCTGGTATGCCACTTCCCTGGACTCACCCTTGGATTCCCACCTGACTGTGGTATGTTGCACAACATAACACTCATTCCAACAAAATTTTATGGGCAATTGGATTGCTACCCTTGCAATCTTCTGGGCGGTTACTGCTACTGCAGCTCCTCAGAAATCTAACGCACTTGGAGCTCTTTAACAACAAAAGCAAACTTCTTTTTTTTTTCATTTTAAAAGTTTCTACCAATACCAATAATGACCTTTGTTCCGGGCATTTCCTGGCCAGTTAACTACTGTCTGAGTAAAGGACCTGATGCGACTCCTGCGGCCAGACACTAATCACCTGCAACTGTTCAGTATGTCAGTCATTCATTGCTTAAACCAGGGAGAGACTGGCTTTGGTAGCTTAACTGACAGGTTAAACAGCAGCTAAGTTTCCATGACTTTTCTCTTCACAGCAGTTAGCTACTGCTATACTTGTTAACCTTCATGCACGCACACTGTGGGTTTATTTTATATTTATTATGAATATCAATTTGCAATAACTACCCAGGCCACTGGGCAGTCATACAAAGATGATCAACAGATACTAGAATACCAGCTCCACTGCCGGAGCCTGTCTCTTCTCCTCTTAAGCTGCACTTCCTGGTTGCCACCCTCATTTTCAGCCTTCACTTTTGCCGATGCCGTTCCTGCCTGGAACCTGTGCTGCTGTCACCTTTAGGGGACTTCCTTGCTTTGGCCACTCCTGCACACGTGCTGTACTACTACTTCTGCCTATATGCTGCCATTCAGGACCCTGCTGCTTCTGAACTACAGTTTTACATCCTGCCTATAGCACTGGCTGCTGAATCCTACACAACATTGTCATCTCTTCGGCTTCAGCCTCTGGGATGTCTACAGTGCCAGGCGGCCCTCTGTGGCAGCATTCCCTGGTCCTGCTAGCCTTCATAGAGGCTGGCTTGGCCATCCTCTATCCCGTCCGCCTAGCCTACGTGGGGTCCAGTCGTTCTCGCTGGCCACGCAGGGGCCTAGCCCTACACCTGCCTCACTCAGCATCGGGGCCTGGAGGTTTTACTATTCTACCCTACACCTGCCTCGTCCAGTATTGGGGCCTGGAGGTTCTTATCCTACTCTATGCCTGCCTCGCCCAGCATCGGGGCCTGGAGGTTCACTTATTCTACCCTTCCTGCCTCGCCCCGTATCGGGGCCTGGGGGTTCAGCTATTCCTACTCGACACCTGCCTTCTCCACCCATCAACCTAGAGGTTCGATTATTTCTGCTGTACTCCTCCCTCGCCCAGCTCAGGGCAAGGAGATCCTGTCCCTTTGCCAGACTTGCGTTGCCGGACGAATTGGAGTTTTTCTAGGCTTCTGGCCTTATGTCCATTTATTGATCACCTGCTCAGGACCTGGTTTCAGTTGCTCCACCTTCTTCAGCTTCCCACCTGTATCCAGCTTACTTGCCTCTCCTTCCTGGACTCTCTGTTTCCATGACTTCGTATATCAGATCTCGGACCTCTACTTCAAGATTGACTGTGCATTCACCTAGATTCCGGATGACCTTCTATTGACAGTTGCCCTGGACATTGTCAGCTCGGCCTGGGACTTGCTCCGCATATGCTACCATCTTCATTGTCCATTCGTCATCAGTAGTGGATTCCATTTGCTCTTCTTGACCTTCGGATCTTCCTCTTGGGGTTTCAGACTAGCCAATATCACGTATACATTGCTCATTTAGGATTACTCTCCTTTCGTATGCCCAGAAGGATGGGCAGGTCAGTAGCCATGGGTCCTCAGAGGTTTCCCCCCAAGGGGGGGGTTCTCTCCTGCATTCTACTGGCCACACTCTCCAGAGTTGGAGGAGGTAATCGTACTTGCAATCATTATTTCTTTCGGGGGTCTCATCCTACTCGACTAAGTATCCTTCCTAAGGTGGGAAACAGAGAAAGGCCAAAACATCAAGTTTTAACAAGTTACTCATCAGTCAAAACACCTAAGCACTATGCATGTACTATCCAGGTCATATGTACTACGATCACTGACTTGTTCATGTCTATGCTGAAGTATCTAAACACTAATCATTTCATGCAACTTACACCTTGCAGTCATTGTCCTAACTACTGGTCTGGCATATGTATCCAAGCACAACTTACATCATTCGCTCTACTGCACGCAGCACAAGCACTGTGCTATGAACCACACAAAATAAGTATATGTAGAGGTAACTTAGACACTGACAGGGTTGTCTTGAAAACTGGGTTGTACAACCTAAATGGATATCTTCCTGTATAAAAATAATGTTTTTACTACTACTGCTACACTTACGTTCTAGTCTAATTTGAGCTAAGAAGCATGTGCTGGCGATATTTAAGAGCACTCCTCCCCCATTCACATACATTCCCTACCCTACCCTGTCTAAATGAAAAACTCTCTCTCATTGCTAAAATAAACCAGCTTCCTTTTGGGTCTTTCTACCCCCACCACCGGCCTTCTTATTAGATAAGACTTTCTGGGAGAGTATATTAATCTCTAAAAACCACATTTTGAAAAAAAAATAATCACAATCTCATTAAAACCTGAAAAAAAGGTTCTGATAAGGTTCTTTTACAGAAAATAGCATAGGCTCTTGGTGGTTCTGAACTTATCCAAACCCATTCTCCCACCCCTACACACCTTATAGTTCATCAGCAATTGGGTCTGAGTCTGGAGGTGATGTCGTAGGTCCCTGCTTGTGACACCAAAGCCACCCCGCCACAAAAGGCTGTGGTATCACAGGCTGCACATTGTGGCAACAGCTTCAGATGCTGCCTCAGCTGTGGGCGAACCGTAAAGGGACAGTTTCTGGTTCTCATCTAAGGGATAAAACATGACAGGCTGTGGTGTTATAAGGGAATATTGAACACCCTGGGTACTTGTTAAGCACAAGGCATAGCCAAATAATACACGAGTCCTAATTGTAAACTGAGCCAAGTTGTAGATAAAAGTCACAGTGACGGGTTAATTTAGGCACATTTAATACAAAACTGCAGACCCTGTTTAACAGGAGCTGGGGTACTGCCTGAAATAAATATTAACTTTCAAAAGCAGCAATCTATTTCTTCTTATATCTGAAGTATTTTTTTCTTTTCTGTTGTGCTAATTAAAGTTTTTGCCTGACAATACTTGGTGTAAACTGTGTGGCACACTATCCTACCTGGAAGATGACATAGCCAGTTCTGTTCCACTTCAGCCCTATGACCTCACTGCCTGTGATATGACAACTGCCAAGAACAGCCAATTATCTTCTGCAAGATCTGTCTGATGTCACAATAAGTGAGGTCACTATGCTGATGAGATGTGAATGAGGAATAGAACCAGATATGTTAGTCTTCATGCAAAGTGTTTAAGCAATATACCATGAGAGAGAGTGGGTATATTGGTGGATTTACCACACCTGGTGTGGTCTGGTCACGAGGCGCAGCCGAGTGACTTAACCACACCAGAAGTGGTAAATCCACCCATATACCCACTCTCTGTCATGGTATAGTGCTATTGTACAATGTTCAACTTGTTTTTTGTTTTTATAGTGATATAAAACATTTACAGTGGGTATACTGGAGGATTTATCACGGTCATGTGATGTGTTTTGACCAATGAGGTTACAGGATTTTCATACCCCATTGTATAATACACTTTATACCACACCTAAAACTACCAGGTAATACAGTAAAATGCTTCAGAAACAAAATGTAATGACTGACTACTTTTAAAACATTAATAACATTCTCTGCCTGCTATTTTGACACTACTAGCACTTAAAGTCCTGACAGTGTTTATATCTGCTGCTCTAAATAGTGCGAAATTTAAGCAATATACCTTGACTGGGTGTGGGTTATGCTGAGTTTACCCACGTCTGGTGTGGTTTGGTCATGAGGCTGCAGGCCAGTGGAATGCTTACCAAGTAAATTAAATCTAACATAACTCTACTCAAATGTTATATATTGTGATTATAAATGTCCCCTTTTTATGTAAAAAAAAAAAAAAAAAAAAAGAAAGAAAAATAGTTATTTTTGTATTTGCAATTATTTTTATGTAATTTATTGATGCACCAAAAAAAAACTGTCCTGGGTAGTGCATGTGCAGTAGTGTTTTGTTTCAGTTCTGCAGAGAAGCAGTGGAAGGACGAGGTGTGAATGGGGGAGAGAAGACAGGCAGATTGGCTGTTAGCACCATCTGAATTGGGAGCTGACTTTTTTTCCCGCTCCTCTCACTCTCCCTGGCTGACCACTCCTTCGGGCAACCTGAGCCCCACGGCCACCCACCTCCACTGGTCACCATCCTGTTGCCCCCACAACTGCCAATGGATCCCCCTGGTGACCCAACATAGTCTTTCATTGGATGGGTTCCCCCTCCGGCGGAGAAGTGCCCAGAGGCAGAATTTATTAGCCCTGGGATCAGTGGTGGGGTGGTCATCCAGTCGGGCCAGAGGGCCCTTTCCACTTTTCTTGGCCCACCCCCTACTACCCTGATTAGGCCTGTGGGAGCGGCAACCTGTGGTGGGGACATGCAGAGGGCATTGTTAGGCTACACGTCCCCCTAACCCATCTCCAATCTACCAGCAGATTTCGAGGCCCTGCCCCCCCAGGAGGAAAGCATCCAAAGGATGCTCTGGATCTCCTCCCTTGTCAGTCTCCACTCCTGGTACCCAGGCTCGGGGCATGAATCCAGGTCACCAACTTACTGAGTGAACCCCTTCGCTTGGCACTACGGAGCCAATGCAACTTTTTTTTTAAATTGTTTATGCTTGGTCTGGGAAAGGGGGCAGTGAGATGCATTTGTTTTCATACAAACAGGAGAGACAGGGAACGTCAAAGTCAGTGTGATGACAGGGAGCATCAAAGTCAGTGTGCCAACAGTGAGAACAGTCGAGTGAATGTGTCCATGCTTTACTTTGTTGGCGCAGTGGGTGGTAAACTGAAAGAGCGAGCAACTCCCCCCCAAGAATGAAACAGAAGTCCGTAGTTTCCCAGCAGATGTCTGAAGACAGGGATTGTATGCCTGCTGCACATAACTGGTTAGCAAAAAAAAACAAACAAATAAATGTTATGATATTTGTATCCAGGTGGACAAAGAAGTGAAAACAGGGATGGATAAACATCATCATTGCAACTTAAATAACAGGAGTCACCTACAGGAAAGTTATTGTAGTGTAGGGTGTAAATGGAGGTGGAAGATAAAAAGAAGGGCAGCTATCAGGCAAGAAATAGTAACATAGAAACTGACAAAGTGCCCCCCCCAAAAAAAGTTTGGAACTGTGATATAGGCAACCGGTAGCTCCCCACCTCTCTTTAGCTACTATATCAAAGCTGAATGAACAAGGTAAAGAAAAAGAGCAGAGCAGGTCCCAATCTACTCCTTAATGGCATTCCAGGGACTGTAAAGGGCTACAGCTAGTACTGATTTCTCGACAATATATATATATATGTAACCCCCCCTACAAATGGGGGCTCCCAAAAAGTCTTCCTTGAGCTTGCCTAAATGCTCACTGCCAGGCTGGTGTCCTGCATTTTAGCAGTTTAAATGTGATTACCAGAGCCTGTATAGCCTCTGTGTACTGTCTCTTTAAGAGCTGCCTGATTGCAGCATAAGTAACCTGAGAGGGAGCTCTGTTGAAAGATGCAACTATTTGCTGAAAATCATTTAGAGTGATAATGATAATGTAGTTTGTCTAACCCGCTCTTTTTGTAGCAAGGACTGTTTTGTTTGTCTCCACTATCTTGGTCCTGGACTGTAAATTGGACCAATCAGTTCTGGTGAGACCTAAAATGTAGCTGGACTACAGGAGCTGTCTGAATTAAAAATCTGTAGGAACTGTAGTTTGGGTTTTTTTGCGTCTTTTTTGCAACTGAAGGGGGAGCTCTTGCTTTGACTGACAGCCAAATCAGGCAACCAAACCTTTTGGATCTTGGGGAATCCCACACTGCTTGCAATTTTCAGTTAGATCTAAGCTGGAAGCTAAAGAAGAAAGAGCTGAAGTGATTCTGAGCAGCAATCCTAAGTGGATTCGCATGGGAGAACTCTGAAAAAGCTACATTTCTGGCTTGCATGTCCGCCTGCTGCTCCTGAGAGGGAGAGAACAGAATTATTTTGGACTAAATCCAAGTTTGTGTGATTAAAGTAAGCTACTGAAGTGGGCCAGGCTCAACCTGAAGAAGACCGAAGATTTTGCTGAATGCGATCGGCCTGTCAGGAGTTCCAGCTACCCCTAAGCTCCTGGTGTGTGCAGAGACTTTGCGATTGTGACCGGGTTAGCGCCTTGCCTAGTACAGTAGAATTCCCTTACATGTAAATGTGATATGAGCTGCTAGTGGGTCGTGAGTTAGTCCCCCACTGTGTGAACTGTGCTCTGCTTGCTGGAAGCTGTATCCAGCCCAAAACAGACTGCATCCGAATTTGCCTCCATGCAGTCTGGGCCTTGCCAGACTGGCCCAGCCAGACCACCCACGGCACAGAGAAGCCATCGACGAGAGACCTGCCTGGGAATCAGTCCCCTGCTCCATGCTTAAACAGGAATGATGCCTCCGTGACTCGTGTGGGCCCTGCTTCTCCTGGCATTCCAGATCAACCACCTGCAGTCACGATTTTCGTCCAGCCTGTGTCCAGTCTTGGTTATCGTGAGTAAATACCAGGGTAGCTCCCTGCAACAACAGCATAATCTGAGTGTGTCATCTGATTGTCTTGTTGTTTCGTTTCCTTTACGAACTGAGCCCTCTGGCTCCGGATTACAAATATTGTGTACTGTGCATGTTGTGTTTTCCACCACAGGGCCCCAACCAACTGCGACGCCGGCCAACCCCAGGCACCAGTCCTGGCTAGCCCATCTCTTCTCCACCTGGGTACCCAGAGGTGTGACTGTGTGGGGGGACTCAAAGTGCATGCATAACTGCTTGATTGATATAACCTTTAAGCTAATTAACCTGATTTTGCCCCTCCCTTGTTCAAGTCCCCTGAATAAATCAAATCTAACTTTTTTCTGCATGTAATCTGACTGTGGTTCCAGTTTGTGCTCAAAGTACTGTACTGTTGCTATTTGCTGTGCATAACCTTGTTTTACAGGGGGTCCCCAGGGTCGAGCCAGAGGAACCAGCTCTGGTGGTAAGTGCAAACAGTGTGGGTGCTTGTGTGGTGTACCAGGAGTATTGTGAAAGTGATTATTGTACAGTGTTCAGGCCACTAGAGGGGAAAGAGGAGGGGGGTTACAGTGTCCCGGAGGGCTGTACCCAGGTTAGCTTGACCACTACCAACCCTGATCTCCGGGTGGAGGCACCCGTTTCAGAACTCAGGCCCCTTAACCTGCTACTAGCCAAGCAGGCAGGGGTAGTAGCCCTTGGGATAGCGCCACCTAGGGGTTACATATGTAACCCCCACCCCTGCCTTTTTGCCAAAACGACAGGTGGCATGCTGTTGGCGCTGGCAGCAATACCTGGTGGGGACCTGGGTTCGGGGAGGATGAGGTTACCTGGCACAAGGGGACCTAGGTTTGGCTACTCTGCACAGGGGCACCCAAGTAAATCCGAACACAGGAAGCAATAACTGTAATGTCCAGAACCAGGAATGGGATTTTCAGTGTGGCTTTTATTCATAACTAGCTGAACACAACAAAGCATAGATGGCCCCCCATGGGGCTACGTTTACTGATAATGCAGATTAGAGACTACAAGGCGGTCCACTTGAAGAATGGACCAGTTCTACTGTTTTCAGTCTCTGGACCCACCAGGCACACAGCCCAGACTTGCATGCGCTTTGGATACACAGCCCGACTGGCCCGGCTCCCCTGCCGGCCACTTGACTGGCGGTTCATTGGAAGAATCAACCCATTTTACTTGTTGTGGCTCCCCACACCACTTAGAGTCTGTGACTCCTAGAGAGATTTCCTTCTTACTTCTTCTGACTCTCATCTCACAAAGAGAATTCTTTACCCATGTTGTGGCTTCCCACACCACTTAGAGTCTGCGACCCCTAGAGAGATTTTCCCATTTGCGACCCACGGCTGGGTACTTCCCTCATCACTGGCCAACCGCATGAGGTAAGTAGCAATCACAGCAGAAATCCGTAGAGGTGGACCTGGTTACTAAAGATGGGGGGTGTTCCCACCTCCAGCTCCCACAGCCCATACCCGGCCATTTCTCTGGACAAACTGAAACTTCGAAATGTAGATTAAACGGTGGATGAACTGTCACACCCCCTCTACAACATTACTTGAATCCACACAGTACTTTAGCTTTTGACACTACTCCATTTGTTTGTCCTAGTACTATAGGCCTCCCAAATAGTAGTTCAAATCCCAGATTTCTTCACATTTCCCAGGCTGAAGAAACACATTTTGCCCTCTCATATTAGAGCAAACACTCACCCTTTTGTTGCAGGTGCCCCACAGAAGTACAACTCTTTCCAATTTTCAAGCACAAACCCGAAACTGTAAAGGCAGCTTTCTCTCTTTGGCAGAAATTAGAGGATTGCCCTGGAATCTACATGGGGATACTACTTCTCTCTCCCCGGAGGAAGGACTGAGACCTGGACAGCGTCTCCACCACTGAACACTGGACACTCACTCCTTCTCCCACAGAAGGTAAGCAGGAACACTTCCTTCCTGCTTGCAGGCAAGCAGGAAACTGACTTTGAAAACTCCCAACGTTCTATCTCACTCCCTCTGCTGCAGATTCCAATGTGGCTTATGCAGCTGCGACAGTTCTATTGGTAATGTCATCTCTAAGTCTCAGCTGAGACTGAGAACAGAGTGAGACAGTGTGAAACCCATTTAACTGGAGTTTCACAAGCTGCCTTCCCTGCCTACCACTAGGTCTTACTGGGATTCTAGTAACCCCGGGTAACAAGGGGTTACACATATATATCTTTTTTTTTCAATTCAATAAACTTCAGACTTCTCGGCAATATTGAGAGCAGGAGGGGGCTATGTCCAGCCAGATATCTGTTGCACAGTCAAACTGGAAGGTTGGTGCAGCATCTGTCAGTACCCGCTAGGGAGAGGAGAGAAAGCCATAGTCCCACTTTGGCTTGTATTCCATTTTAGAGGTACGTTTAATTTTTAGCAGTAGTCTGTGTATCGTGTGATTGGAGCTGAAAGTTGATTTCAGCTAGTCTGTAGGCATTACCTTGAAGGTGCACTCGTATTTGAAAGTTGCGGCTTTTTTGTTCGATGTTTAGTGGGAGGCTAATATGGCGGTATTACTATTGTGTTTTGGGGTCAGAGTGATAAAAAATGGGGTGATGCCAGGATTTACAACGGGTAAATCATGCCAGCCAGCCAGTCACATGTGAGGACTTTAAGAGCCATTGTATAATTTAATTCTTTTTGTGGGGGGGGAGGAATTTTGCTTAACTAAGTGCTGCTGATGCTGATGGTGATTTCCTTCTGGTAACCTGTGCCCATTTTGTGGAAGAGTAGCGCAAGCATTTTAAATACAAATTGCACAGAAGCCCCAGATCATCTGGGTACAGCCTGGTGACTATCCCCCTGCAGGCTTCCACGAAAGTATGATGTCAGGGCACTGTGAGTACAACAGTAATTAAGGGACAAGTCACATGCTAAAGTTCAACCAGTCAGATAAAGGAATTTGCAGCTCAAATTTGCAACGAGTATCAACTCAAATATAGACACGGAGTGTGTCCTGCAACAGCTCAGAAAGCTGGGTGCTCTGACAGAATGTGGAGTGCACAAACAGAATGCTTGGAATGGAACTCCTTTTGAATTCCGACAGACCTGTTCCGCAGCTGTTGGCTGCCTCACTTCCCTGCAGCAGTGCTTCAACCATCAGCAAGGTAGGGCTCCGGCTCCATTTCTTAATAATTTCTGATTCCTCAGTGTTCTTCAAAATTCTTAACCTGAGCTCTTTAGTTTGTCAGAAGATTCACTTGATGTTTGTAAGGGCCTACTATGAACCGTACCTCATGGACAGCTTGTAAGATTCGTCAAGGTAGTGTCCAAATTTGCTGTCCAATATATTGTCTGTTAACCAGTGTCTTATGTGTACTTGTTACCTCATAAACGCATTTTTTATTGTATGCTTCTCCATCTCTGACTTTGTTGCACATTTTCCTTTGCTTGTTCCAATATGTAATTAATCCTGGATCGCCCCTGAAAAAGGTACTTCTGGTCCCAGTAAGCTTACCCGGTTACCAAAATGAAATAAATAAACTTGTGAGTGGCACATCGCCTACTGACATCTGTAATGTATAGGGTAATGTAAGGGAAGTGGTGTAGTATGACTTTTTCTTACATACCCGAGGTGTGTGATGAAACATAAACCCCAAGAAAGAAGGTGTTAAAAAAAGCAAGAAAAAAAAACAAATTCTCACCACTTTTCCTATTTTTATAATTTCTGGTGTTTACTTGATGAGGACTGTGGATTCCGTACACTTGTTGCTGCTGCTTATGTGCTTCCGATGGAACACCACCATGGCCTGACTGAAAGCGAAAGCGTGACACAGTCGACTGAAAGTGAAAGCACGTTCTCAAGACAAAATTCCATAATGCTCAAGTCATAATGCATACCCATGTATTGTAGAGTTTTCTGTGACTGGACCAGTGCATTATGGACTGTAAGCAGTGATTATATAGAGGATAATGCATAGTGCACTCCATATTGCAGGGCTATGTTTATACTGAGGGGTTCTAATGATGTCTGTACAACCAGCTTGAGCAACATCTTCAGAGCCCCAAGTTACAAAACATAGCCTGTAATACACAGTTCACTATGCATTCTTCTTTAAAGAAACGGAGGCTTCTATTTCATCTTGTCACCCAAACTGAGCCCTGCAGCATCACAAGAAAGTGAGAGAGCTAGTATGTCCTGCCTCCACTGTTCTCACCCTGCAGTATGCAGATTAGTATCATCACTTTGGGAGAAGCTGAATTGCTAGGAAATTAAGGCAGTATGTTTACCAGAAATAATACTGTACTTCCTTAAATATTATTACAGCTGAAAGTGTGACAGTCCCTTCTGAGAAAACATCATAAAATCTAGTTACGAAACATAGCTCACCCTGTAGTTCATATTATATCTAGTTTTTAACCAGGACATACTGAATGAGCGTGAGCTTATTAACAATGAGGTTCTGGAAGCAATAATGTTACAAGATTTAATTATAGTGCAAATAAATGGAAAACATCTGATAAAATACTTTTTTTGTTCGTTTTGTCATTGAGCCTTTTGGCCTCTGGTCACCACCTGCTCCAGTTTGGGGCATCGGGTGCCCCCAACCCCAAAATGCCACTCCACCTGCTGTCGCACCAGTGGGGAATTACATGGGGAGGAGTCTGTGGGCTCTGGACCACTGCCATATACAGTGACAAGGGTAAATTTGTGATTTTTCCCATTTCCTCCTGTTCCCGAGCTGGCTAGTGTGTTGTGGTGCAGCGTGCAGCATGAAGACGCTACATGCACACAGCACCTGCCCTCAGCCAACCAAAACTGCCATTGCTGCTACACCACCCCAGCCTCCACTAGATAGCAGCCAATCAACAACAAGCACTCTACCCCCTTCCCAAGGAGGAGAGCTGTCAACGGACACTCAATCCTCCTTCTCCCGGACAGCCCCATGTGACCCTGACCCATTCCTGAACCCGGGTTGCTGGTGTGGAGACAGGTGAGGCATCCAGTGCCTCAGCCCTCTGCACCACTGAGCCAGTTTATTGATAAAATACTTCAGGAATAAGGCACGACAGAGTGTGGGTTATTGAGTGATTTACCCATGCCTCATGTGGAGTGTCTTGAGGCACATTCGAATGGATTAGCCACACCAGAAGAGGGTAATCTCCCAATTACCCACGTCCTGGACTGTCTTATGGTGATTATACAATGGACCCATGTGTAAATTATGTAATTACAGGATTATTATAATAAAACAAGGGAACAAAGTGCATGAACTCACTCCTGTGTCAGATCCCAACACAGCCAAAGAGGACCCACTGGAGCACCCAGTTCACACCTCATGCTCCCAGCACTTCGTCAACATTTGTTTTATTATAATAAATTTTAATAAAAGTGTTTTCACACAGTCAGCTGTACTGTGTGGTCTTTACTGAGCCTGCATGCCAAATCCTTGTTTCTGTTGCCAAATTGGTTGGATTTGTTACACCACACTGAGCCAGCTGTCCTTGGTTCGAGAGTGGATATTACAGGATTTACCCACGGGCAAAGATCTTAGCTGACCAATCAGGTTGCAGCATTTTTAATTACCATTGCATAACATTGGACTGAAAATAGAATCTTTGTTCCTTACAGTTCAAATGATCCAGCTTCATAGTCCCCTTACTTGAAGTCATAATCCTCTGCTTGTGACTTCACAGTTTGTTGCAATGGAATAGCCGCGATGCCACACATAAGTAGTAACACATGGCAGGGCGTGTGGTTATTGGGTAATTACCACGTGTCCCCCTCAGTAGGTTCGAAGAATGAGGCTCCACCACTTATCAGTTATGGTCCTGCCTTCTCACACATAAAGATAAATTGCATATTTTGAGTCAGCCTATTGCATATTCCCTAGTTACCCTCTGGTCAGATGCACCACATCTGTCAGTGTCCAAGCAACCTGCCAACATTAAGATCTCCTTACCTTTCTTGGGATCCCCCACAGTTTTTTTCCTGGATGGCAGTGCTGGAGAGAGAAGGTTAGCCCAAGATGGAACATACTGCCTGGCATAGTGCACCTCACACCCAGTCGCGCAACTGTCAGCATCCCAGGTCCACTCTGAAACCAGGTCACTGGCATGCCGTCAGAGTTGTCTCACCACAGCCTGTCAGTGCAGCAGCAGGGCTACGGCTTGCAACTCTGGTGACCTGCATTTATGAAGGGGGGGGTGAGAAGTGGGCTGGTTGAGGGGAAGGAGGATTAAGCACCCCAGAGACAGCTCTCCTCCTTGGGAGGGAGGGTTATAGTGTCTTACTGATCGACTGACACCTGGCAGTAGTTAGGTAGCAGCACAAGCTAACGCACAGTACAGGGAAGGACCTGCTGTAGGATACCATGCATGTATGCATGCATGCATGTGCACTATTTACATGCCAGCGCCCTAGGGAGAAAACTGGAGGAAAAAAGACACAGCCTAATTCAGCAACCCCCCCCCATAGGCCCATGTGCAACTGACAGGGTGGGCCACCCACCACCACATACAGTGCTACGTAAGTGCTGAATAAACAATTAGTCCATGAGATGGTTAGTGACGGGCCTGGGGAGGGTGCAGCAGGACCAGGTGTTGCAGGTGCAGAAACACAAGGAGGAAACTTGGGTCATCAGGTGCTCCACTTTCTCCTTTTTATGTTCGCTGGCAAAGCATGCAGACATATTGGTATCCATCTGAACCGTGAGAGGGCTTTTGGGGGTTGAATTCTCCTCTACCTGTAACAGCTTCAGAATACTGAATCTCCTCCCTAATTCCGCCCATCTTCCACCTTTCTCCTCCTTTTCCCTTGAAAGTCCTTGCCCAATCACAAGGCTGGAAAATACAAGGTGGAAGTGGCTATTCTTGTGCAAATCCTAATTCCTGCTTGAAACCTTTCCAATGCTTTTCATTTCCCATACATGTCTATTCTGCTGTTTATTACTCTCATATGTGCTACTGTTTAGTACTTTGTTTCTCAGTGAATGGCACAGATGTTGCACAACCCATATCATCTGCGTTCCTAAGATACAGTGCTTGTAACTTAAGGAATTGTGTAATCCCCCTCCCTTCGTCTAGGGGTATAGTGGTAAAAGTCCTATGGAGGGCCCTGTTTACCAGACCTTGGGGGAACCGGGATTCCTTCGAACCTCTGGGTACTAGCTGGTTAACTGAAGAAATGGAAAACATGAGTCTTCACCTGCCTGGCCTTGCCAACTTCATCTCCATGGTCTTTTTGGACAGTCCTCACCAGGCAAGCCTCTCGCTGTTGCCCTTGATGGTCCTCTGGTTCTTCAGCCTGGGGACAAAACAGAGACATAGTGCCCCAGACCCCTTTGCTGCCACCCTGGAACACACACTAGGAGCTGGGCTGTGGAGGCAACATCTTATTAGCAGCAAACAGTCCCTCCAAAACTAATGAGGCCAACACTTGAAACTGCATGAACAGGGGATCCCATTTAATGAACAGTTAATTCCAACAGGAAACAGTCACTCCATGGAGCAATAAAACACACAATGGGTTGCTCTGGACCATGGGGTCACATCAGAAGCTAAGAAGGTTCTCTGGACCATGTGGTCACATCAAAAGCTAAGAAGGTTCTCTGGACCGTGTAGGTCACAAACTGAGCATTAAGTCCAGGTCCCTACTTAATTAGCTAGACAGCTGGAGTCCAAATGCAGGCAGCATAAATTCATGGCCAAATTAGGTCTTTAACTGTAGGCAGCAAAACCCTCTCCCTTCCTCTCTTTTGCTACTTTCTGATATGGAGCACAGACCTCCAGAGGGATGGCTGACCCAGCCCACAGCTGCCCTTACCATTAGGCTCCACTTCATACGAGGCACAAGCAGGCAACTCTACCTCTACCAGCAAAAGGCAGACATCCTCACCTGTCCTCACCTCCAGACACTGAACAGTCTCAAATAGGGGGCAGTACTGGGACCAGGGGCTGAGCCTCGTGCCTTGGGACCCACTGAGCCCCTCACTTCACAGTCTCCATGTTATCGCCTCCATTCGGCCAAGCTTCCCAAGCTAACAGCCTCTCCTAGTCCTGTGCTCTCCCAGGCGGTCCTCCTTCTGTGGGGTCCACTTAGCAATGGTCCTCCGGGCTGACCACAACAGGACCACCCCCAAATTGCAGATCTCTGTAGAAGCTCTCACTCTTTTCCTCTCCTGGAAGGAGGAAGAAACAGATAGGGAGCTGATGCTAGCCATCCAAAGGATGGCAGACAAGGGTGAGGTAGTACTGGTTGGAGACTTCAATATTCCAGACGTGGACTGGAGCATCCCAGCAGCAGCATCAACTAGGAGCAGATTTATCCTGGACTCCCTTCAGGGTGCCTTCCTCAAGCAACTGGTCATGGAACCAACTCGGCAGAAGGCAATACGGGACCTTCTGCTCACAAACAGGGACAGTGTGATGGGGGTAACAGTGGGGAACACCTGGTAACAGTGACCACCAGTCATTGTGGTTTGAAATCACAGAAGAGCAGAACCAAACCACACAAAAACACGTATCCTGGATTTTAGGGGCAGACTTTGGGAAAATGGGGAGATACTTGAAAGAGGCATTAAGGGGAATGGGACAGGAATCAGGGTTGAGGAACAGTGGGCAGTATTTAAAATGGGGATTATAAGAACAACAGAATTATGCATTAAGCAGGTTAGCAAGAGGAAAAGGAAGAGAGACCATTATGGTTTTCCAAAGAGGTAGCAAAGAAAGTGAAAGCCAAAAGATTGCATTCAGGTACAAAAGACACAGGCAGAAGGGATAGGGAGAAGTACCAGGAGAAACAAGGGAGGCAGGGAAGTCAGTAAGGAAGCCAAAGCTCAGACAGAAGAACACATTGCAAAATCAGTGGTTAAAGGGACAAAACCTTTACAGGTATATAAGTAAAAAAGAAAAACAAAGGGAGGATAGTGAGACTGAAGGGGAGGATGGGAGTCGCGTGGAGGATGACAACAGTAAAGCTGACATATTGAACAGGTATTTCTGCTCAGTCTTTACTGAGGAAGAGAGGGGTAATGGGTCTGAAGGAGTACAAGGGGTGAGAATGGTGCAGAAATGGACACAAGTCCCTTTACACGAAAGGGTCCTGAAGGAACTGGAAGTAATAAGAGTTGACAAAGCAATGGGGCCAGATGAGGTGCACCCAGGGTCCTTAAAGAACTAAGAGAGGTGGTGGCTGAACCTCTGGCTATCCTGTTTAGCCAATCACTGGAAATAGGGCGGTACCCAAAGACTGGAGGACAGCAGATGTAGTCCCTTATACAAAAGTGGGAACAAAGAGGAGCAGGGAACTACAGACCAGTCAGCCTCACCTTGGTAGTGGGAAAGATCATGGAAGCACTACTGAAGGAGAGATTGGTGGAACATCTGGTTGTCAATGGACTACAGGACCCAAGGCAGCATGGTTTCACCAGGGGGAGGTCATGTCAGACCAACCTCATTGAATTTTTTGACTGGGTGACTAGGGAGGTGGATCAGGGGAGGCCAGTGGACATGGCCTATCTGGACTTCAGCAAGGCCTTTGACACTGTGCCACATAGAAGACTATTACACAAACTGGGGAATATGGGTGTGGGCAGGACAGTAGTGTGGTGGGTAGCTAACTGGCTGGGTGGCAGGACAGTAGTGTGGTGGGTAGGTAACTGGCTGTCACTCCACAGAGGGAAGAGTGACCAGTGGGGTACCACAGGGATCAGTGCTGGGACCGGTCCTATTCAACATCTTCATCAGTGACATTGCGCAGGATCTAGAAGGCAGAATTTCACTGTTAGCTGATGACACAAAGCTCTGTAACAGAGTAGACACACCAGAGGGTGTAGACAGAATGAGAAGGACCTGCAGAAACTTGAAGAATGGTCAAGGTTTGGCAGTTGAAATTCAATGCAAAGAAGTGCAAGATAATGCATATGGGGCACAAAACCCTGGCACAATATATCAGTTGGGGGTGAGGATATAGCATGCACCAAGCAGGAAAGGGACCTTGGGGTTGTCATCTCTGATGACCTCAAGGTGAGAAACAGTGTGATAAGGCATCAGGTAAAGCAAATAGGATGCTGGGATGTATAGGCAGGGCATCACCAGCAGGAAAAAGGAGGTCATAATTCCGCTATACAAGACACTAGTGAGGCCCCACCTGGAGTACAGTGTACAGTTCTGGAGACCATACCTACGTAAGGACATAGACAGGGTAGAGAAGGTTCAGAGGAGGGCAACAAAGATGGTGCATGGATTGCATCACAAGTCCTATGAAGACAGGTTGAAGGAACTGAACATGTACTCCCTGGAGGAGAGGAGGGAGAGGGATATGATAGAGACATACAAGTATCTTACAGGGAGAAACAGGTGCAGGAAAACACTATTTTAAGCGAAAAAAGATGTTCCAGGACTAGAGGGCATGGGATGAAGTTGGAGGAGGACGATTCAGAGGAAACATGAGAAAGAATTTCTTCACAGAGCGGGTGGTGGACAAGTGGAACACCCTGCCAGAGGAAGTGGTGGGGGCTGAAACAATCACGGGATTTAAGAATGCATGGGATAGACATAAAGGAATTCTAGAGGTCAGGGGTAAGGGGAAACAGACTTCTAGGAAAACAAACTGAACTTACAAGCTCAAATGGGCAGACTGGGTGGGCCATAGGCCCTTATCTGCCGACACTGTCTATGTATCTATGTATCTATGGACCCATGGCTCCATACTGTCCCTTGCAAGGGGCTGAGTCTGCAGTCCAGCCCCAAGCATGGGGCTCCAGACAAACAGCAGCCACCACGTCCCTCTAGCTCCAGGGAACTCACTGCCACACTAAAAATTAAAGAATAGCCATGATCCCTCTGACTGAGCAGGCAATCGCTCTGCTGGGTCCCTACCCCACTCCTTCACTCTCTCTCTCTCTCTCTCTCTCTGACTCTCTCTCTCTCTGCTCTTTTATTCTTTCCCCCTTTAGGTGCTAACCACCCCTTCAAAAACAAAGGTCCAATCCGGACTGACTGTCAGGGCGCCAAAACCACTCTATGCCCCAAAGCACAATGGGATACGTAGTCCCTAAATAACTATTTAAAATTTTTCCCTATGGTGCCAGCCGGCACTGAAACCACCCACTTTGAAATGGAGCAGACACTCCTTTAAATTTCCTCTCTTGGCGGTTGTGCATGTGCACGGCATGGGCCATGATAACTATTCACATTTTTTTTTCTCTGGACCTGACCGGCTCCTAAGCCCCCCAAAAATGCGCTTGGAGGTGCAGAAGCACCAGCACTGGCACCCGACCCCCCCTGCCCCAGAGCTGAGCGCCAGAATTTCTGTGGCCAGAGATGCAAAAAGAAAGAACGTGGGTCCGAATCCTGCCAGGGACCACTGACCAGCACTGCAAAGAGCCCAGAACTACAGCTCCAAAACAGGTAAGCCAACTTTAGGGGGCTTACAAATGTATTCTTCTACTGTATTAAACAGTAAGTAAACAGATATTCTAATATGTTGTAATGAGCTTTATTATTTTTATTATTTATTTATTAAAGTCTTGGATTAACACCTTTGAGCAGATGCTCTTTTCATAGGTTCCACGTCTGTAGACAAAACAGTATGGTAACAGACAAATAGGCCATTATGCACAGCTGATACAAAGAATTATAGTGTCATGTGAGAAACTTGAAGAACAAACAATAAAATACACCAGCGCTACAGGACAGAAGCAGCCGAGGCACTGTACAACGTATGCCAGAGTCAGTATTAAGTTACTGTGCTAAATTAGACAATGGGGAGTAACGGGTGGTAAAGACATAGAGGAGGGGTGAGGTGGGGAAAGAGGGGGTATGGTGTAGAGGTGTGGACAGGTGAGGTAGTAACAGTGACAGGGAGAGGAGACAAACAGGAGGAAATGAGGTACAGTGCTATGGTTGATCTGCCGCAGACAGAGGACAGTTAGGCAGAGCTGGATAAGTGCTGGTGGGTGCTTGGCAGCACAGTTATAGTTCGGCCACCAAGAACAGGTAATAAGTAGTGGCTGTCTTACCTGGGTATTAGGAAGCCAGAGGCGGGGGTCTTGAAGGGACAATGTCTATTGGATCTGTAAAATAAAAATACAGGAAAACCATCAAAAAGCATCCATAGTTCTTAGGGAGTGAATACAATGGACAGGACAGGTTAGAGGTAGAATAATACCTATCTGATGAGGGGGGGTCAGTGTCCTATCAGACCTGTAGGTAAAAATAAAAATGAGTTAATATGGGGAAAATGCAGTAGCAAGAGCAGAGGCAGACAGACCAAGAGGCATGAAAGAGGTATAGGACAGTAGAGAACTAAAGAAAAAGGGTTTAGATCAAACGTTTCAGTTAGGTCAAAGTAAGGAAGAAAGTGGTATAGAGATGGAAAAAAATTAAAACAAAAGACAGGAAGAAGAGAATGGAAACAGTTGGGAGGGCTTAACAACCCCTCTTAGTGCCCCAGGTGGCCTGTTATTTTATCTGTTAGTCCTAGTGGTGCTGAGGGTTGAGGTGCTGGATGCCACACCTCGCACCGCATCAGGGACCCGGGTTTGGGAGTGAGCTCGGGCTGCCAAACATCAGTGGGGGAGGAGAGGACTGAGTGTCTGATGG